>PUFA01000093.1:6457500-7057500 GCA_003508835.1 Eonycteris spelaea | reverse complement strand
CATCTTTCTTAATACCGGCCGCTACCCAGTGAATCGTGAGAGATTGCTGCTGAGTAGTTAGCCTTCCAGCTAGAGCTCGGGCGGCCGGACTCTGCCTCCTCAGTTGCCGGGCAGTGCACGCGCTTTCATTCTTTACCATTTCTCTTTGTTCCTTGGGAAAACGCTGCCAGAAAATAGGAATTTCCTCTCACCATTACCCCTCTGGCAGTGCGTTTCGGTCTAATTCCTGGCTGGCACTCTGTCCTGGTTATTTCCCCTTTTCCTTACCAGCAGTCTGGCTTCCGTTCATCTGCTACAAAGGGGATTCCAGACAGACGAGGAAACAGCTCTCAAACCCCGCACGGCGGGCCTGTTAAGCTATCCCCCCACTGGGCAGCCTGGAAGGCGGGGAGCGCCTCTGCGTGATGAATCCTAATGCGCTGCTCAGGATGCCGAGGAGCGTGTGCACACACGCGCTGGCATTTTCTTCCCCCTCAGGCGTTTTCTGTCTCCTCCCCCCGCTTCTTCCTTTTCCCAAGCCCCCTCGTCTTTCTTTTTCCCCTCCTACTCCTTTATCCCCTCCCTCTGAGTCGCAGTTCTGCAGTAAACGGGGCTGAGGCACATTCCTGCTTTGCAAGGCTTTCTGTTAAGGATGGTGTGTGGCTTTTGTTTGGATCACAGCATGCAGAATCACAGGTAACGCTCTGCAATCGAGCTAGACAGATGAATTCCGTTGCTATGTTTTCAAAGAGGCAAAATATTACATGGGAATCAATGAAAATAAGTTATTTTAGCTCATTTTATTAGTAGTAATTATGGTAAAGTGTTTTCAGAAATGCTATATAAGCAGACTCCTTTTCTCCCCCAAAAGGCTTCAATGAAAGGAAAATGGGGGTAGATGGATCTGACTGCGACTGATCTTGTTTCATGTCGATCATGAAAGCTTGCTGTAGCTGTGCCTCCTCTGTGGAGTAAGGACCAGTTTTGTGGGGCGCTGCAGAGGGTAGCCATGCACAGTCGTACTGGGTGGGGTGGGAAGGAGTGGGTGGGTTGATACCAGCCTGAGCTAGTCAGATTCTTTGATTTTTTTTTTTCCATTGGGATGCAAAATATAAAATGCTCTCTCCTTTTCTTCTATCAGCTGTTCAGAGGAGACTCATTCCAACTCCTGCTGAAGCTCCTAATCTTCCTCCCTTCTCTTCTGTCCCTACCCCCTACCCTCATTGGCCTGAAGACATTGTGCCCAGAATTTGCCTTGCCCCCCGGGCACTCTGTGTATGGTAAGCCTGACTCTATGACCACGTCGGGGACTAGCCATACAGCTGCTGCTGGCTCTCCCTGGTGCAGGATTTAAAGGGGGAGCGCACTGCAGGCAATGCCCCAGAGCAGCAGCATCGCCAGCCTGGGGACTCAGGTCCTGGGGCGCGTTCACAGACACACACCGCTGACCGCAATGACAGCGGCTGCTCCTTTGAACTGTTGGCAGCAGCCAAGCGGCAGCATGAAGTAAGAGGTCACTTCTGAGCTCAAGATGAACTCCACCTTGGATGGTAATGAGAGCGGCCGCCCGTTCTGCCTCTTGGCATTTGGCTATTTGGAAACTGTCGATTTTTGCCTTTTGGAAGTGTTGATTATTGTCTTCCTGACTGTGTTGATTATTTCTGGCAACATCATTGTGATTTTTGTATTTCACTGTGCACCTTTGCTGAACCACCACACCACAAGTTATTCATCCAGACTATGGCTTATGCTGACCTCTTGGTTGGGGTCAGCTGCCTGGTCCCTTCCTTCTCACTCCTCCACTACCCCATTCCAGTAGGGGAGGCCTTGACTTGCCAGGTGTTTGGTTTTGTTGTATCCGTTCTCAAGAGCGTCTCCATGACCTCTCTGGCCTGTATCAGCATCGATAGGTACATTGCCATCACTAAACCTTTAACCTATAACACCCTGGTTACACCCTGGAGACTGCGCCTGTGTATTTTCCTGATTTGGCTATATTCCACCCTGGTCTTCCTGCCTTCCTTTCTTCACTGGGGCAAACCTGGATATCATGGAGATGTGTTTCGGTGGTGTGCAGAGACATGGCACACCGACGCCTACTTCACCCTGTTCATCGTGATGATGCTGTATGCCCCAGCAGCCCTCATTGTGTGCTTCACCTATTTCAACATCTTCCGCATCTGCCAACAGCACACAAAGGAAATCAGCGACAGGCAAGCCCGGTTCAGCAGCCAGAGCGGGGAGACTGGGGAGGTGCAGGCCTGTCCCGATAAGCGCTATGCCATGGTCCTGTTCCGGATCACTAGTGTGTTTTACATCCTCTGGTTGCCATACATCATCTACTTCTTGTTGGAGAGCTCCACCGGCCACAGCAACCGCGTCGCGTCCTTCTTGACCACCTGGCTGGCTATTAGTAACAGCTTCTGCAACTGTGTCATTTATAGTCTCTCCAACAGTGTTTTCCAAAGGGGACTAAAACGCCTCTCAGGGGCCATGTGTACTTCCTGTGCAAGTCAGACCATAGCTAAGGACCCTTATACAGTTAGGAGTGAAGGCCCCGTTAAGGGATTCCATGTGTGAGGTGGTTCAGACGTTGGGTTACTCCATGTGTGTGTGTGTGTGTGTGTGCGCGCGCGCGCGTGTGTGTGTGTGTGTGTGTGTGTTCTTTTTATCTCTTTGTATTCCTTGTTCACTAGAAAATCTGGAACAAAATAATTTAACTCTAAGCAATAGCAAACAAATGATCCATCCATCCAAGTTTGCAGAAATGATTTTCTAAAAAGTGCTTTTGAATCCAGAGAATCAGGACCATGAAGATAAGTTGCTTTTGGTTCCAATTTTTGTAATGTCATGGAAATGACTACAGTTCTCAGATTTAAAGAGAATAAAGCCATATCTAACACCTCCCTCCAGCTGGCATGACTGAACCTGGGTGTGAAGTGTCAGCGTTTTAAAAAGTCATCATTTTCTTGTTGCTTCTCTGGGTTCTTTCTAGTTATTTGGGCTTCATATATAGTTGCTTTCTTTTAACAGGGAATATTAAATACAGTGATGAATTAATAGGGTCTTAAATTTACTTTATATATGCCAAAGTGTAACTACATTGCAAGTTTCAACATTCATTTAGAAAACCAAATGTTTTCTGTCTTATTCTCTTGAGAGAATTCTCAATACAGTGAATAACGTGGACACCGAAACATTTTTTTAGAATTTTGCAGTTGAACCATGATACAAAAGTAGTCAAATATTAGACAGTTTATGAAAAACTGAGCTACGTTTTGTGCCATGCTTCAGAGCTCTAAAGAAATGTGTGTGTAGAAAGTGGTTGTTGCAGTATATTTGCCTTTGTGTATGTGTGTATTGAGAATATTTGAATTAAATTAGAAATCTTTTTGTAGAAAAATGTACATTTAGTTCATTTTTAAAATAGAAGGGGGTTAATTGAGATGTTCTCTTTGTGATTAAATGGAACCAACTAATAAAGTAGCAGCTAATTCTGTTTAAAATCATTCTTTCAGTTAGTGTTAAGGAATCCACTTTTAGATGAGAGGAGAAATTCTGATTTATCTGTATCTCTTTTATTGCTCTTCTTTTTCTGGAAAAAAAATCCTTTGAGATACAATTCTTAATAGTCTGTTTTGTGTTTTTTTTTCTTTTTAAGCCAAAGTACTAGCAAAATCTCTAGGATTTTGTTATTCTATAGAATTATTAATTGAGAATGCTGTGTATATGTAGCAGTGATGTTTTGTTCTTGAAAGTGATGTCTTTAAAGCAAGAGGTTTATTTTTCTATAAAGAAAGAAGGATTTCCCAGCAGCTCCAAGCATGAGAGTATTTCCTCTACTTTTCTGCTGCTTTTAATGTTTTGGAAGTCTTCAGGGGGCTTATGTGATCTCTGCCTTTGGCTAGATGTTGTAATCTGAATTTGACAGTGATGTTCAGTGAGATGGAAAACCGAGGAAATTTAGAGGATGTTGAGTGAAAGTGGATTTCTGAATCCAAGAAAGGACATAGATAGTTATAAAATAGATATGCTTTGGTTTTCCATCATGATATTAGAAAACTTCCAACCCCATTTAAAATACAGGGCAGTTTTGTGATTTTAGATTTTAGATATCAATTTGATTTTAACCTCCAGTGTGTTCCATTTAAACTTTTTTATTTTCAGCGAATAAATTATAAAATTTAAACTTAGGATTCTGAGTTCTTCCCAAAACTTGCTCACTTTTTCTTTAATATTAGAAAATTTCATTCTGAGCTATTTCAAAATTTAGAATTCATTTTGAAATTGCAAGTTATGTTTGTGATGTCTTTAATTGCTATTTCAAGTGGAAAACCTTTTCTGTTGGATTCTGAAAAATAGTCGTACACATTTCATCTTTATTTAAGGGGCACAGTTCTAAAAAAAATTTATTTCATGTATGTTGGTGAATGTAACCTGATCCAGTTTGCACAGTTTGCTTGAGAGTTTTTAGTTCAGCAAATATGGGAATCTTAGAGACTTAATTTTAATAGAAAATTGATGTTAAATCAGTAGATTTTATTTTTGGGAGGCTGAGCCCTTTTAATTTTTCCTTCCAGTAAGATTTTATCCTGTGAGAATAGAAAAGACAAATTTTATGTTTAATTTCCTGGAAATGGCTAATGGAGCTGGTCTTTTATTGACTGGAAAGACAGTTCTTTTAATAGGAGCTTTTGTTAATAGATTTTTACATTTTTGTCCTAATACCAAACTTAGATGTTCTTAGATGCATTTTTTTTTCCACATTAGGATCTCTATCAGTGTCGCAGTCTAATAAAAACTTAGAAGAGATAATAATTTAAGGAAAAATCAAGCTCCCCCATCCCTTCCCCAACTGATTCTTTCATATCAGATATCTTACCAGTTTATCTTGTCTTCATTGGACTGTATAAACTCTAAGGTTTCTTCCAAGTATCAGTTCTGTTTTCACATTCATTGTATTGCTTTTTAATTTTTATTTGTGCATGCATGTGTGCGTGAGTGTGTGTTTGTGTGTGTGCCGTGCGCGCACGCGCGCGTGCTGGGAAAAGGGGACATGCTTGGATGCACTCATACCATCTTCTGTAGCTGGGGGCAGTTTCTATGGGATACATTTGGAGAGTTTATATTTAAGTAACCTTTTCGTCCTGGCCTATTGAATGCAACATTTGATGATGTTTGGGTTAAATACCAATCTGACTAGTTCAGAATGAGAAAAAAGTGTATTTTTAGACTCAATTACTTTGAGCTTGGGCAAGACAGCACGTTTAACTTTATATGGTATATGACTGATATCAGGAAGCGTAAGCTTTTGGTGATTGCGCTGAAATTATTTTATAGTTCACTTTAAAATAAGACTGTACTGATCGTTATATTTATAAATTAGTTTTGTTTTTGTACAGTGATTTATTAGTGAAGGTGTATTTTTTCCCTCTTAGAGCAGAAAAGCAGTTACAAAAGGACACGTGCTCCACTTTAATGAGAGAACTCTCTCACACCGGAATGAATATTCGAATTTTTCATGGACCTGTTGATTCACCCTAAATTCCGTTGGAAAGGGTTTTCTTTAAGTTTTATTGCTGCATAAATTCCTTTTTGAGCCTTTTATAATGGTTTTTCCTTTTATACTTGAATAATGGTCTCAGTATTTTAAGAATTGGGTAAACTTGAATTTTTGTGCTGTAAATTCATTGTCCATCTCCTTGAACTTGAAAATAAAGCAACAGGGTTACAGGCTCTCAGGTAACAGAGTGGTTTCTGAGACCTTTGAAGCTTTTCAGTTTTGATTTAAAAATCTGCACAGTGGTTTTGTAGGAAATGTTTTAATTTCACTATGTGTTTTTGTATCATAAAAGATTTGTCAAATAAATTATTGGCAAACCAGAATTTATTGTTATATGAGCAGATTTTAGGAAGTTTAAGGAGGGGAGAATTGTGGCACTGAGATTTTTTGAAGTCTTCATAAATCAGTCTTTGTGTTGATTTTTGTATAATTTTTCCATTTCAGTTGAATAAAAACTAAATATATATTAAATGTATATAGTATTAATATATTTTGCAGACTGGGAATATTCTAGACATTTCTATGGCTATAAATAAGTCATTTGATTTTTCAAAATTTGTAAGACAAAAGGCATCACAATATGGTTAAAATGAACTTTAAACTGACAATCAGAAAATCTAGGTTACTGATACTAATTAGTTTTTTACTCCTTCTCTTATTAATAGTCAGCCAGAGATCACTGGTCTTTTGAGAAAATCTTCTCACGTAAAATACAGAGCCCAGAATAAAAGAATTAGGAAACAGAAACAATGCAAGTCTCAGAAGAAAACTTCCAAAAAAAAAAAAAAAAACCCCAGCTAACATTTTCAGAGATCTGCATCCATTAAAAGGGAGTAGGATACCATAAAAACAAGCAGAAGATAATAAGAGCTCTTGAGATTTAAAGTATAATAAGACATTTTAAAAAAATCAGAAAAGTTTGAAGATTAAATTGAAGTAAGCCATATAGTGCAATAAAAGGCAAAGCAGATAAAAGCAAGACAGTAAGATGCTCACTCAAGGGGGTCCAGTACCGAACCAGCATGATTTACACTCAGTAGGCATATTATTTTTTTATGAAAAGCACAAACCACGTTAGGAAAAAGCAAATACATCTTAACAGAAGTAGAGGGAAACCAGGAAGAATAGGTTTAGAATATTATACTGAAGTAGAAAATGAGGCATAATGGCACTATGTTACCTATGGCCCTATATAGAGCACTTTCCTATTCATCATCTCATCCTCCTAGGAAGACAGGCAAAGGGAATATTATTTCTCCTTTACAATTGCAGAAACCAAGTTTTGGGGCTGTCACACCTTTTTGATTCCTAATCCAGTATGTCACTATGCCTCATGGGTATCTGTTTGGATCTTTTTAGATTTTAAAATTTTGTTTTTTGCCAAGAGAAGATAGTGGATACTGGACAGCATCTTTGACATCATAGGAAGGAATACATGAAAGTAAACATATGCATGTGTGTGTAATGAGTATGGTATACTGATGTACAAGTGTCTACACCGTATGACCTGGCGTTATGAGATCACGAGAAGAATGCAAAGTACTGTGTAGTATTCATAGATAAGGAGATGTGTGTTAGACAGTTTCCTTAGAAAACAGTATATATGAGATGGGCTAGGCTCTGGGTAGAGAAGGATTTCTAAAGTCTTATGTCCTTCTTACCCCTTAAAATTAACATAAAGTATCCAGCTGGACAGGATTAATGAAATCCAAAGGATCGTTAGATAAAGGACCCTAATAAAGTGACCTACAATATGTGACATGAGACAGCCCTTTGCAAAGTAAAAAGCATATCTGTATGTTAAATTACCATGACTGTAGTCACTTATTGGTTTAGTGCTAAAAGATTGTATTATCTTATCAAAATACAAGAGTAAGAGTCTTTTCAAAGTAAAACTTTAAATTCTGTGTCTGTTAGCATTTCACAAATACTTGTTGAACTGAATTAGTGAGACAGTATTTTGTGGGGGAAAACAAAAGTTAAAGCATTGAACAGCGTGTTTATTTCTGAAATTTCTTCCAGAAAGACTGGGGAAACCCCCCTTGTCAAAGCCATTTATATTTATATCTAAACTAAAAAAAAAAAAAAAAAAGCATTTATGGGTCTCTGTCTTCATTGGCCCCTGGGAACAGAATCTGACTCAAAAGACTTCTTCCTAGTAAAAGTTCTTCTTCATGATATATTTGTAAGGATGGGAACCATTACTACTGAGATTATGTTAACATCCTATATTGTTAACATCGTACCGAGGATGAGTATTATAGCCTACAGAAATAAAGTTAAAAGTAGAAATAAAGTTAAAACAAAATTAGATCCTACTTCTGGCAGTTTATTATGTAATGTTAATCTGTCTGGACTTCAGAAGGATACTCGTCTTTAAGTGAAGATGACACCAATATTGCAGGAGTTGGTTCCAGATCAGTATATATCATACTAACAGAAGAGCTCTTTACATCATCACTGTGATTATTTTATACTCGTGGATCACTTCTTTTCTTCCCTCCTGAGTGAAAAGAGCGTGGATTTCGGAATCTCTGGCCCTTTGTTTTTTACTCCGTAAAATGATTTTTACCCCTTTTTAGAATAATTGTGAAAATTAGCTCCTGTCACATCTTAAGCGTGTCAAATTGTACATGGTGGCATCAGAAGCTCAGTTAAAGATTGCTGCTATGACCTCTTTGTCACATAGAGGTCAGAACCTCTGAGTGACTTCCAGGGTTTGCTGCAAATCGACATTTTTCCTCAGAGGAAAGGCGCTGGGTGAATTGAATGGGGAGCAGCTAGATGGGCTTCATCCTCTCTGGGGTCATAAACCCCTGCAGCTCCACCCCGATGGTTTCCTCTGTGAAGATACTGACGTGTTACGTATTTTGTCCTGCTTTTATAGATGTTCTGCAGGAGGGTTAGTCCCGTACGGTTCTCAGACATTAGGTATATATATATATATATATTCAGGGGTACTTCATCACGGAACAAGTTGTGGGGGCTTACAGCAAGAGCTTTAATGGGCTAGAGCTGGAAAGGAAATTCGGGGCTGAAATAGTAGAGGTATTGCTTTAGTTGAACTTTCGAAATGAGTTGTATTAGGGGGAAAAAAAATTGTGGCCAAGGCTATTTTAAGCTTCAAAGGAGAGAGGGACCATTTTATATACTTAAGGGAGAAAGAAATCATGTACTGTGTTGTGATTAAAAGTATGTTCTTGAGAGGCAGCAGACCTGGATTTGAATCCCAGTCCTGCTAACTGACTAGTTGTGAGACTTAGGGCAAGATACATAATTCCTCTTAGTCTTCGTTACCTTAACTAATAGCTCTATTTTATACAAGTATCGTAAAGATTGAGCTAATGCATGCGATGCTCTTAGCACAGCACCTGGCACTCAGTATAAAGTTCAGTGCATGTTAGCTGGTGCTGCTGACTTCCTTGCGAACAGGGCAGCGTGGATGAATCAGAGGTTTCAAGTTCAGGTATAATGGCAAGTAAGGCCAAAAAGGTAATTCGGGGCTACCTGGTCTGAAAGAAATGCTAAAGGATTTGATTCGAATCAGGAATTGGAGATGGACTTAAGCTTTTTGAGTAGGTGAATGATGTGAATATAGAATCCCAAAGTGGCAGAGCTAGAAGATACTTTAAAGGTCATATCTAGACTCCTTGTACACATTAGAACTCCTTTAGACTCAGTTATGCCACAAAATAAGTCCAAAGCATTGTTCAACGTTTTTCAAGTGCTTAGAAAATGGGAGTTTCCAACAGGTTTGGAAAAAAAGAAAAGTGTTCAGATTTTGGTGTGTTTTAAATAAAATAAGTAAAAATAGTCTTTCCGTTGGTACTTTGAATCAAATAAATTAAGATTAGTAGAATCTTAATTAGAAAGTTCTTTTGATTACTGACAAATACCTCAGAAATGTTTGTTAGGGGAGATAAAAATATATATATATATATGAAATTGGTGATTCTAGAATACCTTCATTGGTATTTATAGTATTTGTACTTCTAGTGAGATTAGAGGGTAAATTTTTTGCTTAAATAAAATTGAAGCTCACTGCTCGTCCTGTACCTTTTAAAGCTGCTATTTCCCAATAATTTTAAATAGAAAAACAAAAATAATTGAACTCCACGAGGGCTCTTACTAGCTATGTAGTAAGGTATTACTACATAGATACTAATAGACTTTGGTTGATAGTCTACCTGTGTGCTAATGATTTTTAAGTTTTTAGGTCAGTAGACAAAGATCTAAATAATTACTTTATACATTAATAATGAAGTAAGATAGCTTTTAAATATTTGTTTCTTGATAATTGTTTCTTAAGATTAGTTCTTTAATAGAAATATTAAAATCTCAATCATAATTTTTATTTTATAGTGGGACTCAAGGAAACATAATTTTGGACTGAAAGTTATATAAAAATATGTAATTGAAATAAATGTCGAAACCCAGAGCATGTACCTATAGTCTATGAATATGTATATGAATGCAGACCTCTTACAGAATTATAAATGCAGTTGAGCAGTTCGCTGGTAGAGGTGTTTGTGACCAATATCGTTCAAACACAGATTCTCATTTTAAATGTTTAACTGTTATAAAAACAGGGAACTCTGTAGAGTTGTAAAATCCTATTTTACATACCTAGCCATTTTACAGCTGCTATATATTTTTGCTACTTAACAAATACACTTAAATTTGGCTTAAGACTTAACTTCCAGAAGGAACTTTTTAAAGTAAAACTGAGTATTTTAAACATGAAACGTTCATAAACATTTTCTTGAAAAATCATAATTTGATTTAATTATATAAAAATATAGCTTGAGGAATGTTGGTCTTGATCATTAATGTGTATGTGGTGTATTATGAGTACATGATTTGAGGTTTCATTTTTAGCATATGTTTTATAAAATCTTTAAGCAAATAACAAGTCAAGCAATACAGTCTGTATTAAGCTGTATTAAGGGCATTTGATATAGAATTTTGCTCAATAGTATTAAAAAAGATTGAAATAAGTCTTCGTAAGTCATCACGGTTACCAGAAACATTTGTTTGAAATATGACTTTGTATAAATCATAATTTTGTGTCCTAATTTAGCTGACTCATAAATTACTTCCTCTCCTACTTTTTTACTCAAAATGACACTTTTTGTATTCACTTTTGTCCGATAACAGTGCTTGAGTATTTCTTGTTCCTTGGGCCTCTCCATGGTGAATTACTGTGAAGGCAATCAACAATAGCAGACCAGGAAAAGGGTGACAGTGCAGCTAGCATTTATGCCTTATCTATACATGATTTGGCCAAACATTGAATAATTTTCCTGTGGGAAACTTGAGCCCTAAAAGGAAATGAACATTGCTAAAAGACTGCATATCACATGGGACTTAGATTTATTTTTAGAATGGCACTATAATGCCATATTTGGATTGAAACAATGTGATAGCAGTCCATTATTTTATTAAAGAGCTATCTTTTCTAAAGAAGTCATCTGATTTTCTGTGACACTTGTGTGCTATAGATTCAACATAGTGAGTATATAACTGTTCAGTTGATAGCGTGCTAAAGTACATATTAAAGTTAGAGGTGCTTCCTTGGCAAACATTCTGGAGACTGCTTTCTGTTCTGAAGCGTCTTTCTGTAGTAAAGGTTCTTTGGCAGTTCGTTGATTATAGTATATAGTTGTCATTTGGAGGTAAGTTCTTTTCATTGGAAGGCAAAAAGAGAGTAAATAAGGACTAGTACTTCTGGGGGTTGGTATAGTTATTTGCTTATCTGGAATGGAAGGAGCTCTTTACCAAATGCGGTGTTGATTATAGAGGAACCCAAATGGATTTTTGCCACTGAGAAATGTTTTTTTTTTTTTTTAAAGATAATCAGCAAAGATATTTCCTAGTGAGTGCTACAGGGTTTCGGTTAACATGGTTCATAGGTTAAAAAAACACTTTTTGCACCATTTATATTTTGTGTCAGTTTTTCTGCTGCCCAATTTATCTTGTTTATAATTTCATTTGGATTGAGATAAATTATGATGTTGGTAAAATACAATGGATTTCTAAAATTGCATACTATTGAAAATTGCAGATTCCAGACAGGACACTAAGGTCTCAAACATAGAAAAATCTACCAGATACACATTTTTGTTCCTCAGCTCCTCTCCCACGGTTGGAAATATGCCAACATTTTAAGTCTCAGGTATGATGGGAAAGAGCTACCACCGATGTACAAGGCCTTATGTTACCTCTTTTCCATACAGTATCTCATTGGCTTCTCATAAATTGTGAGGCAGAGACCATTGCATAGATTTACAGATAGAGATATTAAGGCTCAGACTAACAGACTTGTTCAAGGTCACATAATTCAAGTGGGGGAGGCGGGATTCAAAGACAGAACTGCCTGACCCCAGAGTTAGAGTTCTGTCCATTATGTCAGGGGTCCCCCCCCCCCCACCGCCACCCCACCCCAGGCTGCACAGCAGGAGGTGAGCAGTGAGCAAGCAAACGAAGATTCACCTGTATGTGCAGACGCTCCCCAGCGCCAGCATCACCACCTCAGTTCCATCTTGGATCATCAGGCATTAGATTCTCATAAGAGTACCGGTCCCTGGTGCCAAAAAGGTTGGGGACCGCTGCATTATATTGTGTGATCTAGGTAGAACATCTGCATTCCGACTTTTCCATCCTTTTTCAGGTTCCATCTCCAGACTTCACATCGTTGTGGGCAGATTCTGAAATACTTTCAGTTCCTTCCATGTTCGTGGAGGTTTGCTCTGCCGATGTGTCAGAGCCTGTGTTTGATGTGTTCGGAATGGAAAATTTGAAGCATTAATTACTGAATACCTACACAATATCCCACACGTTGAAATATGGTAGAGATCAATTTCTAGTCTCTTCTCGGTTCAGCTTTTGAAGTCTCTTGTTAAGTGTTATTTAGTGATGTTTTTACAAGAATTATGATTTTTGTCTTCAAGAGCAAATCACTAAGATACATATACAAAGCAGTATCTACCCACAAAGCTAGTTTCCACTAACGTCTCTGCCAGCCACTGCATTAGTGTGGAAGAACAGCACTGCAGGGCGAAAGGAAACTGATTTGAAGAGCAGTGGAGCTAGTCACGTAGGGACAAGTAAAAATACGTGTGCATGGGTACGCACGTGATGTCCTTAAATCTGAATTTAAGGTAATGATGTTTTTGCCTTGTTAAGATTAAGTGAACCCATCAATCAGGTATTTACTTATAGAATTCTTGTGGATTAGACTATGAAATAGACTTGAGGGGCTTTTTATACAAATACACTGTACCTCATTATTGAGGTATTGATTAACTTTATTAGAATACTTATAATTCAACAAAATAGGAAAATGTCAATAATAAGCATTTGGAAAATAGCGGTGGAATGGGAAGACAGTACAGATACACAGGCCATGAGATGCTGTGCTGTTTGGACTGTGAATTTAGTTTTGAGCTTCCTAGAGACTAAAACAAAAAGGGACATTTAGTCATTGTCCATGGGGAAAAAATACTCATCTTTCTTTAGGAGAAACAGAAATTTTGATAGGGACGCCGAGTAATGCGGTAAGTGTCCTCACCTACCTCACTCTGTAATATTAGGGTTCAATTGCAGGTTTGTTGGTTTGTTTGTTTTTGTTTTTTGGATAGAATCTCAAAACACGCCTGCCCAGAGTATTTAAAAGATTACTGATGGTTGTTTTTATCTGTAATAATCAAGATACGTGGTGGAGGCCACCTTGCACTTAGGGAAAATATCTTTTCTTTGATGAATTGACAGGAGGGTTGCATGTTAAGGTGTTTTTGTTTTGTTTTTTTTAAACTTTGTTTTTATGTTTAAGAGCATCCTCTATTTTTCCCTCTACAAACACCGAGCAGCGTTCATCCAAGGACGCACCTTCTTCTGAAAAGCACATTGTAGTCTTTGTGTCCTGTTGATTTTTAGTTATTAGTCTAGAAAACACAAGCATTTTATTGGGAATCATAAATACCCCTGAATACCGGTACGAGAATTTCTTCACTTTTATAATGTACTTATTTAGGTTAATATGGGCTGGAGAGAAACTAGCCCCATGTCCTCCCTTCCTAGCCAAGTGCTATAACTTCTTTCCTCATTAGTCAAGTAGGAGAAGTACTAGAACCCACTTCAGAGGGTTGCTCAGATCGAGCTGTGTGATTTAGCTGTATATAAGGTGCTAAAATAATGGTTACAGATCCATCTTAGCTCATTATTACTGCTTAATTATTTTTAGGTCTGTCAAAGTGAACTTGTCAGAATTACTTCTGACAAACTGTAGCTGACTTTTAAAGAGCAAAACGTAACCAAGAGATTATTTTATTTCTGTGAAGCCCATTGCAAAGATAGGATATGATATAATGGATTTATATAGGATTTTGGTATTGTTTCTGTTTTATTCTATTATCCAAAATATTACATGATGGCTTTTGAGAAAGTATGTATAACATTCTGACTAATTCTAAGAAGATCTGATTTTTTCTTTAGGCAGTAAAGCTACTTTGGAAATAATCTTCCCTGTGCTGGTTATTTCTCATGGCAGCCTTCCACCGCATTTTCTTTGTTTGGGTACTTTCTTTTTCTTCCTGCCATTCTTAGCTTTCTATTTTTCAACTTGAGTTTACAAAGGGTGTGTATTCAAAGGGTTTCCGCCAGTTCCCAGTACCTTGTTAATCCTGAGAAGTTACCCAGTGGGCCAATTCTCACAGTAAGGTATAAAAATAGTCCAGAAAACTTACAGAATGTGGTCCCAGTGTAACTTGAACTCATGGGCGACTTTCAAAACTCAGATGGGAAGAAGAAAACAACGCGAACATTGTCATTTCCTTAGCTTTTTCTCTGCACACTTTATTTTCAAAGAGCCTTAAAATGTTTTAAAGTTATGAAGCCTCACCATTGCTTATATACCACTCAAGGAGCGTGAGAATTAGGGCAAGAAAGACATTATCTACGAATCAGTCACATGAGCAGAACCTGCTTTTGATTTGTCCTGAGCTTTTTCTACCCACCGCGTTCATGTCTCCAGTTTTATTCCACAAAGTCAGGCCAGCATTTGATTCATTTCCTAATTACTTTTTATTGGTGTGTGAACCGCGGTGGCGTAACCTCGCCAAGCCTAAATTTCCATATTGAACAGTTAGGAGGTAACCGCCTTTTCTCTGTTAATAAGCTTTGTTTTTAAGGACAGCTTTAGATTTACAGAAATATTTTGAAAATAGTGTAAGGTGTTCCCATACACCCCGTACCTGTTTCCCCTGTTATTAGTCATCTTAACGTTGGCCTGCTGCATTTATTACGATTAATGAACCAGTGTTGATGCATTATTATTAACCAAAGTCTGAACTTTATTTAGATTTTTAAATTGTTACCTAATGTCCTTTTTCTGTTTCACATCCCGTCCAGGATATTGCATTACATGTAGTCCTCATGTCTCCTTAGGGTCCTTTTGACGATTACAGTTTCGCAGACTTTCCTTGTCTTTGATGAATTCGACGGTTTTGAGGAATCCTGGTCAGGCAGTTTATGGAATGGCCCCCAACTGGAATCTGTCTCATGAGGCGTATGAGTTGTGGGGAAGAAGATCACATAGGTCAAGTACTGTTTTCGTCACTTCGTATCCAGAATACGTACTATCCACAGGACTTATCATTTTTGATCTTGACTGGTCATGTGATGGGGGTCATGTTTGTCAGCTTTCTCCACTGTGACTCTTTTTTCCCTTTCCATACTGTATGTACTCTTCCGAAGGAAGTCACTCTGCACGTCCCACGAGGGAATGGGCTCCCTCCATGAGGTCAGGGTGTGTGCATCAGTTGTTGGGAATTCTTCTGCATGGAAGAGTGTCTCTTTTCCGTATTTGTTTATTTATTTAGTCCTTTATTTCTATAATATGGACTCGTGCATATGTATTTTATACTTTAGAATATAATCCAGTACTACTGCATTCATTTTGTTTGCGTGAATCGTTCCAGCGTTGGCCATTGAGAACTCTCTCACTTGACTCTTGTGTCCCTTTGACGTACTCCCATTGTTGTGAGTTTGTCGTCTTCGTGGTGGTTGGTGGGGGCACGTCCTAACCGTCTGGCACTTCTAGACATTCCAGGTTTTTCTTGTCTTTTCCTACCCAGATCCTAGAGTCAGCCATTTCTCTCAGGTACCACGGTTCCTCTTGTTGGTCAATGATATTGGAAGCCAAAGTCCTGGCACTAGGTGTGCTCATGGCTACCGGGTGTTACTGCTTCTAGGTCCTCTCAACCGCCAGAGCAAGGAAACGTGTGTACGGTCGTGCCTTTTCTGTGAGTCAGCGTGTGGGTTCAGCAAACAGTGCATTGGAGTTAATTAACTTTATACGCGGTTCTTCGCTCCTTTAGATTCAATTCTTAGTTATATAGAGACTAGCGGGAGGGTAAGCAAGTACAGAAATGACTGTTCCAGCCAGCAGGATAATGGCTGTAAGGGTTCTACCAATGCGCTGTCTAAATTGATGCAGCTTTTCTGGAGTATACAGTTTTTCTATATAACTCAAAATTCAAAACACGAGTTGTGCCGAGTATTTAGGAAGAATAGAGTGATTGTGGAAGCACCCTCCTATCCCTTCAGGATCACAACTCTGTCTTATAACCTCGTTTACAGCAAAAGGAGTAGAACAGCCTGACTCTTCTAAAGTTGGAGATTTGGCATAATAAATTATATATGGCAGGTTAGAAATGCGAAGGTAAGATAGCTGTCGGATACCATGAGAAGATGCTCGCAGCATTATGCAGTTAGTTAGTCACGATTAATTTTCAAAGCAACGTAAACTCATAACAATAGCCATGTAAAATGTTAGGTGTATGCCCACCTAACATGAGCTGTTGAGCTCAGTTATTCCTGAGTTGTGAAATTCTCTCTTTCTTATTTTACCCAGTATTATTATAAGGAAGCAAAAAACGTATTGTCATTATGCTAAGACATCAAAAGTTGTATTTTCCCTTTTAAACTGCGGTAAGGTATTTCATCAATGTTGGAGCTAGAACGGGTGGAGCCCATGTTTGAGAACAGTGAGTGGTCCTATTTGGCAGCATGGGAAGGGGAAATAGAGATCTGGATTTCAATGTAGGTGTTAATTCTCTGTATTTGATAATTGAATACATTTTTAAAGTGCTGATATTTCAGAGTGTAGTTTTTAATGAAATTATTACCAGTAATACATGTGTTATTCCATTATATGAACGTACCATAATTTGTGGTATGTTCTATTGATGGGCATTTGAGGTTTCTAGGTTGGGGCTATTCCAAATAAGGTTATTATGAACATTTTTGTACATGTTTTGTTTCTCTTAGATGTATGTTTTCATTTCTCCCGGGTCATACTTAGGAGTGCGATTGATTGCTGGATCTAAGTGGATGTGTATTTAACTCTGTAGAAAACTGCCCTGCAATTCATCAACGTGGCTATCTCATTTTATACCTCTATTAGCAACAATTGGGAGTTCCCGGTTGTTCCATATCCTCACCAGCATTTGGTATTGTCTTTTATTTTAGCCAGTCTCATATGTTTGAGTGTGTATTTTAATTTCTGAGCTGTATATATACTGTTTGTATTGCTGCTTGAAATGTAAGGGACGGTGTACCACTATAATTATAGGGTTTCGTTTAAACTTTTACTGCATAGGAGATGAAAACTGCTGTATACAGACTTTGAGAATTGACTTTGTAAAATATAGCAAACATTTTAAATTTGTACCTACATGAAAAAAAAAGCATGTGTTCAAAGGAATATACATTTCAAGTTACTGCAGCTTATTTGTGACAGAATTTCTGCAGATAAAATGTATATGAAATTAATCAGAAGTAGCATGCCAGTGCATTTCAAATCATTACAAAAATCTTCTCTCTAGTCACGTTGCCCATGACAAATTACTGTGTTGTACATTTAGAGCGGGTCTTGGCACACTGTGGCCTGGGGGCCCAATTCATCATGCTTCTTGTTTTTGAAAATAAAGTTTTATTAGAATACAGAATTGCTTGTTTGTTTATATATTGTCTGTGGCTGTTTGCTCTACAAAGGGAGAGTTGAATAATTGCAACACTGAATGTCCAGAAAAGCCAAAAATATTTTCTGTCTGACTCTTAATAGCAAAAGTTTGCAAGATGTTAATAATGCATAAACATGTGGCATTATAGTTTTCTTCTGGAGAGCAGAGCTGTTTTTTCTTCGTGATAAATAACGCCAAAACATAAAACCAACTGATAAGAAAACAGAGAAAGAAAAACTACTTCAGCCATAAATTCAGTAATTTTGGGACATATCAACTAACAGTGGTTTTGCTGTTCCCTGTCCTTTTAAGTTTATATCTCTGCACAGTTGCCTTACGTACATTGTAAAAGCTTGTTTGTTAAGGATGTATATGGTTGACTTAGTCAATTTGAGAGGATGTATATGGTTGACTTAATCAACTTGGCCATGAATAATAATAGTACCCAGTGTGCACTACGCCAGCAAGCTCCCTGTATCACCTACATTGATGTTAACTCCTT
This sequence comes from Eonycteris spelaea, assembly GCA_003508835.1. Lineage (NCBI taxonomy): Eukaryota > Metazoa > Chordata > Mammalia > Chiroptera > Pteropodidae > Eonycteris > Eonycteris spelaea. Next base: position 7,039,433 of record PUFA01000093.1, on the reverse strand, counting down.
AGACATAAAAGGCCTATGTATTGTATAAACCTTAACTTTACAGACACTCGGGTTTGGACGTTTTGTGAAAGATCTTTGCTATGTTGTCTTAGGACAGAATCATCCATAATGTTACTGTGGTTTGTTTTTAGAATCTTTTCAAATTTAATGATGTCAGTCTGATAGGAAGTTACTACATTTGTCATTGTTAGAATTTCTAAATCATATTTTAACAGCTTGGCTTCTGGCAAGTCAAATGGATTTATTCTCAAGTTTTTCAACATGTTCCCTAAGACCAAATATTTTAATCAAGTGGTTCACATGGGCTCTTCTATTTATTATCAATCCTGAAGGCATCAAAAATTCATCATGTGATTTTCAAATTCACCTTTTTTCAAGGGCATTTTACCCCTTAATTCTTTGGTGACTCCCATAATCAATAGATGAGGGATGACAGATTGATGAGAACTAACCAGTTATAGAATATTTTTAGTTTTTATTTTTCTAACTTATGTGCATTTGAATTTCTAAATTATATATATCTAATAACTGTGTATCCTTTTCAAGTTATCATCATCATCATTCTGATATGACATGTAATTAGCATAAAATATTTTGGAGCTTTCCATATTCCTCTCAGTTTTTAATATAATTTTCTAACTTTCATGCTTGTCTTAAGCCACAATCTACTATTCTTAGCATGTTTGAAAACTTCCATTGTGTTATATAGTAAATTCATCTGACATTTTAAAAAATCATAATTCTCTTTATAAGTAGATAGTTCAAGTGGAGATATAATTCAAGAATAGAAGTTACCATTTTTTCAGAATAATTTCTTGTAACTGTACTCCCAAAATAGGTCAGTAACATGTCTGTTCATCATTTCTGGAAAGTTTTGTTAAGGTGAAATTTATTTGAATCATTGTTTTTGTGCTTTAAGTCACCCTTGCTTTAATTTTTAAGTTCCAAAACCTTTCAGAAACTGCTTAACGCTGCTTTGAATTGTCGTCCTTCAGTACTTTGAAATTAATAATTCTGATTTTTCAAGTCCCCATTTGATTGAATTATTCTCTTCAGAGTGTTCCAGGTCGTGGCTCTCTTCATCATTGCACAAGAAATCATTCTCCTTGGCAGACATTTTGGTTGCCTGTCTCATGGTTTGGATTGACATTGCCCTGGTAGCTAGCTTTTCATTTGCTTATTTGCTTTTCGTATAGTTCTCTCAGGAACTCCACTTTTGTCCATTTTATTAGATCATCCTTTTATGTTCTATAGATATAGTGCGTACAGTTCCTTTTCAGATACAGGTACTGCTTGCCTGTATCTTTTAATGGCATGCTTTATAACAAAAATGTAGTTTTAATGAAGTCAGTGTTTATCTTTTTTGCATGATGATGCTAGCAGTGAGATAAGTTTTTATCATGCTGCAGTTTCAAAATTGAAGTTGGGACTATTTATGGTCCCTTGTTGGTGGGTTGAGCTAGTCATGAAATAGATATTTATTAATGATAAAGATTTCTTAATTCCCTAGCAAATAATATACACCTCTGATTCTCTGTGTGTTTCTATTTCACATTCTGTTGGTTAAAATTAAAACCGAGTTCAAGAGCATTCACATATCCTAGATTGAAAAAAAAAAACCCCAGAATAATATAGCACATATTTATGATATAAAAACCCCTCTTATTATTATTTCTCTTGATAATTGCAGGATGGTTTGATTTATTTCATATTTTGAGCTAAAAGACTCAAAAAGTCTTTTATTCTGTTCTATTTCTCATGACAGTTCTATTCTCTTGCCTGAATTTTACACAATTTGGAAGATATTAATGAATCAATCATTACAACTTTTTTTTTTTTTTTTTTTTAGATATTTAGTTGGGATGTCTCTTAAAAGATTCAATTAATAAGGTTCTTTCCTGATGTAGTTTGGTGGTTTATTCACATGGATCTTGAACTAATAAAAATGAACATTAGAGATCCTGGTTTGGGTGAAGCTGTGGACCACATGATCGTTGCTATTGCTCAATCCTAAAGAAGCGTTTAGACTTGTCAGGTATATTTATCAAGCCCTGACTGTTGCCCTGCGTTGTGCTGGGTTCTGTGGAAGTTACAAAACTAAATCACAGTTCCTACGCCTGCGTGAATAGTTTTAGAGGGAAGATAGGAGACACAAAAATAAAAATAATATATATTCGAGGTACCATATGTGCAAGTTGTATTCTGTGTATCAGTTGTGTGTGTGCTCACAGGACAGCCCCAGCTCGACATTGCTGGGGACTTCGCTTTCTTTCACTTTTACCAAGTGTTTTATATATATACATCTCGGGCACTGTTAGACTGCTCTCTGTGTGTTTATAATTTATACGTACAATTAATGTCCCCCTCACTACAACTTTATAAGGTGGTGGTATCAGCCAGAGAAGGTAAGAAACTTACTTAAAGTTTGACTGGTAGGTGACTGAACCAGCTTTCTGACTCTAAGCTATGCCCCTGGTTATAAGGCTTTAAGGAAAATATGGATTTACATCATTTTTATCATTTAGGTATATATACTTAAAGTAAAGTAGTACTGGGAACTCTTAATCTTTTTTTCTTTTTTTTTTAAACCAAGAACTATTCATCGAAAAGGGCTGGAAGCATCGTAGGTCTGGTTTCTTTTTTATTTGTATGAGTATCCTTTTTTGTTTTTTCATTGTAATTGGAAATAAATTCTATAGGTAATTTATGTACGATAAAATTCACAAATTTTAAGTGAACAATTCAGTATATTTTAACCACAGATGCAATGGATAATATTTCCATCACTGCAAAAAGTTCTGTCATGTCTCTTAAAAATCAGCCTTCCCTCTTTAACCTAGTCTCTTCCAAACACTGATCTGCTTTCAATAACTTGTGATTTTTGCATTTTATAGAATTTTAATACATAGAATTATAGATAATAATCATTTGTGTCTGGCTTCTTTCACTTAGTATTATGCTTTTGAGATACATCCACATCATGTGTATCAAAAGGCTTTCCTTTTTCGTTGCTGAGTATATTCCACGATGTGGATACAATTTCTCCACTTACCCATTGGAGCACTTACCCATTGTGTTGTTTCCAGTGTGGGTTACTATGAATACAGCTGCAGTGAACATTTAAGTTCAAGTCTTTGCACGTGTTCATATTTTCATTTCTCTCAGATAAATACCTAAGGTTGAAATCACTGAATTGTATGGTAAGTGTAAGCTTAACTTTACAAGAAACTTCCAAACTGTTTTCAAAGTATTTTTGCCATTTTGCATTCCCACCAGCAATATATGGGAGTTCTAGCTGATTCACACCCTTTGCCAGCACTTGGATCTTTTTAATTTTAGCATTTAGTGGGTGTATAGTGGAATCTCATTGTGGTTTTAATTTATATTTCCCTGATGACTAATGATGTTGACGTTTTATCATGTGCTGATTTGCCATCTATATATTTTCTTTTGCAGATTATCTATTCAGTTTTTTCTACCATCCCTCCCCTCTTTTTAAAAATGTTTATGTCATTTACTTTAAGAGTTATAGTCTGGGTACAACTGTGTTATGAGTTAGATTTTATAGGTAGTTTGTCCTGGTTATGGCTTACATTTTCATTTTTTAACAGTGACTTTTGAATACTAAATTTTTTTTTTAATTTTGATAAAGTCCAGATAATTATTATTACTTTATTATTCCTGACTCATAGGGACCCTTCTAGGTAGCCCTGCAGCTCCCTCTGCTCAGTTTTTCCTGGCCATTATCCTGACCTACAAATTCTAGCCACCTTGCCGTCCTCGAATTCTGCTCTCTCTCTCCTCAGCTCGGGGAGACCCTCCTCACCGCCGCCCCCGCCCCCCCCCCGCCCCAAAGCTCTGTTTCTGTTCTGCTCTACGTGCTGCATCCGGGAAGTCGGCCACCAGGCAGTATCTGCTGTTGTCTCTGATCTCACCTTGGATTTGGTCCCTTTGTCAGCGATCACCACGGTTCTGAACTGTCTTAACTATTGTCAATAACGTATTAAAAACTGGTAGTAATAAATGCCAGGAAAGGCAAAGGCATTGTCTTTGAAGGTTTAAATAGTTTATTGGTTAAGAAAAGACCGTAGGCTTTAAAGTTAGTTCAAATCCCACAACTGGAAAGTCTTTATGGCCCTGAGAACATAATTACCCAAAAGGCTAGAGAAATTACTGGACGAGAAGGAATATCGCTTTCGTTTTTCATCTTGAGTGTCAGGCCCTTGTACAGCGTCCTTAACATGATCCAGTCTCATCAAGGAGAATCAATGCTATTCTTGTCTTGGATGTGAAGACAGTGCTTTGTTAGAATGGAAGGGCATGTTTCTGTGCTCCATTTTTTTTTTTTTTTTAGCATGTGAGCAAATAAATTTTAGCAAGAGACATTGGAATTAGCTGGGTGCTTAATGTGTTTTATGAAGGATCGTTGGCATTATTGACATTTGTTCAGTTTTAGTTAACTCATCGCAAGAAGAGTTTTTCTCAGTTGCCAAAAGCAGGGGATTTTCCCGTGGCCTGCTTGAGTCCCTTGGCATTTGGTGGACTAGCTTCATACCGAGTAGACTGCTGTGGGCATCTTTATGCCATTTGCCCCTCGGATAAACCCCAATTAAGGAACTGTTCTTTTCTGTTTGAGAACCTGGCACATGGACGTCATACCAAAAGATCAATTAAAGCAGCAATTTTTGTACCCAGTTTTTTTCCACGGGAGCGTTTTACCTCCTTTTGAAACTAGGTTGAGTATTTTCCTATGGGAAATCTATTCTGAATAACACATTTTATCTCTTAAATAGAAAGGTCACCAGCTGTACTTTCTTGGCGATAGGGATGGGGTCTACATCAGGTGTATAGAGGGAAACAAGTTGCTTTTCTTGCATCTTCCCCGCCCCCCCCCTTTAATATTTGATTCTGATGTTGCTTGAGTAGTTAGTTCCCAAAGACAGTAACTCTGGACATGCATCTGTGTGTCATATCCCCTGCTCCATTTCAGGACATGAGAAAACCTTGTTTTATAAACCCAGACACATACGTGATTGACTGCTAAACCTTCTCTTTCCTTATGTCTCCACAGGAGTCTCCCCAGGACAGTGCGATCACCCGGGATATTAACCGGACGTTTCCAGCCCATGACTACTTTAAGGATACAGGAGGAGATGGACAAGATTCCTTATATAAAATATGCAAGGTATGTCATGTCAATAAAAAAAGACAGTTTTGAATGGTCTATCTGGTTCTTTGAGATATGCAGAAATAACTATAAATTATACTTTGAGGAAGAATGAAAAAATAAGGAGAGAAAGGGCTTTGTAAAATCAAAAGTAAAAACATAATTGCAAACTATAATGAACAGAATTAATTGGAAATAAAGTGGCAGAGCATCTTTTACCCTTATAATCAGGATTTTCAGATGACACTCTCCTGTCTCCACATTTAGACTTTCAAAAATTGGTTTTGTAAATTCAGTTGAGTCCTGTAACATTGCAAACTCCTTTTCAGTATGCACAATGTAAGAGATGAACTTGGCTCCTTAGACACGTCCAACAGTAAGAACTGCTAATGCCCGTCGCGGTGGACTTTTAATACTGATGTCTGTCGAAAGATCTGTACCTGAAAGTTACAAAGGAAATGATTGCCTGTTCCATTTCCGTGATTTGTTTTCCAGTAGATTTTGGTACTTCAGAGCAATAGGACTAAAAAAGGAGTTGGAGCCAGAGTTCTTTAACCTTCTTCTGTCCTGAGAAACAGTTTTTAGTCTGTCTTCCCAAAACGAATCAAGTACCTATTTAGCATCTACTATATGTGAAGTACAGTCGTGGCACAAGACATGCTCTTAAGTAACTTATGTATTATGATTGAAAAGGCAAAACTTAACAACTAGTTGTAGGACAGGCTAGCAATAAAGGATGGTTCTCCAGTGACAAACGAGGCGCTATAAACTATAAGGGCAGTTAGAATTTGGAGAAGTGTTTCTTGGGTTTAATTTTATACTCCATAGGATGCAGAAAGATATGATTTCTGTTATAATTCTCCTGTCCATATTATGTTTAGTTCGATCTCTCTTAATTAGAAACAGTCTTCGTCTTTCCCCCCCATGCCATTGTTTTACTAAAGATGCAGTCATTGCTCAGTTAAGTTTTCAGTTCCTTCCTTTGGCCATGTTGAGTTTGATATGACCAATGTTTCTTAGAGCCATGCTTCCCTCTCTGGTCACTCACTGCCCCGCTGCCCTGGAACACGTCTCTGTCACCTGTTGCCAGTACTTTTACAAATGCTGCCTTGGATTAGTTTCCCTGCCTTTGGATTCTATCCTATTTATTATTTTATCCGCGTTGACCCGGGAATTGAATCACGTCAGTGACCTCCACTGAAACCTGTAATGCTTTCCCATAACACATGGAATAAAGTAAAACTTCCTTAGTTTATTATCTGGTCCTGGATTCCTTAGCGTTATAACCATTTTATAATATATCCGGGTTTACTCCCTAAATATTTTATGCTCCAACCGCATTGAACTTCTCATTGTACTCTGGTTAATTTACTTGTCAAACTTCCCAACTAAATTGTGAAAGTCTCAAGGGCAGGAATAATTTTGTATATATGTAAGCATGTGTAGCACTTGGCACAGTGCTTGGCTTCTCCATATTTCCTATAGCTCCCTTGAACCTTACGGCCTTCTCTATATTTCTTATAGCCTCCTTGAACCTTATATTCCAAACATTTTCCAAATGTATCACTTTCATGTCTGTAGGAAGTCCTTCAAGCTTTTCCATGAGCCTGAAAAATATGCTCCCTTCCATTCTCTACCTATAGAAATTGAGTACATCTTCATCCAAGTGCATAATTGATTAAGTCATGTGCTGAGCACTTTACACGAGAGGACTGAGAGTAATGCATCTGCTCTATGATATAAATACTATGATTATTCTTATCTCACAAATAAGGAATATAAATAATGGGTCTAAAATCCAGATCTAGACCCTAACTTAACTGTTGTGGGATTTGAGCCTAACTTCGACCGACTCTGAAGCCTCTGTCTTTCTAGCCAGTCGTCTGTCGATCAGTACCTCCAGACATCGTCACACTGCTTTCCACAGAGCAGTGTTGGCATATGCTGGTTTTTAACACAGTCTTAACAAAACTAGTATTAACACTTTTAATTTTTACAAATTTGGCGAATGCAGAGTGGTGCCTTGTTTTAGAGAGATCGTTTCTGAGCTCTTTGGACATCTTGCCTTTGGGAAAGTATGTTTTTCTTATTCTGTAGCCCTTTCTTCAGATAAGCTTCGATGAAATGGGGGGTATAATAGGATTATATTGAATTCTACCTGAAGTTATGAAAACATGATTTTATATGTATATATATTTAAAAGCTAGAGTTTCACCAAAACCTAATGATAAAGTCCATGTCTCCATTAACTTCATTTTCATCTAATAAGCATTGACATAACATTTCGCTAAGTGTTCTGACTTCTAAATATACCCAATTCTAAATTGCTTCTGTGGGACTAGAAGAACCTTGGCACAAAGAGTAAGAGGAGAAAAAAGGGAATTTCACTAGAAATAAATTTGTCAAACAGGAAATAGCATCTTGAATCTATAGGAATTCCCCTTCCCACTATAGCTCACATAAGAATATTAATCATAAAAAGACTCCGAAAAACAACTCAAGAACCAAAAAAGTAAACCACAAGGAATGTTAGATGTCAATATTCTGTCAAAGATAATGTTTAGAAGGGAAGGATAGTAATCATCTGCTGCCAAGAAAAATACTGAATAAGAATTCCAGAGGAGCCTCAGATGGTTTCAGAGTTATCCCTCTTATCAGGAAAGTTATTACTGGCATTGTGGAAAGAATTGTATTTTGGTGTCTTTGCCAAAAGACTTTTTCCCAGAAAGGAAGATGAGTAACAGTAACAGTGTTTAATGAGTCCCTGCTATGTGTGAGGTGCTGGCTGGGTTGAGCAGGACATCACCCCAGGCCCTGAGAAGCTCACAGTCCAGGGAGAAGATGGCTGTTTAAAAGGCAGTGTGGTAAGTGTTACAATAACTACACACGTGTATCAGGTACCATAGAAGTACAGAGAAGAGAGGGTATTCTGGGGCCTGGAATACGTTTGGAGCCTGAAGAAGGAGCATGTTTTTCAGACAGAGAAGAGGGAAAAAGCATGAGCAAAGACCAAGAGATAAGACAACCTTTTTTTAGTGCCGAAGTGGTGTTTGCTTAACCTTCCCTGCTCCGTGGCAACAGAAGATGGTGTGGTGACAGTTTTATTTATTGTAAAGAAAAAAAATGGCATTGGAGAGAAATGTTTGCATTATTCATTGACCATCAAAATGCCAAAGAGAGTGTGGGTAACCTCTTCTGGTTTCCTGTTCCCATGTTAAAGGTCCTGCCGGGCAGCTGTGGCCCATGCGTGACCACACTCGTTTACACGTCCTGTGGGGTTTTTCTTTCTTTTTTCCAGGCTTATTCTGTGTATGATGAAGAGATCGGCTATTGCCAGGGCCAGTCATTTCTCGCTGCTGTCCTGCTTCTCCATGTGAGTAAATAGGTCTCAGTTATGACATAGATGTGGCCTGTCCCAGCTTATACTGGCCTTTGACTTGAGCATGGTTTTATATTGGCTGTGGCCGGACTCCAGGGCCTGAATTGTAACACCTGTGTCTGGAAACCTTTTCCTTAAAATGCTTTAATGTCAACATGCAAGAGGAGCATGGTGAGACTGAGAGACAGTATTGAAAACTAGTGCAAGGGTAGACTTCATTTTTATTACTGGAATGATTGGATGGACTTTAGTCTTGGCTGGCCTCTTGGGAAAGTTTTACCTTTTCTCGAGTAGCCACTGCCGTTAGTATTTGTTCTGGATTATGTATTGGGATGGGAGGGAAGCTGAGAAGTTGGCTTTCTTTAGGCCATTTCACTCATTCATTCATTCATTCAGCAAAGTTATCCTCCAATTTATTGATAACTCTTTTAAATCCACAGCAGAATTGAAAAAAATCATAAGGTGAATACCCATATACTTTCGGTTGATTTACCAGTTAATATTTTTCATGCTGTTTTCTCCATCTCTCTGCATCATTCGCTTTTCCTCTTTTTTATGTACGTATTTATTATCAGAAAATTCTTTTTTGGAAAGTCAGTAGCAAACTTCAAGATACTCACTTCTAAATACTTGAGCATGTATCACCTAAGGACATAAACATAATACTACAAGAAATCACATCCAGGAAATTCCGCCCTGAAGCCGTACTGTCTTACACCCAGTCCACATTTAGTTTTCCACAGTTGCTTACTCGATAAAGTCCTTTATAGCTTTTTTCTAACCCAAATCAGTGAATCGGATTTGGGTTGATTCACGCATTACATTTCGTTGTCAATCCTCTTTATTCTTTTAATGTCAACTATCCTCTTGCCTTTTTTTGTGTATTCCATGCCATTGACATTTTGAAAAATTTTAGCAGATTATCTGGTAAAACATCCCACATTCTTGGTTTGTCTGATTATTTCCTCATGACTCCGTTAGAATGCTTGGCAAAAAGACCACACAGGTGATGTTAGCAGAGAGTTTGTGAGCACCTGTTACCGGTCTGTACTGTGCTAGAGATCAGGAGAGAATAATGTGGACATGGTCTCAACCCTTGCGGATACAGAGCTAGTGAAGCTGACCAACCACCTTCAAGCAAAAAGTCTGTGTATCATTGTTACTTTCATCGGTGCTATGACGTCGTGAAAAGCCTGATGCATGATTGTAACAAGAGAGCCCTATTTAGCTTCCAGGCTTCTGTGGGAAGGTAGCCTTTATGGTGAACCCTGAGAGATGAGAAGGGGTATCCATTCTCTTTTGTATTTTTCAGTATCCCTTAACTTCTTTTTAAGCATTGTCATGAAAATAATAACACTTAAAAAGTGAGAGAGTAGAGCATTCCCAGAAAAGGGAATGACAGTTTGTGGAAGCTTTGAAACTGGGAAAACTTGGCATAAGGAAGGGACAGACAGTGTGACTGGAGCATCGCGAGGGACGGGGAATAGGACGGAGCTGGAGAGATCAACAAGACCTGCTTCGGTGGGCCATGGAGGCCAGGTCAGGAAGTGTGGCTTTTGTTTCTCTAAGCAAGGGGAAGCTTTTGCAGAGTGTTAAGCCATTTTGTGTTATAATACAAGAAAACTGCAGAGTCGTAATAGAAGTAAAACCAAAACCACTTTCGACTTGCTGTGAACCCAGTTTATTGGTATTGGTCGGCCCGTTAAAAATAGAAAGGTATAACATTAATAAAGAAGTCACATTCACCCCACCCCCCAGCTTTAGTGAAGTATAATTGACAAAAATTGTGTGTGTGTGGGTTTAGTGCATAACATGATAATTGATATATGTGTACTTCGTGAAATGAGTATCACAGTCAAGCTGATTAACACCTTCACCAATAGGTAAAGTTTTTAAATTTTGTTTTTTTTTTTTTGTTTCAACGAGACTTTGCATCTCAAAGTCTCACAAGCCTGTGTGGTTGGTCTTTGTTCTCAGCCTCAGTCCGAGGACGTTGATCCCCACATAAGTACCCGACCCCTCTGAGAAACGGGTGCCCTGGTTAACCCCGGTGCCGTAGCTCGAGTCCGTGCCTGAAGATCGGGGTTCAGCGCGAGTGCAGCGTGCTGCCTGGCGCCAGAGGCGCGGCCCGGGCCACAGCCAGCCGCGGGCCGTTCCGGACCAAGGCCGCCAGGGCCTGGTCCCTCGCCCCAGATCCTCACCGTCCCAGTAACGATTGGCTGTGCTTTTCTCATTTTTCACTCAGTCCGCCTTGCTTTTTAGCTCCGCTTTCTTCCCCAGGATTTCTGTGCTCAGCCCACCTCCGTCGCCTTGTTCCACAGAAGCCCGCCCACCTTCTTGACATTTCGAAGGCTTGCTGCAGTCAAACAAAACTTTAAATAACATTTCAGTGCTTTTCTTTTTCTATTTTGCAAACTAGACATTTGCCAGGTCCTCAGGGTAATACTTTCCCATAAAGTGATGGAAGATGTAGGTATTTAAGTGGGTAAGATCAGTGAAGAGAAGGGAAGCAGGGTTTCTGTGGTATTTTACGTATTACTGCAAGCGTTAACTGCAGTACTTTGCAGTGTTACTGCAAGTCTTAAAATAATATGGACGGTTCTTCTGAAACTAGCCACATTCTTGACAACAGTGAGGGAGAAAAGCATTTTTACGGAAATGAAATAACAGCCAAGGAGGTGAAACGGTTGCATGGGGTCCGTGATGTGGGGAGAATGAAACCCACACTTGGCCCCCTCCTACGCAGTTCTCCTGACCTGCCCGCAGAGCCCCCCTGCCCCCCAGGCAGACCCGGGTTCGTTCTCACCTTCCTTCCTAATTTCTGTTGCAATTGTTGTGTGATGGTCATACAGGGCCTCCTTGAGCAAGCACAGGAGCAGTGTCTGGCAGAGCTGGCCTCGTTAAATAGTTCTTGGTTAGATAGTTCTTGGTTAAATCGTTGAATGAGTGTTATAAAACACAACCACGGGCCTGAGTTGCTGCCTGGTGCTAAATTTCCTGGTGTCCAGTGAGAGAGTAGTAGGATGACTTTAATATATGGATAAAACTTCGGTATATGTTTTGTGATGTGTTTTGTTTTCCTCTCCCCGGTCCCTATCTGTTACAGATGCCTGAAGAACAGGCATTCAGTATTCTGGTCAAGATCATGTTTGACTATGGTCTCAGGGAACTTTTCAAGCAAAACTTTGAAGATTTGCATTGCAAATTTTACCAGTTGGAGCGCCTCATGCAGGTAAAAAAAGGGAGTCGGGGATCTCATGCAGGACAGAGGAAAAGTGGATCGATTGATTGCCTAAGCTATCCAGGGTTAAGCTGGGATGTTTGTTGGTTTGTTTTTTATTGCTCACTATGTGATAATGATGCCAAGATTAATAAAGTGTGAGCCTTGTGGATTTGTGCTGGGTTTTTAAATCTCATAAACACTCAAAATGTCAGATGCTTTGTAGGGGCCTTTAACACAGCAAACTCAGTGAAGAAATATTCTCCAAGGCTCTGAAGCCAACTGGTTCACTTACTCATAACAAAAGCGAAACAAACTTTCCCAAACATTTCATAACTTTGAAAGAAAAACTGTCTTTCCAAATATTTGTCACCATTTTGGGGATTCCTCTTTAGAGCTAGTTTGTGGACTGAAAAAGAGAGCTGAGTGCCAGTTTAATACCAAATAAGTCTTGAGCACTTTGGAGGTTTTTAGAAAAACACAAGTATGTGACTTTTTTGCCCTGTTTCTGTCAGATTTACGAGCCTCCTGAGTAGGAGCTGCACAGCTGCATCTGTGCGTAAAGCTAATTAGTCTGCTGTTTCAGGAATGCATCCCCGACCTGTACAACCACTTCCTGGATATAAGCCTCGAAGCACACATGTATGCCTCCCAGTGGTTTCTTACGCTCTTCACCGCGAAATTCCCTCTCTACATGGTCTTCCATATCATTGACCTGCTCCTGTGTGAGGTGCGTATCCGAGGCCACAGCACGTCACGTGTTTCACAGTGTCTGTGCTGGGTCAGCTGTCAGAACCGAATTTTTTCCTCTCAGTTATTTTATTTCAGTGCTGGAAAATCCAGGTTTAAATGACTCTTCTTTGGGCAGAAGCTAAGGATCACATTTTATTAAAGGTGCTCACTGCTTGAAAAAAAAAAATCAGGCATTTGTATTAGTCAGCGTGGGGGTTGGCTGAATATTTGAATGAAACCCAAAACAACAGTGATTAAATAAATAAAGCAGAGGTTTATTTCTCGTGTGAAAGAAGTCAGAAGGGTGGCAGTCACTCACCTTCCCGAGAGTGTGACTCTCGTCCTTATGGCTGATTAGCGCTCCAGCCACCAAATCCACGTTTAAGCGAAGGTAAGGGCACGGGACAGAGTGCATGCTGTCTTTTTAACAGTCTTCCTGGAAGTCCCACCTACATTTCCCGCTTACCTCTGAGCGGCCAGAACTTAGATGCTTGAACACACCTATCTGCAAGGGAGATTTTTTCTTTTTTAAGCTTGATGAAAAGTTCACCAGGAGTCATTTCCCGATCAGAGTGTCATGCGTCTGATGTTTTAGTTTGGAAGCATAGAGTACTTTGGAGAAGCGTTCGTTCTTGTTGAATGTGAAACTAGGACTGGAAAAGCCCTTCTCTCAGCAAAATGGGAGACCGGGTCTACTTTAAGTGGTTCTTCAGTGGTGGCCCCACAATTTTTATTTCCCAAAGCGTTTTCCAGACACTCCTTTTTTACTTAAGTTTTTACCATTTCTCTAAAATTGTGGGGTCAGATGGCTTAATAGTCCAGGTATAAACACTGAAAATGTTCTTTTGTGTTTTCTCTTTTAGGGAATAAGCGTTATTTTTAACGTCGCCCTTGGATTATTAAAGGTACTTGTTTATTCATAAGTCGAGGTGTCTGGCATTCTCTGTTCAACTCTGGCAGTGTCTTGGTCTTAATGTCATTCCAAGCAGCTACTGTGCCCTAACGTTGTCCCCGACAGTGGACATGTGCAAGTGGCTCTGCTAAAGGCTGCGAAGTATCTTCTGGGGGTTATAAGGCGCTGGGATTATAAAATGCTTCTTGTGCATCTTCACAGCAAAGAACATTTTCTGTACATGGTTGTATTTTCTTTCTTTCTTCAAGACTTCCAAGGATGACTTGCTGTTGACAGACTTCGAAGGTGCCTTGAAGTTCTTCAGGGTTCAGCTTCCTAAGAGATACCGCTCAGAAGAAAATGCAAAAAAGCTAATGGAATTAGCTTGCAACATGAAGGTAAAATAATTTTGCATTAATTTGGATTTCCTTTGTTCAGCTAGTATTACTTACTCCTAATCAATCAACGTTTATAACACAATAATAATGATAGTGTTTTTTTTGTATTGTATACATTTTTTCAAATATTTTCATATGTATTATTAAATCTCATTGCCTCCCCAACCTTTGAACTCGGGGAAGGTATTATTAACCCTATTTTGAAGACAAAATTAGTTGTAGCTCCCATGTGTCATACGGCTAGTTAGTGGCAGAACTCGGGTTGCATGATTTCTGCTGTGCTGTCCTTCAACTTTCAGTATTTGTTGTTATGTTAGACAGTCTCTAAAATGAAACTGATAATACATGAGCAAAACCCACTCTTTTTTTTTTTTTTTACTTCCAATGGCATTTAGGATTTGTACAATTTTTTAAGTTAAAAAAAAATAAAGGATCTCCTTGTGTTCATGTTAAAATAAAATTTTGTTTTTATAGAACGTGAAAAAGTAATTGAAGGAGTTTAGTTTGAGATTTTTCAGGTAGAGGCAAATGGGGGACAGATAAGTAGTTGTTTTCATATTTTTATGGGGTACATGAGAGACTGACTGGCTTACTTACCTCGTGTGACCCCCGAGAGTAGAACTGGGATTAGTGAGTCAGGCCGAGATGGTGGGGCGGAAGCTTCACTCTCTCCTGAATACAGGACGGACTGGGCAGAGAGACCCGAACTCAAAGTTACTTTACTTATTTAAGGCACAATTTCCTCATCTGGAAAATAGCACTGCACCTCTGGTTACATGTCAGACTGCGCTAACTCAGGCTGCTCTTCTTTAAACACTTGGAGATGTTAAATAAAATAGAACCCAAGAAATGTTTAAATACTTGGATGAACTCGAAAGATAAAAAGAGAAATGTCCAGGAACCTGAGACAAAGTAGCTCCAAGCTAGTGTGTGGGACTGATAAAACAGCGTCCCGTGGGATACGGAACCACAGGTGGGTATTAGGGTTTTAACGCCAAGACACGTGATGTGACCTTGGCCTTCAGGAGGCAGCGGAAACCGAAAGCTGTGCATAAAGTTTAAGACCTTGAATGGCTGCGGTGTTTTCCAAAGGGGGATGCAAATACTGCCTGTCAGCCTAAGAAACAACAAAAATCATAAGACAAAAAGAATGGGATGTTTTCACACAAACAAAAAGGAAAATAGAACTTGTAGAAATGAAAAATACTCAAGGTTCTCATCGCAGTTAGAATGGGACATGCTTCATAAAAATATGGATAACATTTAATGATATTTTTTCGTGTGCCAGGTGCTGTGGTTCAGCGCTCTTAGGTATGAGGATTAACCACATTATCCGTGTGGCGCTTACTGTAGTGCCTGGTGACTAATAAGGTTCAAGAGATGGTGGCTGCCGCTATGATTTTCCCTCTCTGGTTTTCCAAGCAGATACGAAACCCTGTTCAGAGACATCTTCACAGATGCCGAATTTGTACACAGAGCAGAGAACCAAGGGAGCTCTGAGGTTCTTCGAGTCGCTCTTTTCCCCTCCGCCTGGGTCAGCACACAGAGGCTGCTGCCTCCTACTTGCTCGTGATTTCTGCCTTCCAGGGCCTGCTCCTTCTGTGTCCCCATCTCAGTTTGTGGTACCCGGTTGCTCAGGCCAGAAATCTTGGTATCTTCCTCAACTTCTGTTTCTTTCTCACTCCACATCTTCACACTCCACATCCAAGCCCCGTCATCACAATATATCCTGCACGTGATCATGTCCAGCTCCCTCCATCACTAACATTCTGGGCTAACCATCCATCATCTCACGTCTCTTCTGGAATATTCCAGTAGACTCCTTGGTCTTCCTTCTTCCTCTGTGGTTTCCTCCAGGACTTCCCTTGATCCCATCTCTCCCTTGCTTAAAACTCTCTAATGGCTTCTTATCTCAGAATAAAACTGAGTTCTCACCTGGTCTACAGGGCCTGGCACCATCTGACCCGTTGGTCATCTGTCTGATTTCATCTCTTCCTCTTTACCCACCTCCTCCTTCCCCTTCAGGCACCTGGCCTCCTCGCCGTCCTTAAGCAGGCCAAGCATGTTCACGCCTCAGGCCTTTTCACTGGTTGGTCTCTGTCCGTAATGTTCTCTAAATGTCTGTGTGGCTTCATTGTCGCCTCCTCCAGTCTTAGACTCAAATATCATGCCATCGAAGAGACTGGCTCTAATTACATTGTCTGAAGCGGTAGCTGCCTCCAACACGTACCTCACTATCCTTATTTTCTGCATACCACTTATCACTACTTCACATTATTTTATGTTTATTTGACTATTAATTCCTCCCCCATTCACACACATACACACACACACACACTGGAATTAAACCTGTGACAGAAGGGACTTTATCTCTTTTGTTTACTTCTGATTTCTAGCATAAGAATAGGATCTGGAATATAAATATTGGTTGAATGAGTGCATAAATGAATTTGTTGTTGTTTCTACCAAAAGTGTTTTCCAAAGAAGAGTTAACATGGATTTGGGCAAGGCTTAACGGTATCTTCCAGTCGAGGGTTTTACCTTTTGGGTTTTCATTAGCTTGAAACACTTTAATAATACGTGGATCCTGTATTTCCGTAGTCCAGGGGAGAGGTGTCTAATGTCCTCTTTTTCTTACCTGTGCTTTCAAGGAGTTGAGGCAGACAGGGCTGCACAGCACACACGTTCTGTGTTTGGATACCTGACTCCTCCTGGCCCCGGAGAACTGCATGGCTGGGGTGCCCTCCGGGTGAGTCCCCTACTTGCACATGGTTTCAGGTAGAAAGAGAGTAATGTTTCTTGAAATTGATTCACAGTGCAGAAAGCCTACAGATTCACCAGGACAGGAGAGAGTGAGATTTTTCTGCTGAAAGGTAGACTATGGTGTGTACAGCTTAGTTCGTGATGATTAGTTGTGCCCTGGCAGCTGTACTTAGGACTGACAATATTAAGAGGATCCAGGCAGTAGTTGAGCCAATTGGTGGGGAAGAACCTCAGTCACAGCAATAATTTGTTAGCTCAAAAATAAGAAAATCTCTGGCAAGCCCCGTGTTACGTGGGCTGCATGAGGTCAGAGCGCCTCAGCCAGCACAGCGGTGCAGAGATCCTCTGGGAGTTTGGAGCTTGGAAAAGGTCCTGCTGTGTGACTCTTCGGAAGTTGCTTTTGAACTTTTTGGTGTAGGATTTAGAAATGAGACCTTGGCCTGTAACTCATTGAAATCCTATTTCATTATCTTCTAATTTTTTTAATCTGCGGCTCATTTTTCAAAGCTGTGCCTTCCTGATTAAGGTGAGAATCGGGACTCCTTCGCCTCATGGGCCAATCCAGGAAGCAAATACCTACTTTCGTGGTGGTCGTTGTTGTGTTTTAATGATTACAGTGTCATTTCTGGTATTTGTACTGTTTCTGTAAGTACATCATTTCTTCCTCCCGGCCCCTACGAGGCACACAGGGCAGATCGAGGGTGGACACTGACGCTTATAGAAGTCAGGTGTCTTGCGCAGCTGGCACTGGGTGGGCCGATGAGCCCTGGCGGGACTCAGGCCTCCGGCCACGTTCCCGCAGCTTCCCTCTCCAGGGCACTGTGTCCTCTCCGTGCAGAAGTGCAGCAGGAATGCGGTCTGTTGTGGCAACTCCCGAACCGGCCACAAGATGGGGGCGTGTTGCTCAAAAAAGTCTGAGTTCCTCCCTGTGCCTGTCTTCCTTTTCTCCATAAATCTTTCTCTCTGTCTGTCTGAACCTGCCTCTCTCTAGTTTTATCCCTTTTCAGCCCTTTTACTCCTCCCCTTCTCCTTCTTTCTCCTTGGTTTATTATGGGACTGAAATATTTATTCTTTGAGGCGTGTTAGATCTCTTGCTCTTAATCTAAAATTTAATAACCCACATCAGAACTCATTTCGCTGTACATTGAATTTCTCTCCTTTGCGGGCCAGTGTCCTGAGATAGGAAAATGGTCTCCGCTGCCGATACAAGGTCTGGAAGGGATTCCACTTGTCATATATTGTTCCGGGACTTCGTGAGTGGTGCTGGTGCTCTGCAACCTTTCACACTCGTAACCGTGCCATGCGTTGTCTTTTGGAGGGGGAGAGATTCGTTTTTCGTTTTTAGGTCTTTTAAATTTTTGATTTAAGAAATATGTGACGTCTATGGCCACGCCGCCGCCCTGACCGTGCCTGATCTCGTCTGATCTCAGAAGCTAAGCAGGGTCAAACCTGGTTAGTACTTGGATGGGAGACCGCCTAGGAAGACCAGGTGCTGTAGGTGTAAAAAAAAAACCATTATATACATATATATATAAATACACACACATACACGAGAGAACTGTTTCTTCATGTCTATACAGGGATTTTAGAGAACAAGTCAGATAGTGCGGCTAGTTTAGAAGAAGCATGCTAAAAGGGATGGCTCGGTGAGTTTCTTCCATCAAACCCGCAGACTTGACCCTTTTGCCATAGAATCCTGCCTAAGGTGAATGGTATCGCTGAACCATTATTTCATTGTAATCTGTTATTTCAAACATAAAGCGAAAGTGCTGGACTTTAAAGATATTACTACAAAAATCAAATAGCAATACCTCCAAATTAATGTAATACTGATCATTTGCCATTCAGAGAAAGAGAATAAATACTCTGGCATTTGGGAATATTTGCCCAAGGAGAATATTTTTATTCACAAGCTAAAAGCAGCACAAGTTTGCATTTCCTCCAAATGCTCAGTCATTTGTGTGTTATGTGCAGTAGGATTTTAAGCTCTGTGATTGTGGTGACTTCATCAGCCTTTTCATGGTGTGATCATGGAATTATATGTAATGCCTGCACATAGTCAGTTACCTTACAGTGACCACCTGGGGTCCTTTTACAACTGTGTATACTAAAGCTTAGAAAAATTGAAGATAACTCCCAAAAGGTATAAAATCTGTAAGTCATCGCATAGGGGTTAGATCCCACACATTTCAGGCTGTAAAGTCAGTGCTTAGTGTCACTGTGCTTTACTGTAAGTAAGGGATTGAATGAACAGACAAGAGACACTTGTATTGGCCCATGTTTGGTGATGTTTGTCATATGATGGGCAACTTAGTCTCTGTCAGTGTTGAAACTTTCTCTCTACTGTACCTAAGTTTAGTTTTCTTTCTAACTAGACCAGGCTATCGTTTACTTTTTTCCTTGATCCTACCTTTTAGGTTTGGATTTTATCGGAAACTTCTGAGCGGCTGCTCTTTCTCGTCAGTGTACCCTAAATTTTGCCAGTGTTGCAAGAGTAGGAGTAGTCACTATCTTCTTATTTTATTTTATTATTATTTTTTTTATCTTATTAGTTTCAAGGCCCACACAGCATCCTTCAGCCCTGCCACGTAGAGCCACTGACATTAACCTCCCGCCTTTACTGGGCTCCCTGTGATTCCAGCCCAGCGAGGATTCTGATCTGTGCAACAGCTTCTTAAGCCAGACTTGGAAATCAGCTCCTGTTCCTACCAGCGGCCTATTTCCTGCTCATCTCTGTTAAATGGACTTTGTTTAAATGGCTCCTTGTTTGCAGCACATGTTCAGAGGATAGTCTATTTCTGATTCAGGATCATAAATATCAAAAACAAGCAATAGCTATCCTTTATTAAAAGGGCCTCACGTGCATCAGGCACTCTTCTGAGCTCTTTATGTACATGTGTTATTGTAAGCCTTGAGCCTCATGACAGTCACCCTCATGAGGACTGTTGTGATTCCCCCAGACGACGAACATGAGGCTGAGATAAGACAGCTTGGCCTTGGCCGCACAGCAGGTCGCAGCCGAGCCCGGACTCGAGCCTCCTTGGCCTGTCCGCCTGCAGAAGGTACCACCTCACCCCCACCCAAGCCATCTGTGTGAGCCTTGTCATCCCTGCCGGTTCCAGAGGCTGGTCAAGGGCCACCTTTCCCAGGGCAGGTCACTCAGGTTTTAAGAGAGCATTATCCAATTCAAGTGACAGATTGGTGACGAGCGAGTGACCAAGAGGAGGGATTTGGACTAAATTTATACTTCCACCAAAACATGACACTGCCATGTTCCAAGTCTCTACTTCCTGATTCAAGGTTTCCTAACCAGGGACTAGGGATGGACCCCAAGGAGCCCATGAGCGTCGAGTGTTCTGCTGGGTCGTGGTGGGCAGACGTGGCTTCTGTGCTTTTTTGTGGGGACAGAGCTTTTTGATGGGAACCAGCAGTCTCAGGAGACTGTTCCTAACCGTGCTAAGAGTCTCTGTACTAGTTGCAGTGAGGTAAAAAATTGGTTTTACCTAAATTTCAAACTCCATCTTATCTCAAAACTCTTAAAGGTCTTCCTCCCCCTCCCCCGCAAAGCACACTTAAACAGAACGAATTTCGAATTTGATATTTGAGGACAGAAACACCACGGCGTGGGAAGCCGCGATTTCCACGGCTCCCTGATGGGAGTCAGACTGTGGGTGTGATCAGACCCCAAGGCTGCCCTGCTTCCTGAAGTCAATTAAAATGGTGTGGGGTAAGTAAGAGACAGACAGAAATGAGATCTGGACGTTGAAGAGCGGGGACTCTGTCTGCATTCGTTATTTTCATGCTTGCTGGCGCGCCGGGCGTCAGGAGTCGCACAGGGAGGATGCGTTCTGTGTACCGTGCTCTGTATCTGTCTTTGTATGTTCCAGTGCCTCGCGAAGGGCACCGCGCTTAGCAGCAATCAGCGGCTGGACAAGCAGACGTCGCTGCTGCAGCGTGAGGAGGCTGCAGCAAGGCTGTCGGCTCTGATGCGTTCGGCATCTGATTATTGAGGCCAGTTATGTTCCAGGCACTGAGCGAGGCGCTGGAGGTCTGGTGAGCAAAACAGAGGGTGGCCTGTTTCCTGCCTGGAAGACACATCGTCGAGGGAGCACACACATACCTGTGAGCTTGGACAGGGCCGTGGAGGAATTGACTCGGTGCGGCGAGAACTGTATCACAGACGACCTGGCCTGAGAGAGGGCAGAGGGTGTCAGGGAAGGAAGCGTCCCCCAGAGAAGCGATGTCGGAGCTCTGATGGCGAAGGAGGGGTGAGCCTCGTGCGGGGTCGTCCAGGCGGAGGGGCCGCGCTGGCCGCTCCGGTTCTCTTCGGTTGCCGTTTCCATTCAAAAGGGGGGGGTCCTGCCCTACGGACGTAACACGCATTTTGGGCACTCTGGCCGTGCATGGGCAAGGCACAGTGACGAGTGGCGCACAGTCCTGACCTGGACGAGGCTCTGATCATGGGGCAGTCGAGCTGAGCCGTGCGACGTCTCCTTGGCGCAGCTGCACACGGAGGTTTGAATTGGTGCTGGTGCTGCTGGTCCCTCTCGGTCCCCCGTGTGGGCGTCAGGCATCGTTCTTTCTCACGGGGTCTGCCTCAGAGGCAGCCTGAACGCGTCGGCGCCGGGGTGCAGCCACCCCTGCTCCAAAAGTCAGGATCAGCTGCCGACCCATTATGAGCAGTGTTGTTTTTACAGTTTTTGTTGGTGGGGGTTGGAGGGTAAGATGTTTAAGGGAGAGAGAGGGGAGAGAGAGAGAAACCAAGAATCAGTGAGGCTGAGGGACGGGACGGGAGCTTGAGCTAGTAGCGAAGGCAGCCTGTGGACCAGCCGGCTCTGCGGAAGGCGGGGAGCCGCGTCCGTGCGCAGTGCTGACGGGCGACCCCCGGGTCTGATTCAGACCCGTCATGGAGGCGTCATCTAGAGAAGGGGCAGCGCTGTGTCTTAGGGAAGCCCGGGACAGTTATGAGAGAGG
Source organism: Eonycteris spelaea (assembly GCA_003508835.1). Taxonomy (NCBI): domain Eukaryota; kingdom Metazoa; phylum Chordata; class Mammalia; order Chiroptera; family Pteropodidae; genus Eonycteris; species Eonycteris spelaea. Next base: position 7,017,908 of record PUFA01000093.1, on the reverse strand, counting down.
TGTTTTTAAACAGCGTTTATTTTGTTTGCTTAATTATACAGATATTCACAGTCAGTGCAGAACACTTGGAAAACAGCGCACACGTACAGCAGTGCCCGGGTCCTACTGTGGACATAAGGGCCCAATGCAGCAACACGCACGAAAGGTCTAGCACTCATCACGTGCTCGCTGGGCATTAGCTGCTGGTACAGTGGTTGGGCAGAATCAGCCCTTTGGCTCTGAGAACGAGGCATTTATTATAAGGGATAATGAAATGTAGAAGACATTATTTTAATTAGCCTTTTAAAATGTATGGTTATAGGGGAAAAAGTGTTAATTCTTCCTTACCCCATTATGAAAATGAAACGTTGGAGCATCCTGGAGACTTGTGAGAACGTTTTGTAGAATTTGGTGTCGGGGTTTCTATTTTTTATAAAGCACTAAGGGGAGCTTCACTCCACTGTCCCCCTTGTCATTTACCCAGACTGACAGCAAAGAGCACGGGGAGGAAGTGTTCACTGCCCACTAGCCTCATTTATTTCTCGCTCCTCTCCTGTTGAACTGTTAGGATCGTTTATAAATTTACTCATGCTCAGATGTTCCATTTAGGTGCTTTTCTGTGAGCACACATACAGTAAACTCCATTTACCCTGGCATTGGCCTTGAACCGCAGAAGAGCCAAGTTTAAAGATGGCACTCCCCGCTTGTAGCCTCAGCGCAGGTGTTTAATGGACACTCTCTGTGGGCTGCAGCCAGGGCGCAGCGCTGCGTTCCAGGCTGTGCCTCCGCTTGGGCAGCGGCCAGACTCCCGGAGTAAGCTCTGACTGAGGCAGACCCGCGAACATGGCACAGGAGCCGGCGTCCCCGAGCCGGTGGGGGAGGGACGATGGAGCGCGGAAGGGCAGCGCGCTGCAGGCTTGCGCCTGCCCCGCCCCCTTCCTCGTCTCAGTTTCTTCATCCCTAAAGGAAGGAAGCTGGACGAGACCGGCTCTGTCGGGGAGCCCTGGTTACCTGGGACTGGGGGCCGAACACCTGTGCGCCGGCAGCGCGGCACCGATTGTCGAAGCCTGGCAAGGAATGCGTGTTGGCTTCGTGTCATTCTTTCAATTGTGTGTGTGTTTCTCACTTTTCTATGGCTTCTATGTCATATATTTTTAAATGTAATTTTAAAAAAGCCAAAAGAGCGAGTTAGCAGTTTAGAGGAAGAAATAAAAAACAGACCAAGAGTCGCATCCTGAAGGGCTGCCCTTGGTTATGGGTCCGACTGAAGACAGGGAACGGCTTCCCAGTAAAGGAAGGGAGAAAGCAGGTTAGGGAGAAGGACAGCTAAGAGAACGAAGCTCGAAAAGCCTTCCCAGGGAGGACAGGCGCGGCTCGGTCGTGCTAAAGCGTGAAAGTCCAGGGGTTTTGAAGTCTAGTCGGGGAGAGGTAGGACCCATGGATGGAGTGAAGAATAAATTAAACGGGTGCTGATCTTCAAGAGGGCGCTTTCTGCGGAGGGGTCGGAGACACGCTCAGTTTGGAGAGCTTGGAGAGAGGCCATGCGGCAGTGGGAGTGGCAGGTGTCGACCCGTGGTTGGCAGTGCTTGGTGAGAAAAGCTCGAGAGACAGCGGGGAGCAGGGGAGCAGGTCGAGGGCGCGCGACGAGCAGCTTGGAGGGGTCGGCAGAGCTGTGCTGCTCCGAGCAGAGAACGTTGCTCCTCCCCGGAAGCACAGAGCTGGTGGTACAGGAAAGGCCATCGGTGGCGGGGTGGTCAGGTGGCTACCGCTTGGATTTTCGATGGGGTCTCGCTGCCTGGGTTCAGGTCTCTCATCTGCCAGTCCCTAACTGAGTGACCTCGGTCAAGTTACATAACCGCCGTAGACCTCAGTCAACTTGTGGGGTGATAATACTGTACCTTACAGAAGTGATGTCAGGTCACAGATTTAAAGCACCTTGTAGCCCTGCTGGTATATGCTAAATAAAATGGCGGAGGATGATGACGGTGATGGTGATTAGGGACAATGGGACCGAGGACTCAGATAGGAGTTATCTACCTGTAGGGCGTTTGCTCTGGCACTGTTAGTAACGCTGACACTGTTGGGGACGAGAATCCGCAGCGGAATCCTGGACACAGTGTCACGGAGTAAGAATTCGGGGTCCTGGACTTACCCTTCACCCTGAGGATTCTTCTCTAACACTAGGGCTTCTGCAGTGGCCGGGGGGCCCCGGGCAGCGGAGGTCCTGGTCCTCAATGAAGGCCCTGAAGCACCCGCCCACTTTCCGATACTTTTTAAATTTGCATTGTGGTTTCTCCTACAGATTAGTCAGAAGAAGTTGAAAAAATACGAAAAAGAGTATCACACCATGAGGGAACAGCAGGCCCAGCAAGAAGACCCCATCGAGCGATTCGAGGTTGGTTTGCTTGTGGCCGATGTGCTGTGAAGAGCTCGCAGTATTCACTTCATGTCACCGAGCCTGCGACTCGTTTCAGCGAGTTCTTTTTAAATTTCAGCTCCACTGTTTCTAGGTTCAAGTTTCAGTTTGAGTTTGTAAATGAGAAGAGGTTTGTTTTGTTTAACACCCGCTGCGTAGTTTGTTACAGTTCAGTGGCCTTTCGGCCCAGTGAGTGAGCAGTGGCTGCTTGACAGGGTCACTTGAACCAGTTAAGTATTTCTCTGTGGGGACAGAAAATAAGAAATTATTTGCTTAGTAGCACATTGTGTCCGGCCTCGTCTCCCACAATTTCCTTAGGGCTCAAAGTAGCCTTAAGGGTTAGCCCTGAGAAATTGTCACTTTCATCTGACTTTTATATGTCTGAAACCGGTTTCTTTTTACCCTTCAGCGGGAGAATAGGCGTCTCCAGGAAGCTAACATGAGATTGGAACAAGAAAACGATGACTTAGCCCACGAGCTGGTGACCAGCAAGATCGCACTGCGGAAGGACCTGGATAATGTAAGTCTGCCTTGTCCAGAGGGACAGAGTCTACTGAACACTTGACTTCTCCCTTCATCAAGTGAGGTCCTTGAAGTTTAGTGTTTGTCGTCCTAGTCCGTTACCTCCTCTTCTGTTCCGCTGGCCCTGGCCGATGCGCCTTCCCTCAGTTCCTTCAGGGCTTGTCGATTCCCTCACAGAGCACGCCGCGCCCACTCTGCTCCTTACAGACAGTCCTCGCACTTGCCAAACGCTCTGGCATTGAGAGACCTTTTGGCTAATTCTTAGGCTGTCACAACTGGCAGGAGCGTTTACTCATTCTGATTTTCTTCACTTCCCCCTAAAACCAGAGATTTTGTTATCTTGCATGTTACGTGTCTGTTGAATAAGCGCTGACGATTCTCGTAAAGCTTAGTGCCGCAGAGGCTGGACTTCATCAGTAATTCCTGTTGGCAGATGTTTTGTTTTTCTTTGCTTCTCCTAATCTTAAAAAGTTTGAGATGATGGCTTTCCTGGCAAGGTTTATCTGTTTTCTTTGCTTCTTCCAAGCTTCCCTTGGAAGAAGTATTGTCTCTCATTCATAATTTATGTCAGGTTGGCATATTTTTTTCTGTAAAGGGAGAGATAGTAAATATTTTAGGTTTTGTGCACCTTACGGTCTCTGTTGCGACTGTTTAACCTGCCTTTAGCACAGAAGTAGCTATAGATAACAAGTAAACAAATAACTGAGCTGTGTTCTAATAAAACTTTATTTACAAGAATCGATGGCAGGCTGGATTTGGTGCATGAGCCATTGTTTGCCAACACCTGCCTTAGATTTTCTGGTGGGGCTCCTGAGAATACTGCTCATTGGTTTCCTAAGGTTCTAGAAATGAGCTCAGGCTGTTGAGGGTTTATTGGGGACCTACATGGTATCTTGAACCTCACAGGATCTGTGAACTTCACAAAGTCCTTGACATCCGCCAAACGTGTGTGAAAATATTGAGCACTGCTGTCTTCTTTGAAAGTTTACGCTTTCACAAAGTGGTTCACACATTAGATAAAGAGATGGATAGCAATACCTACGAGTTCTTATTACTTCTCTTTAGAAATAGAATAATGGAGTACAAGTTTTTGAACAGAACTGGATTCTAATACCAGCTACTCTATTTTCAAGTAGAGACAAGGTGGGGAGGTAGAGTAATAGCTGTGTCCCAGGGCATAGTGAGAGCTAACATGATTTTTGGCATATATGAAAAGCACCTCCCCCCAAAATCAGGCGTAGGCAGTGTTACGTTTCCTCTGCTTGTCAGCCACAAATACCGCGTGTAACTGGGAAGGTTCCTTTTTCCAGTTCCTGCTGGGAGTGTGTTTCAAGGTCATTATCCCTCAGTAACCAGAACCTGGAGATGTCTCTGCTTTTTGGTTTACCACAGCCTGCTCGTCAAGTGTGAGTTTCCTCTCTCTGGTGCAGATGCTCAGCATACCCTGTGTTCTTTGTAGAAACACTGTGTGAATCACCCCGTCAACCATCAGGCATTTTTCTATCACGCTGGTGGGACAGGGACTGTGTACGTTGAGCAAGGACCGCTGAAGCAAGGCCGCAGCGCGCACCAAGGAAGGCTCTCAGGTCATGCAGAAAAGAAGTGGAAAAAAAAAAAAGACAGTGGGTTCTGGACAGGAGCTTTGTGTTCCATAATAAAATTATGTTAAGAGGCAACGCCAGCTAAAATTCCAGGTGGCTTTTCCTTCTGAGCCGTGCATTCTGCAGTCTGACGGGCTCGGTGACTCGTAGACTTCTCCAGCCCTTGGCGCCTGCCCCCAAGTGGTGGAAACCCTTTTTCAAGTCATCGTATCCTGACAAAGTAGTCAGAGAACTAGGTTACATTCCTGATGTCGGAAGTGAGATCTAGTAAAACTAATGTGAATTCCCCTTGGCTGGTGAGCCGCGTGACAGGCCCTGTGCTGACACGCAGTCTTCTCACTCACCCCTGCCCCTCACCTCCGCCTCGCGAGGACGGCACTGTGAACCCCATTTGTGCAAGAGGGTTTTCTCAACAGCCGGGAACTTGAGCCTCAGGTGAAGGCACCCAGGAAGGAGCAGAGCCAGGAGTCTGACCCGGCCCAGCCTGTTTCTGTAGTGCTGCTCTGTCCCCGGAGTAAGTGTGGCACAAGAAGCTACGATTTGGTGTCAGGAACGCAAGTCCAGGGGGACCAGAGACCCGGGCACGGAGCCGAGAGCGTTTCCGGAGCCCCGAGGACGAGGCACCGCCCTCCGGGCTTTGGATTTATCGTCAAATCCTCAAAACAACCTGTATCGTGTAAGGGATATAATTATGATCCCCATTTCACTGATGAAGAAACAGAGGCAAAAAAAAAAATTTAAATCATGTACACAGGTCACACTCCGTGGCAGAGCCTTCGGGTTGACAGCGGGGTGGCCCACACCAGCATTCACACCCCTGACTGGGCCGAGAGGACCAGGGCTCGGGGCATTGGAGGTGTCCGGCCTCCAGCCCCAGAGCTGAGAAGACGGGCCTTCCCCGTCCTAGCTTCTCGAGTCCCTTTCCGAGTTAGTCTTCTCTTGTTTCTTTATTTTTTTTACAGCACAAATTTTTATATTTAGAATGAACCAGCTGGACTAAGGCTAGATGATCCCATTTTGTTGGCAACATCCAAAGCATCATAGTCGGGAGCCAGTCGAACATGAGCCTTCTCTCTCCGGCAGGCCGGATCGGGGTGCTGGCGTGGGCCACGTCAGAGCCGCAGAGCTTCACAGCCGGCGTGGCCTGGTGCCTGCTGGCCTTGACCTCCACAGCGAACGCAGGTGTATCGTTCGTTGACCTCTGTCATTGTTGGGGCTGTCTTGGAAATCGGGGAACTTGATGGTGTAGTGGCTGAGCCCGTGTCTCCTGGGGGTGCTCTTCCAAGGGTCTTTGGGCTGCTGGAAGGTGGGCGACGTGGGTATCTTTTTCGTGCCTGTGGACACCTTTCAGCTCTGCTTTCTGTGCTTCAGAGCCTTCGCTTGGGAAGGGGCCGGGGCCGCCGCCTCCGATTCTGCCGCCATCTTCATTGAAAGGGTTTCTCCCATTTCTTATGGGTCATCATCACTGAAAAGCACCTAGGTTCTGAAGTGAGGGATGTGGGGTCCTGTCACCTGTTTTTGACTTCAGAGACTCAGGTTTTTGAAAGAACTTTATCCCTTTCAACTCATCCCTCTCCGCTTCCCCGAGAAAAGCTCTCGCTAATAGGATTTCCACAGCCCTCTTTGTGTTTCCGGTTGATTTTATATCACTTTCATTATTCCTCCCCTGTCACTTTTCTTACTGGTCCCACAGCAGCTATGGAGAAATTCCTGGTCAGCCCCCCCGAATCCCTAGGTGACCACAACCAGGCTTTCTGCCCTGGGAAGGGGCAGTCATGCCCAGACCCTTCACTGGTGCTGGCGGCCGAGAACCTGTGCAAGGTGCATGGCACAGGGCCGCCAGCGTGTCTGAGCCCCGCTGGCACGGGGGGCGGGGGCGTCCTGTGAGAGTGAAGGAGGCGGACTCAGCAGGCCACCTGCCTGGGCGTGAACGTGGGCTCCTCTGCAGACGCCTCCTCCGCAGACGCCTCCTCTGCCCTTGAGCAGGTGGTTAAACTGTATCAGAAATCAGTTGACCCGTGTGCCTGGGTCTCCTCGATTCTGTAGCTGCTCAGCTGGTCTGTATGTCTGTCCTTACGCCATCACCACACCGCCTAAGCCGTGTAGCTTCACAGTCTTAAATCGGGTCAAAGGAGTCCTCCAACTTTGCTCTTTTTGAAAACCTGTTTGGCTACTCTACGTCCTTTGTATGTCTATGTCAAGACTACAGTCAGTTTGTCAACGTTTAGAAATAAAAGCCTGGGATTTTGAGTGGGGTTTTATTGAATATGAATCAGCCTGGGGATAATTAACATCTGAACAATAATTGAAGCTTTGAAGCCATGAATATAATTTTTATGTAGGTCTTTTTCGATTTTAGCATTTTTTTTTTTTACTTTTCAGTGTACAAGATTTGCATATATTTTAACCTGTTGTAAAGGTTCTTTTAATTGCATTTTCTAAGTGTTTATTGCTAGTTTCTAGAGATAAAATCGATTACGTGATTTTGTATCCTGTGACCTCACCGAATCCACTTTTGATTCTAGCAGCTTTTTGTTTACTTTTTTAGGGTTTTCCACATACACAGTCATGTTCTCTCTGAATAACGACAGTCTGACTTCCTCTCACGTCTCGGTGCCTTTTCCCCTTTGCCTGCCTGCACTGACTAGGGCCTCCAGAACAACACCAAATGGCGAGAGCGGGCCTCACAGCCGTAGGTTTTACGTAGGTCAGGGTGAGGAAGCTCTCCTTTCTTCCTGTTCCCTGGGAGTTTTGGTCATGAATGGCTGTTGAATAATGTCAGCTGTTCTTCCTGCATCTGTTGAGGTGATTATTTGCTGTTTCTCCTAATTCTGTAGATATGGTAAAATAAATTGATTTTTCAATGGAAACCAACCTTGCATTCCTAGGAAACTTGGTTTCTATTTTTCCTCAAAGATTTTTATTTGTGGTAAAGATTTTTACATGAGGAATGTTTGTCTGAAATATCTTTAGTGTTTTTGTGTGGTTTTGATATCAGAGTAATGCTGGCTTTCTAAAAAAAACTGCGAAGCGTTTCCTCCTGTTTTCTTAAGTGCTTTATGTAGGATTGTTTCTTGATTAAATCCTTGATTTAATTTTCAAGTGAAGCCATGTGGGCCTGGAATTTTCTTAGTAGGAAATTATTTGATTATATAAATTTCCTGATAAGAAAGTGTATTCAATAAATGTATTCAGTTTGTTTCCAGATATGAAGCTATTCAAATTATCTAATGTGTCCATTTTAATAATTCGAGTCTTTCAAGTAATTTATCCATTTCACTTTAATTATCTAATGTGTTGGTATGAAGTCACTGATATTTCCTTATGTTTAAATGATTTGTTGAGATGTTCTCTCTTTCATTCCCGATAATTTATGTCTTTTTCCTTTTCTCCTTAGTCCAACTAGAATTTTATCAGTTGTGTTGATCTCTTCAAAATCTAGCTTTTAGTTTCATTGATTTTTTTCCCCTCTATTTGTTTCATTGATTTGTTTTTTATTATTTCTTTCTGCTTTTCTTTCAGTTTAATTTACTCTTTTTCTAGCTTCTTAAGGAGGAAGCTTGAACATTGATTTCAGACCAATCTTTTCTAAAAGAAGCGTTATAGTTATAAATCTCCCTGAAACACTATTTCAGCTGCATCAGACACATACTGTTTTTATTTTATTTAGTTCTCGTGATTTCTTCTTTGACCTCTGGGTTAATGAGTAGCATGTTGTTTAATTTGCAACTGTTAGGAATTTTTCTAGAAATTTTTCTGCTGTCGATTGCTAATTTAATTCAGTTGTGATCAGAGAACGCATCCTTTCTGACTTTGATCATTTAGAAGCATTTCTGCACGTGTCTGACGGCCTGCCACGTGGCCTGCTCACCTGAGGGCGCCCGCTCTGCGCTGTGGGCGCCGCGTGGTATGGGCACGGTCCATCCAGGTGGCTGGGTGCTGTTCAGGTCTCCGTAGGCTTCCCGTGCGTCCTCCGTTTGCCCTAACAGTGCCTTTAACCGCCTCACCTCCGAGTTACAGCCGTTTTCATTTCCCGTCACACGTATATCTCTGACTCTCACACCTTCTCCGTGGCGTGACCCTTCCACTGTCAGGAACGGTCCCTCTCTGCCTCTGGTAGTTCTGTGTTCTGAAATCTGCCTTGTCTGATGTTCTCGTGACCGCTTCGACTTTTGTGGTACCCTTTTGCATCCTCTTTTATTTAATATATGTGTTGTTATAGTTCAAATGTTTTTTTCTTTTTCTTTTCTTTTCTTTTTTTTTTTTTTTGTAGCCAGCATATAGTTGGGTCTTGCTTTCTGAATTCTGTCTGTTAATCTTTTAATTGGACTGCTTAGGCCAGTTAGAGTGAATGTAATTACTTGTCGGGTGCATTCGGGTTCACCACCTTGCTGTTTGTTCTCTGCTGTCTTTGCTTTTTTTTTCCTTCCTCTTTTCTGCCTCCGTTGGTTTAAGTGTTCTCGAGGTGCATTTTATCGCCGCTTTGCCTTGCGGGCTGCTCCGCGCTGCCCCTCAGCGTCCTCCGCCCCGGCGCTCTGGGACACGCCGCTCAGACCCCTGCCCGGCCCCGCGGCCCCGCGGCCCCCTGGGCCGGAACCGCGCTCGTTCTCGTTCCCCAGGACCCGCGGCTCTACCTCCGTGTTTTCCGTGTCGGGGGCCGTGGTTTCGTGTTTTCTTCCCGGTTTTCGTTTACCGCGTGAGGGTCATCTGGGCCCCGTGACTCCTTCGTGACTGGAAGTACAGTCAGGTTTTCGCGCTCAATCACCAGCTGTTCTCGGCTCACGGGTAACTCGCGCGACCGCGGCGAGGCTGGTGCCGCCGGAGGACGCCACGGGGTCAGGCCCGGCGCCCCTGTGCACCTTCCCACGGGCACGTGTGCAGAGTCAGCTCCTGGAGTGACGGCACAGCCGCGGGGCTTAATGTCACTCGCCCTGGGTTTAGAGCCCAGCTGTGCGACGTGCGTGTGAGAGCTTGGGGAAGTCACTTCCCTAGCTCACTTCTCTACGAGCTGGGGACTCGGGTGGGCAGCCGGGGCTCTGGGGTCAGAAGACTTTGTGACCGGGCTGTGTCACACGTCTTAGAACCGGGCTTGGTGTTAGTCGTGGTCCACCATGGCAGTGGTGGGGAGCGGACGAGAGGACACAAGGCTGTGCTCCAGGAGCTCAGGAGCCGTTGACCGAGTCCGGGGGGGGTGGGGCCGGGGCAGCAGGTGGTTCTGTTGGTGAAAGTCAAAAGTCCTTCACAGGGCTCCATTCTCCTTACTAGTCATTTCCTCCATCGTTTTTCTCTTTTCATTGCTCGTTGGGTTTGAGCTGGAGAAGGAGGTGATAAGCTACTCCCCAGAAAGGACGGGCCCTAACTCTAGGACCCAACTTCATTGAATGCACGTACTTTCTGCCAGTACTTAATGGCCTCCCGAGTTTGCTATCATGCCGTTCTCAGCCTCTCTCTGAGGCCCCAGCCGCTGGCCCCTGTCCTCGCACAGAGGCGCGTGGGAGGGAGGGTGGCATGGTGGAGGGCACGGGGCGCTGGGGCGCCGCCCCAGCGGGGGGACAGCAGAAGTGCTGCTCACTCAGGGAAACCGCCGCCCTTCGTCAGAGGAGGCCATGTGCGAGGAGCCGGCGGTGACCTTCTGCGTTCAGGGCTCTGTGGCCGGGAGCGCCCCGCACTTCCCCAGCCGCCCTCGATGTGCTCCCATCGTTCCGTCCTCAGTTACCCGTGGATGTCCGGTGTCCGGGGCCCACAGATCATTTTCACTCGGACCCATGGATCTGCCCTCCAGACCTTCACATGTTTCAGAAAAGAACTGAGGTGGAGGTTGGCCATTTCAGATAATAAAAGAGAGAATGCTGGGAAAAGGGTGGCCTTCTTTATCAGGTGCCTAGAGCAAAATGTAAACCTTGCAGAGGAAATACTGAGATTTTGGAAGAAGAAAACCAGAATTTATTATTCCTGCCTGATAATGACAGCTGCCTTTCCTTGAGTGCTTATTATACCCTAGGCACCGTGCTCAGTCTCTTCCATGCTTTATCTGTCCCTCAGGTGAAGAGCCTGAAGTTCAGAGAGATTCTCGATGACTTGTCCCAGTGGCCCGTGGTCGGGGCACGATGGGAACTGGGCCGAGGCTGTCTGATGGCAAAGGCTGCGCTCCTGACCACTGCCCTGCCTGCCTCTGGGCCAGGGGCCGGGCCAGGCACCGCTGCATGAGTCTGGTCTGGCGTGGCCTCGGGCATATCATTTCCTCTCTCCAGATCACAGTTTCGCCAGCATCTCAAAGTGAGATTGTGCAGGGCGATTCACATCCCTTCCAGTTCTCCATTCTTGTTCTGTAACAACGTCTCTTAAACGTTTCAGGCCGAGGAAAAGGCAGACGCCCTGAATAAGGAGCTGCTTATGACCAAGCAGAAGTTGATTGATGCAGAAGAGGAGAAGAGGCGGCTGGAAGAAGAGTCCGCTCAGGTGAGGGGCGCTTCGCCGCGCCCGGGTCCCTCTGTCTCGTAAATGCTGGACAGCTGGCAGCTCAGCTGGAAGCTTCCTGTTGGCACTGGAGAACCCAGAGACAGCTGGCTTCGTTTTCCCTCCAGGAGCCTTTTTTATTAACTGTAAAGCATAACGGTTCTTCATAAGGAAAGTGGAGGGGGAGACAGTGGGGTAAAGCCCATCTTTGGTTGGGGCAGGAGACGAAATTCCTGCGGTCGGCACCTGGGTGTGACGACGAGTAGGGTCGCATTTCTGCAGAAGGAAAGCAGATGTCCTCTCTGGCTCTTGCCCTGCCTGTCCCGACATTTCCCGCATAGAGCAAACTCTGGAAGGCTTGCCCAGGGCCAGCTCTGCAGTCCCTGGGGGCACAGACGGCAGCCACAGGAGGACCTGGGGTCGCTGTGTGCCTTGGAGCAAGCACTCCGCCCTTGCCCGGTGTCCCCTCCGGTCTCAGCACGGCCCGAGGTGAGAGATGACAGGGCGCCCTCACACAAACCGCGAGGCCCTGAGGGCGCGTGGCCCCCTGGGTAGCTCTTTGGTCTGTTTGGTTTGTGCTGCCTGCTCGGCCAGGCTCAGCGGTCGAGGGGCCCTGGCAGGGAGGGACTTCAGCGGAAGCCGCGGTCCAAAGGGGGTTCGGTGCTTTGGGATGGGCCGTCCTCTCTCTCTCTCTCTCTCTCTCTCTCTCTCTCTCTCTCTCTTCTCTTTCTTCTGGCATCAAGCACAGGGGGTTAGAGCCGCGGGGAGTGAAGGAATCCCCGGGGAGGTGAATTAGAGCCCACCAGAGTCGGGCACTTCTGGAAGCCCAGCACTAAGCACTTAGTGCCGGCGCTGGCTTCGCACGTTTCCCTTAAAGCATCCCCTTCTGCCTTCTCTTGTATGCAGTTAAAAGAAATGTGTCGGCGGGAACTCGACAAGGCAGAATCGAGATTAAAAAAAACAATTCTATCATCGGGGACTACAAGCAGGTGGGTCTGTGTGCCCCGGATGGGGCCGTGTGCTCTGGAAGCCCCGTGTGCCCGGATGACTGTGCCCCCTGCACACCCAGGCGCTCCCCGGCTCTGCCGCTGGCACTGACGAGTCCCTTCACTGGACAGTCACCTCGCTGTCCCAGCCGCTGTGAGCGCTCCGTGAGGCCGCACGGCCAGGGCACCCGGCTTCGTGCCCAGCGTGTGCGTAGGCGCTCGGGGAAGCCGCACCGTGTTCTCGGGAGCATCTCCCATGCAGGTTCGGCCCCACGTTCACGTGAGCCCGTGTGGCGTCCACCAGCTCTCCCCTGGCCAGTTGCACGTAAAGAACATAGCTGAGTTGGTCTCGTCTCTCCTGCGCCGGGGTCTCGCGTTGGCTCGTGAGTCCAGCAGGTGTGTGTCTGGCGCTGACGGGCGCCTGCGAGTCCAGGCCAAAGGACGCAGAGGGGGCACAGCCGCAGGAAGCTGTGCTCGGCCGTCAGCGTCCGCCCTCCCGAGCAGGAGCGGCACGTTGGCTGCTGCCCCCCCTCCGCTCGGCACAGGCCACTGTAGCGTTTGTCCCCAGCCCGAAGTACGCAGATGACGACATTGCTTACGAGAGTGTCATCTGATGCTCCGTTTGTTTCTTTAGATTTGTTCTCAGTTGAGTGAAAAGACTGAGAAGCAGCAGACAGCTAATAAAATGGAAATTGAGAAAATTCGGGTAAGTCTTCCTTTCCCGAAGAAATGTTAGACCACCTAGCTCAGTGCATGGCCGTGATCAGCACAGCAGATTTGGAGAGGGGCTCGTTTGCTTTGATTTCACAAGTGGGAGACGCCGACGACGAGTCCCTGGTGGGCCGCCTGGCACGGCCTGGCTCAGTCATGGACGGCTGACATCGTGCCTGTTTCCTCTGGAACGGAGTACAGACGAGGCCAAAGGCGCTCTGGCTTTAGATCTCAAAATGCAGGCGCCCCTGGTCCTTATAGACTTGTCAGACACCCTCTTCCGACAGCTCGACTGGAAACAAAGCAGGCGCCACGGGATTTCCAGGTGTTGTCATCATGGGAAGTGAGGGCCTTGGCGCCAGCTGAGGCAGAGGGGTCCCGAACACAGATTTGGCCGGAGGTGGTGAGGGTCAGAGGTCAGGACCACGCGGCATGATTTGTCCCTCCCCACCTGTGTAGAATGGGACACTCCCCCTCCGAGCTCCGTTCCTGCTGCTGTCCTAACGGATCCAAGTACCACAATGTGTTGCCGCCATTTGGGAGGCTTTTGTAACTTGGCGCCCTTTCTGTAAGTCGCACTGAATTCGGGTGCTTAGCAGATTTTAGTAGGATGAGTAATTTACTGAAGGGTGCTTTTCTAACATACTTTCAACTCGGTGGACAGGAATGTGGGAAGTTCTGTGCTTATGGCTGTGTTTGCACAAAACAGAATTTTGCCTGGAACAAGACACTTGGCTATAAGTAGTGTTTAACCAGCAGTATCTGTTTTTTAAATATAATTTATTTTATCATTCTTAAATTAATGATCATTGCAGAAAAATTGGAAAATAAGAGTAAAAAAGGAAAAAACCCTTATAATCTTCCCACCCACAGGGAACATCACCATTATTAACTTCTTTCAGTCTTTGTTCTAATTTTAACATTCAAAATTTCGTTCTAAGATACACATTTTTTCCCATTCTGGGAACCTCTGAAATGGAGGCATATTTTATAACTGATGACTTTTTGTGGTTTAATTGACAGAATATTTTCTCACAGGAGCATAGGGTGATGCTTCTTACAGTCAGTGGCATCTTACTTTGATGAAACATGGTATTTCTTTGTAACCATAGTTAATACACATTTTCTGTTCTAGTCCACCCAGCTTAACTATTTTACCATGTTGTGAAAAATGCCTCAAAAACTTTTTGGAGGCTGCCGACTTCCTGGATCACTATAGCACAGTATATTGAATTTCTCCCAAGTGTTGGATGGCTTTTCCCTTCCCCTTTTTCCTCATCTCTAATTCTGCAGTGACCTTGGACATAAATCTTTATGTGGTCACCGCTTCCTCATTTTTTTTAGCCGAGGTTCCTAGACGTGAGGTTACTGGATCAAGACATAAGAATATTTTTGTTGTTTTTGGTGTGCAGTACCAGGCGGCTTTTCCAGTAGGCTGTCTGCAAGTTTACAAGGAGCCGGGTAGATTTTCAGGCGCTGTAGTGCCCAACTGCGAAGCCGTCGCTTGGCTCCCCAGGAAGGAGATGCTCACGCCGTCCTAAAGGGTCAGTTTCTCTAAAGGGTCAGTTTCTCTTCTCGGTCTCTTCACCTCTGACTTTGAATTTCAGCAAAAAGTGGACGACTGTGAGCGCTGCCGGGAATTCTTCAACAAAGAAGGGCGTGTGAAGGGCGTCAGTGCCGCTAAGGAGGTTTTAGATGAGGACACAGACGAGGAGAAGGAGACGCTCAAGAACCAGCTGAGAGAGATGGAACTGGAGCTGGCACAGACCAAGCTGCAGCTGGTGGAAGCCGAGTGCAAGATACAGGTAAGAGCCAGCGCCCCGGGCCCCCGCGCCCCGCGCGCCCCACCCCAGCGACAGGCGCTGCCTCTGCTCTTGGTGCAGTGGGGCTTGGACCCGCGTGCGGGGCATTTCCTGGTGTGGGCCCGAAGCGCCCAGAGTAAATCTTCACGGTGCGGGAGTTTTCCCTGCTGGACTTTGACCGTAATCCTCACAGGAAGAAGCTTATTACTTGTTGTTTACCAGTGGATGTTTAATTGGTGTGTGGCCCGCCCTGAGGATTGCACCTTCTCATAACGAGAATCACCCATCACGCTTGGCGTCTTTGCCGTGGGGCAGAGAGCACGTGCTTTGAAATCGCAGCGGCGCCAGCCAGCTCCCTGATGCTGGGTCAGGCAGTGACCCCTTCACGCTTCAGGTGCCTCGTCTGCAGGTGGAGACGACGAGGGTCCCGAGCTCATAGTTTGCCCTGAGGACGAAGGAAGATGACGCACAGAAGGGGCGCAGTGCAGTGCCTGAGGGCCTCGCAAATGCCAGCTTGTGTGTCCCAGCTCCCATCACATAACTAGCTTTGTGACTCCGGACATATTGCGGGATTTATCCGAGCCCTCATTGCTGATGAAATTGGGGCTTATTTTGGTCATCTTTTTACTGCATGGCTAGTTCCATCCGCACCAGTACTGAGCGCAAGGTCGCCACTAAGCCCCGTTTGTGGAAGGAACCAAGTTCAGGACTGAGGCTTAGGGCCTGGTCTCCCACATCTCACACACTCACTGGGCATCTGCTCTTTGTCGGGCCCTGTCCTAGCCGCTGGGGCTGCAGAGCTAAGACATGGCTTATATGGCTGTCCAGGAAAGGCACCCTCAAGGCAGCAGTATCTGAGCTGTGGTAAGAGAAGGAACAGGGGTTGCAGCTACAGGAAAGAGAACAGTGAGAATTCCCGGTGGAGGAAGTGGCATGTTGAGCAGTGTAGAGGGAAGAGAGGGCTTGCCCAGTAAGGAGCTTCAGGAAGTAGGGGTGGAAATGGGTGCTGAGCTGGAAGAGAGTGCGTGGGTCTGGACCGAAGCACCTCAAATGCCTTGTCAGGGAGTCCAGACTCTAAAGGTTCTCGCTGGAAGCCAGCGATGTGGTCTTCGCTAGAGCTTTAGCACTGCCTACCTGGTGTGCAGTGGGTGGACGGGAGAGAGAGAGATGCTCATTTAGGAGGCTGTTTTAATGAACAGACTAGGTAAGAAAGGAGGTCATGACTCGCACAGATCCCACAGCTCTAGCATTCTAGGTCTTTCTATGCCAGTTTGAGACGGGGGGCGGGGGGTCGTTCTAGGGGCCTCTCACGAGTAAATAGACTGAATTCCTGGCTTGGCTGAGCTCTGGGGAGGAATTGGCATTGACGCTGGAGCTGACATCCACTTGCATGGTGTTGCTCCTGCAGGACTTAGAGCACCATCTGGGCCTTGCCCTAAACGAGGTGCAGGCGGCCAAGAAGACGTGGTTTAACCGAACGCTGAGCTCCATCAAGACGGCGACCGGGGTCCAAGGGAAGGAGACTTGCTGAGCGCACCGCTGCCTCCGGACACCTTCTGAGAACACGACACCTTCTGTTGCCTTCTTCGGCCGGCTGTGTGATTCTGTGACATGTCCCAGGACCGGACTGTGCCCAAGTCAGTTTCCTAGAAGCGTATTGGTAGGTCATTGGCCCAGAGCTCACGAAGCAGGCAGCCTCTGGGTAAGGCCCCTCACTACTGACACTAACAGGCTTGCTAGCCCAACAGCGGTTCGGATGCGCCCCGTCGCCCCTCGGGTGACCGCCAGGCCTCCTCCCAGTGCAGGTCAGCGCCTCACCCGGCCCACGGGCCGAGCTGACGGAGTTGGGGGATCCTTTCAGGCTGTTGGTTTTTTTCTAAACCTTTAATCTTTTTTTTTTTTAATATACATATTATATATATATTGGGGTGGGGGCGGGGAAGGGGATAAGTAACTGAAATAATTCTTATCTGCTTCAGTGCCAGCAGAGGGTCCTCCAGGTAGATGTGGAGAAGCACTTTGTTTTAAATAGGAGGGTTTCATGGTTGTAGTTGAAGCCACCTAGTTTTGTTAAACTATATGATGCACAAGTTTTCGGTTTGGCATTATTCACATGTTTTTGATCAATTCTATGCAACTCTCATAGTTCCTGTTGTTTTTTTAGTGTTAGCTGCCAAAGTGACTTCCAGTGCTGGGGCGGGTGAGCTGACTGACTGTGAGGCTGGATTAATCACAATGTGGACAAATCCTATTTTGCTCAATATGTCGTGCGTGCGTGTGTGTGTGTGTATATATATAAATATCTTTCCCCGTGCCCCCGATGACAGTGTTTCAATCCCAGACTAGGACTGATCTGCACAACTTAATTATGTGGTTATTGGGCACTTAATTTCACTCAAGGTGGTTGGGTCCTGCTCTCCTCCCTGCCGTTACGTCCAGACTCCCGGGGTTTCACACAACAGGTTGTGTAAGTGAGACAGACACTGAGCTGTGTACGTGTTTGTGTACATGTGCGTACGTATAGGACACACACGCCCAGAGGCCCTCGTTCTGCTGGCCGATGTCCCTGCCTGCCTGGGCCCTCCTTGGAGTGTGGCTGGGTGTAAACCTCGCTGTTCAGATGGGCTGCAAGTTCTCACTTCACAACTATGGAATGGAAGTTTTAACACCTTTAAAAAAAAATAACTTCGGCTTTTCATTACACGGCGAAGTGCTGACAGGCCGTCTCAGAGAAGATCCCGTCTTTCCCTGTGCAGCATGGTGGTGGCTGCTTACGAGAGGCGCTGGTTTGTATGTAAAGACACTTGGTGGTTTTGTATGTCTCTTCCCACGGGCTGTACTGACTGACAGTTGCCGAGGCCGCCTGTGATGAGGGAGGTAACAAGTGGCAGTCCTCTGCCCCGCAACCGTCCCCTCCACCACGCTGTGTCTTTCTTGGTCAGTCACCAGAACAGCTGTAAGCCCATCTAAAACGAGGTGTGTGGACATCGTGCTAGGGTAGTTCCAGTGTGTTAACTTTATGAACTGAAATATAAACCAGTAAAGTTGTATTACTATCTCTTCTGTTGGTTTTATTTTAACAGCATATTCATTAAATATTTTGGTACAAACAGCATTGCTTTCTAAAAACCCGTTTTATCATTATGTGCTCCTGCCCCCTGCCCCCCCCACCCCCCGCACAAGCAGAGAAAACCCCCTGTGCAGGCAGATCGGTGTGTGTGAGCACCTCCATCATCCACTCCGACACTCACCCAGCAGCTGAGGCGTGCCAGGCCCTGCAGGGCGCAGAGGCCGAGGGCCTTGTCCTCTGGGAGGCTCCCTCACGAGCATTGCCCCTCTGAGAAACGAAGCAGTGTGGTCACAGTTGAGGCGGTTTTTGTGTTAGTGGAGAGAGAAGGGTGTGGTTAGGCCGTAAAGGACTAAAGCATCTCACCAGGCAGAGATGGGAGGAGTCCAGGCCCCGGGTGTGAGTGTGCAGGGAAAGAGCCAAAGAGCAGAATGGCAGGCCGAGCGCCCGGGGTCCCGTTCTGCCCGCTGAGCTTCCGGCAGTGGTGGCGTGGACAGCTCCAGCCTTCAGGAAGCTTCTTCCGGTCACTGCTGGCCCGCCCACAGCCCTGCGCCATGGGGATGAGGCTCCCCCAGCCCTCTGCCATCCTTCTTTACCACCTCGCCCCCTTCTCTGTGGCAGGAAGAAGAGCAGTGCCCCCAACCCTACGGTTCCCCCCTGCTTGACCTGCCCTCCGGGACCCTAGGCACACCCGGCCTTCGGATGGAAGCGGGCCAAGATGCAGGCCACGAAGAAGGGAAGGTGGTGAGTGAGCCCGCCCCGAGGCTGGGGCCTGGGCCGTGGCAGGGGCTCCGACCGAGCACAGGGGGGACCCCTTGGCCGTCCACAGGCTGGTGGGCATATTTCTGGGGTCTGCAATGCTGGCCCACCGGGGCAGGGATCCAGAAGTGCAGCCTTGTCCAGGCTTTTCATCTTCCTGTCCCCAGCGTCCCAGCGTTCAGGAGCGTAGGCGCTGGGCAGGAATCCTCCCCCGGCCCACACGGAGGAGTGTGCCTGCCGCTCGAACTCACTCACAGGCCTCATTGACCCAGAGGGGCCCTGCTCCCCGGGAGGTCCCCTAGCTATGTTGAGACCCAGGGTAAGAATAGTTGCCACTGCACACGACGTGCCCTGACAGGGCCGGGCCGTGGGGCCGTGCGGGAGCGGCAGCTTTCTGCACTGATGGCCGGGGATCCGGGCAGGGCAGAGGCAGGGAGACGTGTATGGGGCAGAAACAGCACTGTGACCGTCACAGAGTGACAGGAGAGGGGACTGGGTGAGTTAGCTGAGGCCACCCGGGCCAAGAAGTTTGAAGCAGAAAGGGAATCATGGGAGAGTTTTAAGCCAACTTGTTTTAAAACACTGGGAAGTTCCCTGTTAATCCGTTGGGAGGGAAGATTCACAAGAAATTTCGAGTCTGGAAAGAGGCGATAGAATAAGGCGGCCAGATTTGAGAAAAATTCCTGGAGAGTCCGTGAAACTCGGTGAGGGCAAGGGGAGGAGACTCCAGGAGGATGAATCGAGCTTCCGGGGTGTGGGTTTGACGTTGTCTGGGAAACACGCGCTGGGGGCGTCCACAGTCCTGCCCCTCGGGAACTGCGTGGGCAGCGCCACCACAGGGTTTACGAGCCTCGACGCTGACTGGTCCTTGTTGCGTGGCGCTGTCCTGTGCCATCCAGCCACTGAGCATACCCACTCGATGTCAGTAGCACAGCCCCACCCCCCACCAGCAGTTGTCACAACCAGAAGTGTCCCCAGATGTTGCCAAATGTCCCCGGGGTGGGGGCGACACCCCTGGTCGAGAAGCCCTGCTCGGCGTGAAGCAGAGGCTGGGAGCATGGGCGAGGCTGCCCAGGGACACGCAGGTTAAGCGAGGGTTAGGTGGGGGCCTAGCGACCGCCATTCAGGGCGGGAGGGCCTGGAGCAGGGAGTAAGGCTGCGGCCACCTGGACAGGAGGAGGAGCAAGCTGTGCCTCGGGCTGAGGGCCGTCCCGGAACGCGTTTGGTGGGCTGCGGGGGCAGGGAAGGGAAGCAGACACAAGTGCAGCACTGAAGAAGCCTGGCCGTGAAGGGCCGTCGGGGAGCAGGGCGGCCGGGGGAACCGTGGAAGGAGCATGAGGCCTTGCGCCGGGAAGCGGCCTGGCCCTGACCACAGCCACATTTCTCCCCTGACTCCGCTCTGGGGGCTGCTCACTAGGTAAGTGAAAATGCGTGACAGGCTGAGCGGACCATCTAGCAGGCCCTGCTGAACCTGAGCTGATGGAACCTTGTTAATAACTCGGGGGTAGTGGGGAAAGAGGCAGCTCAGAATGAGAGACGAGGCATCTGCCTTAAAGTCCCCCAGGAGTGAGTGGTGAAAGGAGTGAAGAAAAATCTGCGGGAGCTAAACATGAGCCTGGAACACCACTGCCTGCTCTGAACTGACTCAACAGTCGTGAAAACCCGAGTCTACGCAGAGAGGACGAAGTCGGTGATAAGGCCCCTTGGGGCCTGGGAGAGTCTCGTGCTTGGCCTCTCTGGGCCTGTGGTCATCTGTCTGGATGTTTAAAGGATTCTAGTGCTTCACTAGCTCAGAGATATGCCTGATTCTGACATGGGATTCAAATCTAAGATTCCCTGTGGGTGGGCGTGGGAATCGGAGAAGAGGCAGGACAGACGTGAGGATTAGGGCTACCCCGAATGGCTGAGGCACGCACTCCCAGAACAGGAGGACCCAGTACTAAGTTCTCTGCCCTTCCCATTTTATAGGTGAAGAAATTGGGCCCATAGAGAGGTTCCAGGCCAAGTCAACACGGCTAGGATGTTAAGCCACGTCTCTAACTCCCAATGACCAGCAGGGCAGCTACTTAAAGATGACCGTGTGGGCAGCAGGTGGGTATAAGTTCTCATAGCCCTTCACTACAGGTAGCACACCTGGACTCTTGGGGCCTGAACCTTGGGTTCAAGGCCACCTTGGATACACACCTTTCAAGTCACTGAACCTTTCCGAGTCCCTTTGCTTACCAGTGCAGTGGGCTCCGTGCCTGTCTCCTAGGGTTTGCTCCCCTCCTTACTGCTGAACTCTGGGCTCTTCACGTTCCAGCTGCCAGAACACCCTGAGTTAAGGGGTGTTATTCTCAGATCTCCAAGTAAAGCTGAAAGGCTTGCCTGTGATCGTAAAGCAGGGGTTTCAATTTCTACAAGGTCCCACCACGCCCAGGGCCCAAGAACAAGCAAGGCCTGGCTTGGCTCCCCCTCAAGCCCACAGAGGCCAGCCTGGGCGTGAGGCTGCACGCTGCAGCAGCGGGCCTGGCCAGCCTTCCTTCCCTCAGGCCTAGCATGGTTATAACTCCAGGCGAAGGTACGCAGGGAGAAGGTAGGCCCGAGTTACAGAATGACGTGAAACAGCCAGCGCCTTTGTTCACACAGCTCTTGGCTTACCTGGGCGGGGGCAGCAGCAGGCCCTGGGCCACCACCTCTAGCCTCATTCATCAGGGTGGCTGAAGTGGGCTTGGGCTTCCAAGGTGTGAGGATTAAGAGTGCGATGAGTGAGAAGCACCCAGTCACTTTTTTGAGGTTCAGGATTCAGCACCCTTAACTCACTACTTGCTGTGCTGGGTTCAAGTTTGAGGTCGTGCAAACTTTTTGCATCTCATTGGAAAGGTCTGTAAACAGGAATTGGGCCTTGGCCCCTCATCCCTTTGCCACACATACTGAGCCAGAGTGCAGTAAGTACCAGAAAAGTGGTTGTGCACTTAACCCTCGCACCACAGTGAGACCCTCCATTTAACCAGAGACGATCCCTCACAGAACAGTTCAGCCCGTCACTGCTTAAGACAGAAGCTTTTATTTTTATTCATCCAAATGGGGAAAATGCAACATATCGGGGCATTACAGACAAACTGCAGCAGCCAGACAAGAGGGTCAGTCTATGGCAGAGTCCAGCGGTCAGCGCGAAGGCGCCCCAGCGTGGGCGCTGCCTGCGGGAGCCGGGGTGGCAGAGCGTCCCTTTGGGTGAAGGCCAGGCATCTCTGGGCGAGGCACTGGTGACAGTCCACACACGCAGGCTGCTGCTTCGACCACGCCGAGGGTTTCACGCTCTGAGTCCTACATGTGTCCTTGCCCCGAGGGGAGGAACAGTCCATGGTGGTCATGGTTGCCAATGTTTTTAACATAATACACAACAAAGTTATTGCAAAGGACTTTGCACTGCAAATTGTACTATTTACATTTGCGTACTCAGAAAACACAGTAAGTAGATACAGATAGATATTTTAAATAGATTTCTAAAAACTACCTTGGCCATCACCAGACCAGAGAGAGAGTAAGCTACAGCCAGGAGTCCAGTGTTGTGTGTGTAACCGTGCAGTAGGGACCCACGCTCGGTCTCCTCCAGGCCACCTTACTCATCAAACAGCCCGGGCTTCAGGTCTAGACTGGCGGCCTCCTCCCCAGACAAAGCATTGTGCTTGGAGTGGGTGAGGAGCAAGTCTTACAGGCCCCTCCCCGGGAACACCATGCAGCACGGGGAGGACACATGGGCCTGAAAACTGGCCTGGGCCAGCCCTCCCTGCCAAGAGCACCCTTGGAGCCAGGGCCATCAGCCTCACTGTCCTGGAAGTACCCTTGCCCGGAGTAGGGCTACCTCCTGAAGATATAGCTGGGCCCCAACCGGCCACTTAAAGAGACCAAGGGTGTAGGCCACCAGATGGGGCCCTGGTAAAAGGCCTGAGTTGAAAGATACTTTGGGGAGAAACGGGATAAACACTGCTAAGGGCCGAAGTCTTCCCCAAGGAAGGTGGCTCACGACCCACAGAAGACAGGGTAGAGAATGTCCACCTCGGCCAAGCATTCGTTTCGCCGCCTCAAGGCCCTGACAAGGAAGTCTGTCTGGAGGTTGGAGACGGCTTACAAGACAGCCACCCCCGATCAGAGGTTAAGGCCCCTGCAGAGAGGCCTTGAGGATGCCTGCAATTTGGTTCCCCGGCTGTTTCTGAAGTGGTGGCTAAGCCACCTCCCACATAGCCATGGCAGGGCCCGCCGCTGAGAAACGACACCAATTAAGTGAGGGACCCAGCGGTGCTCAGTGTCCCCAGTACAAAGGGGGCGGTGTGAACCCCTCCTGACCGCACAAAGCTGGTATGAGCTGCCATCATGGTTGGGATAAGAGATGTGTTTAATGGCATGTCAGGTGACAAGAAATTTCGGGAACCTAAATTCCAAATCATACCTCATGCACGGGCCGTCACCGCAACCCGTCCGGGGTCAGGGCCACGGGATGGAAGAGTCGATGAGATGTCTACTTGAGAGTGACACAAACGCGTCAAGGAAAGCAGCAGCACAGTGGATCGATGTGTCTTGCTACCGACCCACGAAAACGCCTTGGCCCGCGAGTGGAGCGCGCAGGCCGCCCAGAAGAGGGAGACAGAGGCGGGACACCCAGCGGGCACCTGCCTTCAGTGACACGTGGAGAGGGGCCTCGTCCAGTCGTCTTCACTGTCTAGAACTCCCAGCCCTCGCCTTAATTCACTTCCGTGAACAACAAGGGGACTTTCTGACCATCATCCGCTTCCATAAGCAGAAAAGGGAGACGGAGGGCATCGAGCTTATGACCACGCGCCACGGCAGAAGGCTTCAGAGGTGACTGTGGTGCCTGACACGAGCCTCCATGTGAGACCAGGTTCACCCTCTGTCCTTCCTCCCGTGAGCCCAGAAACGCCTCTGGAAAAGACGAGCACTCCCTCCTAGAACCGAGAAGTTGCCCACCTACTGTAAGGTCCTGAGAGCCCCCTCCACGCCCCCAAAACACAAGACAAGGCAGCAAGATACAAGAGGCACATCCCCAACCACAGTGGCCAAGAAGCACCGCTTCACAGATGGCTCTCCCTGCCGTGCCCTCACCGGATCTTCGGCGATGACAGCGTAGCTTCACTCAGAGCGGGCAGTGTCCAGTTCCCTAACTTTTCAGGTGTTTCCTACCCAGGCACCCTACCTCCCTCCCCGAGCCCGCCTCCTGACTCAGTCCCCAGAGGACCAGAGTGTGCAGGCCCCGTAGGAGCTGGTCCACTGGACGGTGCCGCCAGAGCCGCGCTGGGAGAGCCCTGCGTGGGGCCTTGGGCGAGTGCCGTCCCTTTCTGAGCTGTGTGTGATCCTCACCTGCGCCCACAGGCTTGGTGGGGGTTCAATAAAATGGTACCTGTGCCGGATCTCTAGTCCCTGCTGGTCCTTTCATGGCAGCTCCTGTCACCGCGCATGAAGCACACGCCCCCTCCCAATTCCATTCACGTTGTAGGACAATGCTGGCAGCTCGTGGTGGCGCCTTCCTGATGCTCCGTGACGAGTACAGCTCCCTTCTCCTACCCAGAAACCTCTTTGAGGGAAAGAACTTTGAGAGTAGAAAACACTATATACATTTGCGGTTTTTTCCTGCCAGCCCAACTACACTGAGCACCTCGGGGCAGGCACCATGTCTGATTCAGCTCAGTGTCCCCTGCACCCAGCGGAAGGCCTGGCCCAGAGCCGTTGGTGCGCCTGAGCTGCATCTGCTTCAACCCGTAGCACGTGCACCTTGCCTCGACAGTGCGTAGGATCCTTGAGGGTACAGACCATCACTCTGCTCGTCTGAAGGCCTGCCCTGTGTGCTGGCCGCAGACAGACAGGAAGCGAATCTGCTCCACAAAGCTTTCCTGCCACGTGACTCAATTCTGAAGGGAAGATAGGCTTCGCCTCGCATTTTTTACCCTCACACACCAAGGACCAAGCCAAAGTTAGATTTCAGGCAGAATGTTTGGTTTTTCTTGCTCTTTTAAATGGTCTTCAGGGTAGCAAGAGAGAAGAGGCCTAAAGGTGGAAGATGTCATCAAACTCTGCATGTCAGAAAGGTGCGGCCCTCATGGACCCACCAGAGCCAGTGGCCAGAAGAACCGAGTCTCTCTGGGCCTCCCTTTCCCATCGACCACCAACAGTACCCAAACCCTCGGCCAGAAAGTCCAGACTAAACAAAGATTCCATTGGTAAGCACACAGCTGGTCTTCCACAACCTTCCACTGGCTCCCCTGCAGACAGCGCGGGCCCGGGCTCCACCCGCCGTCCCCCAGAGCGCCTCCCTCCGAGGCACTCCGGGTCCACCTCAGTCCTCTCTGCTGGGCCCGTCGCCTTGGACTTCCCTGAGCCCTGTGCTGTTGTCTCTTCAGCCACCCGCTCTCCCGTCAGCCCACCTCTCAAAACCCAAGGCCCTCAGGCCCACTCGCCCTCAGCCCTCAGTGCCCCACACGGCTGTACAGGAAGCTTTGTGGGGAGAAGGACGGAAGCCAAAGGGTGCGTGATCGCTGCAGGCTAAGGCAGGGGTGGGCAAAAGGAGTCCCAGCACCCGTTTCTGTAAGGACTGGCTGGGGCCAGCCGTGGTCGTCCGCTCACATACCAGCTGCTCGCGTACCACTGTGGCAGAGCTGCGTAGCTTTGACAGCGACTGGTCCACGAGGCCTGACAGGTTACTCTGTGGCCCTTTACAGAAAAAGTTTGTTGACATCATGTCTAAGGCAATGTTCTCATATAGTTCCACATTGTGACATGCAAAAAAGGTGATATCCCTGTGGCCCAGTGGGGTAAACAGACAAGGCCACTTGTCGTTAGAGACACCTGGCCTGGGGTTCTGGTTATCCCCAGAGGCTGACAGGATCAGTGAGTGTCTCAGCGCTCCTGTGTGTGACCTTTCATGCCTCCGACCTAAAGACAAAAAAACTACAGCAGCCTCTTTAGCTCTAGTTCCCAATGAAGCTACAAAACTGCGGACGTGCAGAAACCCACCCTGACTTCTCCTTGGGTGCCCCTGCCCACCAGGCCAGGATGAACCCAGTGGCAGGACTCACACACACACACACACAACTGAGGCTCAAAGCAAATCGTCTTGCAACCATGCAAGCTCACATTCCTTTCCCTCAAAGTGCTCTGTGAAGCAAATCTACACCTTCCCCCTGGCTCAACAGCCTACAGATGTTGAATCAAACGAGCTCCAGCCCTTGTCCAGGTAAAAAACCAAAAAATCGCTTTTTTAAAAAGCAGGAGGCCTCTGTATGAACGAACACCTAGTGCCTGTCACTCCCTTTGACTGGCGAGCCCAGCAGAGCAGAAACGGGGGCAAGGGTTAGATGCTGACCAGCCAGCCTGTACACCTGTTCCCAAAAGAAACACTTCCCACAGTGCCTAAGAAAGGGCCTCCAGCCCCTCCACCTAAGAGCGTTGGACCCACCGAACCTCCATTTCCTAACCCAATGGAGATGGTCCGCACTGCATTGCAGCTCCTTTCCCCATCCCCCTTCTGCCCTGTCCGCGACTTCTCTTCCTCCTGGCCTTCTCCATCTTGGTCCTCTCCGTCAACTCAGCAGTGGCACAAGAGAAATTCTTGGGCAGGCCCCTCCTCCTGGCCATGGTTCCTTAGCCCCCGGCTGGGTGCAGTCAAGCCCTCCTTCCCCCTTGGTCCAGGAGAGAAGCCCGGCCTGTGATGCTTTTCCTGCCTCCGACCCTGCTGCCACTCTCAGTCAGCCTCTCTCATCCCTCATCTGCTTCCTGCCTCGAATCCGCCCCCATCCGGCTGTCCAAACTGACCCCCCAGAGTTCTCGCGCCATTTCAAAAGATGGCCACCCCTGGAAAACACAGACCCCAGGGCCCCTCATGGAGTGGTCCGTGCGCCGTTCACAGGGACCTTCGTGCTGCCCTTTCTGTGCACACCCTGCTCCCTGCTGGAAACCTCTCCACTCTGCAGGGCACGCTCCTAGGAGCCCCGCTGAGATGCCGCGAACCCTGTGCCACTGGGATCGGAGCCCTCCGGCCCTCGTGGGTTCCTCCGCGCTGGGCACGGCTCTGCCCTGGTACCAGTCTCCTACAGGCCTGGCTCCCGGGTGGCGTGGGACACCTGCCAAAGTGTCTCCCAGCCACAAAATGGCTCTGGGTCTGTCCAACCCTTGAGCGCCCTCCCCCCATCCGGTGCTCTCCATCTGGGTCAGCGGTTTCACCTTCTGCTCAGTTGTCTAAGTCGAAAATCTTGACATTTTCTCTAACTGTTCCTGCTCCCCCAGCACCGGGCTTGGTAAAGAGTAGCTGACAGTGAATGTTTCCCAATAAATCCATGTGCCCAGGAGGGGAGAGTAGCGATCTCGGCAGGGTCACCAGTCATATCCCATGGAAGAACATTCATCGCACCAGCCAAACGACTGGCTTCTTGGTTAAACACTGCAGTGACGTGGAGCATGCAGCTCGCCACCGCCACACCCACGGCAGCCCATTCTACCACCATGGGAGACGACGTTGAGCTCGGATGGCCCAATGGCCTTCTCCTAACTGTTCTTAGCCTTCCAGAGCCACATAAAACAAGTAAATTTAACCCTTAAGACAGCCGATGAAAGGATCCATGTTCTCCCCAGGTCACCCGCCCCTTCACCAGCCTCAACTGGTCTCATTATGAAGTGCTCTCAGCCTTCCTGAGTTCCTCGGTGCCACCGTGCAAAGGTGTTTCACCTCCCGGATGACGTCCACCATATTTCCCTTCGCGAAGCGTCCACAGGCATGAAGGACGCTGGGAAGTTGAACAACTTCTGAGACTATCTACATGACAGAAGCGTCCAATGAGAAACCAGCATCGAAGTGCCTGAGAAAACATGTCACTGTGAGGGTGACCGCTCTGGTTAGAGCGCAGAATGAAAGGCCAGCCACGAGCAGATGACAGCCAACGACCAGCACGCGGAAGCTGCGGAACACGGCGCACGCTTCCCGCTCCCTGCAGCACCCCCCCTGACGCCGCCCAGCCCCGTCTCCCCAGTGGCAGTTACTGGTGTGCGCTCTATTACAGGGTTCGGTTAGTGCAGACAGGCGGTCTGTGGAAACTGTGGGACTGGCACACACAGGAAACACAAGAAACACAAGAAACAGGCCGCTTTGCCCAAGGCTGACCAGTCACTTTGTCCAGGAGTTCTTCCAAAAGAATCAGAGAGAGTGAGCCTCATGTCTAGATTCGTTTCCCCGTGGGCATCAGGGAGATGAGAGTGCCTTGGTTTTTACTTGCTTTGTTTCAAACCAAGAAAGGTAAGTGGAACACATCATAGCGAGGAAACCTGGCAAAGGTTTTGGGAAACAGAAGAGGCCACAGTCTAGACCAGTGATACAAACCACAGCATTAAGCACCACACCACGAGAATGGGTGGCCTGGCCACTCACTAGCTGTATAATTTGGGGAAGTTATTCTATCTAAGCCTGCATTTCCTCATATCTAAAAGGAGAAAATTTCTAGATTTCACATTTGTGGTAGAGTTCAAATCTCATCCCTAAGAAAGGGCTTCTGTCAACTAAAAACAGTAGAAGACATGTCATTTCTTCCATGTGGTTAAAAACTCACTAATTAGGAGCCACAGCATTTGCCACAAACAAGCCGGGTGGTTTGGCGCAGTTTCTGGGCTTCGTCCCTGTCTGTGTGGTGGGAATACAATGTGTGTACTGCTCCTCCTGCAGACTGGACGGCTCGAGCCGGCGACAGCACAGTGCCTGGCAGAGGGCTTTGCTAAGGGCCGCCTTCGACAACGCCCGGTGCTCAGGCTCCCTCACACACCAGCCACAGAT
Source organism: Eonycteris spelaea (assembly GCA_003508835.1). Lineage (NCBI taxonomy): Eukaryota > Metazoa > Chordata > Mammalia > Chiroptera > Pteropodidae > Eonycteris > Eonycteris spelaea. Next base: position 6,989,801 of record PUFA01000093.1, on the reverse strand, counting down.
CTAGATCTCGCACAACGTGGGTTCAAAAGAGGGTTTCTTCCTCTTGTTCCCCTCCAGGATTCTGGCGGGTGGCTCAGATAAAAAGACCAGTTGCCAAGGAAGATGAGGACGACCTGGGGTGGGGGAGGACTGTCCTTCCCCACAGAGGATGCTGCGTCCACTCCCACAGCTACCAACCCCTCAGCGGAGACCCAGTGGCATTCATTAGCGAAGGAGCTGGGGAAGGGTATGCAGCAGGAGGGCGTCAGGCCGGTTCAGCACAGCAACCTAAAGCCACCAAGCACGGCCAACCTACAGCGAGGCCAACCTACAGCGAGGCCGCCTAACCCCTGGCTGAGCCTCCCCAAAGCCCAGTCGAGCAGAAAGTCCTGGCAATCAGGACAGGCCACTGCCACCCGTCCTCCCTCACCTCCACTAGTGCTGGCTCGGGGACAGCGCCCCCTCCTTGTGTACCCCTGGGATGCCGCCCCTCCACGCCCCTCTCCCTTTCACCCAGTGAGACAAAGCCTCACCAGCCTGCCTTCAGTGTCTAGCTCAAATCTTTTACATCCCCATCACCAACCTCAGGTCAGACAGAGTACACTCAGAAAGCATTAGCTAAATGAAAACATACCTCAATTTCTCACTGATCTTCAAACAAAAAAACAAGCTTCAAATACAAAAGCTTCCTCTGTTTATACAACCACACCTTAGTCTTCCAGTGTACTTTGCTAGTTTGTTAAACAATCTTTTTCAATTGGTCTGAAAGAAAATAGCCCTATTCTAGGCCAATATATTTAGGCCAGTACCTTCCTGAGAAGGACCAAGTAATTAAGATACTGGTCTGAAATGACCTTAAGACAGAGAGCCTAGATTTCAACACAGGAATCGAGGCCCAGCTTATAAGCCTGTAAGGCCCCTGGCTGGTTGTTGAGGCCCTTATGGCTTCATTCGTCTCGTCCCTCTGCCAGCATATGTCCTTCCCATCACCGAGGTGCCCCTCACCTTCATTTCCAGACTTTTATTCCATAGCATGGTATAGCGGAAAGAGGCTTTGGCACTAAACCAAGCTGGGTTTCATTCTTGACTCCAGCACTTAACTCTGAGCCTCATTTTTTTCTTTTGTAAAATAGGGATAATATCACCTACAGGAGCTTGTTTGCGAATCAATAGGGCTGTCCAAGTGCCTGGCACACACAAGATGTCAATTTTAGCATCTTTCTTTCCTTTCCTCCATTCCTGCTTCTTCAATCTACTGCTGCACACAGCCCAAAATGACAAACTGAAGGCTACTGTCAATTACCTGAGACATTTAGCTGACATTTGAATGCAGAGACATTCATCCAAACTGTATAAAAGGATCAAGGCAGGAGAAACTGAAACAGAGAGACACTGGGTTCCTAGGCAGTGCTGAGAGAATGACCTCTCAGCAGCCAGGCTAATCCTGTTACCTCCTGCAGGCCATAAGTGGCAAAAAAGATGACTCAGGACCACACATCTCCAGCTAGGATATGCTAATTGGACTTGCTCAAGCTGTCTGGGCTGATGGTGGCAATCTCCACACTACCCACTAGCAGACACAGCACAGTTTGTTTGTAGAAATGGCAAAGTTATGCCAAGAAAAACCAAGACCTTCCTGAGAAGGACCAAGTAATTAAGATACTAACAACTGATTGGTTGAGGCAAAAAAGGGCCCGCCCTCAATCGTGGCTCAGTGAGGCAATGATTCCACCCAACAGCCACAGCTGATGGAGTAACTTGTGCCAGGTCGTTAGTTATACAAATAATTCTTAGGTTTAAGAAAAGCCTCTTAAGCTTCTCAAGTCTACACAGACACGTGCTGGCCAGAAATGGACAGGAAGATGTATAACTGTTATTCAAGCCAACAGCGTCAATTTCACCATCTACTCAGTGTTCCTTTTCCTGAAAGCAACTTACCGTGTCCAGATAAATAGATAAATGGCCAGACAGACAGAAGAACGGGTGGACAGAAAGATTTTTTCTAAAATTAACAGGCAAAGGGAGGCCTTGTGTGATGAGTGCAGACCCCCATCCCCGAGTGCTGAAGCAGGCGGCAAGACAGGAGCCGCAGGAACGCTGTTCGGAGAAGCATCCGCGTCGACAGCTTTCTAAGCAAGCCCCAGTCTCCTCCTTTCTGCAGTTTATAACACCTTCCTTTCTACCTGCCAAACACTGGTGAGCTCCGAATATTGGGTTCTGGGGCTAGCTGTAATCAAACACACACTTTTTTCTTATAACACACTGGTAGGAAGCTTGGAATCGGCAGGTGGATATTCTAAGCTCAGCTGTTCTGAAGTTCTAAGCATACTTAAACTCCAAAGAAAGTATTTATGAAGCTCTGGCAGCAGACCGGCCAATGATTTCACCACCACAGCAGAAGAGCGAGCATTTTCATTCAGCATGAATCTGCAACGACCTCCCCACTCCAGTCTTCACCAAGTGTGTGCTTTGTGTTTCCTGTCTAATCCCCAGATGCTAGGACAGGTCTCTCCCAAAGCCTGGGAGCACCCCAAACCTGTCGGCACTAAGGAACCACCGCAGCTTCCCCAGGAGCAGGCCACACGTCCGCTTCCTAACGACCTGCCAGCACAGCCTTGCCTCCTCATGTACTCTGTCACCTCAGCCAACCAGGGTGAGCACAGTCAACAGTACTTACTATGCACTAGGTACTATTCAAAGCACATGACTGTGTTAACTCATCTAATTCTCAAGCCCCATGGGAATTTGCTGGAGGGGGAGAAATGGTTTTTATTCCCTATTTCTAGCCATGCTGTAAGGTTTTACATAACCGAATTTGCATTATGGTGCTATTTTAAAAAATCTCCAAAGATCACCACTTCAAGCATCAATGGAAGCTGTTAGTTCCCACCTAACATGATAATTCTATTCTTACAACTAATTCAACTTGAATTCCTGACTTTAAAACTGTCTTTCTGGAAGACGCTATGAGGAAAGGAAGGGACTCATGTAAGAAGTATGAGCTCCGTGCTCTGTAAGTAACTGCTAGAGAGAAACACATCAATATTGAAACTCACCTCGGCGGGAGACAGTTTCTTGGTCTGTGGCTGCTATTCACACACCGCTCAATCTCCCTTCCAGGCCTCCTGGTAACACTGGGAAATCTATGGTCACTGGTGGCATGGCATCAGACCGTTTACAGGGTGTGAGTGTGAATAAAACACTTTCTTATTCTTATGATTTCAGACAGACTCCCCCGCATCCCCACCAAGTGGGCATAGGCTTAGGCTCATTGGGGAGGCTGTTCACAGAGCACGTGGTGTTCGGCTTTAACCACTCTTAATGTCCCTCGTTCAGGGGACTCCAGACCACCAGAAATCTAACTGCTGGTGGGGGAATCCCCTTAGTTCATTCCCCTAACTCACTACTAGAAACTCACCTCTACTGCAGTTATTAATGAAAGCTAAGAAACGGGGACGTTATGAGGAATGACTGATTATAAGAGTAAAATTCCCCTCATTTGTCATTAAAAAAGAAAGTGGTCAGTATTTAAATTAACCAGTTTATTCTTTCTACACTACAAAAATGGCTTTAAAAGGACTGGAGTGTTGGTTCTTCGTTTCATCCGGTTCACTGACTTGAACAGACCATGAACGTAAACCAGAGTTGGTTTCAGGCTGTCAAAACTGCCAGGGAAATACTTAAAATGAGTGAATTTGCAACTAATGCCCATTTCAGCAATGTCAGAAGGTCCGTATTATTAAATAATTTATGAATAAATTTTAAATAAGTTAATTATATTTTGACACTGCTAACATATTATTTGTCTCCAACCTAGGATATTTATAAATAGGCCCAATTCAACCCACGAGATCACTCTCAGACTTAAAGTGCTCTCACTGGGTAGAGTCTCTGCTTGGCTAATACCCAGAGGAGGGCCCAGCACATAACAGGCACTCAGCTGTTTGATCAAGACTGGAATGTACTTGGTACTAGTTAGCTAGACCTCATACAACCTTTATAGATGCCAAAGCCACATTGAACACACATACAGATTCTGTATGGGAAAGAAAGTTGTTCCAGCAACTTTCAAAGTTAGTAACAAAAAGAAAACTGCTACTTAGAGACAAATATAAAACATAAAACTCATTTTAATCTATATATATAAAATACAGCCTTAGCACAGACCAGCTAACACATGTGAAGTGCATATATGGGACACACTAAATGCAGCAAAGCCTTATTAGAATATTTGGCCTAACCCTCGCATCTTTGCAATGAACATCATGATGGTGGGAAATAATCATCCAGCTACCCAACCTACAAAAGACAGACAGATGAGTTGCCTTAGTCTATTTGGTCTCTGTGCAGACTAGGTATTCACCATTCTGAGTCTTGCCAAAGTTGGTTCTGCGAATAGTTAGCTTAACTCAATTATGTATTTTACTATAGTTACCTTAATGTTTTGGTTTTTCATTTTCTATTGCTTTTTTTTTTTATGGCTTCTTACTGCTGTTGTATTGGGGCATACAACACAGATCAGAGATTTTCATTTCTCAGAGAAGTTTCTCTCCTTGAGAAATTGGCACTTCGATCCTCAGCCTGTGTAACAGCTACCAAAATGGATCCCACCAGCACTGTCACCAAACTCGCTGCTTAAGAAATTCTAGCACTTTGGCCACAACAGTGCCCTGACGTTAAACTTTCTTAGGTGAACGCTTTCCACCACCGAATTCTTTTATTTAAACAGGTACATGTGTATAATTCACATATATGTTATATCATAAGTTTCTACACACACACACACACACACACACCACACGCGCGCGCGCACACACACACACACACTCAGCAAAGTGAAATGTCTCTCTTGAATAGTAATCACAAGGGTATTAAAACAAATGCTGAAAATATTTTACATTTAGATCATAAAAATTTTTAAGGTAATGTGATGACATAAGACCTAAGAGATCAAATACATCATATATGATTGTCATATATGCATGCTGTGTTCATTGACTTTTAATTACTTTTCTCTTTAATCAGAAAATAAAAGAGCTTACCTTTGTATACTGAGACCACAGCTTACAGTCACTATATCTCAGCCTATTTTATACAAGTGATATGGCTACGAAGGTCCGAGGAGAACGAGAATAAAGTGAGATAAACGTGCTGAAAACTGCTTAAAAGTATTAACCTGAAATACACAGAGGGTCCAACACCAGTTTTAAAAATACATTAACGAGGTATTCCCAGCTCTTCAATTAATAACGGTGACTGACTCATGATTTTCAAACATTCACCCAAATCTTGAAAAAGAAGAAAAGGCTAATACCAGCGAAATCTACCAGTGTTTTATCCCCCAGGTTAACAATCTGAGCGACTACCAATGACTTCAGGACCCCTCACTTCACCGCACCGCACTGCATCTAGTCGGCATGAGGTATGTTGGGAATCTACTGGACCAATGGCCTTGCACGAGAGACGGGGTGCTCCTGAAACCTGAAGAAACAGGCTGCAGGCCACATCCCTGGCTGGGTGCCAGCTCCCATGCAAAGAATATGGCTTCAAGGAGGACCCCTATCTCTGAGAAATTATAATAGCGCTAACTGACGCAGTCAGGAATGCAACTATTCGTGTGCTAAAAAAGTTTAAAAACTGTCAGAAGATAGCGTAACTCACACACTAATTCTAAGTTCTACATTGGTCTGTAAACTCCCTGACAAGAGACTACGTTGGGAGGGGTTAAGTACAGATATTGCTAGGTTTCCAAAGGAAAGGTTTTAAAAAGACACCGTGGCTTTGAGTAAAGTATTGCTCTTCGTTAAAATGTTCAGTCATTGCTTTCCAAAAGAAGGTGTCAGAGTGGTGTATTTGAAAGCTGGAAAGCCTCAGGGGGTCACAATGCTCTTAAGACCAAGACATAGAAATTGCCATTTCAAGCCAGACAACCTGATGGTTCTAGAAGTCAGAGAAGAAATCTTGAGGGCCCAAGTGAATAATAAATGGTGCGACGCTCAGAGGCTGGCAATAGGGGCTGTCAATGAAAAAACCACCTACAGTGGGGAAAAGAGCAGAGAAGCAAAACTTTATGTTAATTTCACAGAATTTGGTGAAGCCAAGAGCTTCATTTATATTTCTCTGCTCTTTCAGCTGTAAGTGGAATTTTCATTACAAAATGGAGGGGTGGGAAGGGTGGGGGAGGGCACTTAATCCATTACAAAATTTAAACAGTTGAACTTGCATGGTTACCACTTCTAACAAAGGACTGACAGCTCAATTATTTTAAGTAAAGCAGAGAAATGTAAAAGTTTGCAGCAACTGGGCAGGTTTACAACATGGTTAGTAACTTCCAACAAACAACAAAATTAAAAAAAAAAAAAGGACTTGGTAGAAACCATTTGAAATGACTGCCATCATGTTGGAAAACAGCACAGCTCCCTTTTTCGCCATTACGGAGGGGTTGAGTTATGACGCTGAGTCAGCTACTTCAAAAGAATTTTCTAAAGAGAAATCTCCAGAGAGATTCCAGCTTGGAATGCAAATTTGACGATCAATTTCAAATACAATACAGCTGCAGCTGCCAATTAGTAGTATTCCAAAAAAAAGAGGACTGTTGTAAATATTTAATTAATAAAAACTGGACACTATCAGCCATGCTTTTTCTTCTCAGTGATGGCTCTGTTTCATCCATAGGTCAGCAGAACGAATCAATGAAACATGAAAACTCCCAGCTGAAATGGGGCCTCGTTTGTGTCTAGCCATTAATGCACAGGATGAGAATGATAAGTTCACAGCTATTTCTAGCAAATGATGAGGTTTTATTAAAGTTATCACCCACCACTAATAAAGATAAAAGGTCAGGGAGCAGAAGTAACAAATAAACCATTGTGTAATAAATGCACTTTTGAGAAGTGACACTAACATTTGTTTCAAATTGCCTATTTCATTCTCATTTAGTGGTCCCAAAGAAATCTGCTACATAAATTTGCCATACTTTGTGAAGCCCACTCACTGACGATGGGCAATGCTCAGCTCTGAAAACAGAATTGAAGGGGGAAGAAGAAAGTTAATTCATGCTGAAAACAAGACATTTTAAAAATACAGTGACTTGGGAGTATCGACGGGACCACGCTGTCGCTTTCGTGGGGGTGAGCACCTTAATAAAACCATTACCTTCTAGTAACATCATAGGCTTTCCGCACGAGGTGAGAGCGCAGGTGGAAGACTCAGGTGTGCGCCCTTTACAGAACAGCACAATGTTACCGACCCATCACTGTTCACCAGCTTACTCAGGTGTCTTAAAAATAAATGCTGACCCATGGCTGAAACCTGTCACTTTTCACAGCAGCACTCAACAAGAACTGGGACAATCGAAGAGCAAGTTTTTATGGGGACCCTGTTGCTGCTTTAGATTCTGATATAATTGAAGAGGAAAAAAAGACCCTTCAATGAATCCCAGAAAAATTACTAATCTTCTATCTGCATGAAAAAAGCCAGGGAGTGAACATAGTATCTTACAGAGTGAAGAAGGCCACAAGAACAAGAGAGGGTGATTGATTAATTTATTATTTTTTAAAACTTGGAAATTCGGAAACTAAAATAATCACATTCCTCCTTTCCCATCTCTGGTTAGTGTCATCATTTTAATAAGCGATGCTCGGACACCAGAATATACCTTGATTGTGGGGAGGCCCTCGTACAGCAGGAGCACAAAGGGCTTACAGAGTAGACTGGCTCAGACTAACAACCGCCTTTGCTTGCTTTTAGCACTTGGCTTACAAATGAATGGGTTTCTAGGGCAAAGTTATCATTAGTTTTCAATTCCTTGTAATTTGATACCAAAACATATCAAAAATAATAAGCTAAAACAATATTCAAACCCATATTTTATTGGCTTTAATTACACACTTCAATATTTACAAAGTTAAAGTTTAAATGAAAAGTCTATTGTATTAAAAAAAAAAATAACTACAGCCCGAGTTAAAGTGCCCTGGGGCAAACACATGTCAATCAGCTAAGAATCGGTGGCTGCGTCAGGAACCAGGCAGTACTCTGTTACAACAAAGCAGTTTATTTGTGATCAGTGTTTGAGACTCTATACATCCTTCACAAATTTAATTTTACATAATCTGATACTCCTCTTAAACTTTGAACTGCTAGACTTATTTTCCCTACAACAGAAGGGCTGGTATAAGTTATTTTCCAGAAATGAGGTACCGTTTCACAGAACTAGTTTCTTTTTTGTTTGTTTTCAAGTTTTAGAGAACTAAATTTGCATTTTTTAAAATCAAAAAGTAGGAAAGATGTTCTTTACAAATAATTTGATCAAGTATGTGTTCAAAGAAAGCAGGATAAAAAGGCTTTTTCTCTAACATTCTGTATTGTACTGTATTGTTGTTCAATAGGAATTAGCTTCTGTCATTTGCTAAAAGAATGAGTAGTGGGGAACAGGATATGTTGGGAATTTCATAACGGGTAACAGAACCATTCTCTTGGGTAAACCTACAGAGAAAAGAAACGGAGAGGACTCCAAATAAGTTTGATAATCCAATAAAAATTTCAGGTAAAAAAAATCTTACAATAATTATCATTAACCTTTTCCAGATTAGTCAGTCAACATGTACCATTTTGGAAGAGGCCCACAAATCGCTCACAGACCTCCAATTTCGAAATTGCTCTCAATATTTTGATTTTTTTTCCACTCAAAATTAAGATGGCTACATCACAAGAAGAATGATATTCAGAAAGCAATATCAAGTGAGCTGCCATGAATTCTAAAAGAGCAAAAGCCACGCTACTGATTAATATCCTACAGTGACTCTAGAAATCCACATTGGTTCTCAATTTGGCACATGACGTGTTACAGGAGAAACAGGGACTTTCAAGATCCAAAGCACATCTTTCTGTGCAGACCTCAGCTCCCCAGAAAGACAGCTCCAAGTGGAGCGGTGACCGGGCGCATATCTTGTAAATGGCTACTGCCAATATTGGCATGGCAAATCTGGAAAGATTAATTACTTCCTTAATTTTGTAATTAATGAGTTCTTGTGGCCTCACAGACTTCTGCATACTCAAGTAGGATTTGAAATCTGCTTCTATTTCTATTCTAATCTTTAACCTATGGAGAAATCACAAAGCAGCAACAGCAGGTATTCAAGAGCACCAGATGATCAGAGGGAAATTACCCCACATGCAACAGCTTTACGAAGGCCAAAAGACATATTTACCTTACAGCCAAAATAAAGCATCGTTTTAGTAGGTTGGCATCACAGTAACATTTAAAAACCAAATCTTTTATGTGAAAAATGGGGGCACCAAATTTCACCAGCTTTGGAAGTCAGTTATATGGCACATGGAAGAGAGCGGCCTTCTGAAGTGGGGGCTCAGAGGCCGCAGGGTGAAAGTATGATGTTAGAGGAGAGGGCGGAACAAGAGAGAAAAATTAAAAAGACTGAGGGAAAAGTGAATGTAGCTTGGAACCTAGGCAGAGAAGTGTTTTAAAGGGAAAAATAAAGCTCTAGCAAACCTGTACTGAGGAAAATGTGACTTACTATGCCTGAAAGAAAAACACTGAGGAAATGTAAGAACTACCCCAGAAGGCGAATGCTCTGGTGCTCACATAGACATATTATAATTAATCTGAGTCAAATGGATTTGGACAAACGAATCAGACCTAATTCACAGGAAGGATGAGGTGGTCAGGATATCCGGAAGTTGGCTGAATGGTAAAAGCCAAAGGCCGAATCAAAAGGAGCTAGCGAACTTGAATTTAGAGGACATTCTGGGTGAAAGCATACTCTTGCATGAGTCTCCAGCTCCTAACCACCTCATGTCTGAGAACATGGGAAGACTGAGCAAACCCTGACCAAGCCAGAGTGTGCCAGAGGAGAGACATTCGGGTAGAGGGTGCAACTCCAGACTCTGCATTTTGCCTTACAGGAAACTCACCCAAATATTGGACCCTATCTGCTTCTCCACATCCCTCCCGGATATAATAAGTTGTCTATCTTAACAGGGAAGGTGATCAAACTGTTCACTTTCTACTTATTTCTGCTGCTATACAATCAGATGAAGCTTCAGTTTAGCAGTGTCTTAAGGACCCATGATTTTCATCCAAACAAAATGGAAAAGCTGATGCATGAAGAGAAAAAGCATAATGAGAAGTCTTGCGGCTCAGGGAGAGGGCTGACGCCACAGCAGCAACACACTCGGGCTTCCTCTCCGTGCACATGCAGGCCCAGCCCGGGGTCGCTCTGAATCACACATACACACACACACACACTCTCTCACGCGCGCACACGCACTTGCTCTCTTCTCTCAAAGACAAACATCCTGCAGATGGACAATTCTATAACATGTAGCACCTGAGTTAGGAAAAATGTCTACGAGAGCATATCACTGACTCCAAACCTATTGCCTCCATTGCCACATAAACCTCATTCAAAAGTTATCCAAAGGGCCACTGAGGTTTGCTTCTGCATCTGCTTTATTTTTTATTTTGGGAGGGAGAAGAGACACTCCGTGGGTTTCTGACATGTGCTACAGACCTCCTCAGTGAGTGCTGAGGTAACACTACCCCCGACCAGCTCTCTAGGGCCCGTTTACTCCACCTCTAGAGCGAAATTTATGGAAAAGAGTGACAGTTACAAATTTGAGGTGAGCATTTCCTATCTCTAACTTGAATCAGCCACAGTTCACAGTTTCAAACCAGGACCTTAAAAGTAACTGCATAACTGGCAGGCAGCCAAGCTAGAAACTGCGTATGGCCCTTCAGTAGCCTTTGAATGGAGTATAAGTTGGCTGTAAGAAGAACTACTTAAAATACTTAATTTCAGTATGGTCAGAAACAGGCAATTAGAACAAGCAGTCCTTCAATCAGGCAAAGCGGAGAGAAGAGCAACTCCAACCAAACCAAGAACCGCAAGGTTGTGGCGTTTTCAAAGGGAATTTAAGTTGGGTCACTAGAATGAATAGGTCTGAGAGCCTCCAATTCATTTAAAGAAACCCTAGATACAAGCTGTGCTTGGGGTTGCTGTGACGGTCACTCATGGGGAAAGCAGTAAGACCTGTACGTACCATAGGCAGGGGCAGCCGTGCTGTAACCATATGGTGTCCCATAGCCTGGTGCAAAGAAGAAGAAAGCAGATCAGTCCAGGACGAAGGGCAGCTGGCACTGGCCCAATTCACAAGTACCAGCGGACCCGGGACCCCAGGTCCTGAGGGTTCTTCTGATGCTGGTGAGCCCACCGATCCCTCCGGGTCTGCTTAGAGAGGAAGCTTTTCACCAGCCGACAAGCGTCCCTGACCTACCAGAACACCCCATCTCTCTCCCCCAATTCGCTGACCACGCTATGTTATAATAATCAACTCCCTGTCTGTGTCCCTTCGAGCATGGCAGAGACCAACTCTTACACATCTGTGTATCACCTGAACTAGCAGAATGTCTGGCATATAGTAGCTGCTTGCTAAATACAACTTGTTGAACAAAGGAATACTTAGAATCACTCAAATTACCAATTTCTCAAGGCTGGAAAACAGAACTTTCCAAGTCTCTTTTCAGAAAGCAGCGACAGAGCAGGCTGAAGCCTCAACTGTCACTCAAGAGGCCACTGTGGGCTCGAGGGCAGGGTCCCTGTCTTGCTGATACCCGAATTCCTGGACTCAGTACAGGGCCTCTCAGTAAATACTGGTGAAATTGACATTAGCATCTGGTGCCTGTGAAAAAAGGCTCATATCGTCGTCGACGACAACAAACAACAACAACAACAACAACAACAACAAAGAACACAGAAGATTTTGAACCAGCTGGTTTTGGCACAAGATTCTTATACGTCCTGAGCATATAACTTCTGAGTTGCCGTTTTCTCATCTGTAAAACGGGAAACCTTCCAAACTACTTTATAGTATGTTAAGAGAAGCTACGCTCTAAGTTTTCAGTAAAACAACTTTAAAAATATAAATACTAAATCATGTGGGTAAAACTCTAGGAAAAAAATGGTTTCTAAAAAAGAAGGGCACAAAAGCTACACAAGCCCTTCACGCTGAACCCAAAACAAAGAAGCTTTTCTACACTGCAACCCTTTTGTTTTCTCACTTCTCTGCTCGGAATTTTTTTCCCCACGCCTCTAACAGACCAACTACAACTCATCCTTTAGATCCAGGACCAAATATCACCTCCTCTGTGAAGTCTCCCAGACTTGCTGCTTCCTCCTTTGTCCACCCATGTTACAGCTTGCATCGTATTATGTGATGTTTGCTCAAGTGTCCACTCTTACCCACCTGAGCCCAAGCATCCACTAGGGCAGATGCTCGGTCCTGGCCATCTCTGACCACCCAGTTCTTGTTTGGGACAAAACACTCAAAAGCACGCTGAACAAGTAAACTGGTTTAGGGACTAATTGAAACATTTCCTGAGAGATGAAAAATTATTACTTTTTAGTCTGTACTTAAGTCATATACAATTTAGTCTTGGTCTTATTCTGTCTTCGATGCTCAGTAGTATATTTCAAGAGGATACAATGTAGCTGAAATAAACAGTGGGAAATACACAGTGGGAAAGTAGCAGAGGCCAAAAGAGAAATTAATGTTTAAAAAAAAAAATTGTACACCAAATCCAGGAAAAGGTAGTTGGTTGGCTAAGGCTCCAGTTTCAAGGGTTTTACCAAAACCTCCCTCGAAAGAAATGAAACTAAACTACTAAGCTGGATGCTGAACAGGCCATTGGGGCTCTAATATCGATTGCCTCTCACAGCAAGGTGACTTTGAATTGTACCTGTTATTTAACCTCTCCGAACTTCACAGTCTTCTGCAGTGATTGAGTTGACAGGGGGGAATGTAATTGAATAATATATGTAAAAATACTTAACTACAGTCCTTGCTGCATGGAACACACTCTACAAATGGCATATGACCGATTCATAATCTAAATCGACCTCACCTGAATCTTCTCTAGGCTATAAAAAACATTCATGTTTTAAAGCTTCAGGAAACAAGGCCTTTCACAAAGGCCAATGTGGTGACATAAGAGAGAAGCTATTATAGAGCAGATGAGGCTGGCAACAAGCAGACACGGATGATCCCCTTCACAGTTACAGCCACTGGACACTGGCTGCTTCCTCTTGACCAGGAGGTGAGCGTTCCCAGACTAAGCAACCACAGACAAAAACAGATGGAGTCCCAACAGAACACGTAATCAAAGGCTACCTCATCTCAATAACTTGCCTATTATTAATAAGTGAAAGCTGCTCCCTATAAACAATGCATTAAATAAGGCAAAAAAAATTTAAATTTCAGTAGAAATAGTGAGATGCACAGAAGAATGTCTTAATTTTGGATGCATAAACTGTATCAAACTATAACTAACCTTTCCCCTGCCGCACTCATATTTAAGTGTTCCCTGTCCCCTTACATGGCACAATCAGCCAATCTAGTTCCTCTAGCTAAAAATCCTAGAGAATCCTTGAAATTCTTTTTAATTCTCCCTTCTTAATTCTCCATATTAAAATCCATCCATTTTGCTTCCGAAAGACTCCAATCTATTCAGTTGCTGTCACCCCGTCTGATTCTCTACACCTACTGGAGACACCTCATTGTCTCTTACCTGGGCTACTAGTTTGTAAATCTATTCATACTACAGAGTAATCTTTATGAAGTCTGATCTCGTCACTTCTCTCCTTAGAATCCTTGTTACTTCTTTCCTTAGAATCCTTCACACCTCCCCATTACACTTATGATTCTAAGACCAAAATCCAAACCGTAGCCTCCCAGATGGGGACTAAGCATCCCGCTTTAGCTCAAATCACTCCTCAGCCCCCCACCCCCAAAGTGTTCCACGTCACGTTTTGGCCTTCTAATTCTTAAATGAGCCAAGTTCCCTACTACCAGCACCACAAGGTCTCTGCACATGCTCTTCCACCCCACTCTTCTCTGAGTTAACTCCTACTCAATCTTCAAAACTCAGTTCAAGTGTTCTCTCTTCAGAGAAGGCTTCAGGGACTCAACAGACTAGATCTGCTTCCTCTGTTACATCCTCTCACAGTATCGTGTCCTTCTCCTTCATCGTCATCATCTTGGTTTATAATTATGACTATCTGATTAGTATATCTCACCTTTAGACTATAAAACTGCATGAGAGCAAAATCCACGTCTGGTGAATGAGCAAATGTATTCTTTATAGACACACCTTTGAGATATGCCCCTACCGAGATCAACTTTTAGAATTATAACTCTAAAGTCACACCATCCATATAACTTCCCAAATAGCCTATTCTAATTCTTAGGGGGGGTGGGGAAAATCACAAACTAAGTGAACTTCTTAGGAGTGTTACATTAAAAAATAATGACTGGATAAGCTCAATCTTTAAGACAATTTCATCTTGACCAACAACTATGAGCAGTTTACTTGACAAGTTAAAAGTTCCATACTTTCAACATTGCAGAGAACTTGATTTTAATGAGACAGCTATACATCCACTGCTAAAATGACATAAGGATTAGAACCGAAGGCAGAGAGGAGGCATCTTTTCCCATCTCCCTCAAGCCATGTGATAAAATGAAAAGAATATGAATTTTCGAACTGCAAACGTCTACATTCAATTCTGCTCTGCTGTTTACTAGATGTCTCGCACTGGGCCTTATCTCCCTAAACTTTAGTTTCTTCATCTGGAAGATGGAAATAATTTCTACTTGAGGTAACACTGTGAAGGTTAGAAATAATTAAGTGAAATCATTCATATGAAAGTATCTGGTACATACTAAGCTCTGAGTAAATAACTTCCCCCTTTTCTCTTTTTGTACTTCATTAGTCTTTGGTAGCTTCCAATCACTGAGTTACTAATAAGGCCAGGCTTCACCCCAATTAGTCTCTTACCAGCTATTTTTCTATCTTGTTACAACCAACCTGTCTGTCTTCTCTATCCTCACTGAACACACCCTGCTCAGAAGTCCAAACTCCTCAATCTGTGGAATATCTTTTAACTTCCTCATTGTCAAAATATGTCCCCTCGACCAAGTGCAAATATTCCTTATTTGTCGCCTCCCTCCAGGAAGCCTCTAGTCACTCAGCATTTCAGGAGAAGACCTATGACATTCTGTGGGTTCCTTTCTTTTCAGTTTCTGTGCTCACACATTTTATACCCATGTTACGTTTGCAGAGACCTTGTACAACCCTGGAAAGCAAAGGAGATGCTGTTCATCATACTTTGGCCTGGACAAGGAGGCAGGCCTCACGGCTGCACTGTACCTGGAGCTATGTAGCCAGGAGCAGCTGTGGCCCCAACAAAAGCTCCCCTAGTCAGGGCTCCTCTTCCTCGGCCCCGAACCGCCTGGACTGCTGCAGACACAGCGCTGTTCACGATGCCCTTGGCCTGTGAAAACAACACATTTTCATCACTGAGAAAAATAACTGCCATTCTTATCACTCTTTGTCACGTACAACCTTGGGCCTGCAGAGGAGACAATGAGTCGTTTATACCTTAAACCTTCACTCTATCATCTGTAAAATGAAAATGACATGTACCTTACAGAGTTGCTCTGGGGAATATGCTGGGCACATAAAAGTATGCAAATAACTGCCTGTTTTCATGCGAGGGTTACCCAAGATGAGTTCGCTTTCTACTTACAAATTTCAGAAGTCAAATTATATCTGAAGTCACTTTAGGCCTGACTAAAATAACTGTAGACACTGGATACCCAGTTTCAAAATCTACTGAATTCGCCAGCCATGGACAAAAATACTGCAACATCAAACCACCTAGAATTAGCTGAGGACCTGAATAGGTTTTTTTCTTTTTTTTTTTAAAAAAAAAAAAAAAAAAAAAAAAAGGACTAAGACAGGAAGACCAAAGATACAGATGCTCCTGCTCTAAGTTCCTGAGACCTCATGAAGGTGATGTGATTTCCTTGAGCCTATTTCTTCTCTGTGTGTGTGAACCATTACAAAAATTACCAACTCTAAAGTCCCTTCTTGTTCTAAAATGCTATGGATTCTGGTAAAGTCACATAATCTCTCTAGGACAGTCTCCCCAGTAATTGTAAAATGAGGATAAAGATACCTAATTTGCTTTCCTTACTTCAGAGTAGAAAGAGCAACTGAGAAAACATATATAAAACTTTGAGAAGCATCCTAGGTAAGTCAAGGAGTAACAATACACAGGGTTGCTAAAACATCCTTTTCCAAACGAAAATTTGCAGAAAAATCAAAGGCTATCTAGTTTTAAATACTCTACTTGTTTTTTAACATAAAGATGCAGCAAAAACTCCAGTGAGAAACTCCTAACATTCCCTACTGTAAGTGAGGCACGGGGAGGAGGCACAGAGCCTCAAGACTCATTGTATGACAAAGTCGACAGTGCCTCAGGCAGCTACAATTGGAGCACACACTCGTTTTTCTCACACTGAAACACTGTCATCCTTTGTTCCTCCTAGGTTATCCTCTACTGCTAGTATGACTGGGCAGAAGTCAGTTTCAAGGTTGAAGGTATCAAACACAGGGAACTGCCATTTTTCTTTTTTGCTGAAAAAAATCCAACCCACAAATCCAAAATAGACTGTGTCTTGGCTGTCAAGCACATTGAGCACAGGAGTTTTATAGCTTCTAGTATGGAAAATTTCTAAAAATGAGTGAACCTCAAGCAGTTTTTTTTTTTTTTTTAACACAGCTTAGTCAAAAGTAGTCGGGAAGTAACAATCTGGTGGCAACAGTGACTTCACACAAATCAAGCTCATGTCTACTAGGACCCAACTTACCTAATAAGTCTCTGCATGTAGGCTTTTTAAACATAAAATTAACTGACCAAATAAAAGATGTAACCCACAGAAAAAACACACCAAAATAAACAAAGTAACAAATATCTTTCTAATTTAGAACATATTCTAAAAGATTTTAGGGGAAAAAAAATCCACTTATTCTCTCTACATGGCTTCCTCTGCAATCTAAACATTTCATTTTTATTTCATCTCAGTAAAAGTTAGTTTTGTTATATTTTCAATCCTAAAATTTAATTAGAGTTTTTTGTAGTAAATACAGGAAGTTTAAATGAAAACAAAACAAATTTCTAAAATGGCTCTAATGTGCAACAGTAGAAGGTCCGTGGTTTTCGAAAGGAGAAGAACCCAGTTTTAAAGGGAATCTCTACCATCAATTAACTATATTAGCAGTAATTAGCATTTCTTTGGGCCTTATTTCCTAATCTATAAATTGAGATTGATTCTACCCTCCTATAATGGTCTTGGCATATATAAAAGAAACTTTATCATAGAATCTTACATCATCCAAGTTTCCTTCTATTAGTCAAAATATTTTTAATTGATTTCTTTCTATTATATAATATATTCAGACTTAGTACACCAGATTCTCCATGAGGGAGAGAATGTGTCTCATATTTATTTATGTATCTCTTTTTACCTCACAATCATGTACATGGTATTTGTACAGGAAATATTTCTGAATGCATAAATGAGCGGATGGAAGAATCCATTTCCCACAGCATGTAACTTGAAACCCACCTCTTCTAAACACCTTGCTACGACCCTTCCACAGCAGTGACATTCCCAATGAACAGAAGCGACACGGGGTCTTGGTGCCAGCCCCAAGAGAAAACCCAAGAAAACCCAAATTAAATAAAGCAAAAGTTCAAAACTGAAAAAGAAATGGAAGAGCCTCCACAGACTGATGAAAGCAAGCTCCAAGCACTCTTGACAGCTTCCCTAAACTGAACAAATGACACCTCATTACAGGCTGATCCCTTAGCAGCCATCATCAAGAGTGACCTAACACCCCGAACAATGCTAATAGTCTTTTTTTAAATATATGATCTGCCTAGAATGGCCACAGAATAGGGAACCACTGACACATTTATATTATTCATGACCAACCCCCTCAAAAAGGTTGCTAAATCCAATAAAAATAAATAATTTCAGAAAAAGCGAAAACGGCATAAAGACAGAAAAAGGAAACTTAATTCTGGTAATATTTTTCAACAGTATTACAGAGGTTTAATGCCTAACTCATACCTGAGGGATAATCTTCTTTTTCTTATTATTTGCTGCATTGGGTCCAGAAAACAGCTTCTCCAGGGCAGCTAATGCTGCACTTGCCTTTGCCACTTTCTTATTTGGACCTGCACCTCTGAATTTCTGTCCATCTACTTCTACCTAAAATCAAGAACAACACTCTGCAGTTATCCCACGCAACTCCTCTATGGAACACAGGAAATACCAAAAGTCAAACAGCGCAACAAGAACTGACTCCGTCTAAAACTTTTTTACATATAAACTCAGGATATCCTATGTCTTTGAGGGGAAGAAAAAGGTTGGCTTGTATCTTGGTACCTCCATCACAAAGCGTTTGTCATGGCTTCCACCAGTCTCCGAGATGAGTTCATACTTAAGCCCTCTTCTTTTTTCATTGAGCTCCATTACAGGATTTTTGCCACTTGCTGTGAGGATAGGGCCCTGAGTTCTTACCTAAAAGGAGATTCAATTGAATAAGATTTTAGAGTATTAAATTTCTTATTAATAAAATCATACTATGTGTCTATTGAAAAAAAGGCTCAAAAATTGTACTTTAAAGCACCTAGGGGTTAGGATGCATGATAAATATCTACATACAAGTAACAAAATATCTTTAAAGGTATGGAAACTGTACAAGCAATAAACATCAGTCAGTCAGTCATTGGCCAGCATGCCTTTGAAGCAAGGCTGTCTCAACAGATCAGTATTCAAGAGCAATGTAGCCTTGCCATTATATGGCACTCTAGGGTCTGGTCTGTGGTGTCTGTGGTCTAAGAATAATAATCTAAATGACTAACAAAGTGGACCAAACAGTTGAGATTCACCTGACACCTGGGCGTTTACTATTTTCATCTTCAGGGTTAGGAAGCAGTAACTCTCAATTTAGGAGGTAGGAAGAAAATGCCCCCTCACACCTCTCAGTCTCTCTAAAGGGATTTAGGGCACCTTAGATTTAGGAGTACAGAGTACAGATTCTGAAATTTTAAAATAACAATAAAAGTAGTCATTCCCTGTCCTCAAGGAGCTAGAGTATAGTGGGAGGGACAGATATAATCACTGTAAAACAGCGTGTATTATACAACAGATGGAAATTATGGAAACAAAGTAGAAGGAATCATTTTCTAAGGCCATCAGGATAGTTTTTGGAAGTGACAATGTGAACCTACCCTTAAAAGGGAAGTACCAGACCATCATAAGGAGGAAACAAAGGCGAAAAGCATTTGGACAGAAGCAGCAGCAAAGGTCCAAGAGAACATTTGTTTGGGAAATAACAGGAAGTTCAATTTGGCTATAAGGGGTGAGGAAAGTAAGGGAGGATCTGATTAGAAACACCGTTGATGAAGCCAATCATAAAGGACTTTGTATGCCAGGCACACGAGCCGTGACTTTATCATGGGCAGTGGTGGGGCCACTGAAAGACTTTAATCTGGAAAAGCTCATGACTATACCTGTGTTGTAGGAAATTACTTTAGGAGTGGTAGAAAGAACTGACTTAAAGAAGGATAAGAGTAGGGGGAAGAAAGAAAAGTAATTTGTGTAAGAGTGTGAGGCTCAAAAGAAGAGAGAAGCTAACACCAAAAATCAAACCAATCACAAAATATTACAACTAAAATTGTGAGAAAATAAAGACCCAAAGATTGAGCACTTTTTGAGGTTAGAGATTATGTCTTTAATTCCATCACAGTAATAGCTCAAGAAATGCTGAACAAAGAAATGAATGCCCGAAAGAATTACTATGTTTATAAACCTAATGAACGACAAGATCCTCTGATTTGATAAGTGGTTGATGCTGTAGAAATGAAACGCTGGACAATTTTTAAAGACAAATTTAATAACCATTTCTGAGTCTTGTAATAAACATCACTTCTTGAAGAGTTTTGATAATCTACATTTTTTTAAATTGCCAGGCAAATTTCCTGTCTCCAACTTTAAAAGGTAATGAGTGAATTTTGAAACTAGGTCTATGGTAATCATTCCATGCTTTTCAAATCCAAAATCACTTTCATAAAAATGAGTCAAGACACAAAAATATTTGCATTTCTAATCAGTTACTATTTTAAATGAAGAATAAGGGCACTGCCCCCCCCTTATTACATCATACAGAAACAAAGCGTAAATGTTTTCACTACCAAAACCTCCACATACTCATGTGGCCGCTATCAGTGCAGACCACACTGCTCTCTCCCTTCCTAATTCTCTTTGAACTTAA
Source organism: Eonycteris spelaea (assembly GCA_003508835.1). Taxonomy (NCBI): domain Eukaryota; kingdom Metazoa; phylum Chordata; class Mammalia; order Chiroptera; family Pteropodidae; genus Eonycteris; species Eonycteris spelaea. Next base: position 6,969,619 of record PUFA01000093.1, on the reverse strand, counting down.
CGGTCTGAGTCTCATAATTAATGAGCCCTTTTTCTTCTTAGCATTTATAACACTGACAGCAAAACATCTTGTCCTTCCTCTGACTACTGCTTGTGAATGACTGGTCTCTCAAAAGCCAGGTGCCATGTCTTCTATCCTCCACAACATCACACAAGGAGTCAGGCATGGTTTTCACAAGCCTCCGTCTCCATCAGTCCCCTCCACCTGGCACTTCTTAACATTTACTTGCACAAGTCCTTTATACCTAATATTCCCCTGACCTAGAATGCCTTCTTTCTACCTGTCCTAAAAAAAAAGAAAAAAAAAATTCTACTTATCATCTAAAACCTAGCTCACATTTTACTCCTGCGGATTTTACATGTGTGTAAGTTTCACAATCACATCCTCCTTGGAGATGCTACACTGTGATGCTCACGTTGCAATCACAGCACTTGTTACATTACATTGTAATTGGTTATTAACATGCCTTTCTTTTGCCCTTCTAGCCTGAGGGCATCTGGAGGCTCTGGACACAATTTCTTCAGCATCTGGCAGTAAGCAGGTACTAAAAGGGCTTTACAGACTAAAAAAATTAATCGTCCACTAAACCTTTATGACTCATTCTTACAAATGACAAAATATTTTTTAAATGTTCATGTAGCTCTTGCTGTTATTTTAAAGCCAATTTTCCTTACCTAGAATGCTATAGACAAGGGCTCCACAAATCCCCAAGGAACGCTGTGAATACTCAGTACTTGGATTCTGGCCCACTCTATGGTCTCTGGTAATATGCCCACAGGCCAGGACTGACTTGGTGTGAGGGACATATGAGGTCAAGCTGTGCCTTCCCAGAGCCAGTCCTCGAATGATACTAAACTTCCTCCACTAGATCTTTTGGTTTTTTGCTCTTCAGTTATTATTGATACTCTTAATAATATAATTGTGAAGTACTGCTTTCATGGCCAACAAAAGGGAAATGCTAGTTAAATTAGGGTACATTCATATGTTGTGCAGTTAACAGTTATGTTTACAGGTATTTTTAGAATAAACTGAAAAAATGAGATCTAAAACTACATTAAAATGACTGCTTTTATAAAAATACTCATACAAAAAAGGTTGAATAGAAATATAATCAAAATTATAATGGCAGCCTCTGGAATATATAGGTTTATATGCTTTTGTTTATACTTTCCATCTCTCAAATTTTCTAAATAAACAGATTACTTATTTTCTAAGGAAAAAATATGTAAGCGTACCTCTAAGGTACTGGAGGTTTCGGTTGTAGAATTTCCAGTATTATTGCTTGAGTTTGAAGACACTGTTTCAGTTTTGCCTTCATTATCTGATTTTTCATCGGAACTCATACATTCGATATCTGCATCAAAGCCTGTTGGGTATCCCATTGCCTGCAATACCTGTACAAATTACATTAAAATTCTGTTTTTATTCAAACACAGAAACCACAAAAACAGAAGAAATAGTGAGAACAACAGTTTCAAATCCATGACATCTGAATCCATAAAACACCTGTAGGAAGAGCAAGATGATACTAAATCTACAAATCCTTGGTTAAGCAAGTTTTACCTACCAGGGTACAATCATAGAAAATGGGAAAAATTTTCCTCAGAGTAATTAGGTTTAGATAAAGGATGATGGAATTGCAAACCTGAGATTGTTCCTGGCCCATTTAATTTGAAGGCAAAAGGTAGAGAAAATAAATAGCACAGCCAGTTCAACCAAAGAGGTGTGGGGAGAAGGAAAAGAGCACACTGGAGAGAGTACACTGGACCAGAAAGGAAGAGATGTGAGGGTCTAACCCATATCACCTCTGGTCCTCAATTTTCCAATCTGCAGAACAGGAGGGCTGATTAGTTGTTCTCTATATCAGCAGTCCCCAACCTTGGCACCAGGGACCACTGCTCCTATGAGAATCTTACGCCTGATGATCTGAGGTGGATGCTGGCGCTGGGGAGCGGCTGCAAAAAAAAAGAAAAAAGAAAAAAGAAAAAGAAAGCAAGCTTCGCTCTCACTCACGGCTCACCTCCTGCTGTGCAGCCCGGTTCCTAACAGGCCATGAACTGGTATAGGTACAGTATAGGTACAGGTCCACAGCCCAAGGGCTGGGAACCCCTGCTCTGAATTCTATGACTCAATCCATTAGGAAAAATTAGCACAGAAAGGTAACTAGGTTTTCTTTACCTTGGAACCAATTGGTCCATCAATTACAAAATAACATCTGAAGCTTTCTACTATCAACCTCTTTTGCTTTTACCTTAAACCATAATTGGGACTTGAAATAAAAGATTCATTCTCTAGGTTTATGCTCTATACTAAGTTAGCCAGAAACAACTACGTTATGACTCAGCAATTCCACTTCTGGGTATTTATCCAAAGAAATCTAAAACACTAATTCAAAAAGGATCTGCATCTCTATGTTCATTACAGTACTATTTACAACTGTCAAGATATGGAGGCCACCTCGGTGTCTATCAACAAACAACTGAATAAAGAAGATGTGGTACATATATGCAATGGAATATTACTCAACTATAAAAAGGAATGAAATCTTACCATTTGTGACAACATGGATGGACCTAGAGGGTATTATGTTAAGTGAAATAAGTCCGATAAAGAAAGACAAATACCATATGATTTCATTTAAATGTAGAATCTAAAAAATGAAATAAACAAAACAGGAACAAATTCATAGATACAGAGAACTAACTGATAGTTGCCAGGTGGGAGGGTGTTTGGGGAGCCGCGTGAAAATGGTAAAGAGATTAAGAAATACAAACTGGCAGTGACAAAATAGTTACAGGGATGTAAACTACAGCATAGGAAATATAGTCAATAATACTGTAATACATATGTATGGTGTCAGGGTAGAAGGTAACTAGACTTATGGGGGGGGGTCGCTTCCCAAGTTACATAAATGTCTAACCTTGTGCTGTACACCTAAACTAATATAATATTGAATGTCAACTGCAATTGAATGAAAAAATTAAAAAAAAAAGTTTTTCAGAACTGTGTGTTTGTGTGTGCACACACACAGGCAGGCCTTTTAAAACCTCCTTCCGGGTTATACTGCTTTTTAACTTACAAGAAAATACGTTCACTAGCATCTTTATAAGTCTATTTTAAACAGGTTGATAAGATAGGTTCCTAAAGATTCCTGTATTTGTTTCAGCATTTGACTGATGTTTTAAATTGCTGGAGTATAAAAGCAACATCATTACTTCTTTACAATCCCTGCTATATCAAACAGGTTTCTGGAAAAACTACTCTGAAACCTGATTAGAAGATGTCGAGGGCTGGGGGCCTATGAGGAGATTCACTACGAAGGGACATAAGAGAACTTTTTGGAAGAAAGAAATATTTTGTATCTGGACTGAGGTGATGATTACATGATCATAAACATCTGACAAAACCATATACCTAAAAAAAATTAATTTTACTGTATATAAATTATACCTCAATCAACAAACTTGCTTTTAAAAAAATAAACAAACAAATCTATTCTGATAGCCACACAAATGAGAAGCCAGGTGGCCTAGCCTTTATAAACAATGGCATCTTGTCAGTATAAATAAAATAGTATTGCTTTAAACAAAAAATAGGTATAAGTAGAACTCTGTATCAAGAGAACTAAAATTAATTCACCCACTTCATATGGAGAATACAGCACTCTGATGAACATTTCAAATAGAATAAATTCCTTTTGTTCCTTGTAAATAAAGCCAAGAACCCTTTTTTAACATCTTGAGTTCTGAAAGTAGTCAGGTAGCACTTTATACAAAGACAATAACATCATTTGGTTATAGCCTCGTCAATATTTTGTAAAGAACACACCTTCTCCACTGAGTCCTGCAAATATACTCTCCCTGAGAAATCTCATCCCTAAGAGAAGAAGTTATCAGTCTGGAATTAACACTAACAAGCTGCAAGTCAAAAGCCAAGAGTCACAAATAAACTTGAAATGTTTATTCCAATAAAAACTAGAGACATGCAGCTTTCACCAATTTAGCACAGAGTCTCATGTGAATTATTTAGCACCACTTCTGTCTACCCTTTTCTCACATATCAGATTCATTTATTTGTTATTGTAGCAACATATTTCAATATATTTATAAATAGTTTATATAACTGATGGATAATCTCAAAGGATACAGTAAACTGACAAAAAATTCCAAAGCTGGCCATTTTTCTATGAACTTATATTTAGATTATTAACTAGTTTATGGTATACAGCAAAAGGAAAGGAGTTCTCAGACCTCTGGAACCAAAATTTGTTTGGAATAAATATTAAGGCTAAAAAACTGCCATGCCAGGGGGTGACTCCATAGTGTAGTGGTTAGCACGTCTGCTTTACATGCAGAAGATCCTGGGTTTGTGCCCCAGGTGGAGCCACAGACCATGCCTTGGATGAGCCAGGCCCTGGGTGCATGCCACGCCCCGGGTGCATGCGAGCGTGTGGGAGGAGACACTCCACCTTCAGAGATCCAGTTCTTAAGGGGAAACAACAACATCCATAGGTCAGGAGTGGAAGGGGGTGGGAATTAAAGAGGGGCAGGAGGAAACTGCTGTGCTAAAGAAAAGAGAGTTTCAAATGTCTAGGTAATGAATCAAACCTAATACACCTAATACACACATCAATTGAACTGAAAATCACAGGATGATTCCAAGAAAAAAGGTGACTGGAAAATCCAGTGTAACCATGCCTTTTTTCTCCTGAAAGGGAGCTGAAGCTGAGAAAGATGTATTTACCCTCAAAGAGTAGGGGCCAGAGTGAAAAGAAAACACATTAAAATACATTCCATGGTGCTCTACTCAAAAGTCATGTTCATGGCTTCTTTATGATAGAGAGCTGAGGGCTCCAAGCACCTATCCAAAGGGCCTTCACTCTCTGTCCCCTTCTGCTAATCTTTTGCCCCAAAGACTAAGATGCTTTTCATGGAATATGGCTGATAATGTCCCTAAAACTGTTCTTTGTGAGGAACTCTCAGGAAAAAGGATTAGAAGAGGAAAGGGAAGACTGGCCACTAAGCCCCATCACATTAGAGTGCCTGCTGCTGGGCAGCCAGGCTCTTTTGGCGGAAACTGATTTCTTGTTTTGTTTGCATCTGACTTTACTGGTATGATTTGTCTTAACAGGTACAGAACCCTACACCAAGCTACTGAGTAAGGAATGCAAGGATTTTTATCAAGTGGGACCTACTTTTATAAACACATGTTGGATATAAAACTCTCTCAAATTCATACAGAACTTATAAATGTGGTATAACCTTTATGGATGGCAACTTGGCAATACATGCCTAACACATAACAGAGTTTAATGAGTTAATGGATCATTCAAAGAGGCTTTTTTTTTGAGCTAGTAACTCTACTTCTAGAATATATCTTAAAAGATAATCAGACTAGTTCAGAAAGACATAAAGCAATCAACTTAAAGCATCTAAATATAAAAGAATAAGTGACGATATGGTACTACTAATAAAATATTGTCCATCACTAAAAACGAGAACAGTATTTTAACTATAAAAAAACTCATAATATATTTTTAGAAGAACCAAGAAAACATGACCCTGCTTTAAGTATCTACTTTGTAAGTCCCATCATTTCTTCATCTAAAACCCTTGGGGCCAGATTATTTTGAGAATTAATAATTTTTCAGAGTTTAAATAGATAATATATTTACCATGTATTTTTGAAATCCCCAGTGGTACCTAAGGTGCTACCCTATGTTTGTGCAAAGAAATATATAAAATATTTGCACTAAAAGGAATAATAAAGCCTTAAAATAGCCCTACATCAATTTAGGTTAGGTTTTCCATCAAGTGAGTTTGCATCATACTTCGGAAAATATTTCTCATTTTCAGTACTTTTTGAATTTTGAAATTGCAGGTTAAAGGGGGCGGGGATTTGAAAAATACACACCAAAATGTTTAATGGTTATTATGAGAATAGCATCTAAATTCTGTCATGGTATAAAATTTGCTACTCTACTAAGTCGCCCAAGCTTTACTGAATTCCAACTTGCTATGAGGCTCTAATTTATATTAAAGGTTATTACAAGAAACAACCCACAAACTGTATCTCTGCATCACAGACGTCTTTAAAGGGTATCACTGCCATCCCTTGTTATGAAGACCCACCGAGGGAGAATCCCCGACCTGATCTCTATACCAAAACAACTGTGACTATCACAACCAACTATCTGTTCTTCTGTCATAGACAGTGAATTGATATTTCACAAGCTTTTTGTGTCAGATGCTAAAGAACTTAGATCTAAATTTGTGACTCATTCTCAGCATTCATCATAGCTAAGTTATCAAAATGTATTTTTAGCTTTATTCTTGTGTTTTTCTGCTTTGTTTTAAACTCATTTTTATCATCCTTTTGTAAATAAGACAGAACATTAATAATATATTGTTTTATATTTTTATGGCTTATTTTTCTGCATTGTTCTTCTTGCTTCCTGACATATAATTTATTCACTTGTATATTTGTTGTCTGTCTCTCCATCCCATCATACTGGGATGCAAAATCTGAGAGGGCAAAGACCTTGTTCATTGCTGTCTCCTTAGGATCTACGATAATGTTTCCATCTACATTAATAATACAATAATCATGAAAACAAACTAATTATACCTTATGCCATACTATTACAAAACAGAATTTTTTTTAAGTAAAAACTGATCTTCAGTCTACATGATCTTTGACATTTTCACATTTATCTTCAAGAAGTCAAATGTACTCATAAAGAGATTCCGATATTTATGAATTTTCTACATGCATAATTGATTGGTTCAATCCTGGACCTTACTATGGAAATACTCTGAAATACGGAAAAGGTGCTGCACATACAGATAATAATTAAATTTATTTAGGACAGAAAAAAATCTGTAAACAGCAATATATCTAATGATAGGGAAATATTTAAACAAGTAACAGTACACCCATATCATGTTACTCATATAGCCATTAAAATTTATTTATGAAGCTTTAAATAAAATGGAAAAGCACTAATGACATGTTAAATGGAAAAAATGAGAGGATAAAAATACATCTACACTATAACCTCAATCTAAAAAAAGAAACAAAACAAAAAATTTAGAAGGAAATAAACCAACATACTATATTAAGTATTAATGACCTACACCTCAGAGATATGCAACTGAAATTTTATTTTTCTTCACTTTTCTTCTGTGATTTCCAAATTTTATATAATCAACACATACTATTTTATAACCCCAAAAGAACTATGTGATCCAGAGATGACAAAACTCTATGTTATTGTCATTAAAATTTTGAAAAATTCTATTAATTTACTATAAGAAAATAAGCACCATATTTAAAACAGAAAATGACAAAGCACTGCTAAGTATAAGTAAAAGACATACAGTACCTTCACTGCTACATGAAGTTTTGCTGTTTTCTTGGATGGTCCTGAGGCTTCATATGTTGTACCATCCACATCTACAGACATTGTGAAGACTGGGGCATGGACAGGGCCAGACTGAGATAAGAGCTTATACTGAAGCCCAGGCCTGATCTGATTTAGTCTCATTAGTGCATTCATAAGGTCTATTGCTTTACTATCCAGAACTGTTAAAGAAGAATGAGATCAGAAATTAAGCCATTTTGCTTTAGTCTATACATCTGTAGGTTCCTAGTGACCACTGTAAATTCACTAGATTTTTAAAAAGCAAGACTTTCAAAATACATATACAAATAAACTTCGTAAGTAATTCTAAAATTACTTCTTAAATTACTATTCTAACATTGCTGTAAAAGTAATATGCATTATGATATCTATACATTAATTTTAGTTTGTCAATATATAATATCTTAGAATGAAGACTGGAAACAAGTTATTCGATCATCAATTTCTCAGTTAAGATCTATTCTGAAAACTCCAATTCAAATCAAATTCTTCGACTTTGTAATTTTTATTTTCCTGAGACTATAAATCCTTTCTAGTTCATATCTAAAAGATTTTGCTGTTGTTTGTTTAAATAATTTTTCTAAGGGATATTAATAGATTTCTGTTGAAGCATCAGTGTTAATATTTTTATAAATTTAACCATGATATATAAATGAATTTTATGCCTAGATCAGAATTTAAAGATTTTTTTTTCTTTAAAGAAAAAAATAAAGATTTTATATACTTTTCCTTAAGTTTCTTTTCATCTTCTTATTGGGATCTTTATCATCCCCTAATCCATCTTCAAATGGCCTCTTCAGAGCTGAAGACCCAGCACCTAAAGAATTAGAAGAGATTCATTATCATTCAAAGCAATATTCTACTTACCTTACCAAATGTATCTAATATTGTCAGGAAGGGAAACCTAGGAATCACAGGAACCTCTGGACACTCTCAGATCAATTAAATTACCATATTTATAATCTTGTAATAGTAAAAAAAATTTAAGTTAATCTTTATAAAACAATCTAGTATTATCCCTTTTTATAAATATTTATTTTCTCATTTATTCATACATAAAAATATATGTATCTATGCCTATATTTACATCTGTATATGCACGAACAGAAAAAAGTCTGGAAAGATATATATCAAAATGTTAAAGGTAGTCAGTTACCTCTGCCTAGCAGGACATACTTTTAATGATGTCTTTTCAAGTATTTCTATAATTTAACAGTTATTACTTGCATAAATTTTTTAAGTCCACATGTTACATCTTATGCTTTTGGGAATCTGTTTCTCACACTACAAAATATTCTTCTATCTGCCTACTCAAATCCTACTCAAGATTTTATTTACAGTTCATCTCTCCATGAAGTTTTCCTCAGCTTTTCTCTCATCTCAATCTTCTTAGAGTTTCTATGGTATCAGAAACATAGTGTCATATGTTGTCTTGGGTCACTGCCTACTTTATATACAGAGATCCTGTGTTTCCTTAGTGCTCTATGAAGTTCAAAGGCAGTTTGTCCTTGTCCTAAATCTTAAAAACACAAGACTTAGAAACAACATAATGGGTATGAAACAAAAACTAATGAAACTGATAATCAATCTCTTGGGTAAAGCAGCTACTTAATAATGCTGTCGAACATAAAGCAGGAGCGCTGCTGTCCAAGTTAAAAGCAATCAGAGAAAAGCTCATCAACTTGTATAAGCATTTTAAAGAACTCTGTTTTCAACTTAAAAATCGGTTGTTGGGTTTTTCCTACAGGAAAGTTATACTCAAGAGATTGATGCCACAGGATTTCCAGATACTTCTGAGGACATCTTGTAATAATACTGAGATTAACTACATATTCTCTGATCATGAAAATTTATTGTCCCTTGGGGTAAACACTGACTTCAGTATTTGCTTGAGTCAATACTTACCCCTCAGGTCAATCAATCTTAATGTTCTCTTCAACAGAAGGCACTATCTGCTTCTATCTGCTCAGGACTGGGTTTCATTTGCATTACATTAAACTGAGTGTGCTAGTCTCCCAGAATGCAGTCTTTAAGAGATACAAGTTAAAAAGGAGCGAAGTCTATTCAATCATTCAACCACTCATTAAGTTACATTAAAAGCTGCTCCTTGATTACGTGCAAATCACAAACTGGCTGGAACACAGAGATCTATTCTCTTATATCCTCCAGCTATATAGAGTCCCATGGATTCAGCTTCACTCTACCATCTCAGCCATTGGAAAAGGGCTATAAAATCTGGGGCTAATCATAAAAATAATCTGAGGAAAGGGCGGGGGGTATGGACTTGCTTTACAAAAGCAAGTCATTTTCAACCTCTACAATATCTAGAAATGAGAAGTGACCATTTGAGAGGCAATGTTTTTTATTTTTCAGTAGCGTGCTGTTTAATCTCCATTTATTTGTGGTTCTTTCCATTTTATTTTTACAGTTGATCTCTAGTTTCAAAGCATTATGATCAGAGAATATGGTTGGTATGATTTCAACCCTCTTATATTTGTTGAGGCTATCTCTGTGTCCCAGTACGTAGTCAATCCTTGAGAATGTTCCATGTGCATTAGAGGAGAATGTTATCAACAGCTGTTTTGGGATGGAAGGCTCTGTAAATGTCAATTATGTCCAGTTGGTCTAATGTATCATTTAAGGATGTTATTATTGATTTTCTGTTTGGATGATCTGTCCATATCTGGCAGTGAGGCATTTAGGCCCCCTACTATAATAGTGTTTTGGTCTGTTTCTCCCTTTAGTTCTCTTAGTAATTGCTTTACATATTTTGGGGCTCCCTGATTGGGAGCAGCAATTATTTTTTAAAATAACATATAAGTGCTTACCATATGCCTGGCAATGTTAATACCTTACGTGTGTTAACTTACTCATCACAAGCACCCTACGGAGCCTGAACTTTTATCGTCCTCATAATTTCATTCAGCAACATTAACTGAGCATTTTCTACACGCAAGACAATTTTAGGTGCTGGACATAGAGAACAAAACCATGTTTCAAAGAACTATTAGTTTCTACCACTGTGGAAACTAATGTCATATGGTTTTGAGCGCAATATAAAATAAGAGGCTTAAGGGGGAGGAGGTATTGTTATTTATCAGTGGTGCTCATCCTAAAGGTCAAAAAGGTATTGCTGATAAGGTGACCTTTTGATAAAAACCTAGAGAGAATAAAAGAGTGAGCTATTCAACTGTTGGGGGAACGAGTCTCATGCAAAGAAAACAGCAAAGGTCACAAGCAGGAACATGCTAAGAAACAGCACAAAGGCCTAAGCGTGGAGCGGGCTGGAGTGGCATGCGTGAGGCGTGGACGGCAGCCAAAGATGAGGCAAGGCGGTAGTCCTCAACCCCGCTGCCACTCATTCGCCAGAGGAACTTTTATAAATATCGCAGTTCCACTTCCAGTATGAGAAAGTAAATAAATTTTAAAAAGGCTTCCTGATGCAAACAATTAGAAAAGCTGGATAAAATACAGAATAAATATCTGTTCCAGGACCATAAAAACTATGAGCAAGATCTGGGAGATGAAGGAAGCCCTGCACTAGGGGGCCACATTTCCCCTAGGGCATCTTGCAAATCCAGAAGCAGCCACTAAGAACTGAACAGAGCACTTTTAACAGGCATCAGGCACATTAGTGGACCAAAAACTAAAGTTTGAGGACCACCAAGAAGAGAATCCCCCACACTGTGGGTTAGGCCTCTGCAATGTAATATACGAAAGGTAAGAGGAAGTGGAAATACTGTTGGGCTCTCATAAGGACTGACGCCAGCTTCAAATCATCTTAATCCCTGATTGCATTAAAATTCTACTAGCCATCTCCCAGAAACAAATATAAATCTGCCCTGGCAGAAGATATCATTACTCTAGACTTTAAATTCTCTATAATTTTTCATTTTAAATCTCCAGCACTCATAACCAGATACATGAGAAGACAAGGTATTATGACTGAAATGAAGAAAAGCAGACAACAGAAACAGACCATAAAGAGACCCAGGTGATGCAGCTTTCAAAAACAAACCTTATTAAAACAAATTACTAGAATGCTAAAAAAATAAAAATAAAAAGTAAAAAATAAAAACAAGAATTATTTCTGGCAGAAAATCTAAAACAAAGAGCCAAAATCCTAGAAATAAGAAATATAATGGAAATTAGAAACTGGCAGACCTCGAGGAGGAAACAGAAAATCTGGAATAGAGGGAAACTGACATATGTCATTCAGTAATTCAAACAAATAAACAACAAAAATATAGTACAAGTGTATAAGTTTTGAACAATACTATGAACCAATCTGATTTGACATGTAAAGGACATTCTGATCACCAAAATAAACATACTTTTACAGACACGAATCATTTACAAAAACTAAATAAGTTTCAAGAAATAGCAAAAGCTAGAAGTCATACAAAGTATGTTCTCTGATTACAGAAAAGTGGGAACTCAAAAAAAAAAAAGGTGTAACTAGAAAATCTTCATCTGTCTGGAAATTAAGCAATGACAACATCTAAACGGCTCATGAGTCAAAAAACTGGTAACAAGGGAAAATATGGTTTTAACTAAATGACAGTGAAAATACTAATGTCAGAAGTGTATAATGTGCATAAATCTGAGCCTAAAGGAAAACAGTCTTAATAGAATATATGATGAGGCTAAAAAAATCAATAATGTATTCATCTATCTCAAAAAAGCTAAAAGAATTACAGCATATTAAACTCAAAAAAGTAATATGGCAGGAAAACAAAGGACACAAGCAGAAATCGATGAAACAGGATACATATACCAGATGAGATCGACAAAGCCAAAAGCTGACTTTTTAAAAAAGATTAATAAACTGAGAAACCTCTATTAAGAATGATCTAGTAAGAATGAAAAAAGGAGGTAAAAAGTATAAAAGAAGACATCACTATAGATACTGTAGAGAAAAAAAAGATAAGGGGATCTATAAGATTATTGAAATTTATAAAACTATTTTTTAATTTAGATGAAATGGAAAATTCCTAGAAAATAACAATTTACCAAAACTCTCTAAAGAGGATAATAGTCTTAATGCCTATTAAGTAAATTAGATCCATAATTTAAAACCTTCCCACAAAGAAAACTGCATGCCCAAATGGCTTCACTGACAAATTCTCCAAACATTTAAGGAAGAAATAACATCAATCTCATACAAACTCTTCGAAGGAACAAAAAAGAGAAAAGACACTTTCTAACTCACTTTATGAGGCCAGCATGACCTCAGAGGCATAATTTGACAAAATTACAATAAAAAAAATATTGCTGGCCAATCTAACACACAAATATCTGTGTTTCTGTTAACTGCGCATAAGTACCTACGAAAGATTGTTCATATCAGCTTTATTTGTGACAGCCAAAAACTGGAAACAAACAAAATGTCCTACAACAGGTGCATGGTTTAAACAAACCTGGGCTCATCCATGCCATGGAATGCTACTCAGCAATAAAAAGGAGAAATCTATTGACACATACAATGAACTAGATGGGCCACAAGGGCATTATGCTTGGGGGTGGAAAGAGAGATCTCAAAAGATGACTTACTGTATAATTCCTTGAAATGACAAAATTATGGACATAAAGAAAAATTAGTGGTTTCCAGGGTTTAGGGATGGTTAACAGAGCAGTCAGTATGACTATTAAAGGGCAGCATGTGGAAGACCTTTGTGGTGATGGAATAGGTCTGTATCTTGATTGCGATGGTGGTTACAGAAATCTACAAATGCAACACAACAGCATGAAGCATATACACACACATGGTATCAATATCAATTTCTTGCTTTTGATAATGTACGATAGTTACGTAAGATGTTGACTAGTGGGAGAAACTGGGTGAAGTGTACATGAGACTTCTGTGTACTAATTTGGCAACTTTCTGTGAGTCTATATTTTAAGATAAAAAGTTAAGAAAGAAAGAATAGACAATTAGGGGCCAGGTCAGAAGTAGGAAGAGCAGAGAGGGAAGTTACTGCAAAACCCCAGGTGAGAGAAGATGGCAGCTAAGGCCAGGATGGTAGCAGTGAACAGTTTAAAGAAATAGCTGAATTCTGGACAAACTTAGAAAGTAAAACAAAGGATATGCTGATGGTTTGGAGATGGGTGAAAGAAAAGATTCAAGGGTGAAGGGATTTGGCCTGAGCACATACACAGACAGAGTTTCCAATGACTGGGATGGTGACAACTGTGGAAAGAATAGGTTGGAGGTAGAGTTAAGACAGGAGTTTTAATTTTAGATATGTTAGGTTTGAGATGTCTGTTAGACATCCATGTGGAGACACTAAGGAGCCACTGGATAACTGGGTGTGAGGTCAAGGGCTGGTAATCTGGAGTAGAAATATAAATTTAGGAATCTTCAGTAAACAGCAGGTATTTCAAACACAAGACTAGATGAGATCTTGTAAAGAGTCAGTATGAAGAAAGAGAAATGGTCTGAAGACTGCACCTGGGAGGGAACCTTTAATATGCGGAAGTCAGGAAGATGGGTAAGAACAAACAAAGGCACTTGAGGAGAGGGCACTGGGGCTAGAAGAATTAAGAGAAAGTAATGACCTAGAAGTCAGATGAAAAGTAGTATTTCATGTCAGAAAAGTGTCTGACAATACCAAAAGTTGTTGAGAATATAGAGCAACAGGAAGTTTTACACTCTGCTGATGGGAGTGTAAATTGGTATATATAATTATTTGCTAGGTCATATACTGGCATATAGTAACTCTTAGATATATATACCAGGTAGCATGTATAAGGATGCTCTTAGCAACATTATAGCTGTTCACCAAAAAATGAAGAGAACCCAAACGTCCTTTAAAAGTAGAATGAATAAGCTGTAGTATGTTTATAATGGATACTATATAGCTATTAAAATGAACACACAATAGCTATATGCAACAACGTAAATGTATCCCAAATAATGCTGAGCAAAAAAAAGCCAGTCACAAAAAAACTGAACTCAGTACAATTCCATTTTTATAGGGTTCTAGGCAACATCAAATTAAATTGTTTAGGAAAACATACACAGGTAGGAAAGCTATAAAGAAAATCAAAGAAATGATTATCACAAAGTCAGAAATGGTAGTACACGGGCAAGGAGGTGACACAGAGGGATAAATACATGGCTTCTGACACGCTAACAATGTTTCTTAACCAGAGTGGTGATCACACGAAATTTTAAAATTATTTTTTATATGGTGCATTTTGTATACTTTCTATGTGTGTGTAATATCTCATAACAAAATAAATATCAGAGGAAAAAAGTGTTATATGTGTCAAATGTTGCTGGAAAGCTGGCTAAGATGAAGACTGAAAACTAACCACTGAATGTAGTAAAGCAAAGGTCACAAGAGAGACTGGAAGAGTGGTAAGGAAGAAAGCCTGACAAGAATAAGTTTAAAAGAAAGTGAGGAAAAGGAAAAAGAATAGGCCACTTTTCCCAAAAAATATTGCTATACACGGGAGCATAGAAATGGGACTCTGTTGAGAGAAGCTGAAGAATCAAGGGAGAGTCTGGTTTTCTTAAACAGCAGGTTTTTATGCTGATGAGAATGATCTACTAGAAAAGGAGACATTGCTGCCGGTAGGAAAAGAGTTGCTGGAATAATGTCTATCTGCAGGCAAAGGAGGGTGTGATATACTGGGGTGCAGAAAGGTTGGACTTAAGAGCCCAGATAGTTTACCCACAGTCAAGAAAGGGAAAGCAAAGTACATGAGTACTTTGGGCAAAAAAGGTTATCAGATGAGAGTGAGGGATTGGAAGAAGTATGAAAATGAGAGAAGATGTGAAACAGTGATCTAGGAAAATTGGAGCACTCTAGAACTTACAGGAGAATTGCCAGACAATACAAATGGTCAATCTGAGGTTAATTTCCAAGACTTAAAAGAAAAACAGTCAAGATGAGTGTATTTTTTTTCCCCAACAATGTTCAATAACCTGGTAAAGGCACAGAGTTAGATTTCAACCAAGAGTTAGAATTCTGCCAGGAAGAGAATCAAGTGAAGGAATATACTGGGGAGTGATCATAACGATGGCTCATGGAATGTAAGTAGAGAAGGGACAGAAGAAGTGAAAACATGAAGAAAGTAAAAAGCTATCAAAAGTGGACAGAATCAATGCTGAGTGAGGTTCAATAATTGGAGTAGGGCTACTAGACAGATGATGACAAGACGTGTTTGGAAAGTGGGATTCTTAAAAATGAGATTACAAAGTGGGTACAGTTATTAAATACAAGGTCTAGGATACGTTCACAGAACAGGTACCTGAGGTAAGGTAGAAGAAATATTTACGGCAGAGGAAGTCAAGGAATGAAGTCGGAGTTTTGAAAAAATTATCTGACTGCATACTGAAATCATCAAGAATTGCAAGAATAATGTTTAAATGCCAATGTCAGGAAGCTAGGTGCTTAAAGTAGGAAAATATGAGCAAGTATGTATTAAGAGTCTAGAGGCAACGGCCTATGGTTCCCTCATTTTATAGCCCAGGCATAGAATAGCTAAGTGACTAGCCTCGTTCATTAGCAGCTAGTAACTGAGAGAGCCTGAATGGAACACCGACAGTCTGTTCTATTTTAAGCTATAGAGTGACAGACCAGTAGTTCCCAAACTTTTGAGAAAATCCTTTAAGTTAAAAATAATTTAAGTTACACAACAATTGATAAATTTTACTATCTAATGAAAGAAAAAATACTAAACCAAAAGAGCCACTATGAATTCAATGATTGAAACAAAATTTTCTATTATTAATCTTAAGAATCTCTACATATTTGAATTTTTTATTCAACCATTCATTACACAGGCAGTGCTAATTGTCAAATGGCTATGTGACCCCCTTTCAAAAAACTTTCAACACTGTGGAGCACCCTCTTGAAGAAAATAGCTTTCATTTCACAAACATTTATGGAGCAATGGTTTGTTATAATGATATGGTAGGATGTGGAGGATTCATTACCCCTGAAGAGTTTACAGCAGCACTGATTCTCAACTTTTTAACCTTAGGACCAACCCTCTTAAAAAATTACTGAGCATCCAAAGAGCTATATTTGTGGAAAATGTCTATCAATATTAAATATTAGAAATTTAAACAATTTTTTTTACATAAGAATATATAAACATTCCATTAGCCAACAAAGTGGTGATGCTATCACATGTCATATGTAGCCTCTGGAAATCTATATACTCAAGAAAGAGTTAAGGCAAAAAAAATAATAAAAATACCTTAGTATTATAAAAGTTGTTACCTTATGAACTCCCTAAAAAGTCTCTAGACCCAACTTCTGTTGTCTAAATAAATGGATTGGGTCAGTGCACTAATCTGTCAAATAAAAATTATTAGAATATCAATTGTGAGAGGTGAGTTAGGTCCCAGATGAAGAATAACTGGTGTTAAACATCCCACCTTCTAACATAACAGGGGATAAAGGGGCAAAAAAAATTTGGGGGGTGGGAGGACATAATGAGGAGAGTGAGTGGATTCATGTTTGAGTCTGCTATATTTCAGGCACTGAGTAGGGCATTTTAACCTGATAACAGTGGGAGTCACAGCCCTAGGAGAGAGATGAACTACTTGCTCAAGGCTGAAAGCTAGTAAATAGTGGGGCTATCTATGACTGGGACCCAGGTCGTACTGACCTCAAAGCCTGGGCTCTTTCTGTTGAAACTGAGTTCAGACAGATTAGTACAAATAGAAATAGTCCTGAATTTTCCAATATACTTTTCTCCTCCTTTATACTTTTGTATTCTCTTTCTTGGTTATGTAACACTTTCAGGTACAGTGGTAACATCCCCTCCAAGCTTATGGCTTATCTCTCTCTTAGACCAGGAGTTCTCAAAGTATGGTCCCTATATCTATGCGATAATGGCGTCTGCCCAACATAGCCATATGAGCTCATCACTACTAAGAATAAACAATAGTAAGCTGATGTCACTGATGGGACAGAAGAGAATAAAGTCAGGAAGGAAAGCAATAAATTTTCTTATCTATGATGACTTGGATTAACAATTTTTTTAAAGTGGGGTATAACAGACATTAAATTAGGCTCAGATCTACAACATAATGATTCAATATTTGTATATATTATGAAATGATCACAACAGTAAGTCTAGTTAAAATCAGATTAACAGCTATTAAGTTCCCTATCCCATGATTATCTCCACCACTGCCCATGTCCAACCCCAATAAAAAACTTTCACACTCACCATCTTTATCTGTAACTGACCAGGAATATTTCTGAAAAGGCTTACTAGATGGAAGGGGGTCCATCTCCAGCACTTTATAAATCTGGCCAAAGGCCGACAGCCTGAGTGCATGCTGAAGAACAAAAGATTATATTTATTCAAATTTCAATAGCCATTCATTCATAAAAGCCCTTAGAATATCTAGCTAAAAAGACATTCATTAAATGCTAATATAATGACGGCCGAAGTCTCTAAGCAAAAAGTGTTTAAATAGAACAATTCAGAAAATAAAGTGATGATATCCCTCTATTAGATCACAGTGACATGCCCCATCTTCTACCTGTGCACTGTGTGTAATATCTTCTTTTTGCTGGATGGTCATGTAGCTCAGAGCATCTGTTGGGTCTCGCTCACAAGGATCATGAAGACCAGGTCCCCCTTTGGCAGAGGCAAAAGAAAAACACAAGTGCCATTTAGAACTGAGTTTAGAATTCAATAATCTAACAGGAGAGGGAAGGGAGGAAGGAGGGAAGAAGGGAGGGAGGAAGGGATGGAGGAAGGAAGAGAGGGAGAGAGGGAGGGAGAGAGGGAGGGATAGAGGGAGGTAGGGGAACACTGAGGAAAAAAACTGAGAAACTATATTCAATTAAATGAAGTAAAAAGGACACTCTCATTTTTCATATGTTAGCACTTAAATGTCCTCATTTTACTGGAAGTCACTTGTATATCTAAGGTCAAAATTGAGTCTTAATCTGAGAATTAAGAAATAGCATGATAAATCATCCCAAATCTTTAAAGGGATTACATATGGAAAATAAGATCAAATTTAATTGTTCCAAATTAAATACCAGACTGCAAACAGAATGAACTTCATACATTTTAATTAAACATCTGCATTTTCAAATTCAGAGCTCTAGGTAAAGCAAATTCATAGAAGACACAATCTTATTAGTACCTTTTATGTTAGTATATATAAAATATAAATTACAATTATTTGAAAGAGAGTTTTATAGCACTTTTCCAACATTCAAACATCCTAGTTGCTAAAATTCTAAGCAAAACAACTGCAAGACATCATTTTCCTGTGCAGAGGGCAAATTTAACACATATTTATGAACATAAACCAAAATGAGATTTTTCTGAGTCTTCTGCCTCCAGAGTTTGAAACCCTTACCAGGAAGTAGTATTCCAGATGCCAAACACTCCATTACTCGTCTCAAGGCCTCCCCAGCGCCCAAAGGTCTATTACATGTACCTATAGACTTTTCACATATAAGCTCTAGTGGCTAGAAGATATTAAATTACAAATTAGTACATGCATCAAGTGTTAAAAGGATTCCAGTTAAATGTGAGCTGACATTTCTATCTACCATGAAGGCCAAAAGGGTTAAAGTAAATTTAACATTTAGGCCAAATTAATTTTTCCCCTTTGACTATCAACTTTTACCCCAGCTAGAGTTTTTAAATCAACCTCTTTTGAGATGATATATTCATAAGACATTTTGTTACAAAAACTTTATTTTCGGTTAACCTGAAAGGCTCACTTAAGAAACTGTGGTCATCTAACTGACCTGATAAAATTTAGCAAGCCTTCATGTAAGTTAGTAATAGCTAATAACTAATCAACATTCGAATCCAGCCCACCTATCTCCCACTTAACCTGGGAAGCACTCAAACCACAACCAGACTTCCTTTCAGACAGCCTGCTCCAAGTACTATAATTAGAATAAATAAGGACCAAATCTCCATATTTAATAAACTAAAAACTGATACTATATTAAAGTAAAAATTGTTAAATTAACTTAAAGTAACCCTTTACAGCTTTGTTTTATAATGTTCTTAATTGTGTTCTTAATTAAGTAAAGCATAATTTTCAAATTAAGGAAGTTTTGCAATATATACATTATAAACTATGTCCATAATCAGGTTAAGTGTGCTATTCGCCAGAACATAAATTTATTTTTAAATGTCTACACTCAAATAGAAAGAAAGAGAAGGTATAGGAGCCTTATATCGACATTTTAGGTAATTTGTATTTTCAATGCAAGTGGCACTGAAAGAGAAATGTGCCAGTCAAGGAGGCTTTCATGGCAGTAGGTGAATAGTACGAAGTAGAGGAAGGCATTCACTTCTAACAGATATAGAATCTTTTTGTCAGAAAAAATATCTCTAGCTCTGTAACATAAATGTGATATGGTAGAAGAGACAAGTTATATGCATAAAAAGAATTCATATAAAAAGATGCATAGTTTTTTCCAGAACAAAAATAGGCAATACACTCCTGAGCTAACTTAGAATATAGCTGCTTCATAGTAACATGTAATTTCTACAGGATTTCCTCTGACTATAGCTTCAGAATTTGCTTTTAACTGTATTTAAGTACTTACCCATCCTTTTAATGGTGCCCATGTGGGGACTCTGTTGCACAAATCACGAAGAATGCGAAGGACAATTACACATGATTTTAATCCATTTGCCCTTGCCTAAAACAAACAAAATGATTCCAATATCCCTTTGAAATCCATTCTTCATTTAAAGTATATTGATCATGGATAGGCTCTTTAAAGTGAATACTAATTAGCCAGTCAGTCATGAGTTGTCAAACAAGCTAAAAAATCAAGTTATTAAAAACAGTAAAGATAGGCGGGTTTTGAAATAAATGAAGCATATTATTAAAACTGCTCATAGAGCCTCATGGCAGCCCCATTCCAGGCAGCTATCTTAACGTTTAACTTTTCTTGCTCATGTTTGTATTTTGTAAGCCATCATTTGAAATTCAAAATACTAAGCCCAAAAGGGATTATATGATAATTAAACATCAGCTATAGTAGAAACTATACTAAGCATTTTACCTACATTAATTCATTTATTCCTACAATAACCAAGGAAGGTAGAGAGTATCCCCATTTTAAACATTAAGAAAACACTAAGTGGCAGGTGTTCCAAATGAAACCTGCACAAGGCTACAATAACAATAAGATAATAACAAAGAGCCAACCTGAAACCATTTGGCATGTCGAAGAGACGCCAAGGCGTTCAGGCATTTCTGCCTGTCCAATAAGTCCGGAGGGTCTTTCATCGCAACCTTTTCTAATGGGAAAATGGGATAGAGAGAGACAGATACAATTTGACCAAGGGATTCCTGTCAAACACCAAACAATAAAAACAAAAAGAAGAGAAGCATCTGAGTGAACTAATAAGACTCCCAGAAGATTTCACGATTTAGCTTTGTTGCTTTTTAAAAAAAATTACATGCACTCTGATTACTCAGTAAGCAGTCATCAGAGCCTTTCTGTGCACGAGTACATGAGGAGCTTCAAGGCATTTGCTCAGTCAACAAATCACTGACCACTGCTACATACAATCTGGGATCTTATTAAGCATATATATAACATCAAAGGGCACAAAATAGGTACATAGCACTTTTTCCTTTGGCAGGGTGCAAAAAGCGGAAATCTGAGTCCAAGAGCAATAATAATTATTCTTTATAGAAGGAATCTTAATCACTAATTGATTTTTAAGGAAAATTAGGGCTCTCTAATGTAATCAATTTGAGATATACTGACTATACTGAGCATGGCAATTTTATTTTTTATAACAAAATAAATTTATGTAACAAGATAACCATTAAATAGAAACTTTACCCCGCTGATGAGAGCACTTCAAGTGTCACCTTGGAGTTCCCTCATTATTTCTTTTCTAAACCAAAATTATTGAAACTACACATATAAAACATATTAAAATACATTTCAAGTTTTACATACCTTTAAAAAAAAGGCAGCAAAGAATAGTATCTAATTACAGCTTTTTGACTTGCTTTAACATTTTAAAGTTGATTAGATGGCCTATGGCAGCAAAGTTAAGAAACTGACATGTGATTAATAAAAAATATCTGTATTTGAGAAGATGTCACATGATACTAAATCCAAGTTCAGAGAGCCAAATCTATTTCCTCTAAGCTACTAGGAAGTGGGATTTTAAAATCTGTGAAGACTTGGTGCATTATTATTTAAATGTCTACAACATATACAAATGTTTCTTGGGGAGTAATTCTTTCTCTAATCCAATTAAGTCAGGTTCATCATTTTCTTTTAAGAACTCTTAATGTCAGGGTCCACCAACCCTTCTTACCTAGTCCAATCTTGATAATCAGACTTGGTAGTATGTTTGTGTGAGCCAACTGATATAATCTAAATGCTTTTAAATAAGAGACAAGATAATTGATACTTTTTGATTTCCTCAATTACTATGAGATTCTGTTACAGCAAATTTACTGTAAATTCTAATTCATAGACTGCCATTAACTAAAACTGAAGACATAATGCTTGACAGAAAACAAATCTAATAGAGGAAGAACTGGGTTCTCTTTACTGGCTGCGGCGCTAAAGGCTGAAGTGCTACACACTTATTTTCTGACCAGGCGAGCTCCACACCAGATATTTGCATTCTTTCACATTAACCTCTGCCGACAAATTCACAACACAGGGTCTCATTTACCCCCTTGTATTCATAAAATGAGAAGCCTCAAAAAGAATGATTAATGTGGGTTTACAAACATGAACAAATATACTATGGGTATTCTATTCATAGGTGACCTAGTTCCTGGACTTGCTCAATTCTGTCTTTATAATGTCATGAAACATACAATTAATTCATTTTAATGTTTTTATGTCAAAATGTTTTAACTGTGGTCAATACAAGCATCTGTGTAAAGCTCACATACCATATAAAACAAATTACTATAAATGATTAGAATCTTTTAAAAGTTAGACATGACAAAGGTTGACTGACTGCTAAGTACTGTAATCCCAAGAAAAGATATGGACCATATTTATCCTTTAAGATTTCAATCTTTAAGAGTAAGGCAAGCTAAGTTTTATTCTATCATCTTACCAAGTAGGAGTCTTGGGAAGAGGGGGCAATAGAAGAGAGGAGTGAGGCAGAGGAGGTTTAGATAAGACAAGACAAGGCAAACCAAAACTCTCTTATAACCTCTGGTACTTTCGTACAAGGGTCAGAGCTTAGAAATAACACCTTACGCTCCTCGTAACAGGTATTTTTTAAAGAGGGACAAAGGAAAACGTATTTAAATTCTTTCATCCTCAAACTCTTATAAACACAAACTCTTATTTAAAAACACAACAGAGGCATCAGTTTGCTACAGACAGTCAACATTTGGAAACAGTAGCTTCTACTGAGAGATGGAAGGGACAACGGTGAACAGAAGACTTGCACCGGACTCCCCTTGACATCGCCCTCAGAATGTTTCTTCATGCGCTGATAGTCAAGAAGTCAAAAGATCCAGAATGTTTCAGTATTCATGAGGTGGGACACAGCAGAGGAGATAGGATAATTCATCTCATTTTATCTTCTTCAAAGTTTATTTTAAAACAATGTAAATTCACATGGCACTACAGTACTGTTGTAAGCCCTGCTTCCCTGTTTCCTTTATATATTAATAATACAGTTTTATATATTGTCATTAAGAAAATTACTTAATGTGGCAATCATAGAATTGTTACCTCTCATAGTAGAATCTCAAGTTAAACATGTCTGTATGAACTTTAATGGAGGCGTTTCAATTTTGTGAGGAAGCAAAACTTTTCTGATAAAAAGGCACTGTGGAATCTTTAAACTAGAAACAAACTGTGAGCCATTTCATTTTTTTTCAACAGCGACCAGTAAAACAGATAAGAAAAAAGCATGGGGGGTGGGCTTGGGGAATAACAAAAATGCCAAAAGCAAAGAAAAACAGCTGTTAAAAATTTAATGTTCCGTTACCTGGCATCAGGGCATGAAGGTACATAAAACATTCTGAACAATGGAAGCACTGGGAAAGAAGTCTATTATGCCTAACTTTGTTTGGTTAGAGGTTAGATCAGTGACCAGAAACACACCGTACTACAGGAAATGTTGGTCAGTTTCTCTTAATTCCTTACATGCACTCTAACTCTCTGCCTGTTAGCAGAAACACTAGCCTGGACATGGGGTGGAGAAAAGCCAGCACATGACTGTGTTAAACAGCAGTTATGTCTGGAACCTGGGCTCTTCGAAGGTAAACTAATTGAGCTGGGTTGTCATGAATGCCTTTTTGACAATCTGGATGAAGCTGAGCTACTGAGCTCATGCTGATAGAATTTTATAGTTAGCTTAAAAATTCCTGGCAGCCTCTTCTCTCAGTTCCTGGGAGCTTTGTGGAGAGTAGGCATTATGCCACAAGCCACTGTCCATGCAAAACATAGGCAATTGTGCACAGGTGAATGTAGCAGTAAGGTAAGTCAAAAAGAGCACTGTTCTAATTTATAGTAGAAATGTCACTCATATGACTTTTTCAATGGCTCACTAGACAAGCTGGCCACTGGAAAGATAGTGGCTAAAGGTTTGCACTGGACAGTAGAGGTCTAGCAGCTGGGGAAGGCAGGAAAGTAAAGCGTGCAGCATTGTTATTTATAATCCCAGCTGTGATCTCCGCACTGTGAGAATGCCTTCGTCTAGCAGGATTTGCACCAGAAAACTTCTGTCAAGACATGTCAGAAGTTTGTACTGGCACCAACATATATATGAAAAGGAACTCTTAGGCAGCTTCTTTGTGAACCCCTGAAAATCTTCCCCAATACTGAGAACGGAGGTTTGTCTTAGCCTAAGCCACAAGAGTCTCTGCAGTTTTCCTATCCATCCAGCACTTGGTAAAATGTAATACTTTCCTTATTTATAAAAGAGGGCAATTATCTACCTCATAGGGCTGTTGTGAGGCTTAAAATAATCGTGTATGAGAAACTGCTTATAAAACAGTAAGTTATAAAATATTCTAACAGCTTGAATTCTGAGATACCCGCTGTTCATGCTTCTTACACACCAGACCAGTCCTATTTAATCAAACAATAAGCTGGCTACGAAAATTCATTTAACAGATTTTTTTTTGGATTGCCTGCTATGTATTAGGTACCATTCCAGGTGCTAAGGAAAAAGGATGGGCGTAGGGAACAAGACACCTGCCCTCAATGAATCATAAGCTATATAACAAATCGGCCCATAAATTAGCACTGCATCAAAAGCAGAATCCTGATTCCAATACTACACTTCACTGGGTGTTTAGGTTTAGTTCTCCAAACCTGTCATGTACACAAGTTCTCATTGTGAACTCAAGGCAGTTTGAGTAGGTGAGTTTGCTCTGTGAACCCTTCTCATAAGCTGAGTGACTACCACTATTTACTGAGCAACTATGTTGTGCTGGGTATTGTACAGGTCACACTAGATAAACTCTCATTTAACCTCAAACAATTTTCTACGGTATTTATTACC
This sequence comes from Eonycteris spelaea, assembly GCA_003508835.1. Classification (NCBI taxonomy): domain Eukaryota; kingdom Metazoa; phylum Chordata; class Mammalia; order Chiroptera; family Pteropodidae; genus Eonycteris; species Eonycteris spelaea. Next base: position 6,944,721 of record PUFA01000093.1, on the reverse strand, counting down.
ACATTTAAAAAGAAACCTGTCCAAGGTCACACAGCAATAGTATCTAATGGAATTAAGAATCAAACATCTGCCTGCCAGGCACCAAGGTCTGTGCTTTTTCTCCTACGAACTTCGTTAGCAGAAAGCATGTGGTAACGTGGAAGCGTTATTTTACAGGGCCTATAGATGAAGGGTCAGAATATGGAGAGATGACTGACAGCGCAGGAGAAAATCTGACCTGTGAAATAGTAAACAATACCAAAGAGATTCAGTATGTACTCTGGCCATTGAAAATGTAAATATGATTTTAAATGAGTACTTGGATTCTAGTCCACAGAGGCAACCCCGAGGAGAGAGTGTGATGCCCTCACGTGCCCCAGTCCCCCAGCACTCTCTGCTCTCAACCACACCTTTTTTCCCCTCTTTTAGATTTTAACTAAGTATGTGGCAAGTGAAGACAGGGAAGAGAACGATGTAAGGTGTATAAATTTTGTGAATAGTCTGTTTTGTGAGGAGGGGAGAATTGAGATTCTACAGAAACATAGCTCCTTGAAAAAATTACAATGTATTTTTTTAACTTTGAGAAAGAAAATGAGTGATTTTTTAAAAAACGCATATCTTAGAAATTCCTGGAACCCTAACCAATCTTGTGCTTTCACCTCATGCAGCTGAAAAGAACTGAATCAAGGAGGTAGGAACTGTCCAGAGTGAGGTAATAAGTCCTACAAAATTATTCAGCCCAGGTCTCAAATACTCAGTTATACTGGATCCTCAAACTTGCCAAGAAATTCGCAAAACTGCTAAAGCGTATCAAAAAACTGTCTTTGACAAAGCCCAGGTTAGACAAAATGAGCAAATCATAAGAGATAAAAAGAGTCAACAGGGCTGGGAGGTTAAGGACAACGGCAAAGCAAGTCTTTATGCCATTCAAAAGGACAGGAAGTAATATGTATAAAACATTAGATCCCAGCTGATTCTTTCACCTTACCTGATCCCACAGAATCATGTTAACACCAGCTGATGAGATCCAGCTCGTAAAGAGGTCTTGGGATCCTTTAGTAACCCAAACATGTCAAACAAACAGACTCCAACTTTACCACAATTCCATTCTATAATAACTAGTCTTCTAGTAAAGATCTGTTTTCTGTTTCTCTGAACAGAAATTAAAGTTATAAAGGCAACAGACTAAGCTTAAGGGTATCACTGAAAACTCTGACAAAATCCCATGTAAGTAAACAAAACCATGGAGAAAAAGAAGCCCGATGTCTTAATACTTTCAAAGAAGTAATGGAAAGGATGTCTACAGCTACAAGCAAGCATATAATTAATCTAGTCTTTGGCAACTTCAGTCTTTCTCATCTCTCTATACTCAAATAATCTGTAATAACAACTATATTTATAACTACACTTAGAAATGGTTAGTTTTACACCAGGGGGTCAAGTGGAACACAGCTTACCAGAATTAACAGAATTATCTTGATACTTCAGAAATCATTTTATAGTTCTACAGTTAATGGTGAACTGAAAAGCTGTTAAAGAAATTAAGCCATTTAAAATTGGTTCTTCAGAGGTGTTAGAGGTACTGTATACAGAAAAAAAAAAGTACATGCATATACCCAATTATAGATTGGATGCATTTTAATTTTAAACTATGATTCATAAATGTATCTAGTTTATAAATCTTAGGTTTGGTATAGCTGATTTTAGTTACCCTCCAAAAAAAAAACATTTTTAAGAGGAGTCTATCACTTTTACTTTAAGAGATCCTAACAAGTTATGCTTGCCAAAACTTGAAGTTCTAACGTCACTGGGAGATATGTCTTTTTCTACCTTTACCATCGACTTGAAATAAACTAAGAAACTGACCAATATTTCTTACTGCACTGGTATTTCAGGTAGGGGAGAAAGCAATGGGACTTGTTAAACGTCTAGTGATGAAAAACAGCAACAGGGAGTCTCCATTGGCCCAGATGGGCCACACTGCCTCTAAACTGTCATGACAGAGAAGGGCCAGTTGGTCAAAGATCTGACACAGGAGAAATATCACATGCCAAGTTTCTTGGGACAGGACTGAGAGGCAGAAACAAGCAAATTGACAGGATAAAAACATTAAAAAAAGAAGCCCAGTTCCATCATTACTTCTCAAAACTGAATCGATTTCTCACTCTACTTTTACAAGGATGGCACTGCCATACAGGAATTCTTTTTAACTTCAGAAGAGAGTTAGTTTAAGGCATGATTCCCACATATATCATATTCAAAATGGTCACAGGATCACAAACCTCCTAGAAAAAAATGTACTAAAGATTATTTACTTCTAAAAAAATCAATCCCCCAATTTATATCTCTTACGTTATAAAACATATTTACCTATAGGCAGTTAGATAAAGAATAAATCTTATAAGATTAGTTATTAGAAGTCAAAAGAAATGTACAAATGAGTAATTTGAAATAGTGAATAAATTTGAAAACAATACTGTTTTTTTAATCCTAAAATCAGACCTAAGCCAAACTATATAGAATAGGTTGAATGACACCAATAACAATGGAATACTAGACAAAGTAAAACAGAACATGAGAATAATATAAAAATTAGAGTTAAGACCAACATGCTAAAAGCACAGGTTTCTGAAGTAACATATTTTATATTTCAAATGTATACATTTTTGCAAAATACTGTGATTTATGTAAGCTGTTTAAAATACTATGAGTGGCATAAAACAAATAAAGACAGTTATTTCTTAAATCCATAAAACATAGTTAACATAGCACTCAAGAGAGAGTCTTTTATGAGAAAAACAAAACAAATACATGTACATATATATGTGTGTGTATACCTCCATCCTTCTTCTCCAATTCGTCCCTAATTAGAGGAGAAGTGAGTATCACCTTCAAAGTTAGTGTTGGTTCTTTTGTATTCCGAATTATAATAGATGCCTCATCTACACACTGTTCCACTTGATATTTCTCTTCTGTGAGTTTCTGAAAGTCACCAAGATTTCAAAAACACCCAATTAGATTAAAATCGCAAAAAAAAAAAAAAAAAAAAAAAAAAAAGGATGATCGCCCCTTATTTTTCAAACTTATTAACTACTAGTTATACTGTGCCAGGAGATCAATGGTCTTAACCAGCTCTTTAGTTTAGGGGTAACATTTCTCTCCCCTCCTACCTTATCAGCAAATTCTCTTTCTCCAATCTTCAAAAAGCAACCACAATTCAACTATTTATACAATTATTAACAGTATTTAAATTCATTTTTTCTAATATTTGAAAGTAAAATACCAACATCATTATATGATAAAGGATAAATTATTACAGAGAACTACTGTAGAAAAATAAATCACTGGGAATGCACTCTAAACCAATACCTTTTTTGATAAGACAGCCTAAAAAGGAACTCCTACTTACTGAAGACTTACAAATTTAAAGTTAGGTATATATTTTTTAAAGTGAATCAAGTAAAAATGAATAAAAAAGAATCTCTGCACAGTCACTCATTGGCCAAAAAAAAAAAAAAAAAGAGCATAAATAACTTTCCTTCTCTAATGATAGGACTCAGAGATCATTCCAGTGAGATCTATCCTTATGTGAAAAGTCATCTGACACCCACAGGGAAATATGCATTGCTTCACTCAACACACGACTATACACATAATTTAAGGACCATCCACAATCACCAATTAGAGTCATATAAGTTGTATTTGATATATTATTATACATTGAATATGTAGTTTAATAAATTCTACAGGGCCTTTCTTGGTGGTGAAATTTAGTGTCTATTACCTGACTTAAATAGCTGAATGGAAAATCTAAGGGGTCTCCATTCGTTAGTGTGCATTAAAAGAATTCAGAGCCATTTACATAAAAATAACCTTTTATAATTAAACATTTCAAAAATGATAGAAAATAGAAAATTTGTCATCTAATTGTGAATAGAAGAAGCCAAGGACAGGAAAGGATACACAGTGACTGGAAAAAACAGAACCAGAGTATAGAGAAAAATCAGACAACTGCCCACATTCGTTTTATGACTATAAGAAAATTAAAGATGTCCATCAGAGAACGAGTCAAACTAAAATTTTCAATTATGCATGCAGATCACCATAAGAAACATCCAAAATAATAAACAGATGGTATGAGTTTTGGGCTAGCCTAATTATAAGTGATTTCTTGTTTGGGTCATCCTTCTCCTCCTTTGCTCAAGGAAGTTCTAAAATTACCCTTGAAAAGAATATGTCGAGAAAAGGCATGGCACAACTTCAATTAATTAAGGTACTTAGAAAACTGAGAGTTCTGCTCTGGTAAATGCTCACAGAAAAAAAAAATCTTAACTCATAGGAAAATAAAATCATATCACATCAGAGATTGATTTTCCCTACAAATGTCAAGAAAACAAAGGGTAAACAGGGAGTATAGGCAGAAATCACCCTTAAACAATTTTCCTGAAATATTATTAGTAATAATAAGTGTGTTAACTTACATGTATGTATGTGGGCATATGTGTTTGTATATGTCTACAATTTAATCTGAGATGGGTGTACAATTATGTCCTCATTTTATCTGGGTACCTTTACCCAAATACTTCTATTAATGGATCTATCTAACCATCATACAAGGCAGTTGGTTTTACTGTTGGACAATTCTATTGGTTATATTAAATTGAAACATGTTTCTCATAATTTCCATTATCTTAAGAGTTCAGGCCTCTTTAACCTTCTCCAAGAAGCCCTTTGAAAACCTAAAGATACCTGTATCTGGTTTAATCTTCTCTAGCCTAAAAAGCCCCACTCTCTTTAAATTTGAAATGATTTACACAGCCTGCACTCTCTCCTGCACCCTTCCCTTGAACACCTGCTAGCTCAACAAGAGCATTTTAAAACTGTGGTGCCCAGAAATACACCCTCACTCAGGAGAGAAAAAATGCAGAATTCACATAGTTGTGATCTGCACTGAGAAAGCTTGGCCCAATCTCCTGCATATTTAATACTGGAGAAATGTGACAGACTTTCAGAATAAGAACAATTTATTACACCACTGGTTCTCAGCCCATGAAGACTATGACCGCTCTTATAAGAAACAGGACTTAATGAAAGGGAACAGAAAGGGGGCGAAATGGTTGAAAAAGCCTCTAATATGTCCAACTGTTTGATTATTACTTTATTATAGATTTAAGAGTAACAACGTTCACTATAATACATAAATAGAGATTAAATTTTAAAGCAATTTAAAAATAATGAAAACAAAAGGATTATTAACATTCTAAACAACAAAAAGTATACTTGGCCAGAAACAGGTTACTAAGTGTTCCATTTCTTAAGCTTTATTGTACTCCATGCTGCTTTGCACTTTCCCTCCCCATATGATTGCAAAAGTACTTTTTAAAATTTTTAAGAAATTCAACCCTATGAAAGTCCAGGAAATTTTCTTCATTTGTTCACTTAAAAAGTAACTTAAGATCTAAGGCAGACTGATAAAACAGGCACTCTAAAAATTAATAAGGAGAATGTGTCAACAAGTAACACAAATCTGACTGTCAAGAATGATAGATAAAAAAAATCAGAAAGATGGCTTTAAAGATCAGTTGAATACAAAAGAAAATGATCTACTAACAAAGCTAATTTTAAAAAGTTTAAAATTCCTTTTACTTGGGAGTGGGGGAAAGAACCTTTTTAGAAGAAATACAAATAAAAGAAACCAACAAAATAAAAGAGTGCATTCAACTCAAAATTTAGAGCTTGTGGACTAATATCTATTTATGTGACATGGATATAAGGGCTAACTGAAATGAAATCATCAAAAAGCTATAAGCTAATTATACCAGAGATAAGACATCTGAAACTGAAAGATGATCACAGCTTCCCAATTGTGATGAAATTGGCCCTTGGGAACAGCTGGCAGAGCAGGTCCTAGGGTGACCACAGTCCTAGGCCAACTGGTTGCCTGCAGCCTTGGGGTAGGTGCTCACAGCATTCAGCAACATCCTCCAGGAAGCATGCCAATATTAAATTTTTCTAAATGCATCCCAATGTGAAAAGGGTTTGGAAACAAGGAATTAAAGTGATTTTCCATTAACGAAACGAATGGATGATTGTTAAATTAACTGCTTCTTCAATTTTAAAAGTTATCTATGAAAGTCTCCAGTTGTCCAGGCTTTTTTTGATCATTCAATTCTTTTCTGCATTATACCAACCCTTCCAGGTATTTTATAATGCTCAGAGACCTAGCCTGGAAAACATGAAGACTCTCATCAGGATAGACCTGAAAATGGTAAGGCTGTACCTTGGTAGCCATCTTAATTCAGTAAATATATCCTGAGTACTAATCTCCAGAAATTTGCTTTAAATGTGACAGATGAGTCAGTTACCCAGAGTACCGGTAATCCTTTTGTCTGTATCTATCCTTTACTATATTACCTATTTCTTGTTATTGAATTCATCAAGGAAACTATCTATTTTCACCTTTTTACAATTTTCCTAGAGGTGCAATTGAACTGTACTCACCTGAATCTGAACAGGAAGATTATCTTTGACTGTATTTAACAGGGTCTCTGTGGGTTTGTCTTTGCACATTAAAACCAGCTCCAAGTCCATATCATCTTTAATCAGCAAGCCTTTTGCAACCAGGCCAATCCTCATTACACCACACAATGTCCGACCACCTTGATCCCTAAAAATAAAAGTCTGAATGATTACTTTTACAACCTATTTCCAAAACTAAAGCTTAATCATTACTTGGCTACCTGGATATCCTTACAAACTGATATGGAAATATATAAATCCAGATATCCAAAATTCCACAAAATTAAGTCTTCGATTTAAGCCTCATAAAGTATCTCCCCCAAGGAATCAATAGGGAGCATGTTTCAGACTATAGATCTTTTCATTTTTCATTACATCTGTGTTACCTGGGAAAATCCAAAAATACTGTATCCCTTAAACATTTTTTCAAATTTGTAAAAAAATTCCTATTATCTTTTTGTTGGTAATTAAAGAATTTGTGCGAAACATGAACGCCAATGGGATACTGACAAAGAACATCGGGGTGGAACTCTAAAAGCCCCGGACTCTACCGCTGGTGGTGCCTGCTGATTCAGTACCCATAACTGTCAAATGGTGATCAGCTAGGTGAGCCCTGGCTTGTCCCTTCCAGCTGTATCATTCCAGAAGTCCACAAGTTTATGGGGAAAGCAGAATAATGGGATAAAAGCACAGGTGAGGAAAGAAGGTACAAACCAAAGATAATTGGCCAGAATATGCATTCCAAATCCAGTAGTAGCTAAAAGAACAAACACACTCAAAGGACATCAAGTCATGAGTGGTACATAAGAATGATGTTATCATCTATCCTTAATTTCAATACTAAAAGTCTTTTATTGGTTCATTTTCCTTAATTACAAGTGAAAATTAACAGCTGAGCAGTTAAGTAAGCAAGTGTCTGAGTACAGAAAAGATATCCAATCTCTCCTGCTTCTGATGCTTACACAGCAGTTAAGCAGTAACCCACTTAAAAGGGGAAGAGAAAGTAACATCTGAAAACAAACTACATGCCACAATTCTCATTTACACCTCACAATAAACCTTCATCTGAAAGGAAAAAAAAAAAAGTGAATCTCAGAAAAGCTAATTGTTCAAGTTCACAGCAAGAGTAAAATGGCAAAGCCTAGATTCCAACTCTAGTTGGTTTGACCACAACTCAGGTTCTTTACATTATTATGGTTGCATCCCAAGTTCAGAAGAGGGAAAGGTTAAAAGCAGAGAGGTCAAGCAAAGCAACCTGAAAGCCTAACTTCAGCAGAGCCTTGATTTAATGCTTAGTAGGAAGAAAGGTCATTCTGATTGGAGGTAAAGAATCAACAGAGTTGGGCTGAAGTCAGTGGAATGGAGAATGAACTAGAGAAAGAAGGGAGAAACAAATTGTGGTTGTGGAAACAACACAGTAAGTTATAAGAAATCTAGTCACTGGATGGGTGCCTGGGACACCTTAGAGATTCAATACACCATAAATCAGTGAAAAACTATAAGGGTGTAAAAGTATAGAAAGAAATAAAAAGCATTTTAAAGCAGTGACCCAAGTGTAGAAACTTATTTGATATCAAGTACAGTCAGTCATCTTTGATTTTTTTTTGTTTCTGCATCCCTGTCCTCTCATCTTCTGATTCTCCCAAATCTAAAAATAGTTCATAAATTCCCCATTCATAGCACCCTTGAACCACTGCTTTCAAACAGGTTTCTTTTCAGGCTCACATTACCGCTCACCTAACCTACCTCAATAACCTCCTTTCATTGGCCTTATCAACTAACCTCTGCCATGTCTAATCTACTGCACACAGTATACTGCACCCAGAATAATCTTCAAAAGCACCACACAGATGGCACTCCGCCTATTATCTCCCTGGTGTCCCACTGCATTTAGATACTTAGCATTTTGGGAGGCAATTTAAGGGACAGCATGACTTCCTGCTTTACATCCTGGCTCTGCTACTTACTGTGTAACACTGGACAAATTACTTGACTTTTTCAGCCCCACGTTCTCATTTGTAAAAAGGTAGTAATACTTTCATCTCAAAGTGGTATGAGACTATCATTTAAGTAATGAATTTGGCCCAGAATCTGGCATATTTTAATAGCTCAATAAACAATAGCTATTAATACTTCAAATGGTCTCTATACTTTCTCGCACCTAGATCTTTGCTGAGATTTTTTCTTCTACTTTCACTTCCTGCCAAACCCCAACCCATCCTCTAAACCTACCACAAATGCTACCTCCTTCATAAAGTTTTTTTGATTCCTAGAACCACCATATCTCCTTGCTCTGTACTTTCATTTTAGACACGGGAAATTAAAACGAAGATGCTACGAAAACTGAATCTGAAGTCCGACAGACTAGAATATAAATCCTGGCTCCACCACACACGCTCAGTGACTTTTAAGCAAGTTAAAGTTTGTTAGTGATTCTAAGTCACTTTTTTTTTCATAAGCAAATCTGAAGAAGTGGAAATTTCATAAATAAATGGGGGCAGAGAAGGAGGATAACAACAGACTAGGTTTATTGTACAATAATGTGAAATGTAATCTAGTACAGTAGCCGGCACTCAAGAAATGGTAGCTATTAACAATGGTAGCCATTGTTAGCTCACTTATTAAATTCTGTATAATTATGATATACTTGGTCTTCTATAGAAGACAGCATGACTGAGCAAAGGAACTAAGTCCTGATTTACTCCCATATTTCAACAACAATTTGAATATAGAAGGCACTGTAAAGCAAGCAATCCAAATACAGATAATTTACTTAAAATTCATAACAGAGTCCTAATATTCTTAACTATACAAATGGTAGGAACTTGTGCACTTTGACTTTTGAGTCAGTTTATAAAAAGGTAAAATAAGAGTGCACAGGTAAAACCTGCCTAACAGTGCCTGGCAATAGAAGGTGCTTAATAAATATCAACTAGCCATCCCCCTCTCTGGGCCCTCTGTGGTACTCGGCATATACCAGGAGTGCAATACACATCAATTATCAAACACAGCTTTGTTCTTGAAGATGTGCCTGCCTCTGGGTTATACAGAATAACAGCACAATTCTGCACAACTTGAGATGTACCACGTGGAAAGAATCATAGACGAGCACTCAACCTGTGACTGTTCCACAAACTGGAAAGACTTTACAGAGACAATCGAGAGCATCTACACATAGAGCTATAATTAAAAAGCCAAACAAACATGTGCAGTGCATTATCTTTTTGAAACCTTTAAAACAAAAACCTTTAAACACAGTGACCTAAACTAGTTAAGCAAAAATCTACTGGAGCCCTTTCCAAAAGTCTGCCCAGCCTTGAGAACAAACAACAGAAGATGATGTATTAAAAAGGCCTGAACTCCACTGAAAAATGAAATTCTTCTTAAAAATAATAAAAATGGCAAATTTTATGTTATATATTTTATCACACACACAAAAAAGTTTAAAAGGGCATAAACAATTCCAAAGTACAATTTAAATACGGAGCACATAACTATTTGCTCAAAACAATAACTCTAAGCATAGCATGTCATAAAAAGTTTCATGATCTGACTCCAGTTATCATCAGCTTCATCTCACTAATCTCTTACTATTGTTACAGCACTGAGACTCCTCTGCTATAACTGTGAAGGGTCTGGCTCCCATTAGGCCTTCTTTCATTTCGCTATATGGAAGAGAGTGAGCTGGATCCTGGGAATCAATAAGGTAAACAACAGTCAAAAATATCTTTACAACACATTTTCCTGCACTCTTTCTTCTACATCAGTGTTTTAAAACACCTGGTAAAATGACATTTTATGATTGTCCCAGAAACAAGAAACACCATTTATTTCCAAATTTAGGAGACTGAACCAACACATGAAAAAGATGACATATCACAACCTCCGAAAGACAAGATTTTAAAAGGTTTGGTGCACTCTCCAAGGGCATCCTGCACAAGTCCATCTTTTTCTGGTCTAATCATTATTCCTTTCTTGTTTTCCTTTCAAATTTAACTCAAAAATGCCACAAACATTTACTTCCTTGTTTATAATCATATAAGTGAGAAACCCAAAGAATACCACACACCAAATGTAACTCAGTGGTATGGGACCTCGGACTTTTCTGGGCGCTACTGTAAAGCACCACGAAGGTCAGGCCACACTCACTTGGAGTAAGTGTCTGTGGCCTCATCCTTCTTCACTTCTGTCTCACTCTCTGTTTTTGTGCCTTTATTTGTTTCATCCAGCCAATCTGAGACATGTTTAAGAGCACATTCAACAGTAGACACCATATTCTGAACAGCTTCAAGTTCCTCTGGAGATGGATAGATTGTTGAATGTTTCACCATAACATGGCGATCATCATTGGCAAAGGATCTAATAGATCTCTGTCAGAAGAAAAAAGAAAACAATTACTTAAAATTTAAAAAAATGTTACCTGAAAAAGAAGACATACAACTATATTTAAGTCACAGTATTAATTGTCAAACTGTTGTGAAATAGTTAACATTGAGACAGTAAAAAATTACTCAGGAATAGGAAGTAAACCCCATTCTGGTAAACACACCAGGAAATTAGAGATCTTTCATTCATGTTTTGGCAAAGTTCGCCCAGTTCACACTTGGTATTATATATGTAGACACTACCTTTTAGCTGAATCTATGTGTTCTGAATACCACTTCAAAAAGGTCACCCATATCACACATCATCTGTGAGAAACAGATACTTTCTAGCTTGAATAGAGTATGTGGAAATGCATGATGATGACTCATGATACCCAGTTTTCAGTGTCCTCCTTTCTAAATTGTTGGAAATTTTTGTACCTGGAAAAACTGAGCTTTCATAATACAATAATAATACAAAATACAACGTTATGCATGAAGCATGAACACTAGAAAAACTATGGATATGAGAATACTGTTTACTATTTGGCATTCAAAACTTTGGCATGAGGCTTTAATTTTTAGAATAGATTAATAGGAGACATTCCAAATTCCAGAACAGGGAAAATACATATTGCAGAAGAATCAAATTCCCAAACTAATTTACAAATGTATCACATTCTCAATCAAAATCCCTTCAATGTTCAACAAAAATAATTTTAAAGCTCACTGGGGGAAAAAAATCAATAAAAGTATCAAGAAATATTATACAAAGATGGATGAGTGGTATCATTATGCTAAAACAAAATATCAAAAATTTAAAAAGCAGTAATTAAAATTACATGCTGGCTCAGAAGTCAGTGAAGCAGATTAGAGCCTAGAAATAGAATGAATTTCATGAAAATTTAATAGAGTAGATCCTTTACACTCATGAGTCACATGTCAAAACCTTTGAATATTTCCAATTTACAAATACCAAGAAGACACTTACACCAGTACAAAGCGAAATGAACAAGGATAATTTGGTGAGTTTCCATAAAGCCAAAAAGTATTCCATCTAAAGGGTGGCGACAGTGTCTTCATTTACATGAAATTCTGTGCTACTAGCTGGTAAATATTTGTTTTAAAGTCTTTACCACAAAATGTTGACAATTCTTTATCAGTGTTACTCTGTTTTTGTTTGAATATCAGTATTTTAAAAATCATATTAATTTGGACACTAAAAAATTAATACCACACAGTATTACTATTCTTTATAAAATGAGCAAACTATAACTAAAAAGCCAAGCAATTCTTTGAAACCCTGAATTATTAAATTGTTATATAATAAAAGGACTAAAAACAATAACAAAAATTCCTTTTTTTCTTAGATAAAAGTCATCTCTGTCTAGATTTCTTTTCTGTTCCAAGTCCACAACAAGTCTCCCAGCTGGAGTCTTTTGCCACGAAGAAACAAACTTTAATCACTTCATGAGATTTATTCACATATCTCAAAACAAGTAACAAGAAAACCAGAAAGCCATACAATGAATTAGAGATGGTAGACTGCTCTTAGTTGGCTTGCTCTTTAGAAAAGAAATTCTAATATTTTAGTTCTGGATGGTAGGGAAAAATGTTAACTTGGAATTTCCTCTGTCATTTAGTTTTATGATGAGTTACTAAGTTACTTAGCTAAATTACTCAGCCCCACACACTGGCCTCACCATAATTAAACTACACATGTTGCTGTATGTTGCTATATGTGTTTCTCTCACAAATAACACTGACTGCCAATGTTAAATCCAAGAATTGACTGGATGTGACAGCATCATAAAACAATGGTGAAAGAACTCAATAAACAATATTTTAAAAAATGGAGGGTGATCTTATTTACCCAAAAAGCTCCAAATAAATTTTTTTTTAAGTATTAAAAAATCAGATTGGAAGAACTATGGAAAAACAGAATGTTCTCATTCAAATCTGAGACCTCTTAGGAGAAATTGGAAAATACCTACCGAACAATTAAATTATGTAAAAACACAAAATTCCAAGAAAGACCCAAAAAAACTGAGCTAAATTTAACATAAGTAAACTAGGAAAGGAATTTTCATCAACTATGACCAATAACACATATAAAGCTTTTCTTTAAATTATAAGAATATCAATACTGTAATATATAAATGAGCTAAAAAGGCAAATGATTCACATGGGAGGGAACAAGTCAGTGTCATTTTTTTAATATCTCACCATAAAACTAAATGACAGAGAAAATCTCAAGTTAAAATTTTTCCCCATCATCCAAAACTAAAATTTTAGAATTGTCTCTCTAAAGAGAAAACTGTTATATGCCTAGAACAAATTTTTTAAAACTCAAACAACACTTAAAGAAACACTATCACTTACTAAGTATTTCAAACATATTGATGATTAATATTTTCATGCTTTTTCTCCCACTTATAACATCTTTTTTAAGCCTTTTCTCACTTACACTAAGGGGGAAAAATCACACAATATCCTCCAGAACCAACATACTAAGAGAAAAAATTCAGTATATTTTACCAATTAAAAAAAAAAAAACTAGGCACCAGGTTATGACCTCATCTAAAATCTCAAATTCAAAGTATGAATTTTCTACAAAAAGCAACGTTTCCTTGCTTTTTGTTCATTGCCCCCACTACAATCATCAATTTGACCCTATTATTTTAAAAACATGTGGGAAAAGGTGGCTTTTCAAATTAAATACACATTTTATAAACTCCTACGGCCATTCACAGTTCTAACGACTGATTCAGGATTTTCAATTTCTATGGGAAAAAAATTAAACTTCAGGTAGAAGACTAAAGAAAATCACACAATTTCAAGTTCAAGGTCACCATTTGTATCAGTTTGCTAATGCTAGTTTTATTAGAAAATATTATTTATGAGCATTCCCTCCTTTGTATTTAATAATTTACGGTCTGCAGGCTCATGGGGCTCCATCTTGTGGTTTAAAGGGCTCATATAAATCTGAACTCATCTGCTTCACCTAAACAATGGAGTGCCATCTTTATTTGATGCACTGGAGCCAAAAGTTAACACCATTGCTTTTCACTTGACCTCACTGTTAACACTTCCAGTTTGAAACGACTGAGATCTTTTGTAAGTTAAGACACATAAATAATAACCTACCATGGTTTTCTATAGTGTTTTAGCTTCTTTTTCCGATCCTTTCCCCTCTTCCTTGTGGTCTTCTCTAGACACTTTTTTGTGTGACAGTACCTCCTCATAAGCCTGAGTCCCCTGACACCTTAGAGTCAATACAGCAAAAATGTCTGAAGACTGTTCTCTGGATTACACCTACAAGAGAAAAAGAAAAATAACTTTTCAAAAATGCTTACCCACAATTAGTTTTGTATCTGAGTGTGGAGCCTAGAAACATGCTGTGGATTAAAAAGTAACAATCTTTATAAAGGAAAACTACCTCATTTCTAACAAAAGGCTAACATACCCTTTAAAGGTCTGGGCCCAAGAAAGAGTCTAAGTGATATGGCCAGAAAAGTAACCCTCCTGGGTAGCCACAATGTGGCAGCTGGCTAACTTGCTCTCAATGAGATAAATATATATCAACAAACACAGATTCAGTAAAAAAGTACCACCTTAAAAAGTAATACTGCTATTGAAATTAGCATTAGTCAGACCTATCCAAAACACAGATAAGACACCTGAAAATATAACATCACCACTGACTGTAACCATGAGGCTTTACCATTTGATACTGCCATCAGACAGACAGCACATATTGGTCTTTAATCATTTTTAGGCCTAAATTCAGAATGCTTTTCTGGCTCTGATCCCTTAACTCCTGAGACCCTACTCTCCCTCAACCTATTATACACTGTTATGTCAGATGCCTGTATATTCACTAGATCTGACTTCATCACCCATGGATGACTATGGCCAGGATCCTAGTGTATCATCACCCCTTTGTTCCACCTGTGTTCACCTTTATGAGATTTTGTTCCAGACAGGGTAAAAGTAAACTCCTCTAGTCACTGATGAAATCCTTATATAAGCCTAGCTACAAAAAAATCAAAATAAAAAACTAGAGGGTGACCATCAAAATAGAACACATGCTTTTAACTATGTAGGTATCAGGAGTAATTTACACACCACAGAGTACATAAACTCGCAAACAGTTTCCCCTTATTTCGGCATCTTTTCTTTAATTCCCTTTAAATAAGGAAATCCCTTTATTCTTTTTCTATAAGTTTCCTAACACAGTCCATACTCTCTTAAAGAAAAAAAATCCTTTTTGAATTTTTGGGACCATGAAAGTTACAGGTATGACATTTAACTCTATCCAATATTGCAAATGAAAAAAAAAAACCCATGATTATAGTCAAATGATACTCAGCTGTGACCTACATACAAAACTAATCATATCCTATAACCAACTTCCCTGACACTGGTTAAAAAAGTCACCTGAAACAAGCTAGTGAAGCGTGACTAAACAAATGGGTTATTTATAAAACTGAATTAAGGGAACTTACTTTATTACACATATCACATCAAGGTAAAGAGGGATCATGAACAGGCTACACCTCATAGGATCCTTTTATACAATAAAGATACAAACTAAAGCATGATCCCAGGGTACGAGACATTGCAAAGATCCTTTGTCACTAAAATTATACTTTCTATAGAAAGAGCATATCACACAATTTAATTTAGCCTTTTGTATTTCTCATTCCCGACCCTACTCCATTCTAGGGAATTCAACCATTCAGTAACTAGCTATGAATCTAGTAGCCAAAAAGGATTGCTATATGTTCATTTGAGGACTGAAAGTCCACAAATTTCACTCTGTAAAAAGGTAAAGGCAATAAAATAAATCATATTAAGAAAGTAGACTGAAATCAGAAAAAGCAGGAAGAATGCTAAGAAAAAGCTGATGTGGTGGAGAAATTGCGCATGAGCAACAAAAAAGCACAGCACTTTTCAGTCATCTAGCACAGTGTAACCATCCCTACACATACACCAAGAAGCTTTGGGAACTTCAGAGTATCATAGGCAATTCATGACAAAAACAGTGTATCTCAGAATCCTATTTTTTGGTACTATAAAAGGAACTTTGAAATCACCTGGCCCAATTCCACCCACCTCCTCAGTTTAGAAAAGAACTACAATCAGAAATATTAAGGTCACAACTAGTCAGGGACAAGGCCTGGTCCAGAACCTAAATCATAGCCCTAGGCTTTTTCCCCTACTGTATCAATCTGAGAAAAAAAGTTGAATTACATATGGTAGACTGTAAGCAGATAGGGAGAAACTGCAACACATTTTTAAAGAGTTTCTCCTTTAAAAAATGGTTAACTTAGTGGATAAAATTCTGGCTTTGAAATAAAAAAATTAAAAAAATAAAAAATAAAAAGAGCTCTCAACTTTGCCATTTAATAGCTATGTGACCTTAGAAAATTATATGAATCAGAAAATCATTTAATTTCCTTGGGTCTCGGTTTCCTTTATCTATAAAATGAGAAAATATTCCACTGCTAATAGCTAACATTTAATGGAACTAATTTTGTACCAGACACTGTTCTAGGAGCTCTTCATATACTACCTCATCAATTATTGCCTCCATTTAACACAACAAGGAATCTAGAGCATAAAGAATATAACCTAATTAAAATCACAAAGCAAAAGTATACAGCAGAGCCAAGATTCAAGCCTAGACAATGTCTTTCAATAACATTTTTTTTTTCTCTAAAGGCACTTACACTTATGTTAGGGAATAAACTTTAGCTATTTCAAAAAATATGTAATTACAAAGGCCGTATGACAGAACACAGGCTTTGGAGTCAGACAGGCTTAGAATCAAGTACAGGTATGCCTCGTTTGATTGTGCTCAGCTTTACTGCTCTTCAAAGATGTCGTGGGTTTTTTTACAGATTGAAGACAAGACCCTCCACCAACAGAGATTACAACTCACTTTCCTGCGATACTCAATTTATTGTGGTGGTCTGGAACTGAACCTGCACTCTCTCTACAGCATGCCTGTATCAGCAACTTTACCACTCTACTCATGAACCAGAGCTTTCTCCCCTGTGCAATGGGGTGACAGTGTCTACTTCAAACTAAATAAGACAGGTTATGAGAATACTGAAAAGCATCTGCCAAAAAGCGTACACTCGATAAATGGCCTCCGGGGAAAAACTCTCAAATATCAAGTAAAATGTTTTGTTTATATATCAGGTATGTGTACATTTCTCTGAAAAATAGAGTTTAGAAAAATATTAGCTGTGCTCTACTTATTAAGAGTATCCTATGGAGCAAGTGGAATTTAAATGTACAGCCATGTGTGTACATATGTATCATCACCCTTTTTATCAATAAGACTTTTTGTCTTAAGCATTTTTTTTAGTTTTTATTTTCCAATTAGAGTTGACAACAGACATTTTTTAAGTTTCAGGTTTATAAAAAAAGAGTGGAAAGTAGAGAGAATCCCATGTTTCCTTTCTCCCCGCCACACACATACCTTCCCCTATTACTATCTTGCATTAGTGTGGTACCTTTGTTACAACTGATGAACCAATGTTATTACAATATCAACTAAAGTCTATAGTTTACTTTAGAACTCACTCTTTGTGCTATACATTCTATGGGTTTGGATAAACGTATAATTACATGCATCCACCATTACAAAATCATACAGAACAGTTTCACTGCGCTAAAAAAATCCCATGCTCCACCTATTTACCCGCCCTCTTCCAAATGCCATATAGTTAAAATCATACAGTATTCAGTCTTTTCAAATTGGCCTTTTACACTTAGCAATATGCATTTAAAATTCCTCCATGTCATTTATTTTTATCACTGAATAATATTCCCCTATGCGGATGTATCGAAGTTTGTTTCACTACTGAAAGACATTTTGGTTGCTTCCAAGCTTTGGCAATTATAAATAAAGCTGCTATTAACATTTATGTGCAGGCTTTTGTGTAGACACAAGTTTTCAACCCATATGGGTAAATACTAAGGACATGACCATGGGATCATATGGTAAGACTATGTTTAGCTTTATAAGAAATTTCCTTACTGTCTTTCATCTGAAGTGGCTGTATCATTTTACATTTACATTACAATGAATGAGAATTCCTGTTGCTCCACATTCTCATCATCATTTGGTCATGTCAAAGTTTTGGACTTTAGTCATTCTAATAGATGTGTGATGGCATCTCATTGTTGTTTTAATTTGAAACCCTCTGACCACATACGATGTTAAGATCTTTTCATATGTTTATCTGCATCTGTATATCTTCTTTAGTGAGGTGTCTATTTAGACCTTCCTAGTTTTTAATTGGGTTAGTTTCAAAAGTTCTTTGCATATTTTGGGTACCAGTCCTTTATCACATAGGTATTTTGCAAAGATTTCTCTCTATCTCTGACTTGTCTTTTCATCCTCTTGACAGTGTCTTTTGTCTTCTGTAGAGGAGAAATTTTAGATTTTAATGAATTCCAACTTATCAACTTTTTCCTTCATGGATCATACTTTTGGTAGTGTTGTATATCTTTTTTAACTGACCTTTAAAGGTGAAAGGCTTTAGATGCCAGGATATCCAGACTGCAAAATTAGGTTTTTATATGTGTGAACATTAGATCCTTTTCCTAGGAGCAAATCTCAAAACTGAAGAATGGCTATGCCCTCTATACTCAAGCTATAAAACTTAGTTAAATATTTAGGAATTTTTCTAAAATACAGTTGGGAGAAAATATTTTAATTAAGGTAAAAAAATTAACTTAATATACTTACTTTCTTGAGAGATTCCATGTCATGTTTTGCAAACAGTGTGATACAGAATTCAGGAAATTATTTACTCTCAAAATAGTAATGACAGGAAACTTTAAATTTTGTCAATACTAACATATGCAAGTTCTCCAAAAAGCTATATAAAATAAAATATCCAGGCTTTATTTCTTCTTTATGAAAGAACAATCACATGTCCACTATATTCAAGAAAAAATAAAATTAGAAAAAGACACCTCACTGATATCACAAGAGGCTCATTTTAAGGTAAATTATGTGAGATTTACGAGTAATTGCATACTTACTAATTGCCTATTCTGTACCTGGTACTATGCTTAGTAGTACAGGGGATACAAAGATGAATCAACTCAGACCATACTAAGAGAAGAGCAAATACTACATACAAATTCAGTACTTCCCACCAAATCCCTTCAAATAAATTAAACTTTCTCTACATGGTGGCATTCAGTTTTTCTACGATACTAACGTGAAAAGAATTGAATTTCTGTATTTTCCTCCAAAAATTTCCTTATATTTTCTATATAAAAGGGGCACACAGGGGAAGGCTCAACTGAAAAACCTATAGATTACACATACCTATGCCAAAATCCAGCTATTCATCCCTACCCCAAGACACCTACAATGATAGAAAAGCTCAATCCCACCATATCATCTGAAACCTTACAACACTGGACTCAGGTCAAAAGGTTCTTTCTCGATTAACGGTTTAAACGAAGGTTAAACAATGTCTGTAATCCTAACATAAAATGCATTGTACAAATCAGCCAAGTGGAACCAGAATGCTTTCTGAATACTCACTTTCAGGGAGCAAAATAGAAAGGATGTTATCAATGCCCAATCACAGAAAGTGGTAGCAAGAAAACACATCTCTTCACTGAAATAAAGGGACACTAGCCCTTCCTAATCTTTGACAGCTTTGTGACAGAACTGTATCAGGCATTTTGACAGTCAAAGAACCAATTATGCAATGCACCTCTACAAGTCTTTGTTGAGCACCTGTAACATGCCAGTCATTGTTCCAGGCACTTAGGATACATCAGTGAACAAAACACAAGAATACCTACCCTTGTGGTTTAAGTCCAGTGGAGGAAAAACAACCCCCCAAAATAGATATAAAAATATGTAAATTAAACAGCATGGTTGAAGGTGTAGAGTGCTATGGAAGAGAGCTAGCAGGTGACAACACGAGTACACTCACATAATATATAGAGGGGGGATGCAATTATAAAGAGATGGTCAGTCTGCACTGAGAAGGTATCACCTGGCAAAGATTTGATGTGGTGAGGGAGCCAGCCAAGTAGATATCTATGGAATGAGCATTCCTGGCAGGGGAAGGAAGACAAGAACAACACAGAGGCCAATGTGGTTGGATGGCTGCAGCAGGGTGAGGTCGGAAGAGAAGGACAGTGAGGACAGAGGGGTGGGAGTGAGGGGCCAGATCATAATAGCGCAGAGGTTGGCAACCTTTTTCTTTAAAGGATCAGATACTAAACACTTCAGGCTTTTTAAAGCATAAGGTCTCTACTATTCAGCTCTGCCTTTGTAGTGCAAATGTAGCCACAGACCATATAAGAACAAATGGGTGTGGCTGTGTTCCAATAAAACTTTACTTATGGGCACTGAAATTTCAATTTCATATAAATTCGTGTCACAAAATGTTAATATTTGATTATTTTTAACCAATTAAAAATGTAAAAACCATTCTTAGCCCACATGTCATACAAAAATAGGCGGGCCATAATTGTCAACTAAAACGGGTCACTTTAAGGACTGGCTTTTACTTTGGGTAAGATGGGGAGCCCTTAAAGGGTTTTGAGCAGAGAAGCGACAATATCTGACTCATATTTTTAAAAGGTCACTATGATTTTTATGTTGAAATACATAGTAGAGAGAGCAAGGGTAGAAGGAAAGAGAGCACGTAGGAAGCTTAGTGATCTGATTCTGGATGTATTCTGAAGGTAAAATGACACAACGTCCTAACAGAATGGATGTGCAGTGGGAGCAAACTGGAGGCAACAGGAGTGACCTTCAAGGTTTTTGGGCCTGAGCAACTGAGTTAGGCAAGGTGAGGAGGGAGAGCAGGTTTTAGGATTAAGATCAGGAATTCCATTTTGGACATGTTGAATTTGAGATATTTATTAGGTATTCAAGTAGACAGCTAGATAAACCTATAGTTTAGAAGGGAGGTCTGGATTCGAATATAAATTTGGTGCTTTTTAGAATATAGGTAGCATGTAAAGCCACAAGATCACCAAGGGAGCAGGTGTGCCAATGACTGGGAAAAGGCAGCAAAGGCACAACTACAGGCACAAAAGGCTTGGCCTGAGAGGTAGGAAGAAAACTAAGACTACTGTGAAGAAAAGTCATGAGGCGAGCTCTCTGAATTAAAAACAGGAAACAAGATACAGTGTGAGAATGGAAATCCTGAGTTTCAGTCTGCGTTTTCCTACTAAGGATGTTTATGATTCAAAGATACCTATATTTGGAAGTCTTGTATATTACTGTGTAGTTTTTACTCATTTACATAAATTTATCCTCTGCTATACTATTCTATCCCAATTTCATCCCATCTTTGGAGAAAACTTTACCTTGAGAACATCAAGTAAAAACCTTCAATGACTTCATTACCCTAAGCAACTGACATTCTGCTCAGATATTAAGTGTGGTACCAAGGTCTTCCATAATACAATGCTAATGTAATTTTCTCTGGCATTTCTCTGACCACAGTAGTTCCAACCGAAATGGGGATAATGACTCTTCCTTGGAACACCTCACAATGTACTACTGCTAAGTTTTAAGTTTAACCTTTTGCTACAACCTCCACCATAATTTGTCATTGTTCTATTCATTAAATATCCATTTCAAATCTACCCCTCCATGAAAGCTTTGCCTAATACTTGACTTTAATATATTTCTTCCTTCTTTGAGCCATTCGGCACTTTATCAACTTCCTTTATGACATTTCTATTACTCAGTTTTAGTTCTTTTTATCATAAGCTCCTTAATAAAATGACTTAATCTTTATCTCCAAAGCACCTAGTACAATGCCCTGCACTCAGGAGAGGCTCAATAAAAATCTGAATTCATTCTAAATTTATCTTTCTTTAGAGAGTGTCATAACTGCAGAATCTAAGAAGATTCCTCTGAAAGGTCACCATCTCCTCCCATAAAATTCCATGGTAGTCATCATACAGTGACTTATAAGGAGTTTCTGACTTTTCCTCCATAAGCACAAATTCCATTATTTTGTTTGACTTATTTTATCCATCTTGGATTAATTCATTCTCTCCAGGCCTTTACTATGTAGCTTGCCGATACACATTCCCTTCTACTGCTGGCATTATTCTTAGTAATTTCAATAACCACATAAATGACCCTTTAAAATTCTGCCCTCTCCATTCCTTATATTCCTTTCCTCCAATGTTCTCATATTCTTTCCTGCCTTGGACACGCACTCCTCACCAGGGCCCATAACCTATTAATCCTACTAGTTTTCAGTCCCTCACCCTTTTCGTGCCCTCACTTCTGTCCTTATCCAAGTGAAATTACACAATCCATCATTTATCATCACTCATTCAAACCAGCATTTCCCTTTGTTATTTACTCCTGGAAAAACTAACCATGGTTAAATCCAACTCTCTTAGCTACACCACACCAGTCACCCTGGACAACTGAATGAAGAGGTTGGCGGGAGGCAAGAATCCCAGAATTGTGCTAATTGATCTTTTTCCTAAATTCACGATCTAACCTCAAAAGGCCCAATAATCAATAGTTATCAAACAGTGGCAGTACTTCAACCCTGGGGGATTTAAAAATGTGAGGTAGAGTTTTGTAGTTGTCACATAGTGGGTAATCTTGGCATCTGGTACCCTGGGATGCTAAACATCCTGCAATGTCCAAGTAGTCCCATCGAATAAATAAATAAATAAATATTCATTCACTTTTCCATTTTCCTAATGATTATTTCACATCTTCTCCTATGTCTTCAAACATCATCCTGCTTTCTATTTCTATCAAAATACCAACCCTGCTGCATCTTTTCCCATATATTCTACATTTCTTCCTGTTATTATGAATAAATTGTCCCAACTCTTGTCTAATTCAAATCTCTTAGCTCAAACCCTTTTCCTACTCCAGGAATCACTCTCTCCCCTCTCTCCCATATAAGCTCCCTTGACCTCCTTACAGCCTGATTCTCTTGCCCCTTTTAGAGCATACATAATTCTTTTGTGTTTCCATTTATTCTCCTCCCATTCTTTCTTAAATTTACCCCAATCAGCCTCTCACCCCAATATTCCATTGAAACAGCTCTTGTCAAGGTCCCCCAGGATTTCCATCGTGTTTAATGCTGTAAGCGATTCTCAATCCTCATCTCAGTTGACCTCTCAGCAACAGGTGACACAGTTCAACTGCTCCCTACTTAAACATTTTACTTCCCTTGGCTTCCACCCAGTACACCACTCTCTTTTAGCATAAATTACTCTGCCATTTCCTTTCTTATCTCCACAACCTCTAAATGCCAAAGTACCTCAAGATACAAGTACTCACACTTAATCTCTTTACTATCTCACTGTGTTCCATCCACATTGGTAGCCTGGCTATTTCTCAAACAATTTACTCATACTCCCACTTTGGAGCCTTTACACTTGTTAGTTTACCCCAGATATCCATATAAATCCTTTTGTTACTTCTTCAGGTGTCTGCTCAAATGTCACCTAATCATGATCCCATCCCTAATCATCCTATATAAAAAGCAACCCCTCCTCTAGCATACCTCTGATCTTGTCTATTTCTCTCCGTAGGATCTAACATTATATCTTCCCTTACTCTTTGTCTTATATATCTAGAACAATGCCTGGCACAAAGGAGAAACTCAAATGAATTTCTCAAAATATTTTCTTACACATCACATTCAATGCTCACAACATCCCTGAAAAGTAGTGGGAAAAAGAATAAGTGGTATAAATGTTTTTAATAATCTTTTAAAATATGAAAACACAAATATAACAAAGTTGTTAAGTGATTTGTCCATGATCACACATGGCAGACTATCTCTAGAACTGGGGTCGGGTCTCTAGCATCTTTTACAATTCACATCACTGTCTCCACAAGCAAATCAAAGAGCAGGTGTATTTTTAATTTTGCATAGTGATCTTTAAAAGCTCAACTTGAGATCTAGTCCTTTAAATCACAAACTGGAACTGGCACCTGAACTGTACATGCTCAGTAGTATTTATTTTCTTTTCACTAAAAGGCTCTGTTAGAGATCATCAGGCTATCTTTAGAATGTACAGATCTTGTGACAATTCTGATCAAAAGGAAAACAGGGTAATGTGACAAAAAACAGTTAAGTATTCAAGGATTCTCTGTCCTCTGTGCCCACTGCAGCACACTTAACACCAAAGGGTAAACCAGCACCTTGGTAAACAAACTTCAGAAGGTGTCTCTGGTTCTCAAAAGACTTTTTGTTGCCATTCTACAGAATACAGCATGGCAAAGAAACCCTATCTGGAGACAGAATGGACACGATTATTTCTTTTACTTAAGTTTACAAAATGACCTCAGAACCTAAAACCTAGTTATAAACAAGCAATAATATTAAAAATCACCGATTTTAAAACAAGTAAGTCATTTTGTTTCACTTTGGCAAAATAAATAATAGGTATTGACTACACAGAAAATGCATAAATTCACCAAGTATTACATCAATACAGAAAATTTTTCATATACAACAGGGCTAAAAATTAAGAAATATATTAGAGTCTTCAATAATACAATAATTTAATTTCTAGACTCTTGCCAAGGCTCATTCTCCCCTTTCTGGCATCCTCTGCCACAGTTGGAAACTGTGTATCTAGGTCAGAAAAGACAAATAGCTTTTCAGAATAGCTCAATATCTTTGGCACAGTGTTGATATTATAATTCAACCCTTTCACAAACTCCTTTAAAAATATACCCTGATGAAATCACAAGATTAGTATTACTGATATTTATGAAAAGCCATTGGGAAAAAAAACATGAGATTTAGAAAAGTGACAGAGGTAATGGACTTAAAAAATATATGAGATAGACATGACAATGTAATTAGTGTAAAAGTAATAGATTTAGGGTCAGAAGATTTGCATTCTAATTCCAGCTCTGCTACTAATGAGCTGGCCAATTTTCAACAAATCACAACTCTCTGAGCCTCAATTCCTTCACTTATAAAGGAAAATGGTTAGACTATACCTAGATTACTTTTTAGGTACTGCCTGTTTAAACACGAATCTATGATAAACCAAAAATCTTCAGGTCCATTTTATGTAAGACATGTTAAATTTATTTCTTTAAAGTATGTTTTTACAATATAGTCATATTTTAAACATTGTAGATAAAACTAAAAACCAGATAATTGGGGAAATTTGAACACTGACTCTTTGATAATATAGAATTGCTTCTGGAGGATGATAATGGGTTTCTTTGGGGGTGTTCATATCTTTTAGAGAAACATACTAAATCATTTACAGATGAAATTAAAGAAAATCTGGGGTTTTCTTTAAAATAATCTACTTAAGGGGATGAGGAAGAGTAAATAGGATTGACCATTCACTGATACTTATTGAAAACTGATGATAGGAGGTTCTCTGTGCTTAACAGATGTTCTACTTGTTTTAAAAAAAAAGAACAAATTTACTAATAAGAATCTAACAAACCAACTTTCAATTTATCTGTAGTAAAATGAGATTTTCATATGTCATGTTTTCTTTAGGTGCATTCTCCTTTAGAGAATCCATTATGTAACTGTACAAAACCAAAGCAGGTAAAATTATAAAAGGATAAAAGCATCTTGGGGAACAATTTAGTAATAACTAATAGTCAAAGATGTGGATATCCTACAAGCAATAATATTATTTCTTGTTACATTATCTAGAGTAACTCCCAATACATAAACACAGTAAGACAAACACCACCAATGTGCACTACAGCACTGTTCATATTAACAAAATACTGGAAGCCGAAATGTCCATCACCAAGAGAACAGAGATATAAACTGTGCAGTTAATGAACTATAGTAATACATTCCATTTTGTCTAAACTCAAAATAATGCTGAGTGAAAAAGCTAGTTGCAGAAATGTATGTGCAGAGTGATGCTGTTTTTATAAGCTTAAAAATACAAAAAGATGTTACATATAATTTACAGACACACACATACTGTTAGGATAAAAACATCTAAGGTAATGACAAACAAAAAGTTCAGGAGTGGTTATCACCAGGGAAAGAATACGGCAGATCAAGGAGGGATACACACAGGATCCATATCTGAACTACAGTTTCTTAGGAAAAAAAAACTCTGAACCCAATTTGGCAGAACAGTAGCATGTGAAAAAAACTGCGGTGCGTATAAAGTTATTTATTGTATTCTATTTTGTCTATATGCCTGAAACACTTTATAATTTCAAAGTACATTTCAAATTATGTCCACAAGTGTAAATATTCAGAAACAAAAGGAACATTGGTCCTCTTAAGCAGCAAACTACTTTAGCCCTGGTCTTAGCCTTCAGAGATTAGCAAATTTTCAGATGAAACTATATATTGATACTGGATAGAAGACACAAGAAAGTTTCCCCATCAAAGAAGACTGTAAAGTTTTTTGTTCTTAAGTAGAATGAGACATATAGTCATCCAAAGATGTTCAAAATGTTAACAGTGCAAGCTAAAGTCACTGTCACTGTTATGAAGGTCCCAAAGCACTGCAGGAGGTAATACTGCCCAGAAATATCCTAATTGTAAGTAAAAAGTCAAGTAATAATTTTGTTAGGGCAGGTCTATGGAAAGCCCAAGATTTTTCTCAAGTCTCTCTAACCTGGCAGAACTCAACTTCCAAAATGTCTCTCCTGCAGATTTTGTCAAGTTTGACTACAGGCTTTGTTATGGGAAAGTCTAGAGAAGGCTTTACTTGAGAGAAGTCAGATGGTTTTTTTCTTAAAGGGCCAAAGAGTAAACACTGGAGGCTTGCAGGCCCTAAGTCTCTGCAGCAAATAATGAACTTCGACATTACGAGATGAAAGCGGCCAGACAATATGTAAACGAATGGGTATGGATGTGTTTTAATCAAACTTGAAAGACATAGTTTGCCAATCCCTGCTTTAACTCATGGTCTTTCTAGTGTTTCACTCAGATGCTAGGGGTGTCGATCAGGTCTCTCAATTCTGGCTCTACCAGAACTCCAATATCCTCCAGCTATACAACCTCCAGCTCATTCCCACCCCTGGGACAGCCACTCTAATAAACCTCCTAGTCTTTCTCCTTCATGGACAGCCCAACCCTCTGCGACGAATGAGTAGGGGCCCAAACACAGACATCTGGAAACCCCTCCTACACAATTTCCTCTTCACCAGTGTTCTACCCAGAAGCTTCTAGCTATTTTTGCTGTCCCAAATGCTGAGCTCAGCACAATCAGGCCACCATGCTCTGCTTGGGACTGCATATCAAGAAATTGTTCCCAGGCAGAAAGCAGGGGCACGCATAGGGTTCTTTTCATGAATTGTGAGATCACAGGCCTCTTGCCAAAGCCTGAAAGAATTGCCTGTATTGTTTTCTATGGCAGAATCAGTTACTCCTTTGTAGCCAGAAAAAGAATAATAGTCAATAAACATCTAGTTTCTACTATATATCAAGCCTCTGCTAGGGCATAGATAATCTGAAGCTATGGTATAATCCAAAGGACATGATGGTGAAAATAGCCAGCCAGCCAGCCGGCCATCCAATAAATACTTACTGAGGCATCTTATTGTACCAGTTAAGTCCTGACTTTGTCTTTGAGCCTCAGTATTAGCTCAGCCTAAAGTAGGACTATAATCACATAGGTTTCTGGTAAGGATTAAAGTTGAGAAAATGTACATAAAAACACCTGAGAAAGCACTACATAAATCCAAGTTATTTTGTGATGGCTATAATCACACCCTTATCAATGTACATTTTCCCTACAGCAGAAACCACATGTAAAAGGGTGGCTGTGAAGGAACACGGTGCATGTGCATGCATGCACTCTGGAGGGTAGGGGGATTCCAGAATTCAAATCTGCTAGAGAACTGACTGCATATATAGAAGTGGTAGTAGATATGGGTAACTGCCAAACAAATGCTGATGATAAGATGAATGAATAGCAGAACAGCATTTAAGTGAAGTACTTTTTTGAAATTTAAAATCAGCGTATAAAAAAATAATTTTTGAAAATGTTTTCTTACAGAACACATTAATACAAATTTCTTTAGGTTAAACATATGTATGGCTTTATTCCAACTATTTTAAAGTTTGAGAATAGAAAAATTTCTAATATAAATAACATCCTTTAATATTTGTCTAAATGGATCACAAAGGTCATGAACATTTTCTCACCAATAGTCATATAAATAAATAGATAGATAGACAGACAGACAGACAGACAGAAGAAGATAGATAGATAGATAGATAGATAGATAATAAAGTCAGTCCAGAGAAAGAGTAAATCACTCAAGAAACATACAGGCTGGTAAGAGTTTAGGGAAAGGTCATGCTAGTAGACCAGTGAATCTTACCTTAGGTACCTGAGTTTAAAGCACAAATGTGAATCCAGTTTTTAACAAAGGCTTATTTTCTATTGGGGTTGGAGAAGAGTGATGAGTAGTTATATACAGTGGTATGTTCTAAAATACTTCTCATTCTGCTTTCATTTTCTTAAACTATCCTCTCTTCCTTCCTTTTCATTCTACCACTGCGATCTCAGGCCTTAAATAAATATCAGCTATAATGTCAACAAACATTGGCATATAAAATGAGAAAGAGCAACAATTCCCTAAAAACACAAATGATAACTATAAAATAAAATATATTTCAGTATACTAAAATCGAAAACATTTAGTCTTCAAAAAACACCCTGAAGAAAGCAGAAAGGCAAGTTATAAACTGAAAAGATTTTTGGAATACATACAAAAGTATCAAAAATACATAAGGATGACTTAAAATCTAAAAAAAAGAAACAAAGAAAAAAAAAAGCAAAGACAATCCAAGAGGGGAAAAAAAGGCATGAATCAGCATTTCACAGGGTGGGGAAGAAAGATTAATAAAATGTGAAAAAACATTAATATCAAGGGTTATCAGAAAAATACAATAAAATGAAATATCATTTTATATTCAATCAAGCTGAAAAAAATTTAAAGTCTGACAACACCAAGTGTTCAAAAGATATGGATCCACAATGTCTTTTATAGAATAATGGTGGGGAAAAAAATGCTTGGCATAATTTCCACAAAGTGAATAATCCCATATTCTGTTACCAGAGATTCTACTCCTAAGTGTATATGAAGAGAAACATAAACACGTACAAGAGACATGTATATTAGACTGTTCACAGCAAAACTGTTCACAATAGCAAAAACCTGGAAAACATGTAAAATGTCCATTCTCAGGGAAATGAATAAACTATGCTATATTAATATAATGGATTATTAATCCATAAAGTGAAGAAACTACAAATTACATGCAACAATATGGATAATTAGTAGCAATAAAATATTATGTAAAAATACTAAGTCCTAAATGATTACATATAGAATATTTTTTGTAAAATTAAAACCAAAATTAAAAAATATACTTTCTAAAAATCCATAAAGATGTGATAACATTATACAAAAACAGAAAGCAAGGGAATAATGATCACAGAACTCAGGCTGAATTCAGGCTGCAGACTGAAGACAGGGAAATAGGAAGGCTGGGGGAACCTGTGAAGTCAGATGTAGGTTATCAAGGACCTACCTTTGGTTCTGATAGTGGGTTTACAGGGGCTTATTAACATTTTAACATTAAATAAAAACAGGCTACACATGGGCCAATAAGAGCATGTTATAAACAAAAATTATGGCTAATTCATTATCCAATTCTATGCACATTACATTCAATTTTTTAAAAGCTTCTTAGCTTATGTTAAATTTTTTACTAAATTGAGTTTTGGTCTTCCTAGAGAATATTTTTTTTATTTCTGTCAAATCGAATCAACTATAAACAACTGTTATATTATTTTCCTAATGTGGATAACATAAAAAATACAAATTGCTGATATAGTATCTTAAACGTTATTACGTTGGAATATAAGTCACATACTGTGATTTGCCTCATGATATACTTACTACAACACTATTCATGAAACTGCAACTTAACAAGTACTCTTAGCTTGCTACATAATAGAAAGCAAACAAAAACTTCCATGACCCAAAGAAAATATCCTTCCTTTTTACAAGATGACTTGTTTCTCACCTGACTCTTAAACTATAAGAGTCCTTTTACTCATAAGTTCACACTTTAAGGTCAATCTCAGTATTTTTGCCCAAACTTCTGTTCAAAAAAGAACAAGTAAAATGCAAAACTTCTTCCGTAATGCCGATTTTCTTATTGGAAAACTTAAAATTAGGGTTTTCATAACAACTAACTCAATCACTTAATAAATAAATGCCTATGGTATATACAAAACACTTCAGGAAAAATAACTATGTAAAAACAATTTGTTATACTCAATTTCTTCATTTTGTAACTTCCAATTAATATGGTATATATAAAACTATACATACATTCACCTACTTCTGACAGAGGTTCACGAGGAAAACAATATAGTATAAATAATTGATAAACACACATGAAGAATGATTATATGTAAAAAGGGTCCCCTTGTCTGAATTTCCAGTGGGAAACAAACTTCACACTTCTAAAATGATGTATTTATTAGCTAGAAACCTTTAAATTGTCCAAGCATTTGGATAATACTAAGCCCCTGTTCAACACCACCCTTTCTCACCCCAAAAATGAGTGAGAGAAACAGGGGAAAGAAATAATATGAAAAATGGATTCAGTTATTTGTGTTATTTATCTGTTGAACACTCTCAGATCTCCCATATTTTCCCAAGACAGAGACTTCACATCAACCATCCAGAATATTACCCTCAAATAAGCAGAATAAGAAAATTAAAGGCAGTATAGAACTAAGAATATTTCCTATTTGTATTATCACTAAACAGATAAGACACCAATTAGTTAATGAACTTGTATCTTAATACACATATCCCTACATTATACAAAGCAATTCTTATAAAGAATTTACATGAAGTAAATTCAGCATCACAGACAATCCTATGTAGTTCAAAGTCTCAACATTTGACAGATAGAAGAACAAACTCAAACAACTCTTATAAAATCACACAATTAGTAAGTGGGGCAGTTACATGTAAACTCAGGGCTGAAAGACTTCTATTCACAGAAAACTAAAGGAAAAAAAATTGAAGTCAGGGGACCAGGGCTATAATTGTATCATTAGAATGGCCACTAACAGCCATTCCCCTGGACCTGTGGATTCTGCATCCTGAAAAATAATGTCTTCCACCCTATGTGCTTCACAAGGCCACTGTAAGAATCAACTAACAGTCATGAAGTATTTTGAAAAGTACAGTGTTAGATAAATGGGGAGAGATTAGTCTTCCAACTTAACAAATGATAGTTGAGTCCTGAACTCAAGGGACAGCAATACAATACCATGATCTTGTGACTGTTATTTTTTCAGCCTACAAAAAATTCTGCAGTTCAAAAAGAATTCTAAATCTCAGTCAATGTGTGATTCATAAATGGAAAAATAAAACCACTAGGTTCACTTAATCGAAACGTGAGCGTTTATAAGACAGGAGAAGAGAACAGACTAAATTCTCTCTGCCTGAAAAGGCCTCTCCACCAACCCCTACCAGTATTAATGATGCCACGGTAATGATAGCAAGTGCCTGCAGTATGGCAAGCACTCAGCTAAGTATTTTACATGCATTACTCCATATCCTCAAAAGCCCTTTTGAGGGAGAAATAAGTATATCAATTTTACAAAGGAAACAATAGTCTAGAGGAGTGGAGTAACTTATCTGAAATAAGCATCTAGTTAGTGGACAAAGCAGGATTCGCACTAGACCACCTGTTTATAGAGCTGGAGCTCTTCGTAACTCACTGCTATAAAGCAAGCCCACCCACCCAAATGCTACCTCTCAGGAAGCCTTCCTTCATCCCAAACCAAGTGTAAAACTAATTCTCCCTTCGAAGCACCATTTCATTTCCTTTCTGGTGACACCTCTACCTACCTATGTTATGCAGTATGAACAAACATGAAAATCTATTAACATTATTATGAATGCATACACGCAGATACACATACATACACATACTTACACACACATATATGTACAAAAGTGCAAGCATATAACTTATCAAGTCTTGGGTTCCTCATCCCTAAGGAATCATCTACTTCAACAAGACTTGTTTTGAAGCCAAACAAGAATTTCTTTAAAGTGCTTAAAGAAACATTATTTGCCCAAAACCACAGAGCCAAGATATGAATTTAGGTTTAATGACCTACGTGACTAAGCCAGCCACTGACGCCAAAGCCCAGTACCATATATATAGCTCATCTGGCCTCTCGGATCTCAATTCTTAAGGTTGTAGTGGGTTAGGGACCAGAACCATGTCAATTCAGTTAATACATATTTATTGTTACAAAATTATAAAAGCTGAATAAATTCATTGTTGGTAATATTCTATAATTCCATGAGAGAGAATGCCATTAGCTTCCTTGTGAGATTCCAGACTCTGGTCCTTCCAGGGCACAAAGTTAGGTCTACTCCCCAACCCCCACTGCCATCCCCAATAATGGTAAGAAAGGAAGAAATCTGATTTCACACCTTTTCTGGAAATTAGATTCAAGCAGAATAGTAGCCTGTTCTCATACATAAGATGCTTAACCCTTGAAATGACATTTTCCAAATACCATCCTTAACTTAAATGCTCTACTCTGACCACACACTCAGCTCAGACAGTGCCTCCCCTGACCTCTACACTTCCTCAACCCTTCGCCCAGCTTGAATTGAATTTAATGAGCCCTCCCATATGCTCCCACTGCACTAGTTGCCTTCATGTTTCACCACTTACTAGTTCTATAGCCACATACTATTCCTTGAAGGTATTGTTTTGTTCTCAGCTATATTCCTAATATATGCCACAGTGCCTGGATGGTAAGCACTCAAATATTTAACAAATGAATAAATAAATGAATAAATGGCTGATGACCCAATTAGGACTCTGTCTTGGTATTTCTGGTGGGATGTATGAGCAGCTCCTCATCATTCTCCATAGCTGTACACAGCTAGACTCATAACAGTCTTGCCTCAGAGCTGTCTCTCTACCAGGCTCTAGGCAAGGTGCTATGACCACAGCTTCTGTGCACCTTTTGGTTACTGAGGAGCAAATTCAAGCTCATAAGAGTGTGCTTCAACTAGGATGCTGACCACGATTCATTCTAAAGGTACTTTGTTCTCAGATAATTTATTTCAGGGAACTGCTGATATAAACAGCAAACACTGCCATCATATCATACACAATTACATGACCAATCCTGTAAAATGATCGCCTTGGTTAAGCCTCCATTTTTGATCCCTCATGTTCCACAGTGGGTACATGACGCATTAACCCTTTAATTTAATATTTACATCAATCCTACAAAGTAAATCGTTTATGATCAGTCTCCATTTTAAGATTGAGAAAATGAGACTCAGATAGTTAAGTAACTTATCCAAAGGTACCATAAGAGCAAATCTATAATTTGAACCCAAGCCTGTTAGGTGCCAAAACCTGTGAACTGCTATACTAAAGAGTCTTCAAGTAAAAGATACCTGCCTCATCAGCTTCATAAGGTGACCTTAATCAACTAAAAACTGAGCTAAGGGGTCAGGAAGAGACAATCATCCAATAACTCAAAATGTGAGGTTAGGCTTTCCATTCAGTATTATATCCCACTATAAACTCAACACAGAAGATAAAAGGAACTTCAAGAATCAAAACTGCCGTAAAGAATAAAAGTTATACAATCCTAAATGATATTGTTGTGAGAAAATTTAAGTTATTATGAGAAGTTGGCCTTTTTCAAAACAGTTATTCAAAATGATGGAGTAGAAGAATAAAATGACCATCTGTTAACAGGGTGGTTAAAGGTTAGAAAAGCAGACCAGAAAGAAAGGATGAGAGAAAAAAGTCTTGTTCCAAGAATAACAGACCATATGCAAAGTTACTCCCTCGCCAATACATGAGAAACACACGGCATATGGAAAATAGGAAAAATGTGACAGTATCTACAGGAATTCTCTTTTTAAAAAACAGTTGCCAATTAAAACAAAAGGTTCAAATCATTAGTAATTAGACCACAGAATATCTGAAATAAAATTGTAGCAACGGCACCATGTGTTTAGTTCCTCTAGATTTACAGCACATGCATTGAAAGGCAATTTCTCTAGTGAAATCATTCCAACTACAATGCATACCTACATGATTTTTAATAAAGTCACTAGACAAAGTTAAACTTCACTTAAAGTTACAATTAGCTACTTGTTAGGTTATTGTCACGAAAGCATCTGATTTAATGCTATTCTAACTGTTCTAACTTTAAAAGAAATATATAAGTAGTGTCCATTCTTATTTCTCATTCTCCTTTATGACAATATTTAAAGACACTGGCATTTTAATATTCCAAATCCACACTGCTTCTCTGACACGTTTGCTTTACAACTTCTGAAAGATTAATGAGACTTCACTTAAATGCATTTCCAGCCTGTCAATCCTGATGTTTCAATGGCTTTATACAATTTCCCTTGGAATAAAATTTTAACAGAGAAAGCAGTTTTTTATTCTTTATACTTATGGCGGACACTTAATTAGCATCCTCAGGTTACACACAATTTCCTGAAGAGACCAAATTAAACAGAGCCCAGAGATAATGTTTCTAAATTTGGCAAACAGCACAATTCCTACAACTTTCCTCTGGCATATTTACAGCTCCCTTCTATGATACACTATTTCATTTAACTAACTTACCTCATTCCTTCTTTTCTAACCACAGACTTTTAACATAGAGTGTTCTCTTCACTATTATTTTATTGATAAAATGAATTTACTGAGGAGGGGATTAGGAATGATATATAATATGTAATCATAAAAATGATACAATAGGGAAATAACCTACGTGAATTACATAGCTTGTCTATACATTAATACAACTTTTAGGATTTTACATTCCCTATACCTAGGCACAGAGAAATGAAAATATAATTTGGTCAATAATATTTATCCTATACACATTTTATTAATGACCAGAATTGATTAACCATGTGTCAGGCACTGGTTACTAACATATATAATCTCATTTAATAATAACAACGATAATAATAAAATGATGTCTAACATATAAATTGTGCTTACTATGTTCCAGGCACTATTCTAAGTATACTGCACATGTTAATTTATTTAATCCTCACCTTTAATCCCCTATGAAGTGCAATTATTTTAAATTCATAAATAAGGCTTTGAAAAAGCTCTTACTCATAGTATAAGTGAAGAAGTGACAAAGCCATAATTGAAATTTAAGTTGCAATATGGAGTCAAGCCAAACTCTTACCCTCTAAGTAATACTTTCCACTTTCGCTGTTATCACTCCACCCCCAAACAACTCTTCAAGGACTCTCTGGGACCTAAAAGATAGAGAAGTGGAATTTATGGTTCCTATTGAGGTACTGCATCACATAGAATCTTATGTCCAACAATATTTATAAACTTCAGCTAGAGCTCAGTCAACCTTGCTGCCATCTCCCAAACCTCTCATTCAGTAGTCCATACCTTTTTTCACATTATATCCCCTAAAACAGCCTCTACAATCTCCACCCTCAAATTTTCCCCAGAGTTCAAAGTTCCGCCTCCTTCACAAGACATTCTCTGACACTTCCAGCCAACTGTGAAATTCCCTTTGCATAAACTCAGTAATTACTGCAAGCTATGACCATTTTTGTTAGTAAGCATATACTGCCTCATATTGCAACTTGAATTATTTTGACATGCTTTTCTCCAAACTATAAAAAAAGGTCAGAATGGTGCCTCAAAATCCAGTACCCACCTCTGTCCACAGCACAGTGTTATACATATAACAGGAGCTTCATAACTATTGTTGAACAGATGAACATGTACTTTTATTTAGTGAGACAGAGTAAGGCAAAGTACTTTGACAAAGTATAGGTGTTGATGTCAATAAACCTGAATTTTAATCTGCCATTTGCTACCTGTTTGACAATGGCAAGTTGTCCTGAGTTTCTATTCTCTTCTTTACAAAAATAAAACCTCTACCTCACTGAGCTGTTATAAAATTTAAATGAGATTACCTTCAAAAGGGAGACAAACTGACAGTTCTCAATATTTACAACGGAAGCCAGAAAACAGAGGAATGGTACCTTCGATGTGCTTAAAGAAAATAACTGCCAATTACAGAATTCTAAATCCAGGGATTATATCCTTTGAAAATAAATGCACTTTCAGAAAAACAAAATTTGAGTTTGCCACCAGCGAACTATACTAAAAGAAATTCTAAAGGTTATTCTAAATTAAATTTAGACCTGTACTAAAAGAAATTCTAATGGCTGTTCTTCAAGCAGAAAAAATATCATATAAAAGAGATCCAGACAGGAAAACAAAGAGATAAATATATGGGTAAATCCAAATAAATATCGATGGTTATTACATTATATAAAATAAAATATTGACTTATGGGGTTTAAATACACAGAAAAGTATGCAACTATAATAACATATAAGTTGAGATGAGGGTAAAGATGCATATATTGTCAGGATAAAGGATAATGGTATCAATTAACAATAGATTCTAATAAGTCAAAGATGTATTGATTGAATTTTTTTAAGAAAACCACAAAAAGAACTGAAAAAGGCTGCAGAAATTTCCAAGTAATTAAGAGGTGGGCAGATGACTTAAGAGAAAATGATTTATGAAAAAATACCACGGGCACAATGCAACGTCCTTTCAGGGTGGGAAGCAGCAACTTTGCAAAGATGAAGAAACCAAGACTTTGTGGGGTTAAGTTGACTCTCAAGTTGGGCAGGGCAGGTGTTGAAAGCAGGTCTGTCTAGTTCCAAAACGTGTATTTCCATGATGTCATGTTCTTGGTGGAGAAAGCAAAATGATCAAGAGACAATGTAATGAACAGATGAGTTTTAAAAAGAAAAAGAAAGAAAGGAAATGAAAAGAAAAGAAAGGTATGGAGAGAAGAGAATAGGTTGGAGGAAGAAAATAAGGGAGAGAATTTTAAGGAGAGAGAAAAAGGAGTTGAACTGGGTGCAGTCCTGGGTCTCTGGGGCCTGCCTGTGTTTCACATTAGAACCTCTGCCGCTCTGGACTGTGGCTGTGACCCACAACGTGACTCCACTGAGGGGTCCCCCATTTCCTGTCATGGCTCCACCAAGTCCTTCCACCCAAAGTTACTCTATACCCCCCGACCACAACCACACTTCCACCTACTCCCTACAACAGGTGGCAGTGATCAGGAGAATAGTGAACATGAACTTTTTTGGCAACCAGCTGTGTGCCCCTGAACAAGTCTCTTCCTTTTCTTGGCCTCATTTCCCCCATTTGTAAAAGAAGGGGTTGAATTAAATGATTTCTTGAGACCCTTCAGGCTCTCATATTTTATTAACTGGTAAATTTTTTTAAATGCACCTTTTATTTTGAAAATTTTAAATCCTACAGGAGAATTAAAAGAATATTACAATTAACATCTATGTACCCTTGACATAGCTTTACCAAGTTAACATTTTGCTGCATTTGCTCTATTTTGTGTGTGTGTGTGGAACTATATGAAAATAAGTTGCAGGCATCGTGACTTTGCCTCTAAATACTTTGCTGCATCTCCTAAGAATAAGATCACTATCCCTCTTAACCACAATACCATTATCACACCCAAGAAAATTAACAACTGAACAATATCCAAAATATAGGCCATATTTAATTTCCTCTACTTGTTTCTAAAATTTCTTAATTTTATTTTTAAATCCAGGATCCAATCAAGATTCACACACACACTGCATTTTTCTCATTTGAGTCTCTCTTTTAGGCTAGAACAATCTCCTCACATTTGTTTTGTTTTTCATGTCAGCCTGTTTCATGTCAGATCAACTGTCTTATGGAATGCCCCACATTACAATTTCTCCAATGGTTTCCTCATTTCTGGCAATAATACAACCAGAAGTGATGTTATATAGTTTTTACTGCATCAAGTCAAGGAATACTGTCATCAGCTTAGTGATCCTAAGCTTACTCACCTGGTTAAGAAGGAATGTCAGATTTCCACAGTATAAAATTATTTCCTTTTGTAAGTAGTAATCTGTGATGAGATACTTTGAGCCTGTGTGAATAACCTTTATC
This sequence comes from Eonycteris spelaea, assembly GCA_003508835.1. Lineage (NCBI taxonomy): Eukaryota > Metazoa > Chordata > Mammalia > Chiroptera > Pteropodidae > Eonycteris > Eonycteris spelaea. The sequence continues at coordinate 6,906,791 of PUFA01000093.1, read as the reverse complement.
TCAATACTTAACAGTTTTAGCATCCACGGATGATCCTTGCCTGAACCAAATTATTACATTGGGGTATGCAAAAAAGTGATTTTCTAATTATGTCATCCCTTCTACATTTATTCCCTGGCAGTCTTCTGCAAAAAAAAAAAAAAAAAAAAAAAAAAAAAAAAAAAAAAAAAAAAGAGAGAGACAGAGAGACAGAGAGACTTGCCTTTCTCCCTCCCTCCTTCTTTCTCCTTTCCCCCATGCTTCCTCTCACTATGGACTGGTAAGATTATTAAGTTCAATGTCTATTACCATCACTTTTTGTCATGCTCAAGCTGTCTCAAATTTAGCAAATGGTAGCCTTGACAAGTGAGTCCCTGTATGCTTTGGACATGAACTGCTAGTCTTTGATAGTCCCTTGCTTTTTAACACAAGATGTCCCAGGCTTGGCACTTTTCCCGCCCCACACTAGGTACCAGCCATTTCTCCAATGTTTCCTTTAGTGGTGCTGAAAATGGTATTGAAAATCCCATTATCTGTCTGGGCATTAAGATGTGCTCATCTCTGCTGGATGTCATTGCTTCTAGGCCCTTTTGGCAGAGAGAACAAGTAAATACATTAAAATCACAAGTTCATATTGATAATTCCAACTCAGATTTTATGTTACAAGATTTTTTCTTCTTGCTTTTATTTCTTTTTCACTAAAACTCCTGATTCTTAATAACATTAATTCATATTTATGTGCTTTATAATTAACAAAAATTATCAAGGGACGTTAAACATCTCTTTGTGGTATAAGCCTTCAGGGGCAAGAAGGTTCAAGATACTTTAGGTTTTAATTTTTTTTTTTCTGACACACAAAGAACAAACTCTACACCTACACCATTGTTTCCAATATACCATTCACTTCTAATTCCAGTCAGATCACTGAGTCTTCTCTCCAGAAATAATGCCAAGATTCTGTTCTTAATTCTTTTTTTCATGTAACTATTACTGAGCATTTACTATGTGTATCCTGTGTTCTGTAATTAATACTAAGAGGACAGAAATAAATAAAACATGGACTCTCATGTCAAAGAGTTAATATAACAGAAAGATACAACTGATTAGGTAGAGTCAAACAAATATTACACAGGTAGGACAAAGATGTCAAAAGACAGAATGTGACCAACTAGAATTCATGTGGGTTGCTGATAGGAGTGTAAAGTAGGAAAATTACTTTAGAAAACTTTTTAACATTCTCTCCTAAAACTGAACATATACATAATCCATGACCCAGTAATTCTATTCCATGTTATATACCCACAGAAGTGTGTGCATGTGTAAACTAAAGACAAGTGCAAGAATATTAATAGCAGCACTTATTTGTATTGGTCAAAAATTGGAAATAACCCATATGTCCATCATAATTATACAATGGAACAATGTGAAATCAAGTAACTCCTGCTACACACATGAACATGAATGAAGCTCACAAATATTGAAAAAAATACTTACACACAAAACATAACACACAGCTTTGACTGCGTATTGTTTAAGAACAGGCAAAACTAGTCAAAGTCAGAATAGTGGTTACTGGCAGAGGGGGTAGTGAGCAGTGACTAGGAAAGGGACATGAGAGAGGTTTCCTGGGGTGCTAATAATGTTCTATTTCTTCTTCTGAGTACTGGTTAAAAGGATGAATTCACTTCGTGAAAATGCACCAAGCTGTATACACTTATGATTTATGTACTTTGTTTTATTATACTTCAATAAAAAATTACTTTAAAAAAAACAGATGGAAAAAAAAGTAGACAGGAAGGTAAACTAGCATTTACATCCTACTAAGTAGGAAGCACCTAGAGTTCTAAACACATGGAAATTGTTTTATCTGAACCTGCTTTATTTTAGGGACTCCCCAGCCGTGTGAGGCAGAGCAGGCAGAGCCCACCTCCAAAGTGTGATTCAAAAGTAATGACTCAAAGAAGCTGGGTCCTCGGAGAATCCATCCATTCTGGAAAGTGCTAGCAACACAGCAGCTTCATTTGGTTTCCGGAGACAGCAGTTCTACTTACAGTGTCTAGCATCCCCTGACAGTGCTGGCAGTTCAAACTCCAATGTCTGCTATAGCATAATGTCCCTAGGTACAGAACTCCTGAGTATGTCTCACTGGCTCTTAAAGAGATTCTGTGAGCCACTTAAAAACATCCTATTTATGATTCCTTGCCATAGTCAATTTCTGTTGCTTGCAACAAAGAGTCCTAATTCCCTATTTGATAAATGTAAAAAAAATAAAGACTCACTACATTGAAAAAGTTAGGCAGTTTTTATAAAGTTAAATTCACTTACCATTCACCCAGCAATCTCACTCCTAGAAATCTACTCGAGTGAAATGTAGACATGTGTCCACACTCCAAAACATATTTTAATACGTTTAATATATGATGCATGAAAATGTTTGTAGCAGCTTTACTCATGATGGTCCAAAACTAGAAACAATCCAAAAATCCATCAACTGGTGAATAAATTGTACTATATCCATACACTGGATATACTCAGCAATAAAAAGATATCAACTCTCGATACATGCAACAACATGTATGACTCTCAAGAGCATTAGGCTAAATGAAAGGGGTCTGATTCAAAAGGAGTCATAGTTAATGACTACATGTATATGACATTTTTGGCAAAAGCAAAACGATAGGGATAAAAATTAGATCAGTGATTGCCAGGGATGGAAGGTGAAGAGAGGGGACTAACTACAAAGGAACCCAAGAGATCTTCTTGTAATGATGGAAGTATTTTACATCTTAACTGTGGTTGGTGGTGATTACATGATTAAATAAGTCTGTCAAAATTCACAGAACTGTGTACCCATAAAGGATTAATTTTACTCTATGTAAAGTATACATCAATAAAAATGGCTTTTAAAAAGACTTAAGAGATGCCACAAATCTTACTGAAGGCAATATATCCAGTTAAGAAGCTGATTCAAACTCAGGTCCTAATTCAAATACCCATACCTTGAAGGATAAAGAGATTGGGCTAAAGGCACAGAGAAGAGGGGAATGTGTGTGGGCGGGGGGGGGGGGGGATTCCAAGATGTTATTTTCTTCTCAAAACTATGCTTATCAAAATTTTCAAGGCCTGCTTCAGACACCACCTCTATCATATAGCCATCTATTCATTTGCTCATTCCACAAATATTTCTTGAATGGCTACTATGTGCCATCCACCGTTCTAAACACTTAAGACACATCAGTGAACAAAACCAAAATCCTTGCCCTCATAGAGCTTCAGCCTAGCAGGACTGGGAGGGAAAGCAGTATATCATAAATAAGTCAGTAATGCAGTCAATGTAAAAAGTTAAGTACAATACCAAAAAAAAAAAAAAAGAAAAAGAAAAGAAAGAAAAAAAAAGGAGCAAAGTAAGAGGAACCAAGAGTGTGGGGAGAGAAGGTTGCAGAACTAAAGACAATTAGAGTAAGTTTCATTCACAAGTTTTGAGCAGATCTGAAAGAGGTAAAGAACATTTCAAGCAGAAGGAACAGCAAATGCAAAGACCCTGGGTCTAAAGCATGCCTAGCCCATTAAATAAATAGCAAGGAGGCAAATGAAGTGAACCAGGTAAGAATGCCAGCAGATGAGGTCAGAGAAGTAATGCAATCAGATGAAATGGGGGCGTTTGACCATTACTGGAGTGAAAAGGGGAGCTGATGCAGGGTTGGGGCAGAAAAAGAATGTGATCTGATATATTCCTAAAGGATTATTCCAGCTATTGTGTTGAGCTAGCCTGTTGGAGGCAAAGGTACATACATATATATATGGCAGGGGTTGTGAGTAGGAATCTCTTATGAAGATTCAGGTAGAAGATGATCAGACCAAGATATGCCAAGAGTAAATGTAGTGTTATGACACTGCATATACTAAGAACATAAGGCAAACAGGACTATCTTATGGGATGTGAGAAGGGAGTGAAGGTTAATGCCAAAGTTTTAGGCCTGAACAACTGGAGGACGAAATTGTCTTCATCGAAGGTGGTGAGACTGAAGCATAATATGAAGAAAAGAAAAGGGCTTGGTTTTAGACATGTTCTATTAAGATGTCTATTAAACATCCCAGTTCAGTAGGCAGTTGAATATATGACTCTAAAGTAACAAAAAAGAAATCTCAGCTAGAGATATCAACTTGGGAGCTGGTGTATGAAGAACATTAAAAGATGTGTAAGTTAGATAAGATCCCCAATGAGAACTTCACTTTTAAAAAGTAGGGAGAAAGGAAGAAACAACAAAGAAAACTGATAAGTATTGATCAATAAAATGGGGAGAGGGGAGAGGGAGGAGAATGTGTGGTGTCCTAGAAGCCAAGAGTGAAAAAAGTGTGCCAAGAAGGAATGAGTAATCAACTGTGTCAAATGCTATTTATAGGTCAAACACAATGAGGATTGAGAATTGACTGTTGAATTTAGGTACTTTGATGCTACTAATGACCTTGCCAAGGGCAGTTTCGGCTGAAGGCAGGAAAAAAGCTTGAATAAAACTGGCTTAAGAAAGAATGAGTTGGAGAAACTGGAACCCTTATACATTGCTGATGGTAATATAAAATGCCATCATTTTTGGAAAAGTCTGATAGTTCTTCAAAATATTAAACATAAGCTTACCATAGGACCCAGCAATTCTATCCCTAGGTATGCACCCAAGAGAACTGCAAACATAGGTTCACAGAAAAACCTGAATATGCATGTTCATAGCAGTGCATTTCATAATAGCCATCAAGTGGAAACAACCCAAATGTACATTAACTGATGGATAAAAAAAATTCCAGTACATGTCCAGCACTGGAATAGTTTTCAGCCATGAAAAGAAATGAAGTACTGATATATGCTACAACATGGATGAACCCTGGAAATGTTATACTAAAACGTCATGTATTGTATGATTCCATTAGTATGAAATGTCCAAAATAGGTAGATCCATAGAGACAGAAAACAGAATTACTGGTTGCCATGGAATAAGGGATGAAAGAAACAGTGAGTGACTGCCAAGGGGTATAGGGTTTCTTATGGGATGAAAATGTGCTATTTAGATAGTGGCAACGGATGTACAACTTTGTAAAGATACTAAAAACTGAATTGTACAACGGTGAATTTTATGGTATGTGAATTCTATCTCAATAAAGAGAATGAGAGGAAAAAAATTAGAAAACATTTGGATACAGACAACTATTTCTAGACATTTTACAAAGGCGGGTAAATAAATGAGACAGTACCTAGTGGTGAAAGTGGGGCGAAGAGAAAGTATTTTTAAAGTGGAAAAAATAACAAGTTTATATGCTGATGAATGATCCAGTAGAAAACAAAAACTGTGATGGAAAACTGGAGTGGGAAGCATTTGGAGCAGTGTCCGCAAGTAGTTAAGAAGGGATGGTAACTAGTACACAAATGAAGGACTGTCTTTCATAGATGCACAGACAGCACATCTTTGATAAGGAGCGAGGGCAGAATGCATGGGTACCGAGTGCCTCAGTTTTCTTAGTGAAGTGGGAAGCAAGGTCATCAGCTGAAAGGAAGAGAAGGTGTTATAGGTTTAAAAAGAAAGATGTGTTGTCTAGGAGAGTAACAGAGTGAACAGACTATGTACTATGATCTCCTGGCAACATTAAGGACCCACTTGAGGGTCCTTAATTTAAAAATTTAAAAATACGATCGTCAGTGTCAGTGGTGTGTGTGTGTGTGTGTGGTGTACACATGTGCACACGCAAGCATGTGCTTGCATGTGTTTTACAGCTATGTTCAGATGCACGGATACAAGTACAGAGTAGGAATGTCAGATTTAACCAGGTTGTAAGTTTTGCCAAGTAAATTTGATAAAGCAAGAAGAGCATGGGAGTTGATATATCCAGAGGAATTTGTATAATGACCAACCATGGAATTTAAGTTGGGTGAGAGAGGGAGTGAGAACATCAAGAAGATAAAAAATAGTAAAAAAGTGGCAGGATCAATAGATCTGAGGTCCATAGTCTAACTGGCATCCATGGAACACAAGATCACTAGAGGAGGAGAGTTCAAGTAACCAGAGGCTAGTGTGTTAGAACAATCATCTACGTGTAAGTCATCCATAAATGCTCAAGCTCAAAAAATCATTCCAGTTTCTAAACAGCAAATGGATTCTTATAATTATCAAATGATTTTGCATTCAGCTGTCATTTATACTCCCTCCTCCACTCAAACATTGGCATCCCTAGTGCAGGTTCCATGCATTTTTATTTATTTATTTTACCTATTTATTTAGTAACATATAAATTTCCAAATATACTCCTGGGCATATTCCAGGTGTTAATAAATACTTATTGATGGATACAGGACCCTAATGAGTTATAAAACCATGCAGTGAGGGAATGAAAAGACAGATAAGTGAGCAATTGTCCTTTCCCTATCACAAACATCTGAGACAATTTCTCACCATTTACAGCTGTCTGCCTTTCAGACTACAATACACACACAATTAATTTACCAATCACTGTCCTTCATATTTACTATTCAAAGACACTGCAGCTGGTGAGGCAATTTTCTATGTTTGGCTGCAAAGACTATACACTATTAGCAATTGAAATTAGAGAAGATACAGCCATTTCATCAAAGGGAAGCTTCTGTTTTAAAATTGTTTTAACTAAAACAATTTGTACCTTCCATATATTTTCTTCAAGAACACATGTACGTCATTATTTTAACGAAAAGCATACTTTTAAAAAATTTCCGTTATTAATGGGGGAATGCACAAAAGGCATAAGAATGATGTCCAAAAGAGAGAAACCTATGTTGAGTTCTCATGCAATTACAAAATACTCTTGGCACAACTCACCTCTCAGTCACAGAATACAGGTAATAAGTGAACCTCCTGTAACCAATGGTTCTCATCTCAGTGCATTAGAACAAGAGGCGAAGGGGCCTTTTTAAGCTAGATGTGCCCTCACATCCCCAGACACCAATTTAATTGGCCTGGGGTAGGATCTAGGTTATCAGTATTTTTTTAAAACCTCCAGAAAATTCTAACATACAGCCAGACTTGAGAACTACAGACCTAAATTAATCCTTTTATCTGTATCAGCAGCCCATACATTTCTCCTGTACTTCAGATTTCATATCCTACTGCCTTCGACACTTCTCCAGCTAGAGGGTCGCATGAACACCCCAAATATAAATGTTTAATCCTAAAGTTAGTATATTTTCTCAAATGTATTTTCTCCTGTTTCCTTTGTTCCTTAACATTTTAGATATTGTAAAATATAGCTTACGTACAGAAAAATGTATAAAATGCATATAAGTACAATTTAATGGTCCTAAAAAAGTGTCGTTTGTAATTACAGGCATCGGCCAGAACAACAACTACAGCTAATAGCACCTCATTCTCCTATATTTCTTACCTTGGCTGGTGTCCCAATTCATCTAGTCACCCAGGTCAGAAGATCAGGGTAGGTATCATTTTAAAATTTCTCCTTCTCCCCATACAGCTAATAAATCCCAAGTACTGAAGATTTTACTGACTATGTATCTTCCCTCTTCTTTTTCATTGCCATTTTATTAGTCCAGGATCTCAATAGGAGGAAACTGCCTCCAGTTCATCCAATGAAATGATTTCTTAAAAAAACAAATCTGTCACCTCCGCTTTCTGCCTTCCCATATCTTAGCAAGGTAAGGCTCTCTATGAACTGGCCCTGATATGTATCACTCCTTCCCTCCCTGACTCCCCTCTAACAAACCTGCCCACTTTAAAAATTATACTACAAATGTACTAATGTGCTTACAATTACCTAAACACACTGTGACATTTTCTCTTTCTACTGCTGCTTTTCTGTAGGGCATATACTTGAATTTATCTCAAAACCCAACTCAGCCATGAATTTCTCCAGGAAGCTGTCCCCAGCCACCCCACTCCATCCCTAAATAGTGATTGACTCTCCCTCTATGCTATTTCTGTATCCTGTTCTTATCTATAGAATTATTTACCACACTTGTAGTTAGAAACATTTTCCAGTGTCAGCCTCACTTACAATAGCCCCATACTTGCTCTGGGAACTGTCTGTTCTAGCCCCACTACTTTGTTCCACCCACAAAAGTAAGTTTCCTTGGTGGCCGAAGAAAACTGGACTTTGGGTGATAAACACAATAGAATATACAGATGTCAAATTCAATGTACACCTGAAAATTATGTAATCGTATTAACTAATGTTACCCCAATAAACAATTTTTAAAAAACTAGGTTTCCAACAGGAGATATGTATTTCAAAACCCTGCCCTCAGCCACAGCTGAACTAGGGCTGGGCCAACCAGATTCTACCTCCCAGAAATTTGTAATAAAAATTAAAAAAAGAAAATTGGTGTCTGTGTGGCTGAGAACTGTTCATTTTAAAAGAAAGGCTGTTGGGACAGCCATATTCTACCATATTACTAAAAAAGAGAATAAAGCAGATCTTCAAATAGAGAAAAGAATGAACAGATGAGCAGAGGGAAACAGTGGTAAGAGGAGACAGTCCTGTGGGCTTTCCAGTTCTTGGTTCCAGTCCTTCTTAAAGCCTCTCTGAATTCCATTCCTTGGTTTCTGAAAACAAGACTTGATCTTCAGCTACCACTGGTTTCTATTATTTGCAACTAGAAAGTCCAAGTACGATACTGAATTTACTTCCTTACACACATATCTAAGTACCCTATTAACACCATGAAGGCAGAAGCTGTGTCCTAATCTATCTGCCGGACTAGCACAGACCCCGGAAAGTGCCAATTAATGACTGCCATCCCTGGCACGCTGAAGAGTTGTGCATTTTACACATGTAAATTTTAACTTTAAATAAGTGTAAACAAGTATCAAACTCTAGCTATTTGCATGTCAAAGTGTTTAGGGGTGAACTGTAAGGATGTCTGCATCTTATTTTGAAATACATTAAAAAATAAGATGGCTTGATAGATGACTAGTGGGACGAATTGATGGAAATACATGTGTTAAAGCAACAAAAGAGAATGTCAGTTGTTTAGGTTGAGCTACTTGTAGAATACGTTGGTGTTTGCTGTACAGTTCTTTCAACTTTTTTGTATGTTTAAATTTTTTAAATAAAATGCTTAGAGAAGAATATAACACCAATTGCACTGTCTTCTATGTAAAAAGTCTATACACAACATACTTATTAACTGACTTTATTGCCTCTGCCTTAAAATAGAAATTCAAAGGACTTTAATAGGTACGACAGGTACTTAGGTGATTGCCTTTTCACTAATTAGGTTTTCAAAGTGTTTTGTCTGTCTTCCCAGTTCACAAGCCTGTTTTATAGTGACAGCAGTGAGGTACAATTAAAATGTAAATTAAATACTTCCAACTTCATGCCTCCTTTAAAACTAGTTTTAGAAAGTGTATTAAAGTTACAATAATTCATATCATGTATTCTATTATCAAGACAATCAAGACAAAATAAAAAGAGCTGGGAGCTACACAGTTAACCTTCCCTTGACAATAAAGAAAAATACATTAGGAGAATAAGAATTAGGAGATAAGAATCATAGAATCACAGACTGCTAAAACTGGTCAAAAAACACTGATACTACAAGATTCTTATTTTTAAGAGAAAACTAAGACCCAAAGAGGGAAGTATCTTGCCCAAGGTCATCAAACAACTTTTAGCAAATCTCGGTCTCAAACCCTGTGCTCATGACTAAAAGTGCTCAGTGCTCTTTCCATCCTCCTTTGTAGTTTTTTTATACCACCCGCCCCGCCGCCCCAGTGTTGTTCTGTTTTGTTTTGCTGAAGAGTAATATTATGTGGTGTGCCTCATCTCAGCTTAAGTATTATGTGTTTGTCCAACTGGTTCAATATTTTGGTACTAGGTATTCAAGAATTTATAAATACAAGTGAATACAAGAATCATATTAGGACTAGAGTTCAAATGACATATTTTATAACTCACTGTAACTGAACTACATTAAAATGGCCTGAAAGTGCTGTCCCATTGTTTTAAGCAAATAAAGAGGCGCAGAATTTTAGCAGTACACTAGCCTGCATTTCTTCTCTGTGGTAGAAGGTCAAAGTTTTACAAGTATTCTTCCCAAAAGTGAATAAATAACTCAAAGCTAAGGAGGTTGGAAGAACTTTTTTTCATTCAGTCTAATTTTTAGTGTTTTTTAAAATTCAGAGTGTATATGCTAACATAATGGATTACCAAAGATGTGGATAATTATATTCTTGCAAAAGCATTCAAAGAATGCTAGTCTGTGTTGTATAAAGATCTAATTAGGCTTCAGTGAATTTCTGATGCACTACTGTATTTCTATTGATATCTTGTCAGACAACAAAAAATTTAAAAGACTGGATCATTTAAGGTACAACTTCAGCAAAATGCAGTGTTATCCCAGAGAGCTATATATATATATAGGTCACCAACCAGATACAAACAGAATGGTATTTCTTTGTCTGATTTTTGTCATTTTCATGGCAAAACTAAAGCTGTAAGGAATGTCAAAAGGATATTTTTATGTGGAAAATAAATTTAAACCATTCTACTTCTATCTATTAAAATCCAATGGTACTAAAGATACCTCTTCTGAAGTAATTTAAGAATAGAGTGCTCAACAAGATAGAATTTCAAAAAAAGAAAATCAAAAACAAGTCAACCAGAATGAGCTTGATGCCCTTGTTATATTAACATGGGAATTGTAGAAGTCTCCACCTACTTTCTGATTAGTAATCCATCTGTACAAATATTTAACATTCTGCCGTAGTCCACAGCTTCCAACCCCTAAATCAGATTACCACAAACTCTGCTGCTGAAAATGCACTTCACCAAGAACACTTCAATACTGGTGAAATACTCAAATACTAAATGGTACCTTACCTCCTAGTATGTCAGCAGGGATTCTTCCAGGTATTATAAAGCAGAAAATGTTTCCAAATTCTTGAGTAGCATGTACTGAAATGGTTTTTCCATAGCAAATGTAGCAAAATTATCTATGAAATTACATAGATAAGCACTTAGTTTCATAAGAAATATATTTACTAAGAGAAACATAGCTGCTGCAATTATTTTATTTCTATTTTTTACATCCTTTGCTCATTTTACACATTATTTTCCCTACCAGAAAAGGGTTATAAAAAACAACTTCTAAAGAGGGTAAAATCCCTGTTGCCTGGTATTCCGTTAACTGGCATGTCTAAAAAATGATGTCATTTATGAATGTAATGATGACTATGAAGCAAAGCAAGTTCTTAAAGTACTTTCTAAATTTTCAAAATAAGACCAAATTACATCAAATATCTGTCACTATATTATATTGGACATCAATGATGATATATTGGGACACACTGTTAAGATATGAAAAGTGATGACAGTAAGCATAAAATTTGTTGGACAGAATTTTCTGTCCCCCACATATAATGTGTTATATGAACTACACTGATTTTGAAGCCATGCCATCTGGATGTTAAGTCTCAGTTCTACAACTTCCTAGCTGGTTTCCTTCGATGTTTAATCAATCACCCAATCTCAGTTCTCTCATCTACGATGGGAATATCACTACTTGCTTTATGTACCTACCTCACGGGACTGTTACAAGAATCAAGAGTTGAATGTGTGTGATCATTCTTTGTAAACACAGCACTGAGTTGTTCTAGCATTCCTACTTAAATCTACAGCATTATAACACTCCAGAAACTGCTAACTATCCACCCAAATCCACCCTGTTTCTTCCAAAGTAAGAGAGTTGCAGTTCAGATGAGGATCCCTACCTTCACATTCTGTAGCCAAAAAATGCATTCCCAAGAACATTTTAATGTTGATGAAATACCCAGAACACTATAGAATGACCTTACCTCCTAGTGTTAGCAAAGAGAAAGGACAGTACATTACCCAATCTCTCTGCAGCTAGATAACGCAATGAAACTAAACCTTCATCAATAGATACGAGCAAAATTATATTTGCAAATTTCATCTCACCTGCTTAAAAGAAAAATCTCTCACCCTGCACTTCCAACAAAACAACCTTGGACACCATGCATTGAAGATAGACTCCCCATCAGCCCAAATGCCTGAGGTCCCTAAATGTTTATATGAAGGACAGCCACATACTGATGTGGACACCTGCTCTGAACTATTATGCACTGCATTTTAGGGTTTCAGCCAATGTATCTCTGGGCTCTAGTTCAACAGCTAGGGTGACTTAACTAATACATTAGCCAACCCTTCACACAACGTAATGACTGCAACTACAAAATCCCTAATAAGAACTTAATAAGCTTCCAATGCCCTCACACAAGGTAACAAATAAAAGGTAAAATAAAATTCCCAATATGACAGTTTCCCAGAAAGAGATTATCTGAAAAGATCGTAAAGCATAGTGGATAAGAGAAAAGGCCCTAAAATCAAACTGCCTGGGTTCAAATTCCTGCTCCACCACTTGCTAATAAGTGTGTAACCTTGGGATAGGAAATTAACCTCTGTCTCACATGTAAAGTGGGAATAAAAGCAGTACTCACCTCATTGAATTGTTGGAAACATTTAAATGGGAAAAAATTCTATGTTTTAAATCTGCTTAGCAAAGCGCATGGCAAAAAAATACTCAGTAAACGTTAGCTTTTATTATTAAAATTATAAAATTCATCAAAATACTGCACAATTTCACTTCGCTGATCATGTATCAATAAGGAAGACAACAGGAATGCTATCAAAAATTCTCTATAAACTAGGTGGTGGGGAAAGTATCCTAGAAGATATGCAATTAAACCTACATTCCCTTAACAGAAAATTTAAAAATCTAACTTCCAATAACCAAGAAAGACAGCTGCATAAAAGAAGCAGGATCCAGCTATTTACAAACCATTACACTGACCAAGAGAGAACAGTGCATTGTATTGAGACAACCCAATTTCAGAACAGGCTGACTCTGATGGCACTGTTTTCCAAAACAAAAAGAGACATCCTAGCATCCCACATATGCACATGTATTTATAAATAGTTGACATCCACATAGTTGATATTTTACTATTCTTTTTTACTTCTCTTTCACCAAAATTCAATGAAAGCAAGATCTATGTTCCACACTTCTTTTATTACCTCCCTCAATTTTAGCACTACTCTAGGCCCAGAGTACTCAATTTTCTTAAACTATTCTTAATGTTATATATAAAAATTCTAAGTACTGTTTCCACACCACACCAAAATTTAGCGGTACTGTCATTCTCTGTTATCAACTCTACGAATTCAAGGGGGCAAACTAAAAAGAGATAGCACCACCGGTGGCTAAAGCTTCTTAGCCTTTGCTGGCTCTGCCTCCAGACCTCATAAAGCTCCAGTGCTCCAGGTTGTGTCCTAAGCCTCCCTCTCTTTTTGATCACATTTTCTTCTAAGCGGCCGATCCCAGTTTTGTGACTCTAAATAATTCCTATATTCAGATCACCACTTTATATCTACAATCCTATTTTCTACCTGGACTCTATATTTGCCTATCCAATTGATGACTGACATTAACGAAAATAAAGTAATCAAAACAGGACTATAAATTTTTTCCCCAAACCTACTCCTCTCCTAAGTCTTACCCATTTTTTCACTAAAAACCAATAACCATCCACCCAAGCTCTAAAAGGAAAAAGTTCAGCCCTGGAATACAGACTGTTAACATATCCTATCAACTCTACCTCTAAAATATAGCTTGAATCCTATCCTAGCATCATCTTTCACCTGAGCTGAAACAGCCTCTTAATTCATGTTCCTGCTTTTATTCTGGCCCCTACATACAATCTTTTCTCCATAAAACAAATGAGTCATCATTTAAAACATCAAACCTTTTCATTCCCCTATTCAAAGTCTTCCAATGGCTTCTCATCATCCTCATAATAAAATTCATGCCCCTCACTCCACTTACAAAAGTCCCAGCTGATGTGGCCCCTGCTACTCACTGAACTCATCTGTATCTACCTACGTCTATCTGTCTGTCTGTCTGTCTATTCATCCCTCCCTCCTGCTCATTACACTCCAATCACTCTGTCCCACATATCAGTTGTGTCCCTATACCGCACCACTGCACTAGCTGCTCCCTCTGACTGGAATGTCTTCTCCCTTTTCTTCCCAAGACTGACTCTTTCTTAACATTCAAATCTAACCACTAATGCAATCTTTTCAGAAGCCTTCCTTGGTAATTCAATCAAGTGGCCACTCTCCTATTTTAATATCCACCTACTATTTTAATTCTCTGCATAGCACTTAACTGATATATTTGATTATTTGTTTATCATTTCCCCACAAGAACACAAGATTAGTGAGAGCAGGGACTTGCCTGCCTTATTCACCTCTGTATTCCAGTGCCTACACCAGTGTCTGGCCTGCAACAGATACTCATAAGGATACTGAGTGAATACATTTGTAAATAAGTGAACAATTGCTCCCATTTCCATTGCTCTATTAATGGCCTTTTTGTAAGGGGGAGGAGGCTTAAAAAGTAAACAGTTTGCTAGTTATAAACAAATGTCTATCCCATTTAAGTAGTTTTGAGTACTTTCCCTTCAGAAATACTTCTCTCTAATCTCATTCCAAACTATTAAAATACAATGGTAAAGATGCACCACAGTTAAGCTGTCAATTCTTTCAAAATTGATCTATAGATCTATGAAATTCATACCAAGGTTTATTAGACACAAATTTATCCTAAAATTTATACAGAAAGGCACAAGATCTAGAATTGCTAAAAACAATTTTGAAAAAAGAAGAAAAAGGAGTCACTCCATCTAATTTAAAGACATTATATAGCTATAGTAATCAAGACCACGTGGTGTTGGCAGAAGGACAGACACATAGATCAATGGAACAGAAAAGAGAATCCAGAAATAGATCCACACAAATATGCCCGACTGAATTTTGACAAAGGTACAAAGCAATTCAATGGGCAAAAATTAGCCTTTTCAACAAATGATGCTGAAGATTAGACTCTATAGGGCAATAAAGAAGAACGAACTTTGATCTAAACCCCATAACTTATACAAAAACTAATTTAAAAGAGATCATACACTTAAGTGTAAAACTATTATAAACTTTTAGGAGAAAAAAAATCATAGGAGAAAATCTTCAGGACACAAAGCTAGGTCAAGAGTTCTTAGATCTGACACCAAAAGCAAGACCCATAAAGGGAAAACCTGATAAAATAGACTTCATCAAAATTAAAAGCTTTTGTCCTATGAAAGACCCAGTGAAGAAGATCAAAAGCTGAATACTGGAAGAAAATGTCTGCAAAACACATATCCAATAAAGGACTTCTATCTAGACTACATAATTCTCACAAATGAACAGTAAAAAAACAAGCAATCCAGTTAGAAAATGAGCAAAAGACATGAACAAACATTTCATTGAAAAGGATATATAGAGGCAAATAAGCACATGAAAAGATGTTCAACATCATTAGCCATCAGAGAAATACAAATTAACACCACAAGGAGATATCACTACACATTTATCTGAATGGCTAAAATAAAAAATAATTCATTAGTGGTGGGAATGCAAAATAGTACAGCCATTTTGGAAAATCACTTGGCAGTTTCTTACAAAGCTAAATATACAATCCAGGAATCTCATGCCTACGCTATCTACCCAAATGAGAAGAAAACTTATGTCCACAAAATACCCATGCACAAATGGTTAATAGTAGCTTTTATTCATAATTTCCCCAAATTCAAAGTAACCAAGTTGTCTTTCAATAGGGGAATAAACAGTGATATATCCATATAGCAGAATATTATTCAGCAATTTAAAAAAAAATGTATTATCAACCATCAAAAGACGTGGAGGAACCTTAAATGTATACTGCTAAGTGAAAAAAACAACCTGAAAAGGCTACATGTGACATACTGGAAAAGCAAATTGTAGAGACAGGAAAAAGATCAATGGTGACAAGGGACTGGAGGTGGGGGAGGGATGAATAGGTGGAGTACAGATTATTTTAGGGCAGTGAAACTATTCTGCGTGATACCTCATGGTAGATACATATGCACTTGTCAAAACTCATAGACTGTAAAACACAAATGTAAACTATGGAATTAGCTAATAATAGTGTATCAATACTGGTCCATCAATTTTAACAAATGTACCATACTAATACAAGATGTTAATAAAAGGGGAAGCTAACAAAGGAGGACAGTATATAGAGAACTCTGTATTATCTGATTTTCTATAAAGCTCTAAATAATAAAGTCTACTAATTTTTCTTTAAAAAGTAATAACGTCAAATGCTGGTGAAGATGTGAAGAAACTGAACCATTCATACATTGCTAGTGTAAATCTAAAATGCTACAGCCTCTCTGAAGAAGTATGATAATGTCTTACAAAACTAAAAATCCATTTACCATACATACCCAGCAGTTGTACTCTTGGGCGTTAATCCCAAAGGAATGAAGACTTATGACCATACAAAAGCTTGTATATGAATGTTCACATCGGCTTTACTGCTAACAGCCAAAAACTGGAAATACAAAAGTCCTTCAACAGGTGAGGATTAAATAAACTGTGATACACCTACCTACCATGGAACACTACTCAGCTATAAAAAAAGAACAAACTATTGATACACGCAACAACTTGGATGGATCTCAATGGAATCACACTAAGTGAAAGAAGGTTACATACTATATAATTCCATTTATATAACATTCTTAAAATGACTAAATTATATAGAATGGATTATTACTGAAGTTAAATGCTAGGTTCATTTTTATCTATGAAATTTCTATGTATATAAAAATGTAACTATTAATCTGGCTTTCCAAAATCTTTCAAGCAAAAAGGTTACCATATCCCATTTAAAATTTAACCTAAAATCAAAAGAAAGGATTGAAAATAATCTCACAACTTTTACAAATTTAACTACCTACACGCAAACCACAAGAACAAGGTACAGAACATGAAGCATTTCAAACGAAGTGCTCCTTTCCACCTGCATTTGAAACAGCAGCAGTGGCAGCATCAAAAAAAAAAAAAAAAAAAAAAAAACTGGTTTAAAACTAAATGTTATGCAGGAACACTAAACACACCCAAACAAACCCACATACCACATAATTCAACATATCCGGGCAGCAGTGGCTAAGGAATGGAATAACATGGATACTGCTAGGATTTGTTTGGCAAGCTGACTGATACAGAGATTCACAGTTTCTTTGACTTTAACCGGGCCTGTTACATTACCAAAATAGTTTTTGGTTTTAGGTTTGTTTAGAGGTTTATTTGGGGAATGGGTGGCACGATTACACTCTATAAGTTATTAATTTAAGAGTCTCAGCCCAGGGAAATTAACTAAAGAAAACAAGAACACTAGCATTAAAAGAATTCGACAGTCATATGTTGCTTAAAATATTAAAGTGATAAGGTCATTTTTAAATGTGTGTAATCTTTTTACAAGTTCAGAAGAACCACAAATTATGGAGCTACAAACCACCAGCTATTCAAAAGAAAATTGTAGCTTATAAAATATTGGCTGACTGCTAGTACAAATGAATTTTTTTTCTCTTAAACAAGCTTTGTAAGCCACAATATTCTTTCAAAAGACTATAACCATATTATTCAATCAAAGAGCAATGTATTAGCAAAGGTAAGTCAATTCTTGGCCTAAAACAAGCTGTAAAAGCCCATAAACTGTTCTTCACTGATACAGTAAAATGTCACCTTGGAAAAAGAGATCTGGAAATTTTTAATTCATTACTATTTTTACCATAATTTCATCAAGCAATTAATTAAACGCCTCAATAATAAAATAAGCTTTGGAATCCAAATACAAATCAATACATTTAAAGGGGAAAATAGCCACCCGACTCCCCCCCACCACCACCACACACACACACACACACACACACACACACACACACAAACAGCTTTTCTTGAAAAATCAAAAAAAAATCAAAAAAGGTCAAAGACACTTCGGAGACAGATGAAGGTTCAAATCCTAACTATAATACTTCTTAGCTAGCAAGTGCCTTGAGCAACTAACCATTCCAGGCCTCATTTCTCTCATTTATAAAATGAAAACACGATCATTCACCTGACAGTGAAACTGCAGTAAGATCTTTAGAGACAATGTAGGTAAAGTGCTTAAACAGTGCCTGAAACACAGTGACAAACACTCCATTAACGGAGGCCAGAACGGCTGAATAACTAACTTCATTCAACAAATGGACAGGTCAACATATTCAAAATGTTGAGACATTGTATGTCTATGTAACTAGTATATTAGAGGCAACTCTCAGTTAAGGCGGCTATAACAATAAAAACAATGATAGCTGCCATATGAGCACTTTCTTCCGTTAGGCACTTTGTAAATTTTTTTTTAAATCATTGTAACAATCCAGAAAACAACCAAACACAAGGTATACACAAGGTACTTTAGGAAGCATTAAAATATTTTTACAAAGTCTTAAGTGGAGAGTTTTACTCTGTATATGTATTATTTTTCCCCAAAAAAGAGGATCTGCATATGTTTCACTCTGTTCTAAGACGTTATATATTCTAACATGTACAGATAACATTATTCTTATCTATGTGTTCTTGGCAGATTTTACTTAATCTTGTTTTCTCATCAGATAGTGATAATATTTTGATAGATGTTTAATAGATAACTATTCCTACCCACACCACAGTGAATTAGATTTTGTTTTGTTTTGTTTTTACAAAGGCAAATAAGAACCTGTAAAAACTATTGGAAACCATACAATCCTACACATATTGGGTAACAATGGTGAGAATAAAAATATAAACTGCAACCTAATTTTGCAAACCTTGCTTAATTATCTATGAATTCTCCACTCTAGCCTAACGTAATTAACGTCCTATCTGAACAAGCACGGCATTTTCCCCCATAAAGACAACGGCCTCCTCTCTCCTCACCTATTTAAAACTCATTCTGCCCAGCACTGCATGTCACACTTGTCATAGAGAACATTACATTAGCTACCTTTTCATGAAATTATGTCTTACCGCTCCAGCTAAACTCTAAACTGGAGAGAAGGAATGCTTTTTCATAATACACATCTTTAGTAGCACTTTAAAACAATGTCTCATCTATAAAAAGCACTCAGATATTCAATAATCAATTTACTGCCTTTCAAAATTAGGCCACTTTTTATTTCAAAGAATGAGATGGTGTATAAGACTAAGGCTTATATAATGACCATTCCATTATAATTTCCATATTATCCATTATTAAAGCTGCAGTCTGCAAACCTGGTCACTACCTTCAGTTTACCCAATTTGTCTAAGTACATGGTTCTCTGTGGTCCAGGGATCCCTGGAAGTCTTCAAGACTCTCAGGAGTCTGTCTACAAGGCCAAAAGGATTTTCACAGTAGTACTAAAGCATTACATGTCTTAACTCTCATTCTTTCACAAGTGGAGAGTTTTCCAGAGGCTACGTAATTGTGGAGATGTTATGTAATTTAAATGTGTCACATTGGAAGCTCAACATAATTTCAGTGAACCAACATTTTCCAAATGACCAATGCATGATGATATAAAATTGTGTGTAGATAAAAGATCCACCCAAAATGCAACCAAAGGATTTTAATATAACAGAATAGGAAAAGTTCACTGATCTGAATCTGGTGGATTCCATTAAGAAACTACCATTTATCAAGTTTTGGTAGAGTATCAAAGAAAATCCACAATTATCTGAAAAAAAAGCTATTAAAATACTCCTTCCCTTCTCCAATTTTAAATCTGTGTGAAGCCAAATTTTCTTCTTTATATACTTTAACCAGAACAACATATCACAAGAGACTAAATGCAGAGGCAGCTATCAGAACCCAGTCTTCTATTAAGCTACACATTAATGAGATTTGCGAAAATGTAAAGCAATGATCATTCTTCTCACTGTTTTTTTGTTTTGGTAAATGGCTATTTTTCATTAAATCATTTTTCAGGAAGTGGGGGACATGGGTAGATACCAGTCAAAGGGTACAAAGTTGTAGTTATGTAGGATGAATAAGCCTAGTAACCTCTTGTAAAGCATAACGATTATAATTAATAATGCTGTACTGGATACTAGAAATTTGGTAAGAGAGTAGATTTCAGGTGCTCTTGCCACAATAAAAAAGATAACTATATGAGAGATAGGCATGTTAATTAGCTCAAATAATCACTTCATTAAGTATGTGTATATCATAGCATCATGTTGGGCATCTTAAATATACACAATTTTTATTTTTTAAAAAGTCACTGAACAACATGGGGGTGGGGGAAGTGAAAGAGAGAGTGCGAGAGAGGGAATATGAATTTATAATTGCACAGAAATAGTTCTGGAAAAATACACACTAAACTCTTGACTGCAGGGGTTGGAGTATGCATATGAAAAGAGTGAAATCATTTCATTTTTCACTTTGATTTTAGATTATTTTAATTAATACGCATTACTTTTATAATTGGAAACAAAAATTTTAAGATAAAATCTTAAAATATATATTTATACACATGTATATAGCTTGTGTTAACAAATTATTATTTTTAAATGAATGTATAAATTTTATCAGATATAATTTCTAATAATATAAATATCAACAGATAACTCACATAAACAAGAGCTCTCTGGGGTCTTCAGTATTTTCACAGGTATAAAGGAGTCCTGAGTTTAAAAGTTTGAGAACTGTTGGTCTAACTAAATGCAGGTTGACTGGGGTTCCCCATACCATGTCCACTTCACTTGGGAAATACAGAAATTTCCCAAGAAGAAATCATGTCAACACTGTACAACTTGGCACAGTATTCACAAAGTCCTAATGAATATTTTGCACTCATTTTGCAGTAAGAGTCCTCCTATAATGAACAACCACTTAGATTTTCAGTGAAAGAATCTGGCAAAAACAACTATTCTCATTGATTCCCATTTCATAAAGAAAAATCATTTAGCCATATGACCTGTTTTAAGTAATCAAGAAAATTGGTACAAAATGACAGACAGCATTTATTGAGCCCATAGCACATGTCAGGCACTGTGCTTTTCCTTATATTATCTCATAATCCTCACAACCCTGAAAACAAAAAAAAAGCAAGATGTATTTGCCAAAGGTCACACAATCAAAAAATGGTAAAATCGGGACTCAAAATCAGGACTGTGTGACTCCAAAGTCCAGAGCTCTCTCCATTCTACCAGATTACCTTAACACTAGACTGGAAATCAGACCTGTTACTTCTGTGTCCTTGAGTAAGTCATAACTTCTCTCGGCCAGTTTTCTCATTTACTAGATAAGAGGGTTAGTCTAGCTGATCTCCAAAGTCCCCTTCATAGCTGATATTCTTGGATTATGATTCATCACGACTTCAACCCTATAGTTTTAGAGTAAAAGGCCTTCTGTATACTTTTCCAAACAGAACAAGTGAAGTGATACAAGTAATGGGGAAGTAATGAGTAAAATTAATAGACTAGTATGTAGCTTTTGATACTTTAATATTAACAATCATCATAAAACATACTATAAACGATAAGCAAGCATTGTGTACTTCTTTCATTCCAGGCAACCAGAGCTTCCTTCTCTGACACAGCTTGGGCACTCAGCCAGCAGACATTTCTGAAGGTGGTAAGACCTGCTAGCATGCAACACAGGAACACCTAACTGAAGGATTGCTAAGGGGAGCAAATGCCTCATCATTAGCTTGTATAGGATGCACCATCTATTCTTTAAGGTAATTATACAATAATCAATGGAAATATTGCCGAGCATTTCCAAGAAAAGAAGGGCAAGCTACAGGGAATAGTGAAAACTGACACATGGCACTTCAACACACAGAAAAAAAATCCAAGAGAAATGTATTGATTGTGTGCATTATATATAAGATGAGGTTTTACTATATTTACATTATGTTGATATCTGTCTAGGTTACCAAAATTTAAACTTCTTCCTACAACAGCTACAATTTGAACACAATTTAGTATGTGCCAGACGCTGTGCTGAGCCCTGTACAGACATCACCCTTTAATCCTACTCTGCAGAGGTCTGAGGTATTATATTCATTTTAAAAGGTGAAAGAAGGTCTTACAGATATTACAAGGCAAAGAAAGGATCTGAAAACTAATCTGACCAATTCCAAAGCCTGTATTCTTCATGACACTTTTTTCTGGTTCTAGAAAAAATGAAAAATAATGTGTAATATTTGAGCCAAGTTACAAGGGCATTTTTTAAAAATTAAAGTTTTTCAAAGTTTGAAATCCATTTATGGAAGTATCAACTGTTTAGATATTAGCAAAAGTCACAAGGTCGCTGCCAAAATCTATATACTTCTTTGGATAACTATCAATACACTTAAACTCAGGACATTTGAAATGGCTGCTATTGCTATAGCTTATATTCTCATTATGCTCAGATAACCTACAAAGACCTATTTTGTAAAAAGTAGCCTTGAAGCTGTCTTTTACATGATTACTATCCTTCTTACCCAAAACCCAGGATTCTGAAGCAAATTACTCTAGTGGCTATTATTCAGGAGAAGAGAAAGTTGAGTCATTCAAAACACAGTAGAAAAAAGACAAGGTTTAGGAGGTGACTTACTGTCTACTTCTAGAGAAATGACTGAAAACTGGCCTATTAAAAGTTCTTTCAAACTTTAAAAAAGCTAAAATGAGATTTTAATAGGGACAAAGGTGTAATTACAAAACCCTTCAACACTTGCAATTTGAGTTATTATTCTTCATAGAAGTGAACCACCCCTTTTTAACAGTATCTCAAAATGGGAGATCAACCAAGTTCCAATACTGTTAAGACATCATTAACTACTCAAGCAAATCAATGTCTGATTTTAAAATCAAATAATTAACTAAAAATAAATGGAAAGAAGAAATAGAGCATTTTTTCAGAACAAATTGCAGAAGCTACACTGCATTTCCTTTCATTGTGTCCATTAGACAGTTCCAACGGTTACTTCCTATTTCATTTTTCCCCTATGGAATGTGGATCACAACCGGTCAGGAGAAGTGGCTACTACTGTAGATACCACCAGGACCGACAAACTCAAACTCCCCTTCCCCTACATACTGTCCTGCTAACCCAGGACATATACAAGATGATCCCTTCTATCTGCTGCTTTTGTGCCTGTCTACTCCCAGATTCAATGAAGAGAACGCCCAACTTTTGGAACCAAATTGATGTGGATTGAAAACCCAGGTGCGCAGCTTACCAGTTAAGTGATTCTGGACCTTACTGAACAAGCCTTAGTTTTCTTATCTGAAATATAACCACCATTCTGAAAGGCTAGTGCAAATATTATAGATAATATATAATACATATCTGTTACTAGTATTGTTAGTCATTACGTCCCTGACACTTTCTTCTTCAATGCTGTCATTGTTTGTAAGGTAATACGTCCACTACTAAATAACAAAAAAGATTCTCTATATTTCTCACTGGCAAATCAGAGACGGGTGGCAAAGCGCTAGGGGTGACCTCTAATACAAACCTGCTATCATCGACCTTGTCATAATAAAGATTTTTAATTGCTTTAAAATTCTGCAAATTGCTTAATGGGCCAGGCGTTTTACTTTGGAGGAAAGGAAATGTTTTGGAACTAGGTAGAGTCGTGGTTGTTCAACATTGCAAATGTACTAAATGCAATTAGACTGTTCAATTTAAAATAGTCTAAAAAATTAATTTTCAGAGGAAATAAGGGAAAAAATACCCTAATTGTTCCTGTTAAATATCATAGGTGACCAGTTAAACTAAGTTTATTCAAGGTTTTCTGGTCCACATCGCTAAAGCAGCAGCCTGGCGGAAGGAGCCCCAGCTTGTAGGTCAGAAAATCCATCTCTCACCCCAACTCTGCCACTAGGTAGGTGTGTGATTTTAGACAAGTCTCTTAACCACTCTGGATATATCTTAAGTTCTACACCTATCAAAGACAAAACTGAGTTAAAAGGATCTCACAGGTTTCTCACAAGTTTAAGAAGTTATACTTTGTATTCCTGGCAAACTAACTTATGTGGAAATAAGAACACCTAGACAAAAAAGAATTTTTTAACTATAGTATATGCTAAATCTGATGATCAAAAAGTTATCACACCTCCAGTGAGCTGAAAATATGCTGTCCTAAACAGGAAAATTTTCTCATTTAGGGTAACTGGGTCCTAACAACTCCTATTTACTGGTAAACAAAAACAGACCCTATAATGTCAGTGCCAAAATCATATTGACCAACATGATCTAAGCACAAAAGACATAATTCAGAGAATTATGGGGAAGCTCAAGATCACCATTCTAAACGAACGTAGTAAACTTTAAGTTTTTAACCCAATAATGTCTTTTTTATCCAACTATTTAAAAATGCATTAAGTATAAAAACGTGTATCATACAGCATTAGGTAGCCTATAAATAAGAATTATATAATCAATATTATTTTGCAAATAATTCTCGTCCTTTAAAAACCTTCAGGTTGAAAACTCCTGCTACCAGGCTCTAAGAAGGATATAAATCTAAAAGAATCTTATTCTGTTCTTGAGTTTGTCTGGAATAGAGGCTAAATCCTTTGATATTCTGGTATTTTGTTAAGCAAGTTGTTAATGAAATGTTTTGGCAACTAACACCTCAACTACCATTAATTAGGGTATAAGGCTTGTCTAAATCCTAAGGGGAAAAAAAAGAGGTGTGGCATGATGAAAGTGACCTCAACCTGATGAAGGTGACTAGTTAGGAATTCTCACCTGTTGTTTTCCAAGGAGTAAGACAGATACGGCTTAGAGATCTATAGCCAATGAAGCAGCAAAGAAAAGCTCAAAGGATAGCATTTAAGTTTTATCAAGTTGGGAACACATGAAGTGCTTTACAACCCAGAGCAGCTTATCTAACGAACTTAGTGAAGCAAGTGGAGCCATTTACAAATCAAACAAAAAGTTTGGATGCATTATTAGATAGTATGAGATAGATAGACAGACAGACAGATAGATAGATAGATAGAAAGATATAGATAGATATAGATAAAGATATAGATCGATCTATCTATATCTATCTATCTATCTCATACTATCACACACACACTCCCAATAAACTATAAGCTCTTAAAGGTCAAAGTCTATGTATACTTTATCTGTATCCCCCAATGCAACACAGATTATACACATAATAATGACTCAAAATTGTGATGAATAAATTAATAATAAAACCTCTTATCAGTCTTGAGAAAGGATGCTCATGAAGAAGAGAAACAAGAATACATCAGAAAGACTTCAAGGTGCAGAGTATTCCACAGGAAAAACCAAAATTTCAACTGAAACACTACAGATATAAAATATTTACAAAGCAATAGACTACAACTAATAAAAGAACAATTCATTCAACAAATATGCAAGTGCCTATTTAGTGGCATTGCCAGGCACTGTTCTAGATGCTTAGAATCTACAAAATACAGGACCAACATTCATCCTTGCCTTAATGGAGCTTAAGAGGAGAAAAAGGCAATAAACAAAAAAAAATAGCAAAATATATAAAAGCTAAATGGTTTAAGTGATATGAAGAACAACAGGGTAGAAAAGGGAGCATAGGGAGCTGCCATTTCAAGGGGCGGTAAGGGATGGTCTCACTGGAAAGGGGAGAGATGCATAAAATCTGGAAAAGATGCAGCCATATATATCTGAAAAACAGCATTCTTAAGCAAGACAAACATCAAATGTAAAAGACCTGAGACAAGAAATGTGCCCGGCATGTTAAAGAAACAGCAAGAAGGCTATTGTGGCCAGAATGGAGTAAGCGGGGGAAAAAAAGAAATGAGGTCAGAGAGGAAAAAAGAAGGGATCCAAGCACATAAAGCCTTTGATAGGACTTGGCCTTTTACTCTAAGCAAGATGGGGTATCACTGGAGGGTTCTGACCAGAAGGACACAAAATTTGACTAACCTTTTTGAAAGGATCATTCCTGCTACAGTATTGAGAACAGACTAAAGGGGGGGGGCACAAGAACAACAAAAAAAGGGTCATTTACAATAATTCAGAATAGCTGATGCAGAATTTAATCAGTAAAGGTGATGAAAGTGGTCAGAGCCTGGATATATTTTGACAATAGAACTTGCAAGATTTCCTGTTGGGTCAGATGTGGTATGTGAGAGAAAAAGTCAAAGATGATTCTAAGTTTTGGCCTGAGCAAAAGATGGAGGAAGATGCTATTTATTATGACATGTAAGACAACAAGGACACAAAGGGAAGATGAGAAAGGATAAAATAAAGCTCAGGAGTTTGGTTTGGAACAAGTTCAATTTGAGGTGCCAATAAAATTTGAAGTGTCAAAGTAGATAATAGGATATACGAACTTGGAGTTTCAGAGATAAAAATTTAGGAATCATGAGAACCATATGATTTCACTCATATGTGCGATATGAAACCAAAAGCAACAAACAAACATGACAAATAGAGACTCATGGACACAGATAGTGGATTAGTGGTTACCAGAGGGAAGGGGGGAGTGAAGAGATAGATAGGGGTAAAGAGAGTCAACTATTTAGTGAAAGAAGGAAATTTAACTTTGGATGGCGAACACAGAATGCAATATACATGATATAGTGTTGAACACTTAAAACTTATTTGGTTTTATTAATCAATGTCACCCAATAATTTTAATTTAAAAAAATTTTTAGGACTCCACACATGCATGGTATTGAAACCATGAGATTAGATAGGATCACCAAGGAATGAGAATAAAGAGCAGAGGTCCCATGGGGTAGTCTAGTATTCAGACTTAAGAGTAATGAGGAAGAAGCAACAAAGGAGATTGAGAAGAAGCCAAGGAGGTAGAATGAAAAACAGCAGAATGTGGTGTCCTAGAAACCAGCACAGAAAGTATTTCAAGGAAGGATGCATCCACTGCACCAAATGCTGCTAATAGGTTAACTAAGAATTAAACTTGGTAGTTTTGACAAAAGTAGTCTCAGTAGAGCGATGGGGTTGAAAGTCTCATTAGAGTAGGTTCAGGTGAGAACAGGAGAACTAGAGATGCGTAGAAGCAACTTTTTCAAGAAGTTGAGAAATTGGGTTGTAGCTGGAAGAGAAAGTGTGGTCAATAAAGGATTATTTTAAAAATATAGATGTATGCTGACTGAAATGAGCCAGCAGACAGGAGAAAAATGATGTTGCAAGAAAGAGAAGGAGAATGAATATGATTTCAACTGCTATAGAATTTCACTAGAGGAGTCAAATAGTCTAATGAAGAGAAATTTCACCAGGTTAATGGGCAATAATTCCAGAGTACTGTTACTCTTTGCAATACTAAAGAAGGGTGGATGACAACCCAGAATTCTAATTCACGTGCCATAGGAAGCTCGGCAGAGAGGCTGGGTCATTTACTGAGAAATTTCGTGTTAGGCATTTTATATATTATTTCATTTAAGTTCAAAATAACTTCATAAGGTATTATCTTTGTTACAGTTAAAGAACCAGAAGCTCAGAGAGAGCTAGTAAGTTGATTAATGCACAAAGCTGGTGAGTGGTACAGCTACGTTTCAATGTAGCTCCTTCTGAGTATGAGATAAGAAACTGTTACTTATGGGATTAAAAGTTTTGTGGTTATATTTCCTTTAGTTCTCATCTGCTAGAAATACATAGTGAAGTACTTTTTGGATGAAAGTATATGGTGCTCAAGATTTGCTGTAATACACCAGCAAAACCAACAACAAAAAGTCATTGTGAGTGAGGGATAGATAAAACAAGAGCAGCAAATGCTGGTAATTGCTAAAGCTGGTTGACGGGTATGTGAAAGTTCACGGTACTTTTCTTTTATGTACTTTTTAAAGGGCCATGATAAAAAAAAAAACCCAGATCCTTCCCGGTCAAATTTTCTTATTATTCCAAAGCCTACCCTTAATTTCTGCTCAATCCTCCCTTCAAAAAAATGTTCTTCAAGGCTTACAATTTCCTTATCTTTAATCTTCACTGGAACTCTGTTCTGCAAATTAGGGGTTTTATTCAAATTTCACACTTGAGGAAAGAGATCTACAAGCAGTAAATAGCAGGATCAGATCTCCAAACCAAGTCTTCCAGTGTCAAAAACATGATTCTAGTACCCAATACAGCAGCCAAGGGAGTATACAGAGTCATCCTGGGCATACCTATGAGGAGACTCCCCCAAGGGCTCAGCCTCATTACTGTCACATAATCCTAGGACTGAGCTTCCTAGGAAGGACAAGCATTATTCCAGGCAGCCCTTGAAAAGACTTGTACTGAAGGGCTGGACTAAAAAAGGCAGGTTTTAAATTTGCCCAGCCATCAACTTCCTTGCCAAATCCGGAGACTGACAGCAACTTGAGATACAGCATCTGAAACGGTACCTATCTCTGTTCTAGAGTCAACTCTTGGTGCCTCGGTTTCTCCAAATGTAATACTGTTATTCACCTACGTTACACAGCTATCACAGGAACCAAAGTCCAAGAATGTGAACCCTGAGCTCTAGAAATAAAAGATACTACTAAACAATACTGACCAAGTTCAAAAGCCAATTTTGTATAGTTCCACATTTACCACAGAGCTAGCATATCAGAAAGCATCACAGCTAATAATTATTTTTAAGATACCATATTTTTAAAAGCCTCATTACTAATGTTTGATATCTGTTCTTTCATGCTAACCTTGACATTATAAGCTTATTTAAAGCTTACTTCAAAAACAACTGAAAATATGCATACTACAGGCTCCAGATGCTTATTCTCTCCAGCTGCTAACCTACATTATCAAAATTGCAATATCCTTCCCCTCTAGTTCACTAGCTTTTCTAACTAAAACTGAGTTGTCCAGAGTTACTTCAGTCAAGAGCTACCCAGTACCCAATACTTCATTAGATTAAAATATAGGCTGCCTAAGTTGTACAAAAGTCTATGATTAGGTGCAATGTTTGAGGAGTTTCAGATTTACTTGGAATTAGAAACATCATAAGAATGAACTGCCTCCATCTTACCTTAAAAACAAACCACTTCTTTATCAGGTCGCTGCCTAGCTGTCTTAAAGTGTATTGATTTTCACTGAGGCTGGCTGAACACAGGTAACCAAAGTTATAGACTCCATTTTCACCTTAAGGGTCAATAAATCTATTTAGAGAATGATCTATTCTTTACTCAAAAAATATTATTTAGCACCAACTATCTTAGGTCCGGCACAAAACATGCCTTTGAACCTAAAGACAATGCATGTTTGCTAAATTAAACTGGCAAAACAGGTCAAAAGACATACTTAAAAAAATCTAGAGAGTCTTTTAGAACAATAACTATTTGCTTTATGTCAATAGTATTAATACGGTTAACTTCAGTTCATAAACAAAATGCTGATCTGCTCAATAGGATATTGTGAAATGCTCTGGCACCTGGAAAACTGCAAAGAACAGGAAATTCTGCAGGTGCAGTAAGAAACTATATCTTATCCATGACCCAGAAATGCCTCAGAATTTATTACACAACCTGCTGCAGAATTCTCGCTTTTCAAATGGAAATCAACCATGAAGTCACACAATGCAAGGCTGAGATTTTATTATTGATATAATCAACTGTACCTTTTTGAATTG
This sequence comes from Eonycteris spelaea, assembly GCA_003508835.1. Taxonomy (NCBI): domain Eukaryota; kingdom Metazoa; phylum Chordata; class Mammalia; order Chiroptera; family Pteropodidae; genus Eonycteris; species Eonycteris spelaea. The sequence continues at coordinate 6,877,323 of PUFA01000093.1, read as the reverse complement.
TGCTAAAGTTAACTAAAAAAAGCAGACATTCTAGTGTTAGTTATGTCAGAAGTTAAGAGAACGTGAATATGAAATAACGAAACTCTAAGATTGATTCATTCATCAACAACACATGTATATGGAATGTCTTTTGTGTGACAGAAACCATACTTCTCAAAAATAATACACTTAAAGAACTCTTAGGAAAAGAATTAACTCAAATTAGATACGAAAGTAACAAATCAAGTCATTTAGTCACCTCACTATTCAATGCAAGACCTAAGAGTTAAAGATTTGCAGATCTTCTAGGTTCACCATTAATCTGGCCTCATACCTTATTCCTTTGTATATTGACTGACATAGAAATTAAACTTACATCTCTCAATAAACAGTTTTCTAAAATTAGACTGGATTACGAAGCCTCTCATAATTACCTGTCAGAAACAGTTTTTCTACAGCTAAACAAATTTTTTTTAAACAACCAATTTTCCAATAAAGGGAATGAAAAACAGAAGAGCAGTAAGAAGAGTAATGGTATCCAAACACATTATATAAGAGAGTAAACTATTAAGAGTAGATCAGCTAGCTCAGAAAGACTACTATCACGGCTGGGTATTACCAAGCTCAAGCAAATTAATGTCGAATAAAGCAACTTACTATTTACATTTTTGCAAAATCAGTCATAACCAGCATCTGGAGGCTTTTTACAACTAATAAAGCAAACTTAATATTTAAAAGCACTTAAAAATCATCCCCCCTTAAATAGAGCATAACTCGTCAATGGGCTTGGAAATGTCAAATGGATGGGGAATTAATTGAAAAAATGAAAAAGTATTCAATAAATTTGAAAAAGGATACGTTTTCCTTTTTCAGGAAAGGGGTAGCTCTTTTTATGTTTAAGTCACTTAAAATTAGTCTGCAAAAAACATATTAAATACAATTTTCTGCAAAATACATATTAAAATATATTATGTTTATTATTCCCAATTTAAGAACTGAATTCACTGAGTGACAGAAGTATCCTGTTCTGGAAATTCAGGCTTAGAAACAATCTCGGGCTATAGCTAGAACTCAGAATATTTCTCATAAGCTTCTGTTCCACTCAAGAATTCAAATAGACACCAACACTCAGCTGCAGAAATGAAACAAGAAACAGAAGCAGACACTGTAGCAAAGAATGAACAAACTTCAATTTGCAGACACCTCTGATATTCACAGAAGTTTCATCTCTATCCATGTTTCTCACTACAAATTAACCCACTTAACGCCAAAATCTGAAGTACTAATTATTATCTGACTAGGCTAAATGGAAAAAAGGAACTAAAGTAATAACATTCCCCATATTTACATAGGCCTAATCTTCCTGAAAGACTTAAACTTGTTTTATATAAACCATCTCAGTTCTCATGGGAGGTAGATAAAGAGTCAGGTTTCTGGAGAAGAAACAAGCACAAAGGGATTAAGTTTCTTGTCCAGCAAGCCCCAGTGAAAATAAAACCAGACCCAATTATAAATCACCTTCTTTCCTTGGTTCATAAACATAGGATAATATTTTCAAGTGCCTACAAATTATCCCAAACCACAGAACTTCACAGAACAATACATATGATCAGGACACTATGTCAGAATTGAGTATTCTGAGCAAGTAAATACTGCTTCCCCCAAATCAATAAAATGAACTAACACAATGGACTTCAAAAATGCAAGAGGAAACAATGGCCATATTGGAGAATATTTTCCAAGGTCACTCTATTCATCTTATACCTTACTGCTTAAACTCTCTGCCAGGGAGCCAGAGGGGCAGACATTAGCCTTATAATTGTTTTCTTTATATAAATTAAATCTTAAAATGCTGCTAAGAGTTTCAATCAAAGGCATATTATACTCTAAAAACCTTTCCCTCCAAAAATAAAACCTTATAGCATGCCTTCAGAGCATTATTTTATTACCTTTGTGACAGACTTCAAATCTGGATTTTAAAATGATTTGCTTCCAGTTTATTTTTAAATATTTACATTTACAGATTCAGATCACTTAAAATGTGGTATTCTGCTCAGTCTTTATTATGTTTAGGCACGATTCCCACTTCCACTCAAACTTATTATTTGAACTTACAATTGCTACATTAAGATACTTCCCAAATTGACAGGAGAAAACTGATCAACCCAGAAAGCTTCCCTAGGTACCAAAATGGACCTTTTATTTGAAATACTAGGTACCACATTATAAACTACATGAAGCCCACAAAGCAATAATTGAAGTTATTTCTGCAACATGGTGAAATTTTTTTTTGCAAAATCTGACAAGACTAAATTTTCAACAATCAAAGAAGAAAATGTTTTCCAAGATTCTAGAAAACCCTACATATTGAGGCAGTCTCAAAGCAGTTTTCTTAATCCTTTCAAGCCTCAAAGAATCTAACACAAGCTACAGAACACTGAATGAGACCCGCACTGAAAAATATCTGTACTCAGACCGCTAGTTTATTTCCTATGTGTTTGGCAAGCTGATGGCCATATGTCCATACAACCCCAGAAGTCTTTCCTCAATAAAGCTAACACTACACTCCTACTCAAATCAAAATACCAGAAAACCCAAAAGCCTTGAACTAAATTTTACTTGAACTATTTGGGAGAAAAAGCCAGCATCCCAGGATCAGTTTTTACACCCTGAGAGTCAAAGAGCTCCATTCCTGTCACTTTTAGGTGCTGGATGTACATTACCTCCGTCTGCCTCTAGCACAGGACTCAGATATTACATCACTCAATGTCTGAAAACTGCCCCATTACCCAGAAAGCACCAGGGTATCTTAGACACTGCTCCAAGGTATCCCTTCCGCCTAATACACAGCCCTTCAACGCTACTTACGCAGAGCCCTGCTCTCTTACAGTATCTTCACTAAGACATCTGCCCTGCACCTGCTGCAATCTCATTTCTACTCACTCTTGGTGTACTCTTCATGACCGTGTATGACCCTTCTATCTGCCCGCTCATCAGACCAATGTGCTAGGCCGATACCCCAGCACATACCTCCTCCAAACTTAGGAATGTGTACTCAGCCCTCCCTTATCCCTTCCCCATTCACTGGGTTCTGGAACTAAAATCAAGCTTCATGATCTCTCTGATCCTAGAAGCATGAACTTTCAGATACAGTACAGAGCTTAATGTCCTCCATTTTCCATTAACATCATTCCATGATCCACATGCACTCCCCCACGCACTCTGTTTCTCTAAATCTGGAATTTAATCCCCTCCCTTCAGTATTTTTTTCCAACTTCTGCACTCTGCCCTTCCTATACTTTCAGTGACCTAAAAATTTTGGCCCCTTTAATCTCTCAAGACTCAGTTTTCCAATCTCTCTCGACACTTCCGAACCTTTATCCTTCCAGGCTTTTAAGCAACCTTTTTCCTAACTTTCTCCACCTAAATAGTCAATTCCTGACCTAAGGCATCCTACTCCCCCCACTACCCCAATCCAATATACACCTATCCCTTTCTAGTCACAGATGCGCCCACAAATATCCCCACCCTGACCACCCCATTATAGGAACTATGCATTCTTCCACATCCTCTCCCCCAAAATATCCTGTCTTCCCCACTTCCTTCCCTCTTTCCCTGCCTACCCCCTTCCTTCTCTCTACTGGACAAAATCTTAGCATGCCCAACTGCAAAACTGTGCTTCCCTCCTTCCATGTGCTGTACTCCAGACCTGTATACCTTCTCTAACAACTTATCCCCCACTACCTCCCTCAACCGATTTCCCTTCACAAACACACCATGGTCCCCTCCTTCCTTCTCCCCAACTTCCCTCCACACTTGCTGCTCAGAAACGTTTCCTTCCATCTGCCTCCACAGCTCCAAGACTTCCTTCATCCTCTCCACCTTTAGCCCTCCATCTCGACACACGCTCCACTCCACCCAAAGTTCCCTCCTTTCTGCTCCCCTCCTTCATCCAAACTTCCAGCAAGAACACCCTCCATTTCACTCACTTCTCTGTTACATGCGAAACGCCCCACACACCTCCTGCCCAGACATCTTCCTCCCCATCCCCATCACCCAACTCCACTGTCCCCACCTGCCTCCCAAACTCCTCACACTCAGGCTCTGCTCCAACCACCTTCCTTTCCCCCTTCCGCCTTGCGCTCATCTCCCCAGAGCACCACTACAAGATAGAGACCCGCCTTCTCCCCTCACATGTTACTCCCCGCGGGTCCCATCTGTCCCGCCTCAACACCCCCCTGCCTCCCTCCTGTCTCCCCTACACACCTCCTGGCCAGACGCTGTCCTCACATCCCTCGCAGGTCTCCTGAAGCCTCTGGGCCTACTCTCACACACACCTCCTGCCCTAACACCCTCCATTTCCCTCGCCGCCACTGGAGAGACCCCGAGACACCCTCCTTCTCCTGCTCTCCCTCTTCATACCCACCCTGTCACATTTTCCCCTACGTTTCTGCTCACGTTCGTCCAGCGGCCTTCTTATACCTGCCCCTCTCCCTGCCCCTCACACACAGCCCCAACCGGGACATCTACCCCTTCCATTCCTCCCCAAGCTCCTTCCATTCCCATCACACTCGCCTCTGCTCTCCCCCAAACCTCCCTCACATCCTCCAGAACCCCCATAGACTACCCCCACCCTCCTGAATGTCCTCTGTCCCTCTCGCGCTCGCCCTGGTCCCCCAGTCGCCCCCCGAACCTGCCCGAAGGCCCTCACCCTCCCCTGGGCGGATCCCTCCACCCTTCATTCTCCCCCAAATCTGTCCACGCCCTCTGCCTGCCCCCCGAAGCCTCTCCCACAGCCCGTGCCCCCAACGTCCTCCAACACCTGCCCAGAACCCCTCGCCCTCGGTCTTACCGAGCCTCCCCAGCGCCGGTCCCCCCCACGCGGTCCACGCCCTCCCCTCGCCCGCGGCCGGACCCCGTCCCCTCGAAGGTGAGGACGGCTGCCCTTGCCCGAAGCGGCCGGGGCACCGCAGCGGCGGCGGCCACAATGCCAGAGCCACGGGGCCCGGGCTTGCTCCCCGCTCTCCGCCCCGGCTGCCGCCGCTGCTAAGGACGCACAACAAACAATGCGGGGCCCGGGCCGGCTCCGCCAACCGCCTCAACCGCCGCCTCAACCGCCGCCCGCCCGGGACGGCCCGCCGCGCAGGCGCCTGCCCGCCGCCGCAGCCTACCCGCACCGCCGCGCTCGGCCCGCGCCCGGTCCCCGCTCCCGCTCCGCCGCCGCCGCCACCTCGTCAGCCCGCGTCTCTGGCTCCTCAGCCCAGCGGCGGCGGCTGCGGCGGCTGCTGCCCTGGTGGCGCTCGCGGCTCCGGTCTCCGCTTCGGCGGCGGCGGCGGCGGCCACGTGACCCCGCCGAGCGCGCCTATTGGCCAAGCCAGGGGGCGGGCCCCGCGGCTGCTGGGGAACGGAAAGCCCGCCCCCTCGCTCGCCGCGCGCCCCCTCCACGCGCAATCTGCCGCACCTGAGAGCTCCGGCCAGCGCCCGCCGCCACCGTGCCGCGCCGCCGCTTGCGCCAACTGCGCACCTGGGAGCGCGCAGGGAGCATAAGCTAGGGGCGGCCGTGTGCACCTGTGAACGGACGCTTACGTAAACTGCGTCCCCGCCTTCCTCCCGGCGCCAGGCCCCCGCCCCGCTGCAGCACCTGAGCCCCGCAGCTCTAGTGGCGTAACTGCTGCGGAGCGGGGACGTGCTGCGCAGGGAAGCAAGCGAAATGAACGGAAACTTCGTAACTTCCGAATCTGGGAGCGGCTCCCCGCGGCCTCCGCGAGCCGGCCTCCTCGGCCCCACGCCCCAGAGTGGGGTTCCCTCCAACCCCAGCGGCTACGCAAACGGAGTAAGTGCCGCAGTGCCTCCCCAGGTGGAGGAGGAGGGGGAGGCCAGTGGGTTTTGACTTGTTAAACGTTTGGATTCCAGCCTCTGCCCACTGAACTTAACAGCTGTGTGACCTTGACCAATTACAGAACCACTCTGAACCTCAGGTTCCTGGTCGAGGAAACTGGGACAATAATTCCGGTTTAAGAGCTGTTGGACAGATGGAAAAAAGACAACGCATGTGAATTCTAGTTCACAGGAGGCACTGAACAGAAATCGCACCTTAGTAAACCACCTCTTCTCCCACCTCTAATGGACCTCCCTGGGATTGAATTTCGAGCCAGGCCTCTCTCACCTCCTTGTAGTTGGGTCAGACTTTGGCTGAATACCTACCTGGGTGGTGCTGGGGAAGATGTATAAAAGTTTGCTTTTTATTTTACAGAGTCACTAACCAGCACCTTCTTGGCCCCCAGCATTCTTCCAATAGTGTAGCCTTTACTGAATACCTGCTGTATGCCAGGTGCTGTGCTAGGATGCACAAGCGAATGAAACAAGTCCTTTCCCTTAAGGAATTCCCAGCCTGGGGCAGAAACAACCTGACCACCTAGGGTTGGGAGAGCTGGGGTCCTGGAGGGATCTCCAACAACAGCCCCCTCCAGGTCCTGTCTCATCTTTCTAACATGCCAGACCCAAATATTTTAACAGCTCTGCTTCATTCACGGGCAAAGTATAAACATTAACTCAGCTTACAAAAGCTGTGATGTACTGACCTTAATTTGCAAGGTACATGCCTTTCCCTTTGCCCCTCCTTCAGGCCGACTTGACCCCGCAGCCACACTGAACTTCACTGTCGTTGCCAGAGTATGTCAGGTCTGTAACACTTCTGAGCCTCCTGAGCCAACTGCTGAACCCCAAATCTCTTTCTACACCCTCTCCCCAACTCCAACCATCCACACCTTTAACACTCCTGAAGAACTCCTTATGGTTCTTATCAGTCAGCTCAGGACCTATTCTCTCAGGAGCTTCATGCTACCTCTGATACATTGTCTAAAATCCCTCTGCTTTGCACATAGCCTGTTAAACCTATGTGCTTATGGCACTACACTGTAATTGTTTAGCTGTCTGTCTCCTCTCTGGACTGTAAGCATCTTGAGAACAGGGTCATCTTCCTACCTGAGTGGGTAAGGGGGTGGGGAGGACTACATGTGCACTTAAGATGAGATCATTATAGATGGGCTTTACAGGGAAACATGAATCTGTTAAAGGGAGAAGAGATGCCGCAGCATCAAGATCTGGGTTCAGTGCAAACTAGCTGTGGGACCTTGGAAAGTCAGTCTCCCTATAGGTCTTAGTTTACTCCTCTGTCAAGTGAGACTAATATTGCATACTTTGTAGAATTGCTATAAGGATTCAATGAGACAATATATCTCAAGCACTCAGTATGGTGCCTGACACTTGGTAAAATTAAAGAAGTTTTTTAATCAGGAAGACTGCATGGCATTAAGCATTCAGTGGTATCTCTTATTCCAATATCTTTATTGTGTTTATAACTCTAAACATTCCTGACAAAAACATGCAAATGATACAAAGGTAAAGAAAGTAAAAATTTCTTTTGTGTGCTTCTCCTTTGCTGCCCGACCCCACACTACACTCAACACCCTCTACCCTTAGTACCACCTTCCAGGGCAGCTAGTGTTAACTTTTTCAAAGTATGTCCAGAGAAAGAAGAAAGTTGCAGAAAATTGCATATCTCTAATGTATATGCAATACCTGGATTCTGCATAAAAAATGGTCAGAAAGGGGTTCTGCCTGGAAAGTAGAATTGGGTGTAGGATGGGGGACTAAATACTTCTGCATTGTTCTAATTTTTTAAAGAATACATATATATATATAATACATTTTTCAAATTTTTATTGAGGTAGATTTACATATCATAAAATACATGCATTTCCTGTGTACAAGTCAAGGATTTTTAGTAACTTTACCCAGTAGTGCAACATCAATATAAATCAGTTTTAGAACATTACAGATTCTCCATAAAATCCCTCATACCCATTTAGTGTTTAATCCCCATTCCTATCCCCAGCCACAGGCAACCACTAATCTACTGTCTCTATATGTTTTCTTTATCTGCATATGTTAAATACATTTTCTAAAAAAGGCAAATAGATGAGTTTTTTTAATTCTTTTATTTTTTATGGCGACATTGGTTAACAAAATCCGATGTTTCAGCTGTACATTTTAACGGTAAGGCATATATATATTTATATTGTGTTGACCTCCATAGTTAGATTTCTTTCTGTCACCACCTATTTGACCCCTTTTACCCCATCTACCTCCCCCCCCCACCTTCAAATAGATATTTTAGAAAAAAAAAAGAATAACAGTATCATCCTAATCCCACCCAGGGATAATAATCACTGTTAATATTTGTGTCTATTGTTTCAAACTTTCCCTATGCATATAATAAATAACTTTCACAAAGTGAGATTATATCATACTTTCAGTTTTGATTTCTTTCGCTTAATGATATAAAGTAAATATACCTCTTTTGGTGTCACTGAATATTCTTTTGCATAATGTTGTATGCAAAAGAATCATTTAATTAAACCAAGCCCCCATGTTGGGTATTTGGGTCTTTTCTAGTATTTGCACCATTATAAATGGGGCAAGGTAATGGATGCTGTAAAGTTCTAGAATAGAGCTCAGTGACCTTTGAAATCACACTTAAATTCAAATAGCAGTTCCTATTTCATCCTTTCATTGCACAGATATTTACTGAGAGCCTACTATGTGCTAGTCCCTAGGGATATAAAAGCAAGCAAACAACTACACAGCCCTTACCCTTGTGGAGCTAGAGGCCAGTGGGAGAGACGTACATTAATCAGATAATAACCTTGAATGGCCTGCAGAGAACAGAGTAGCCAATGGAGAGGGGAAGGTAGGGTCCTTAAAGGCTCTCTGAGGAGGCATCTTTGGAGCATATCCTTAGCACAGCACTGTGCCATTCTTATAAAAGGCAGCTAGTAAAGGGATGTAGACTGGCTCTCCAGCATGATGGTGTGCAGCCTTTCACAGTTCCCGGTGCCTTCATATGCTTAGCTCTTTTGACCTTATCTTCCTACTGGAGAGAAAACAAAGAATATTGAGGCACAGAGAAGGAAGTGAATTGCCCAAAGTTACCAGATCGGGAAAGGGCACAGCTAAAACTGGACTCTTGTCTGACTCCTAGTCCAGCGCTCTTGGTCCCAAATGACACTGCCCTTTTTAAAGGGTGCTCATCTTTGAAGAATGACATTGAGACAGACAGAAAACATGTAGAGCTGCGCTACACTAGCCACATGTGGCTATATAAATTAAAATTAAATTAAATTAAATTTTAAATTCAGTTTCTCAGTTGCATTAGGCATGTTTTTTAAGTGCTCCATAGCTACATGTGGCTAGTAGCTACTATACGAATGGCTCTGATATAAAACATTTGGCCAGTGCTGACCTAGAGGAACATAATAATAATAGAGCAGTCATAGTAGTAATACCTTACTATTATTTTCCAAAGCACTTTCCCTGGGAGGTAGAGAGGTTGATGTGGTCTCCCTTCATTTCTCCACCCCTCCCCAACCAGCTTTATAGAAAGCCAGCTTTATAGAAAGAAGCTAAAACAGAAACGTAGCTAGCTAGTCTTGCTAAGGGAGAGGGGTGGGACATAAGGCCTGTGACATCTCTCAACTTCCTGCCATCATGTTTCTAAATGTACCTACATATCTAGTCATACTCGCCTCCTTCCCTCCTTTTACAAAAAACCAGCTCTTCTCAACAAAGGCCAGGTGCCTTTACTGTGCCTGGATGCTCTCCTTTTCTACTATCTAAGCAACTTCACTCCTTAATCTGCCCCTTTTCTGTTATGGTCACCTCTCCTTCTCTTCCTATTATTATCCAGTCTTCCATTCAAGAAAGGAAAGAAGGGAAAAGAAAGGAAAGAAAGGAAGGAGGGGGGAAGGGGAGGGGGAAGGGAAGGAAGAAACAAGATACCCAGGTGATCACATGTACCGTACAGTTTGAGAAGCTCTGACCTAAAATCAACAGCTACAGGAGCCAATGGAGACTCAGTCAGATACCATAACAGAATTGCTGTTGCTGACGTGATGTTCCGAAATGGGGAAAACTCTTGGTAGCGTCTGAACACAAGATATAATCTTCAATCACTTTGCATAGTATTTGCCTCCCTAGAATATTAAAATCATACTAGAATGTACTTTGTTTTTATATGAAAAATGGACTTAGTTGTTAGGCTCAGATAATTGTACACAGGGCTTTTTCTACATAAATGCGCAGTGTCTGACATCTAGTATTTGTGGCTTACCCCCAATAAATGCCATTATGACTACCCAAACTCCACCACAAATGTCCAAAAGCCCCAAGTGGAAACTATGGCCCTAGACTCTCATTCAACGGCCTACTCAGGATTTCTGTTTGGATGTTTCACATGCTACTCAACTGCCTATTAACTGCCAGATCTTTCCCCTAAACCCCAAACCCATTTCCCCAACTATTTCTCATTTCAGTTCTCTTATTGAGGCTGTGATAGCTACAGATATTGAATGCTCAGTAGACTGAAGGTCTCATGTGGGCAGAATGTGTTGTTTTGTTGTCTTTGTATCGCTTAATATGGTGCCAAGCATATGAGTCACTTAATAATATTTATTGCATGAATACCCAGCAGATTTCTCCATTCTCCTTTCTCAGGTAACAAACCCAATGCAATGTAGAAGGAAAGGAATTGGCAGGAACAGGGGTTCCTGGTCAGGAAGTCCCCACTTCTTACAGAATTTCTTCTAATATCCTTGATACTTCTATCAGACCAAGATACAAAACAGCCCAGAGACTTCTAAAACTGTACCACCAAAGTTCTCTCAAGCAGAGGAGACTGAGATAGCCTCCCTGGAGGCCTGGGGCTGAGGCCCAAATTCCATCATCCTCGCACATAAAATCTCGTTGAAGTCTCACATTTTATCTTTAAATTCCATGCAAACTTCACCATTTATTCCCATGTTTGTTTTAACAAGAAAAAAATGTTTTTAATGATTTCCCTTTAGGAGAAAAATTCAAAGCCTATTTTTCTAACTCTTCAAGTAGAAACTCACACTAGGAAGATTTCCTTATCCGATTATTTCCCAGCACACCACTTACGAGCTCCGGTGGTAACTGTACTAACAGCCAGTATTTACTGAGCATTTATTGTATGCCATGCAGTATATTATGCACTTAACATGCGTTATGTCTTTAATCCTCGAAACAATCCCATGGAGTAGATACAAGTTTCATCTTAATTTATAGGCAAGGATACTAAGGCTTTGAGAAGGTAAGTAACTTGACTACATCACAGAGCTGATAAGTTGAAAACCTGGTGCTCCCAATCACTGTGCTGTCCACCCAGTTTGAAAAGCCAGCTTCTAGACTTTTTAAACAAGAAAGCCTCAGACAGCAGGAGGGCTCTAAGAAATCACCCAGCCCTAGTATTCTGCAAAGCAGGGAAAGTCATGAGGTGTCTGGATCTCTTTCAGGATCCACAAGTTTCTAAACATGTGTCTTGGTTTCAGTTACAATCTACAAATAATAATAACATACGCATATTCCGGATCACTGAGACAGCCACCTCGTAAATGATTCCTGGCAACCACAATGCAGTGCTCATGTTGGTGCAAAGCGATTGCCTGAAGTGATGAGTGAAGCTTAAATGCAGATGCTAAGACTGGGGGTCAAAGTTTTAAGCCAGCAAGAGATTGTTTCCCTTAAAACGCTCTCTGTCAACTACAGGGCATTTTTTTCCAGCCCCCAACCCAGGACATTTAGTGATATCTGGAGACAGTTTTAGTTGTAACTAGCATCTAGTGGGTAGTTAAACATCCTACAATATACAGGACACCTCCCCACCCCCATAACAAGGGATCATCTGGCCCAAAATGCCAATGCTGCTGGGGTTGAGAAACCACACTTTAACAGCATTTCTCTGTGGGAAAAGAGAACAGAGTAGAGGAGAAAGGATTGGAAGTGGGGCTTCTCGAAAGAAGCTTTGTTAGATAACGTCAACTTAGAAATCTTGTAAATGATTCCTGTAAATATTTAAAGCGGTAAATCATGTTAATTTAAAATAATCCATAAATTTATAAAAAAACAAGCCAAAACAGGAACATAACTTTATGTGAGGTCGGTAACATGACCACACAGAAAAAAAATAATTATTCCACTTGACGTTAAAACAAAGTATTCTGACCACATATCTTCAATGAAATATATCCTAAGGATAAAGGAGAAAACACACACACACACACACACACACACACACACACACACACACACACACACAGACATCTTAAACTTCTCTCAATAGTCCTATTAGTAATGATAGTACTACTGCTATGTAAAAAAATGTCTACCGTGGGATAAAATGTTTTAACATCAACGTTGTTAGGACCCAAGATTTTCAAGACAAAAGAGATACAAATATAATATCGAAGAAGTTGAGTAAAAACCTTATCATCTTAAATTTGAATTAGAACTATCAACATTGCTGGAAATTTCATAAAAACTGGAGGGTTTTCTTTAAAAAAAATATGAAGCATTTATTCTGCCTTCCATTATGATCTATATATTTCAGGGGAATTAACTATCCCTAGAGGATAAGGAAAAGTTATACAGAAGAATCTCAGCTAATAAATCAGAAAGAATACTAAAATTAGATCATCACCATTCTGCAGACCCTAATAATATACCTGCTTAAGGCAAAAATTATCAATAGACAGTTAAACCTTTGAGCAAAGGGCTGATAGGAAACTTTTCAATAAAGAAATAAGGGTATCACCACCTAAAGTCTTTGATAGCTGTTAGCATACCTAAAAGTGAAATGAACAGACATTCTCTGCCTCCTGATGAGACGCATTCTAAAGTACCCAGCACCTCTATCCTGAACCAAAAAGGTTTAACTTGAATCCAATAAAGCCTTGAAATAAAACTTATCATCTACAGGAAGTATAGAGGCTAGAGGCACCCGTAAAAATGACACCTAAAGGAAGCAATCAGCCCAATTCAGAATATGGAATCTTCTACAGTACAACTGACCCAGCTACTTCGATCAGTAAAAAGGATGAAAAGAAGAGTAGAGTTGAGAGGAGAAGAAAGGACTATTCTAGATTAAAAGTAACTTTAAGAGCTTTAAGAGCCAAATAACTGACATCCTTATATATCTCCATTAGAACAAACTACTAGTAAAAAGACATTTTTTTGGACAATCATGGAAATTTGGATATGGTAGATGCTATGAAGAAAGTATTGGTAATGATGTTAGGTGACACAATGGCCTTGTAGTTACGTGATAAAAGTTTCTTTTTTAAAGCTGCACACTACACTATTTAGAGTGGGGTTGCATGATAAAATACAATGTAGCGTGGGACATACTTATCCTAAAAATCATTTATAGTTATCAATTTAACTTAGTGCTCTGTATTTTCATTTGCTGAATCTGGCAGTCCTTAGGCGTGAGATGATACGCTGTCGTATTCAGGAAGAACAAAAAGGGGGGGCAGAAATTCAAGTACGGCAAAATGGAAATGATTGTGGAAACTAGATGAAGGGTGCATGGAGTTCCACTGTACTCTCCACGACTGGGTATGCTGGAAACATTTCATAAGAAAAGATTTTTAAATGGAGGAATTCATATATTATTCAGGTTTGAGAAGCAGTGCTCTAGCCCAATTCCCTGATTCTCAGAAAAGTAAACTACAGCCCAGAGAGGGGGAGGTGAGTTGCCTAACGTTAGACAGCGACTGAGTGGCAGAGCGGAGACCCAACTGCAGGCCCCCTGACTCAGGATCGAGGCTGCTCTCATTTCTACAAAGTGGACAAAGGCAGTGCCAGGCATTTCAGGCGACAAGCCTGGGCGGCATGGCACCACTCGCTGAGCTAGCATGCTCAAGAGGAGGGGTAAGGTTGGGAGAAATTAAATGAGTCGTATAATATATACATGTCCAGCTGTAGCACCTATGGGACATATATGCTGGAGCGGTACGTGGTCAGTTCGGGAACACCTCTCGACGTTGTTCCATCTTCCGAAAGGAAAAGAACACTGTTAATCTTCAAGACGGTATGGCATTCAAATGAAAAGTACCCACCTACCTAGCTCAGTGCCTGTCTTAGCGAAGATCGACGGAACTAGATGACATTCTGGTTATTGCTGCGTAACAAAACCACCCTAAAACTTGCTGGCTTAAAACAATTTCATTATTATTTCTCGTGATCCTGGAGGTTGAAGGGGCTTAACTGGGCGCTTGTCACTCGGGGTCTCTCATGCAGTTGCAGTCAGACGACAGCTGGGGCTGGATTTATCTGCAGGCCCAGGCGGCTCAACGTCCAAGATGGTGCACTCAGACCAGTTGTTGGCCGGGGAGCTCTGTTGAAATGTTAGCGAGGCTACACGTACGCAGCATCTTCATATGTTGTGGGCTTCTCATAGCAATAGCTTTTAAAGACTCTTAAAGACTAGTCCAAGGACCGGCCTGCACCACTGCCCTTGTATTCAACTAGTCAAAGTAGACACAGGCCAGACAGATTCAGGGAGGTGGAGGTATAGGCCCCAGGGAGGAGTCCTGTGCCTGTCCAGGGAAAAAAGGAACTGATGGTCCACACAGGGAGGAGACAAGCTATGTAGACGGGTACAGTGACACTTTTGAAGCATGGGGACATGGCTTTTCTCCTGTTCACAGCATCGCTTAAACCCCACTCAAATTCACCCCCTTCTCTCCATCCTTTCCACCATTATCTTAGTCTACCTCTGAGAGAGTGGCAGCCTCAGCTCCCCTCATTCTGTTACTGGATAATTGTCGCATGCTCCCTGAGAGTTGTCCAGAAGACCAGAGAGCCAAGATAAAAAGTGCAAACTTAGTAAGGTGAGACTACTCACTGACTCACTGAAACATTTAAAGGAAAGAATTGCCAGGTCTCTGATTCTGCCACCGCTGGTCACTATGTTCCTTTCCAAAGCTCACTTCTTAAAAAGAGGTCACAGACATCATCCTTGCTGAGTCCCGCGAGTTTGGATTTCTTTAAAAATAGCTTGTTCTTCAAGTGCAAAAAATAACATCTGAGACGTTTGTTTAAGTGTGAAACACACCTTTGTCATGACTCAGTACAGGCTGCACAGAAGTTTATTAAACTTTCCAAAGAGAAAAATGTCCTCTTGAAGCTTGGGAATGGGGAGGGGTAAGAAAAAAGGTGGAGCGGTGAGAAAAGCAATAACAGGATCCTTCTCCTCTCTGTGGCTTTCACATGCATTCTCTCCATCTTGAATGTCCTTCCTCCTCTAGCCTGCCTGATAATGTGCTTGCCCTCCTTGAAGCCTAATTTAAATTTCACCTCCCAAAGCCTTCTCTGGCCCCTTCAGGCAGAGTTCCTCACACCCTCTTTGTTCTCAGAACAGTTTTGTACACACACGTTTTGTTATTAGCAGGTTGTATTAAAGCTGTCAGATTACAGGTCTGTGTCCCTTCTTAGACCTGAACTGCTCATCAGCTGGGACACTGCATGAATCATCTGTGAGCCCCTGTGCCTGGCACAGATGAGATGTTGGGAGAGGTTGTTGATAAGAGATGGTGTCGCTGAGGGAGCTTTAAATCCTTTCATTCCCCCCTTCTACTTTCCAAATACCTGCTGACTCTTTCCACACCTTCCTAATGCCAGATCTTTCAATCTACCTGCGTCTGAGCCCATATGCTCTGCCTTCCCCTGGATACAATGGAAGAACTGTTCTCCCCACTACCCAAGGCCAGCTGCTCCCTGTGTCCACCAGATCATGTGCCCTTTGTTCCTACAACTGTTCCTCTTTCTCCTGCATCGGTGATTATTTTCCCTTTCGAGTAAATTATTTCCACTGACATACAAGTACTCTGTACTTTTTCTCAGCACACACACACAGCCTCATTTCTCTGCTACTATCCTATTCTCTCCTCAACCCACTCCACTCTGCTCCATTTAATCCTAAAATCACCAGTGACTTCCACATTGCCAAACCCAAACAATCAGTTCTTTCTCTGCCTCAATTTACCTGACTGCTTGGTGCCATTCAAAACCAGCGATCTCATCCTTTTGGAAACCCTTTCTTCTTTGGCTTCCAGGATTCCACACCCCTTCCTCATCTTTCTGCCTCACTGGTCACTCCTCCTCAATCTCCTTGGGCTCAACCTACCTCTCAATGTTGGAAGTGCCCCAGAGCTCAGTCTTCAGATCTCACTATCAGACTCACTCCCGAAGTGATCCATCCAGTGTCAAGGTTTGATGTAGTCCTTGATTTAAAAAAAAAATTAAAAAATAAAAAAATAATAAAAAACAACCCCCCCCCCAGATTTCTGTCTGTAACCCCAACCTGGACTCCAGACTCAATGGCTGACTGCCTACCCGGCATCTTCACGTGAAGATCAAAAAGGCAATCTCCATTCAAAACCAATCGTGATTCCCTTCAAACTCATCTGTTTCTTTCTCAGGGTCCCATATCTCGGTAAAAGCACCAAAATTCACCGACGCAAGCCACAAATTTTGGACTTCTTCTTAATCTGGCCTTCCATACCCATATGCAATATTTCAGTAAATTCTATTGGCTATGCCTTCAAAATATATCTAGAATCTGACATTTATGCACCACTTTCTCCCTACAATTGTTGAAACAATGTCCTCTTAATTGGTCTCCAATCTTTGGTCTTTCGATCTTTTTCAACCTAGTAGCTAGAATGAGTCTTTTGAAACCAAGGATCATGCTCAGTCTTGCACACAGTCTGCCAATGGCTTCTCCCTTTACGCTTGAAATAAAATCCCACGTCTTTATCCTGCTCTACAAAGTCCCACAGGCTCCGATCCCTGCCGGCTTCTTCTCCGTCATCATCTTTCACTCTCTCACTCACTCACTCTGCCCCAGCCACAGTGGACTCCCCGCTGTTTCTGAAACAGATGAAGTATGGGTCTGTCTCAGGGCCTTTGCACCTGCTGTTTTTCACCCTCCAAATAGTTGCATGGTTCACTTCCTCACTTCATTCAGCCTTTACTTATTCAACGGGGCCTAAAATAGCCCGCTCTCATCCCTTATGCCACTCTATGTTTCCTCATAGCACTTTGGAATTTCACATTATATGGTATATAGATTTGCCTTTTTGCTGTACACCTCCCTACCCCTGGACTGCGAGCTTCACAAAAGCAATACTACTCTTGTCAGTTACAGCTTTACCCGCAGTGCCTAGAAAAGTGCCTGGCATACAGGAAGTGTTCAATAAATTATTGAATAAATGACTATCTCCCTGACTGAATGGATGAGTTCACTTCTCTCTAGTGCCCCTGCCTTAGCCAGGCTTCACGGTCTTCCATATGTGTGGCAGACTGCAAATTATGGCTACAAATTCCTCCTATCAGACGCATCCTCCCTTGCAATGGGACTTTGCCATGCCACGTATTAGGAGGTGGAGCCTATTTCCCCACCCCTTGACTCTGTGCTGGCCTTGTGAATTGCTTTGGCCAATGGAATGAGGGAGAAGTAACATTTTATGACTTCCCAGACTAAGCCTTAAGCGATCTTGCAGTTTCTACCACCACTCTCTTGAAGAGAAGAACTCTTCTCATGCTGAGAAGAATTCAAGGATGTAAAACCATGCGGAGAGAGGTCCAGCTGTTGCAGCTAGCCTAGCCCCAGCCAGCCCTCCAACTGAATGCAGCTGCATGAAGGAACATAGGCAAGAATCAAGAGAAACAAAGCATTGCTTTAAGTCACTAGATTTGGGGGTTGTTTGGTTTTATAGCAACAGATGACTGATACCGTCTGGATGGCCGCACGGGCTTCCACTCTAGATTCCCTTCCTCCAGCTCCACTCCACAGGTCGCCAGAGTGGGCAGTCTAACTTGAACTCACACTGGATTAACAATTTTGGGAAAAGTGTTCAGCAGCTCCCTATCTTCCAGGATGACATCGAGCTTCTGTGTTGCAGTATATGCAACCCTCCATGATGCAGCCTCTGAAGACCTCTTCAGCCATGTGCAGATAACACCCTCTGTAGGGTAGGTCCCTGCTGGGAAGAGCAGTTCTCAGACTCTCTGTGCATCAGAATTACTTGGGGAGCTTTGAAAAAATTCCAGTGCTTAGGCTCCACCCTAAGACTCAGATTTAATTGGTCTGAAATGGGACCCAGGCAACAGTATTTTTGAAAAGCTCCCAGGGGAGATGCTAATGTGTGGTCAGGGTTGAGAACCATTGAGCCAGAGGATCTAAAAGTGTATTTTAAAATTGCTGATCTTGCCTTCAAGGAAATTCAAAAGCTTCAAGGAAAGATTAAATTATACTCAGTGCCCTTTTAGCATTAAGTAAGCAATATTATGTTCTAAGTTTTGGGAAATTGGTAATAGACTCTATGAGAACATTCTTTAGTTATTCGAAACTATCAATACTTTATTTCCGCAACTCTAAGACACACTCCTCTCCTATTTAAATGTTTTTGAAATCAGGCTCCATCTTTTTATTAAATGTGTCCATTTAATGTTACTTTATTTCATGAAAAAGAAAAAAACAGTAATTAGATTAAAAGTATGTCTTACTGTCACTGCTGATCACAAGCAAGAAAACATCGTTCCCGGAGAGAGCTCCGTGCGTGTACAAAGTGCCATAGCCTCTTTGATCCCCATTGATCCTCCTCCCATCAACCTGGTGAGGTGGAGCTCTTTAACTTCACTTAAAGTATAATGACTGCTACGATTTATTGAGCATTTACCTTGGGCCAGATACTGTTCTAAATACATTGCAAATACTATCTCATTTAAGCCCCACCAAACTGAAACATGACCATCCTTTAGGCACAGGGAAGCTGAGGGCTGGAGATGTTAAGTCAGTTGCCGCAGGGAGGCGTGGGGCATGTGACTACAGTCCACAGGGACTCTGAGCATGTTGTGGGATTGTCAAGAGATGGTCCTCCTTGCTTATTCCTCAGAAAAAGAGCTGATACCTTAATATGGCGTTCAATGCCTTTCACAATCCATCCCAAACCTATACTGCAATGGTAATGAAAAATTCAGAGCCCCAGGTAAAGAATAGTCATCAGCTAAGAAGAATCCTAATAATTAAGGGCCCACTATGTGCCAAGCACTTCACACATATTATCTCTGAGCCTCCTAAAAACCTGTGTGAGGATATTTGCAAGGGATGTGAGTTGGTTTTGCTATTAAGCCCTCTCCTCTTTCTTCTGAATTCTTCTTTGGGTATCACCTTGGTACTATAGCTTGAAGTCTTGGTTAGGTTGTCAATCAAGATGCCCCACCCTCCCCTGGCCAAAGAGTAGGTGAGTGACCCTGGGTAGGCCCATCACACTCCCTAGGGATACAAACTTTGAACAGAGCCAGGCACAGTCCAGAAAAATTGGGTAGAATTGAATCATCCTCCCAGAGACAAGGCCCTGTCAATAATAACAATATTCAATGAGAATTTAGACTGCAAGGCACTGTGATAAGTGTTGTACAGATATCAATTCATTTAATTCTTGTAATAGTCCTATAAAGTAGCCCCTGATATACTCTCTACCTTCTCTACCTGGCAGATGAACAATCTGAGGCAACAGCACAAGGCCACACAGCCTTTATGAGCAGAGTGAGAGCCAAACCCAGACGGCCCAACTCCGTAACCACACACGTCACCAGTAACTGCAGAGCTTCTCAGTTATGGTCTTCCTTAGGTTCTGTCCCCTGGACCTTTTCTTTCTGAGCCTGGATCTATGTCCTTCCCTCTTCGTCAGTCATCTGCAATGCCTTCTAACAAATTCCCTTTTCATTCATGAGCCAGAGTGGGTGTCTGTTGCCTGTAACTAAGAAACCCTAACTAATTGAAGTATCATTATTCCTGCTTACAGGTCAGGAGTCTGAAGCTCTGGGGAGGTTAGGAACTAAAATCACCAGCTAGAATAATAATGATGATAATAGTAATAGTAGCTAGCATTTATTTGCATTGTTTAGCATTTAATGAGTGCTTACTACAAGACTGGCTCTGTGCTAGGAGATTTACATAAATTACTTCATTTAAACTTCACAGCCCTACAAGATCAAGCTGTTTTTATTGAGATATAATTCACATGCCATAACATTCATTCTTTTCAAGTGTGCGAGTCAGTGTTTTTTAGTATATTCACAAAGTTGTGTACCCATGACCACGGTCTAATTCCAGAACATTTTCATCACCCCAAAGAAATCCAGTATCCACTTTCAGCCATTCTCTATTCTTTCCTCAGGCAATCACTAATCTACTTTCTGTCTCTATGGATTTGCCTATTCTGGAGTGGCATTTGCCTATGGATTTGCCTATTCTCAAAATGAAACCATACAGTATGTAGTCTTTTATGACTGGCTTCTTTCATTTTGCATAATGTCTTCAAGGGTCATCCATGTCGTAGCACATATCCGTACTATACTCTCTTTTGTTGCGATATAAAAGTTCTGTATTTTGTTTATCCATTCATCGGCTGATGGAGATTTGGGTTGTTTCCACTTTACAGCTGTTATAAATAATGCTACGATGAAAGTTTGTGTACAACTTTTTTTGTGTGTATGTGGACATCCGTTTTCATTTCTCTTGGGTAAACACCTAAGAGTGGAATTAATGTGTCATATAATAACTCTGTGTCTAACCTTTTGAGGAACAAGATAGACTATTATTACCCTTATGTTCTGGTTAAGGCAATGATGCCCAGAGAGGTTCGGTTGCTCAGAGCCACACAGCTAAGAAGTGGTGCCTGGACTTTGAGTCCGGTCTGGCTGTCACGGGAGCAGACATCACTGCTCAACCTGAGGACAGCAATCATTATTCTGAAAATGGTCACTCACGGTGTGGGATTTTCCAGAACTTCTGACACTTGAGGAAGTTAACGCCATTTTGACACTCAGAAAAGCACAATTTCATCATCATGGTAGCCATCGTCATCATCATCATCATTATCATCATCATCATCTACTACCATTTGTTGAGTGCCTACTGTTTCTCATGTCTTATCTACTATTTGTTTGAAATTTTAAAACAGGAAAGCCTCATAGGGGCTTGGGGGTCAGACATCTCCCAGGTTTGTGTTCTGCTCTGCCACTTAGGCAAGCAATGTAACCTCCCTGAGCCCCAGTGCCCTCATCTGTAAAAGGAGGACAATAATCGTAACTATCCTATAGAATAATTGTGAGGTTCCATGAGTTGGCACAGCAAGAGAGCAACTAATGCTAGTTTTAACAAGGAATTGCAAAACCCCTCTATAACCCATCTCCCCCACACATTGAACAGATGAGAACACTGAGAGACTTGATGTCACCTGTCCAGGGGCCTAAAGATAGGGGTGGCAAAAAATGATGCTTTTTATTTCATCTTCGCTGCTTCAATTATTGTTCTATCCCTTGCTCTCCCCACTCCATCCCTGGACCACTCCGACACCTGGGATTTCTCCATCCTGTCCTCCTTATAAAAACAGAGTAAGCGGTATCCTTTGGGGACCCGACTAATTCCCTGCTCATACCCTCTCCCCGCATCCTACATCAGACTGTCTGTGTCTCCAGGACAGCTCCCCTGGAATTCTGGCTGCAGCTTTCACTTCTCAGTACCTAGATGCTCTAGGAAGATAACTTGGTGGAGTGGAGAGAGTGTTGGCTTTGGGGTCCTGAGTTTGATTTCTAGCTCCGTCACTTAGACAAGTGGTTTAATTCTCCTGATCCTCAGCTTCCTCAAATGTCACGTGGGAACAATGGTGATACTTTGTGGGATTGCTGTGAATATTTGAGAATGTATGTCAAGCACCTGGTCCAGGTACCAGGTGCTCAATAAATGCTCATTATTCTTCTCTAGCCCTGTTGCTCTCTTGGGGTGGCAAAGAGAAGCTGAGGTTTCTGGAAGACAAAGCTCAAAGATTGAGTCCACAGGGATCGAGAAACAGCTTGGCAGCTGGAGTGAGAGCAAGGGATGTTTCTGGGGTGGCAGAGATCAAAGGCTAAATTATGCAGATTATTCCTTTGTTCCTTGTAGTTTGCACTTGCTTTGGTGCCTCCTGGGGTGTGAGGAGAGGCAGACTCACACCAGATGCACAAGAGACACAAAAGCATCATCTGAAAACATGCACACAAACCTAGATGCACATGAAAAACCACATCAGACACACACAAACACACACGGTCATGGGCACGTGTGTAAAATGTCATCTAAACACATACTCATCAACATGCTCAGGCAGTCATTCAGAAGCTCACGTGCCCATGAACTGTGTACATGCACAACCTTGAGGGTTCGTGCAAACACATACATGCAGCCAGGCACACACATGTTCACAACCGTAAGCCCACAGGAGCATGCACACAAATGCTTATCTGCGTGTACATGCACTCTCTTTTCAAATTCCTAACTCTAAATAGAAGCATAAGCTGTGACATATGTGCCTCCCTGTCGTTCAGGGAGAGGAGGCTTTAGAAAGACAGCTTTGCAAAATAATGGAGAGAAGTTGGCAGGAGATCCAAGCAGGGCAGGGAAGGTTGAAGGCATGGAGGCTGTCCAGCACCTGGGGGAAAGGGGACAGGGGATAAGACTGGTCTTTTTAGGGGAAAGAGACAAGCCCTGAGGCCACCTACTGTCAACCTGAATCCAGATTCACCAAAGGCTTGTGCCAAGGGCTCCCAGACTTATTGATCACCAGGGCTATTCGATATGAACACTTAGCACCTCCAATAGGTCAGGCACTGTTCTAAGCCCTGTATATGGATTAACTCATTTGATCCTCCAGAAAAATAATCTTCAACAATACAAGAACTATTAATATTATTACTATTATTCTCAATTTTCAGATGGGGAGAACTGAGGCAGAGTACCTGCCCCCTCCACATGATGGGACACCAAATTCTGGCTTGATCTCCAACTTCTGAGTACCTCTCTAGACTTGTTCTGATGCCATCTCCAGATTCCCTGCTGGCTAGGCCCCTCCTCACTCCTGGAGACTCTGCTGAACCTCCTTTGCTCTCATTCATTCATCACCATGCAGAACATGAATCATTAACTCATACTGATGGTACATACTAGAGAACACTAATACAGTCTAGGAGAACTGGAGGTGAGGACAGGGCAAGTCCAAGACCCATCTCACTGGGAAAGTGACTTTTTTTTTTACAGCTTGGTGGAAGTGTAATTAATATGCATTAAAATGCACATATGTTGAAAGTGTGCAGTTTGATGCATTTTGATGTATATTACACCCATAAACCATCACCACAATCAAGATAATAATCACCACTACCATCTCCGAAAGTAAGTAGTGACTTTTAAGTTGAAACGTGAAGCAGAAGTTGCCAGGTCATGGGGGAGTGAGAAGGGAAAGAATATTTCAGGGAGAAGGAACCCTTCCAGCTATGGAAAGAAAAACCAAATTTCAGCCGAGAAACTGAAAGAAGCTCTGAACTGCTGGAGTGCAGGATTGGGAACTTGAAGGGGGGAGCAGAGAAAAGGGATGGAAGCAGTTCCAAGGGGTCAGATTACTGTGAGCCTGCCCTAGGCGGTTCTTGCTGTCTAGGCCTCTCCCAGCCTCCCCATCCTGCTACAGGTCAGACTGGTCCCCAGGATGAAGGCAAATAGACGCAAGCGTTGTTTGCATCAACCAAGAGAGCAGGGCCCTCCCTCACACAGGGAGGCTGCTGTAGACTATTTCTAGAGGCTAACCCTGCAGAAGCCGTGGGAACACTCAGCCCGCCTGTGGACCGGTGGGTTTTAATTTTTTTAATCTGTATTTTAAAATCTGTAAAGGCTTTAAAAATAGGTTTTAAAATTATTTTTTCGAAGGTAGTTAAAAATAGCAATAATCCCACCTACCCAGATATGACCCATATCAGCATTTAGCTGTGACAAGAAAAGAATTCTGAGATGTTCCAAATTAAAATTACAGCGGCCAGAGAGTGAGAGAACAGTCTGTTAATAGCTGTGGACCTGCTCTGGCAAAAGACTTCTCACATTCCTGTACCTCTGTTGGAATTTAGGATTAATTTCCATGTGGCTATTTCTGCGATTATCTAAAAGAGAATAGCCAGGTGCCATGGAACCCCGGGAGCCTCTGCTTCTTATTTACCCGTGAACTTTCCAGTCTGCTGTCCACAGCTAATCCACAGGGGTGGACACGTCCTCCTTGGACTCTGCACCTATCCCAGAACTAGGCCCCCCTCACCTTTTCCCACCCCCTCTGTCCATAGCTAATGTAAATCCTTTCAGAAAGGCTTACATCTCTCTCCCCACGATTTGATGTATTAAAATGCTTGCAAATTGCCTGGACAAGGGACATGTCCTCTTTCCTACCTGGCCATGCCATTGGTGTTTTCAACTCCATGGCCCAAGACCGATCTTTTCTCTCGTTAGCAATGGCCTAACAAATTATTTTTTAAAGACTTTTAGCCGTGGAAGTTAATTATTTTTGTTTAACAGGTGTATATTTCTCCAGACCCTTTCTATGTCTAAATATATATACATATATATTTAAGAGATCACACCAAGTACAGGTTTTTATCTAGTTTTAAAAATTTAACAATATATTATACGCATGTTTCCATGTCCATATAGCTCTATAACATTATTTTGAACAACTCATTGCTACTGTATTAAAAAAAAAAAAAGTGCTGTGATAGGTTTTCTTGCTCATACACCTGTAGCAATCCTTCAATTATTCCCTCAATATATCCAAGGAATACAATTACACATCTTTAAAATCAGCGTTGAGAAATGACACATTTTAAGGATTTTGATACATTTCGCCAAATTGCTCTTCAGAAAGGCTGAACTGAATCATATGCAAATTCGCAGCATACAAGTATTCTCTTAACCACACTGTTGCCAATACATATTGCATCCTAGTAGGCTTTTCTTCTAAAGTTGCTCAGTTAAAACACAGCATCTCAATGCTGCTTTAAATTTGCATTTCTAATAATTAGCAAGGTTGAATATTTTTCATGTTTATTAGACATCATTTCTACTTTCATGGATTTCTTCTGCGCTCTTTTTCATGTAAAAAATAATTTCATTACTTTTTATAATTAGTAAAACACTACATCCTCGTTGCAGAAAATTTAGAAAATAATAAATGTAAAAAAGAAAATAAAATTTAGTCAGATACCCATAGTTAACAATATTGTGGATTTTTTTCCCAGATAGAAAGGGTTAGAAACAAATCACATATTTAAAAAAACAAAATAGGATCATATTCTATATAGCTTTATATACTGTTTTAAAATGTTTTATAGACCAGAGACGTAATTTTCCTATGCTATTAGGTATTGTTTTAAAAACACATTTTATATATGTGTAATATGTGGTTGTACCATAAGTTACTTAATGATTGCCCAAATTTAGACATTAAGGTCCTCCCACTTTTTTGCTTTCATATATCACAGAAGAATAAACCCACAGACTCTACTTGCTGTTTTCCATTCAAATGTAGGGTATTTCCCCAGCCTGTTCTCTGTGTCTGGAATCTCTTCTCCCCCCCTGCACCTGGGAAAGGCCTCCGAAGCCCTTGAGGTCAGCTTAATGTCCACTTTCCCAATTCTCCAAAGAAAAAGAGCTTTGGTCCCATCCCTGTGCCCTCATAACACCATGTTCACGCCTCTTTGTCACTGCGTGAGTTCCCAGCTCCTCCACTGCTCTGCATCTTTAGCAGCGAGAACTCACACCCACCTCCCCAGCGCCCAGACTAGTGACTAGTGCCCGGCAGAGAGAAAGGGCTTCACACATGCTTGTTCTAGAGCTGTGTCTCTCAGATAATTGAGCACATGCTTTGACACAAAAGCTGTCACTGAAGACACATAAGCTAAAACGTAACACTTCTCATCAAGATGTCTCCCAGGAACAGCTAGGTCAGAGCAGTTGGCTAGCTGCTAAGGTGTTTAATAAAACCCCAGTTAATTAACAAGAAAAAGAATCCTCTGTGGTTTGCTTCACAGTAGAAGACAGCAAGAAGCCAGGCTGGAAACAGATTCTGGCTTTGCTTCAGGTCTCTTTGAGAACATTTAGAGTTAACACGGTAGGGGAGACAGGTGCTGTTTCTGACCCAGACCAAGCAACCGAAGGGGCTGCCCTAATTCCCCCGCGTCTGGCATTCCCAGCCCTCCACACGCTGCTGCAGTGATGGCGGCAGCACAAATGAATTGATACAAGGTCTTCAGAGAGCGATTTGACAGTGTGACGATGTCCAACCGCTTTGGCCTCGCATCCCACTTCTAAGAACCCAAACTGTAGAAATACCAGCTCAAGTGTATGAGGGTATGTGTACGAGGATGAGCTCCTATTGCATTTTGGGCAAAGAATAAGCAAATTATGCTTTATCCAGCTGTAAAATCCAAGCAGATGTTACAAAGAATAAGGTAGATCTGCATGCTATGGCATGACAGTGAAATCCTATGTAGGATTATATTTTGCAAAACAACAAATTATACACAGATGTATATACACAGAGATTTTACAAAGGTATGAGAAAAGATCGAGTAAGATACCCACCTAATCTCTGGGGAGAGAATTGTGAGGGAGAGAATTTTTACAATCAAAGCTGTGGGTTGTTTCCATTTTTACAAGGATATATCAATTTTGCAGTTTTAGGGAAGATAAAGCTCTTTGCCAAGGTGGCTTCCAGAGACCTTTCCAACCTCGACTCACAGGGTTTCCTCATTCCAGGGATATCTGAATTAGAATAACTACCAACAACTGCAAATTGCACTGTCTTTTTAAGCATATCATACCCACTATGTGTTTTGATTGTCACAATTAACCCACGATAGAGATCATTATTATCAGCTCCAATTTATATCTCAGGAAACTTGGATCCTGGTTTTGAACTTACCAAACTGACAAAGAGAAAAATTCATACCTAATGTTGGTGGAAACACTAGAAAATGAGCACTCTATTCTGTGCTAGTAGGAGGGAAAATTGGTACAAGGCTTCTGGGGAGTGATTTGACAATGCATATTACAATTCTTTAAAATCTGCCTCCCTTTATCCTAGCAATTTCTTTTCTAGAAAATGTTATCCCAAGGACATAATTAAGGACGTGCACAGAGTTTCAGCCACAAGCATGTTCATTTAGAAGATGCTTATGATATTGAAAAATTGGAAACCACTTAAATATCCAAAAATAGAAAATTACTTAAATAAATTATGTTCCATTCATATGAGAGAGTACACTAAAGGCATTAACTATTGGTGAAGAAGAATATTTAATGACAGGGAACACAGTTCATGGTGCATTTTTAAAAGTAGGTCACAAACAGTATGTGTTATATGAGTTCATTTTTGCTTAAAATATATGTAATATATATATATGCATAGAAAAAGGTGGAAGAAAGCACACCAAAATGTTTGTACTAGTTCTCCAGGGAGTGAGACTACTCAAGTTTTTTTCATTGCCTCATTGCCTCCTTTACTTAATTGTAGTTTCACAATGCCACCCCCTGCTAAATGTCTTACAATGAAAGTTCATCTCTTTGAATAGAACAAAATTGTATTACATTTTTAAAAGGAGATTTAGCTCCTTGGTCTTCCTCCAGAAGCACCTTTTGTGATCCTGCCTTTGTGCCTTCTTCCCTCCCAGATCTCTGCCTCTCCACTTCCCACAAACCCTGTGTATTCTGTAAGGCCAGCTCCTCCAGGAAGCCTGCCATGATCTCTCCTGGCTTCTGGGCTCCCTAACTCACACTCAGCTTTCTGTCACTATGTCATGTAATGCTGCCAGAGCATGCTGGGATGCTGCTTATCAGCCCAGGAAGCATAAGACATCTCCAAAGGGGCAACTCAGTCCCTGATCCTTTAAATAGTGTGGCGACTTACACAGCAAGTATTTGGGTGCCTACTAGCCCAGCAGCCTTCAAAGCCCCTGCCTCTGGCTTTCATGGGAGACTCTCCAGTTCTCCATGCTCAGCTCACTAATCCCTTGGCTCTGTCCCAAAGCTCCCAGCATCCTGTGGGCTCACCTAACTTTGACCACTGATCTGCTTGTGCCCTGGAGACCACCCTCTGTTTGCATTCATGTCTGGGTAATAAGCAAGGCCACCTTCCATCTGGTCTTCAAGCCCTTCACCAATCATCTGCATGAAGTCAGGGATGATTAAGTTGTCATCTAGGAAACATCTGTTATGTGCTAGGCACTCTGCTAGGTGTTTCACATGCCGATCCACTTTTATCTGCATAATAATAACCACAGCCATCCTTTACTGAGTTTTACTCATCTCTTACATGCATCTCCATTCTCCAAAGTCTGAAAGAGAGGCTCAGAGGGGTAAGGTGAGTTCCCCAAGGTCGCAGAGCCAGTAAGGAAGGGATGGTGGCTCCTCTCAAACCAATCTTGTCTGAGTACCAACCTCATCCTCTTAACTGGTACCTGAGGCTGTTTCTACAACCACCCTATGGGATAGATGTGAAAGATGAGAAAACCAAGTTTCAGCAAGGTTAAGGCATGGTTCAAGGTCATTTCAGCAGAACATCAGAGGGGCCTGGGAACTCAGCTATGGGCAGATGCTGGTCTGGGTGAGGCACTGGATGAATAGGAGGGTCACAAAAGAGGAGAGTCTGGTGTGGGTGAGGAACAGGGCTAGGGTCCCCACCAGGAAGGCAGAGATCCAGGGCTGGGCTCCAATCCTGCAGGAAAAATGAAAGCTGGGTAGAGAAGCTTCCCAGGACTCCCCTCCATCCCAGAAACTCACCTACCTGTCTGGTACAGCACAGCCACTCCCACATTATACCTGCCACTGTTCCTCTTGGCCTTGGGCTCAGGGACCAGGTAGGGATACATCTGCTGAGAGGGGTGGAGGTGGGGAGCTCCGGGCTTTCTGGTGTCTGGGAGGCTCAGATAAGCCAGAGCCTTCACAGTTCACCAGGCAGAAAGTGAGCTGCCATGAGCCGGAGCAGTGCCTCCTACCACTCTCCTCCACTGGGAGCAAAATAAAATCCAGGTGGTCAAGCCTGGGTGCCTAGGTGACATGGTGAATCTGGGCCCCAAAGTGTTTGGCTCCAGTCCTGGCTCTGCCACCCATTTTCCCTGGGACTCAGGCATACTGCTTTTCCTCTTGGTGCGGTGACAGCTCCCTTTGGGGCTGTGGCATGACGGCATGTGGGAAAGTGTTTTTGAGAACTAGAGGCGAGACTAGCTGGTGCAGCCACTCTGGAAAAGTCTAGTGGTTCCTCAAAAAGCTAAACATAGCATCACCATGGGACCCAGCTCTTGCACTCCTAGGTCAACACCCAAGAGAAGCGGAAGTGCATGTCCATAGAAACGTACGGACACGCGTGTTCGCAGCAGCATCATTCATGCAGCCCCAAAGTGGAAAGAACCCAAACATCCATCAGCCGATGAATGAAGAAACAAAACCTCCTTACGACAGTGGAGTACTATTCAGCCATAAAAAAAGAATCAAGCACCGCTTACATGCCACAGCATGGATGAA
This sequence comes from Eonycteris spelaea, assembly GCA_003508835.1. Classification (NCBI taxonomy): domain Eukaryota; kingdom Metazoa; phylum Chordata; class Mammalia; order Chiroptera; family Pteropodidae; genus Eonycteris; species Eonycteris spelaea. The sequence continues at coordinate 6,848,045 of PUFA01000093.1, read as the reverse complement.
CCCTGAAAACATTATGCCACACAGATGGATGATTTCACTGAGGCGAGCTATCCAGAATAGGCAAATCCATAGACAGAGAGCAGATTAGTCATTGCCTGGGCGAGTGATCTAATGGGTACAGGGTGTCTTTGGGGTTGACGACCAAGTTCAGGAGAGAGTGGTGATGAGCGCGCAACCTTGCGAATATACTAAAATGATACACTGTAAAAGGGAGAATTCCATGGTGTGAAAATAAAAAAAAGAAAGCTAGCATTTACTTGGTGCTTAATCCTCCAAGCTCTGTGCTAAACTCCTACGTATTCCCTCATCCGATCCCCGTGACAACCCTGAAGGGAAGAACTCACATTATCCCTATTGTGTAGAAGAGGTAACTGAGGCACAGGGAGGGAGGTTCAATAACTTGGCCAAGGTTGCAGAGCAACGGTGCTATGCACGTGCAAGGTCAGCGTGGACCGCACGTGCGTCCTCTGAGCCCCCATGGTACTGGGTACCACCTTTTCGCATGGCCAGTCTCACTGTCTATCTTCTCCCACCAGGCCTTGGGGTTCTGGGGAGCAGATAGATGTCTTACCTACTGACTTGCAGCCCAAGGCCTGGCTCATAAGCATTTACTGAATGGACAGAGAATTGTGCTATCTTTGCCCTCTCGGCTGGCTGGCTTGCAGAGAAACCGACTTCTCACAAAAGCACAGCTTCTTCCGCTGTGAAATCTTAAGGCTGCCAGATGCCGCTTCACACTCACCCTGAGGTTGCTGAATTGAGAAGCGAGCACCACCTCAAATCCAGACAAAATGCATTTGTGGTTTTGAAGGAAAGTCGTTAGAAGACAAAGTCTGTCTCCCAAGGCCAAGGTTGCTCCAATTCCGTTTACTTAAAGTAGAGAGGAGACAATCCCTGCCCCAGTGAGTCTGGGCGGCTTGCAGGAGGGGCCGATTTTGCTGAGTATCCCCCACTAGCTGCAGGGGAGAGCAAGCAGGAGGTGGTGGGAGCCAAAGCAAACATTCTGGAGTCAGAGATAATGGGAGAAGGTAGGAGGAATGGAAATAGGTTTGGAGGCCAAGCAGGAAACAGGTCTGAAAGGAAGGGTGGGAAGGCAGGAAGCTTTCTGAGCTTTTAGGAAAAGATGGCCCTCCCCAGTTTGGAGGAGGTCCTGGGGCAGCCTGGGCCGACTGAGACAGGACTGAGTTGGAGTCCGAAGCACAGCCAGGTCCAGCCTAGACTGCTCCAGTGGCCTCCTCCTGGGCCTCCCTGACTCCGGCCTCGCCCCTCGTGTCCTCTTGCATTTGAGCCCTAGGGATCCTTCGAACACAGAGACCGCCTCACCCTCCACTGCTCAGAACCTTCCAGGGCCCCCACTGCCTCGAGTTTAGAGAAGCATCCAGACCAGGCATTCCAGGCTGCCGCGTCCACGTGCTGGCCACGTCCGCTCTGCCTGCATTCCCACCCCTCTCCGTGGCACCCGTCTGGGATTGAAGGCACCGGCCCAGCTTCTTACTCTTCCCTAAATGAACTTCGCCTTTCCGGTTTTTGTTTTCACTCTTTTCCACAGATATGGCTCACTTCCTCAAATAGTTCTTCGAGGGACTCTTTTCTCCACTTCTTTGAATCTCCCTCAGTGTCTAGCCCAGTGCTGGCGTTGGATTGGATATTCAGTAATTGCCAGAACTAATCAAGTGCCCAGCACAGTGGATAACAGAGGATTCAGGACAAGTAACTGTCTGGTCAGCTCTTACGAAGCTTGCTGTCTCAGGTTGGGTTCCCCAGGAAGCAGACTCTGAGAAAGGTTTGGGGTCTAACCAGTGCATTTGGGAGGCACTAATATGGGCAGGTGCCATTCCATGCAACTGGGCCTCCGTTTTGCTGGGGACATCTGGGAAGTGGGGTGAAATGCCACTTAGAGTTGTTCTATTCTGAAGGACAAAGATGCTGGCGTATTTCTCTGCCACCTCCCGTTGGTTTTGGTCGAGAGCATCTCCCCAGGCGTTTACTCCTGGGCACCTGAGGCCTGCTCCTGGCTGGGCTGATGGGAGCCCACAGTCTGGGAGGCATAGCTCATCACAGCAGGAGCCACGGGCAGGTTCCCCGCAAGGAGAGGATGGCGCGGGCAGCAATAGGGGCTGCTCAGCTACTCGGTCTCATTTCCAAATGTGAGCTCTGTTCCCCCAGCCTCCATGCTATTGCTCATGCTGTTCCAATCCCTGACTGCCCTCTTTCCCACCTACACCCCCTTCGCGGGCCAACCCAAGAGTGTCTCTCAGCGAGGCTTCTCCTGACCCACCCTGGAGGAGTTGGTGTCTCTCTCCACCTGCCCCCATCCCCGTACCTACCCTCTCTCATCACTTGATACAGCAGTTCCCATAGCAGCCACCCCAGTATCACCACGCTCCGTAATGACCTGGGACCTTGTCTGCCTGCCTCTCTGGGCTGGGAGCTCCACGAGGGTCTCCATCTGGCTCATCTGCGTCCCTAGCACCCAGCAGGGCGAAGGTGTCCAGTGAGAGAATAAATGAATGAATAAGCAACAATAATATCAAATATTTATTGAACGCTTACTGTGCGCCAGACTCTGATCTAAATTCTTTAAGCGTGATGACTTATTCAATCTCCACAGCCACTTATGGGGATGCTACTGTGATCCCTAACTTACAGAGGAGGCATCCAAAACACAGAGGACTTAAGGGATCTGCCCGAGGTCCCACAGCTCTAAGTGGCTGAGGGAGGAATGATTGAGAGGTCCCTTGCCAGGTCCCTAAGGAGCAAGGTGAGGCGGGATGACCATGTTGGCCTAGGGCTCCTGGAAGCTGCCTCAGGCAAGGAAAAGGTCTAGCGGGAGGATGAGGAGAAAGGAAAACAAACAGAGCTGCAGAGCAGGGCCTGGGGCCTGGCCACCTGAGAGCCAGGAACCTGACCAGGTCTCAGATGCGGAGTTTTAGAGGAACTGAGTGTGGGGCCCTGTGAGGAGCCGCCTGGGTATCAGGGGTGTGAAGGGCATCAGGTCATATGATTGCCAGGAGGGCAGTCAAGAAGACAGACTCCCAGACACACAGCCCCCCACAGGTTTCTAAGCTGTTTCTTGTCCATGACCCCATGCGTTCCTTACGTTGCCCCAACCTTAATGACATGGGAAGGTAGGGGTTAGACGAGTCTGCCCAAGGTCACCGTCAGAGCTGGGACTCCAGCCGTGTGTCTGATCCCGGATGCAGGGCTCTTTTCACTGTCTCTTAGTTCTCATGTAAGATGAGATCAGGTCAGGTTCATTGAGGGCTGGGGGAGAGTCGGGGAGAGAGAGAGCCAACATTAAGTCGGGCTCTGAGTAGGTACCAGACAAATCTCATTCCATCCTCATCACAGCCTCAGGAGAAAAGGGACATTATCCTCTTTCAGAGTAAAATAAACTGAGGCCCAGAGAGGTTAAGCAACTCGGCCAAAGACATACAGCAAGCAACTGGAGAGCCAGGATGGGGACCCAGTCTGATCAGGCCCCACAGCATACATTCCAGCAGGTAGGTAGGTAGAAGAGGCACTGGAGGGATTGTCGAGTTGGATTCGGCAACTGAACTTGATCTATTGCTTTGTGCAGTCCCTACCCAGGGATCCCACACACCAACGAACAGGAGACAGGCTACCTGAGGCAGGCAAAGGCACCTGGCCAAGATCATGAGCAAGGGGAGGACACCCATTGCTCCTGTAGCCAGAGGCAGCTGAACAGACTGGCCACAAACATCATAGCCCCTAAGGATGATGCTTAAGGAATACAAAGGCTCTGTGCAGCACCTCCAGGGGATAAGGGATGGGCAGAGATGCCAGAGGCATCTCAGAGGACAAAGAGATAAGATTTTGTTAGCCACTGAAATCCTGACTGTTTCATGAACTTTTATTTGGCCTCTAGGGAAAGAATTAGCTGTGATCCAACAGGGCAAAAGCACAGATGCAGAGGAAAAAAATAACTTGTCTCTTAAAATGCGAAGGCTCGAAGGCGCTTTCCGGAGATTGCACTGAGATAAATTCAGTGGTAAGGGAGATATTCTGTTTAGAAAGGATGACCATGTCATGGGAATCACAGGGCAGGTTTAGGAAAAATGTTTTCCTGAGTAATGTGAGAGTGAGCTTGCAGTGACTGTTGAAGTTAGCTATGAAGGAGGGCTCAAATTTTCTTATTGAAAAGTTCGGAATTAATACAGAATTCACCACGCAGTTAGCATGGCATACACATAACAAACACTGAAGGTATTTAAAAACTAAAGTGCAAAGGTTACACCTGTTGTCTTCATTTTTCCAAACACACTGACTTCCATATGACACACGACCTGCGTAACCCTAATATGGCAAAAGAGTGGCCAATATTGTACTTTTTTTAAAAAAAGCGTTTTATTATTAGTTTCAAGGATACATACAGTACATTCGTTATTTTTATTTTTTACTTTTTAAAAACACTTTTTGGAGATATCTCACATGCCATACAGTTCACGCACTTAAAGTGCACAAGTCGTTGGTTGTTAGTACATTCAGAGTTGTGCAACCATCATCACTAATTTCAGAGCATTTTCAAAAATAAGCCCTACACCCATTAGCACTCATTCCAAATTCCTTCTCTTCCCAGGCCCTGGCAACCACTAGTCTACTTTCTGTCTCTATGGATTTACCTATTTTAGACATTTCGTATAAATGGAATCACAACAATATGTGGTGTTATGGGTTGAATTCTATCCCATCAAAATTTATATGTTGAAGCCCTAAGCCCCAGTACTTCGGAATGTGACCTGACTTGGAAACAGCCTTGCAGATGTAATAGTTAAGATGACATCATTGGTGGGGGGCGGGGCGCCTAATTCAATATGACTGGTGTCCTTATACAAAGAAGAAATTCGGACGCAAGGAGAAAGCCATATGAAGATGAAGGCAGAGACTGAAGTGATGTGTCTACAAGCCAAGGAAAACCAAAGATTGCCAGCAAACCATCCGAAGCTGGGCAAGACGGCTGAAACACTCCCGGGCCGCCACGACCCCACCAGAAGAGGAAATGACCTTGCCAACACTTTGATTTCGGACGTGAGACAATAAATTTCTGTTGTTTGAGCCACCCAGGTTGTGGAACTCTGCCTTGGTGGCAAACTAATACACATCATCTTTTGTGCACACTACTGAAGGCTAAGTTTCAGCCTTTTGCTCTTCAAGGTTCAAGGTTTTCAAAGTTCATCCATGTCGTAGCATGGACCAGGTAAATCATCATTCCTTTTTATGACCAAATAATATTCTAGTCTATGCATTCTATTATATAGATAGATCATATTTCATTTATGCATTCATCAGTCGATGGACATTTGGGTTTCATTTGCTATTATAAAAAATGCTGCTATAAAAATTTGTGTACAAGCTTTTATGTCGACATACATTTTCATTTCTCCTGGGTACATACCTATATTTCTCTTTTACAGATATGGAAACTGAGGCCCCACAGGGTGATTTGCCCTAGGTTACCAGTTAGAATGTGGAAGAACTGTCCCTCTGACCTAGATCTGTTTGACTTCAGATTCAGAGGGTTTTCAACTATATTTGGCTACACACATTCACGCTCATGCCAATTCATTCACACATAAACACATCAGCACCCACACAACAAATACTTCTTTGAGCCCGCTGCTTTGCCCAGAGTGCAGAAGTTCAGCAAAAGCAATCAAACAAAAGTGGCATGATGCTGAGAGAGATAAATGAGACTTCCAAAGAATGAATAAGTCAGAACATTGATTTGAATATTACCGAGGGATAGACCGAAAACATTTAAAGGGGTATAAAGAGGTTAGTGAAGAGCGAAAGGCTGAAACTTAGCCTTCGGTAGTGTGCACACAACTTTTATTGATTGAAACGAGATTTCTGGAAACAAATGCACTTTACCAGAAGAACAGTGTGCAAGCCAAGGATGTTTATGTAGAGAGAGCCACAGCTGAAATCCGTACAGGGCTCTGCTCTAACCATCCTGTTACTCGCCGAGGACGGGAGAGCTTACATAAGCAAAGTTGCTTATGATCAGGGTTAGTGCAGGAAGATTTGATTTCACCGTTTCTGTGAGTGAGCAGGATCAGAAGCTATTCTGAGCAGCCTCAAAGGAAAAGCGCCAGAAATCATAAATAAAGGAGTCAAGCGTGTCCAGCGGCCATATCAAATGGGACATTTCTGAAGAATGTGTGAACACGGTACCTTTCAAGCTGATTCTTTTATTTACACACACACACACACACACACACACACACACACACACACACACACCCTTCGTTCCCAGAAACGATAGCATTCACTACAGTTAAAACCTAACATAAGGCAAAGGAATTTGGGACATAAAGGAAAAAGTAGTATTTATAGAACTGCAAGAACTCTGCCGTTCATCGAACAAATATTTAGACAATCTCTTCGCCTGTCTTTCTGTCCCCACTATTCTCTAGCCCCTCACCTGCTTCACTTTTTTAAACGTTCTTATTGTTCCCCGAACATGTAAGTGTATTACTTACTTGCTTATTGCCTGTGATGCTTAATCTTGTGTGTCAATTGGACTGGGCCTCAGGAGCGACGAGACACATTGGGTCGAATATAATTCTGGGTGTGTCCGTGAGACTGCTTTTGGATGAGATTAACGTGTGAATCAATAGATTGGATAAAGCAGATTGCTCTCTCTAATGTGGGTGGCCCTCATCCAATCAGTCTAAGAGCTGAATAGAACAAAAACACTAAGGAAGAGAGAACTTTGCCTTCCTGACGGATTAAGCTGGGACATTGGTTGTTTTTTTTTTTTTTTTTTTTTTTCCTGTCCTTGAACTGGAACTTAAATCCTTGGCTCCTCGTGTTTGGGCCTCTGAACTCAGATTGGAACTATATCACTGGCCTTCCTGGGTCTCCAGCTTGCCAAATACAGATCTTAGAACTTTCTTAGCCTCCATCATGCCATAAACCAATTCCTTATACTAAATCTCTAGATATAGAGATATAGCCTATTGGTTCTGTGTTCAGGAGAACTCTAATGCATTGCCCATCTTCCCTACTGGAGCGTAAACTCTCTCACTCACCTCACTTCTAGATGATGGCCCCAGTCTCCTGTTTATGTGTCTGGTTCTCCTTCTGTCTCTATCCAATCTGTTTTCCACCAACTAGGTATGTCATTCTCTTGCTTAAAGTCTTCAAGGTTTCCTGTGGGACACAGAGGGTTATGTGGTGAGAAGGTCCAGGCTTCCTGTTCTTGAGTATCCGACATCAGGTAGCCACAGATGGACATACTTTCTGATCCCCTCTCTGACTTTTCTTCAGATAGCCTCCTCTGTCAGGGCTGCTCACTCCCCTGATAGGTAGGATTTACGCTGGCTCAGACTCACCAACAGATCAGCCCTGTCCCCAAGGCCTGGTAATGCACTCAAGCCTGTGCTCAGCTCACTTGCTGGCATATTTGTAACTGCGCAAAGACTGGTAGCACCAGTATTGCATTTAGAGGATGAGCAGAGGAAAAGGAAGCAAAGTCAGAGAACAGGAAGCAGCATGGGGCAGCTCTGCAGGGAGAAAAGAAGCCATGAAACAGACTCTTGGGACACCCACAAAGCGGCATGCTATTCAAGGAGAGCTCCTGCCTGGACAGAGGAGACCTGGCTGCTTGTCTCCTTCCTGCCTTGGAATCCCTGTGTGATTGTAGGCTAGTCACTAACCCTCACTGGACTCCACATCCTCATCTGTATGTTGATGAATACGAGCTAGAAAGCTTCAAAGGCCTATCAGTGAGGCTGAGTTGGTGGAGTCTTGAGACTAGCAAAGCAAGGGCAGAGACATCACTTCAAGGTCAAGCCAGAAGAGTGGTGAAAGAATGAGCATAATCCTGGAGTTAGCCCATTCTGGATTTACATCCAGCTGCACCCCTTACTAGACCCAATGTCTTGGATAAGCGCCTTAATTTCCCATGTGTAATTTCTCTCATTTGCAAAATGAGGTTATTAATATTTCTCTCACAGAGTTGTTGTTGGAATCGAAATAAATAAGAAAATATATGCACCATTTCTAGAGCACTCAAGATATGTCAATTAAAAAAAAAAGTTAATTTCTATCTCCCGACTTTCTCTGTTTCTTAAACACATGTTAGGTGTGAGTCGAAATCGTGTTCCCCTTTCCTCTGAGAAGCCGCAGCACCAGGGCTGAGCCACACACAGCAGCCATATTAACACTACATAACACTGTTCCCTTGGCCACAGTTGATTGGATCAGAGATGGTCACCTGACCCAATCTGGGCCAATCAGATTGGTTTTAGAATTGGGACAGAGACACCAGTCAGACTCTGCTGAGGGCCTGAGTCAGCAAATGACACATTTGAGAGTCAAGTTTGCTTAAGGAAACAAAGGAAGGGAGAGAAGAAGGGACAATGGGAGGGAGGGATGGAAGGAAAATGGGAGAAAGGGAGAAAGAATTCATTTATCATTGATTTTATTGGTAATCTACTAACCGAGGTGTTTGTTGGTCACCTTTCCTGAGACATATCCCTGAACTGTCCAGGCTGAAGGCAGGTGACACCTCGCCAAGGATCCCTCTGGGGAGGAGAGGGTTCAGGGGCAGACAGGAAGAAGGATCCTGCTGAGATATGCCAACATGGACCAGAAAGCATCTCTTCCTGCGGGGTCAGGAATTACAGACACCTCAGAGACATTGACTATTTTTAGTTGCAGACCACCCCAATAAAGCAAGTATCACAATAAAGTGAGTCATAATCTTTTTTGCTGGTGGAAAACCTTGTAAAAGAAAATTCAAATCTGTGAAGTAAAATAAAGCGAGGCACAGTAAAATGAGGTTTATGCCTGGAAATGGGGGGGGGGTTGTGTGGGTGAATTAAGGAGTAAGAGACGACTCAGGTGGTTCCTATTGAGGATACCTGTAACAATAAGGAAGACAAGAATCTAAGCCACCTGACCATATACTGTGGCGAGAGGGATGGTGTGCAAGGCAAAGAAAACCCTTCAGAGTCCAGTGCTGGTCTAGTGTCCAGGCTAGAGAGTACCACCTGCCAAAGCTGTTCTCTGTCCTAGGGCCCTTCCCCTGGCTCCTTCATCTCGACCATCCTATCCTGCTCCTTCACTGCTCACTAACGTCTCTCTCCTACCTTCCCCCCACCTCCTGGCTGCCTCTGCCACTTCTTATTCTTGGCTTCTGCTCACTGCCTTCTCTGTGTCTCTTGGCATCTGCCCTTGCAACAACAGAGCTCGGGTTCTCTCCAGAGGCCACTCAAACCCCAAGAGAGAGGCTGTGCCGGCTCAGTCGGTCAGTTATCTGTGCTGGGTACTAGCGCCCTGCTGTGCTGCCTCTGAAGCTGCTGGGTGCCAGGTGCACACCCTTAATCCAGTGTGCAAGGAGTGGGTCACAGGGTACCTTTATTCTAGAAGGGGCTGTGGGCATGGTGGCTCTCACAGCATCGAATATCTTTCTCCAAGACAGATGGGGAGGGAGCAAATCAAATGAGATTGTGGAGGTGGGCATGCTTTGAAAAAGCATAATGGGCTGTACTGGCACAAAATATTAATTATGGATAACATTAACAAGGCCATTATGTGGTGATTTGTGGCAGTTTTGCTTCCCTAGAGCTTGTTGGCCAACGGCAGGGGTTCCCAACAGCCTTGGTCTTTGAACCCCAAACCCTCTCCGGAGAAGTTGCTGGGACACCCAGCCTCCCCGCTGCTTTCTGCATTAGTGCTGCTTCATCTAGAAAGCTCCATACCTGCTTTTCTGCTTCGTCTAGATATCTCTGTACCTGCTTACCTGCTTCACCTCTGCTGCTCCGGTGGCCAGGGCTCTCCCCAAAGGCTCACACATCTTCTTTAGAGTCCTTAAGGGTTCCCAGGTGCTTTCACTTTCAAGCTACATCTTCCACGGGGAACTCGAAACATTCCACAGGGCTGAGGAACCAGCTTCCTCTTATTTTCAGCCCTTCCACAGAGAGTTGGGGGAAGGGGAGTGTGGCTGTCCTCAGGCCCCCTAGCTCACATATTCCAGCCCTTTAGAGAGAAGGCCTCTTCTTCTGTCAAGATCCCAATTCCAGAGAAGGGACCGAGACTGACTCAGCGTGGGTCAGAGGTCCATATTGGGACAATCGGCTGTAGCTGAGGGCTGCACGGCACCAACGTGACTGCCAGGAGCCTACTTCTGTAGACAGGGAGTGGGCAAGGGCGGAGGGGATCCTGGAGAACCAGGCAGACGCCACTAATGGCGCCGACCACAGGTCCTTCACATCAAGGAAACTGGCACATGTCAGAATGCTGCACTGTGCCACCAAATCTCACCCCAACACCGGAGCCACTGACTCAGGCTGGTGACCAGGCACCCTGACACTTGTCTTCCTTGGGGTGCTTCCTGCCCACCTCAGGACCTCAAAAAACAGCCCCTCTCCTACCTCCTCATATATCCTTTTTTCTTTTCTTCCTTGGGAATGACTTTAACGAGATGCAATTCATATACCATACAATTCAGCCAGCCATTTCAAATGTACAATTCAATGTCTTTTAGTGTATTCACAGTGATGGAAACATCACCCCAATCAATTTTTGACATCCCCCCCCCTAAAGCTCCATTAGCACTCTCCTCTCCCTCCCCCAGGTATAGGTGATCCCTAATCTACTTTCTGTCTCTATTTGCCTATGCTGGACATTTCATATAAACAGAACCATACACCGTCTGGTCTTTTGAGACTGGCTTCCTTCACTTTAGATTTTCAAGGTACATCTACCTTGTAGCAGGTATCAATACTTTATTCCCTCTTACAGTGGAATAATAGTCCGTTATGCGGATATACCTCACTTTATCCATTCATCAGTTGATGGATGTTTGGCTCATTTCTACTTTTTGACAATCATGAATAATGTTGTTATGAAGATTCATTTACAAGTTTTTGAGTGGATGTACGTTTTCACTGCTCTTGAGGATACAGCTAGGAAGGGAATTGCTGGGTCAATACACAGGCAGGCCTCATTTTATTGCACTTTGCTTTATTTGCACTTCATGGATGCTGCATAGATGTTTTTGACAAATGGAAGGCCAGACCCTCCACCAGCGAAAAGATTATACCCTGCTTTATTGCAACACTCGCTTTATTGCAGTGGTCTGAAACAGAACCCACAGTATCTCCAAGGGATGCCTATAGCAGCTCCGTGTTCAACTTTTGGAGGCCTTGCTAGACTGTTTCCAAAGTAGCTGCACCATTTTACACTCCCATCGGCAATGTACGAGGGCTCCGAGTTTTCCTCATCTTCGCCAGCCCTTGTCATTTATTTGTCTTCCTGATTACAGCCCCGAGAAGTTACTGCGTATCCTTGAAGGGGCCGGCTCTGAGGCCACCTCTTCCATGATTCCTTCCGTACTCCCTGGCTTCTCTCCTTGGAACTCTCCCACAACCCCATAATGGTTCCATGTCATGGGGCATTGAAGCTCAAAGGATGCCATGGAAGAGCCTGTGCTGGGGCCAGAGTCAGAATCAGTTCCTTCCGGCACGTGGCATGATTTGAAGAGAGATTAAAGAAAGCCTAAGCAAACCCAGCTCTCCAGAAGCTGTTGTCACAGGTGAAAGTTGCCATTAGCGCTGTTCCTCCGGGACAAGGGGGCTGGCCCTGAGCTCATACAGGGCTCAGTTGATTTGCAAAACAAAATTCACTTAACTCCATGTTAGAGGGTTTTGTTTATGTGTTTGTTTTGCATATCTGGCATTCATTCCCCTTGTTCTGAAAACAGCATTCTGGGTTTGCTGTTTGTTCGTTTGTTTTTTGTTTTGCAAACTATTCTTCCTTCACCCTCTCTTAGTCTATTTGGTTTAAGTGGGCCTGACCCCAATCTTTGGAGTCAGAGGTAATGGCCAATCACAGTAAACCGTTCAGGGTAGTCACGTGACCCAATCTGGGCCAGTGATAATTAGCCCTGGGACCATTTCTAGATGAGCCAGTGAGGCAGCAGAAATACTGATCTGTAGAGGGGAGGAAAAAGCAGCAGCTACGCAGAGAAAAAGCAGAAATGGGAGATTACGTGGCCCGAGAGAGAGACAGACGGACAAACAGAGAGAATTGGAGTCAGAATTGCAGCCTTTACATTCCAGTGATTTCTGGTTATACTTCCTGCAGCGGATTCCATGACATCCCCCTTCGTTTTATAATATGTCCTCATGTAGTTGAAAGTCTCTGTTAGTCAAAATTCATTCAATTTTACATGACAGAAGCTCAAATAAGAAAAGAGAGCTATCTGGGTTCCAATAATTGGAAAATTCGAGGGACAAATCCAGGTACGGTGGGGCTGAGGATCTCAAATGTCATCACCAAGAAGCTGTCTTTTTCTTCGCGTTGGCCTCGTTCTTAGGTAGATTTTCCATGAAGTAGCAAAGATGGCCCCCAGCAACTCCAGGCTGTATAGGACCCCCTGAAAGACAGCTCCTCCTTCCCAAAAGCTCAGTAAAGTTGGATACAGATTCCCATCAGGCCGGAGTCGGCTACTGCTGGTCACACATGTTTACTTGCAGCCTGATGGCGGTAGGAGGTAGGAAGAATGAGCAAGGAAGCCAGAACACTTCTTTGGTGTCTACCAATGTGGGGTCACTGTTAGGCTCATTCACAGGCAATGAAGTGACCTCAACTGACCACCTTCGAGGAGGGCTGGTCCTGTTTAAAGAATGCTCCTTTCTGTGCCTGAGCCCTTCCTGGGCTTCAATATGCAGAGATGGGCAGGATTTGGGCTAGTGCCTGAGTAGATTGAATCGTTCTTAAGGCAGTACAAAGAATTTGGAGGGGTAGCTGACAATGGTGATGATGGTGGTAACAGCTCACGTCATTAACACTCTGCTAAGTGCTCCCCAAGGATTGCTTTATGAAATCCTCACTACTAGTCCAACTATATTCACCTTTTATTATCCTCATTTACAGATGAAATTTAGGTTCAGAGAGGTTAGGTAACTCTCCTGAGATCACACAGCCAGTCAGATACAGAGCCAGGCCCACAGAGCCAGGCCTTCTGGGAGAACTCTTGCACTTAACTGCTGCACTGTTTTGCCTCGCAAAGAAGAGAGCTGCAAAAAGAAAAATAAAGAAAAGATCCAGGACGAGATTGGGGAGCCACGTGAGGTAAAGGAATCCATGAAAACTTTCCAAAGGACTTTTAAGAACAGGATTGTCCAATGTCCTCTTGATGTTGGTTTAATTGTAGCACTTGAAAGCCTCACTCTGACTTCTCTAAATCTCCCCCCCCCCCACCCTCGCCTTACCCACAAATACCTTCTGCAGTGGGTTTCTGGTGGAAACAGCGGAAGGTGCCGGCCGCATGCCACGTTTCAGTCAGAGCTGTGTAAAAACAAAACAGCAGGCCTAGGTCAGCCATCCGATCCAGACGCTAAATGAATTTAGCAGAAGCAGCAGCTCTGAGGCAAAGAGGAGTGTGAAAATGCAAACCATTCCAGAACACTGCAAAGCATTGGGATAGCTTTGCATTTCCACGGGGTGTGGAATATGAACTGATATTTTTGGAATCATAGGCACGGGAGGCCCAGCTCACAAATGGGTTACATACAGATGGCAAACTGAGGCCCAGAAAGGCCCCAAACCCTGAGAATATCAGCTCCCAGCTTTGGACTGGGGTTTAAGGATCGAGACTCTAGTTTATGTTTGGCATGGAGGGGCTTGGAATCCTTGGGTCTCAATCTCTGACTCAGATAACAAACACTCTTATCAGAACTGGGCATGAGGACAAATGAACTTCTAAGGAGGAGTGGGCTGGCTTTGCTGCCTTAGGTGGGGAGGGTCCCAGGGCCTGGCCTGTGGCTATGTCTGCAGATGGGCCCCAACTGGCTCCTGCTGTAAGGAGAGGAGAAGAGAGGGCAGAGAGCCAGGTAGAACTTGGCCAGGACTCGGGAGAAGGAATGAGACCAGGCTGGTAAACTCTGATGAGGAGAAAGTCTGGAACACTGGGCCCGGAGTGGGAGGGTGGTGTTGGCCTAGGGGCATTGCTTCCGAAGCTGCCCTGAGAAGTAGCCAAAGCAGGAAACAGGAAGGTCCACTAGTCCTGCGGCCCACCTGGGCAGACAGACTCAAGGCCATTAGGCTTCCCAGAGCAGCTGGGAGATGCATCTTGTCAGTCGGAGGATGGCCAGGATTTGGTAGCTGCGGGGCTCTTGGTGAATTCTTGCAGCTTTTCTTCCCTCTCCTAAATGTTGGCTTCCCCAAGGCTCCCTTCTCCTGGCTGCCGTCTCTCAACCACTCTGCTTGCAGCAGCACCTCTACCCCAATGACTCCCAGATTTCCATTTCCTGAGACACCCCGCCTCAAATTCAGAGGCCCCGAGCTGAACTCCTCTCTGCGGTCCTAGGCATGGCGTCTCCTTTCTTCACCCTTCCTTTCCTTATGCCCTGTCCGGGAGAGGGCTAGGCCTTGGGGCTCAGGTCCCCTTGACGGAGCCACATCTGCTCGTGGGTGGGAGCGGGAGGAATCCGATCCCGCCCTTGCAGGATCAGATGCCCCTGCGGCTAAGCAAGGGTCAGAAGCATACTGTCCTGACTCCTTCCCTGGAGGGTCATTTGTGTGACCTTGCTGTTTCAGGCCTGTCCCACTTGGCTTGCTGATGGGACCCTGAGATTTGGGTTTGTGGAGGGTGAGGCCTCCTTGGGCCTCAAACTGACCTAGGGAGGGCCTTGGGTTGGGGGCCACAAACCCAACCAACAACACAGTGACCCTGCGTTTCCTGCAGATGTGGCTTCCCCAGACCCTGCAGACAGGGGCGAGTGGGAGCGACAGGTGTCGGAGCTTCCAGGGTCCCTCTGTCCAGTACTTTCGACGCGGCCTTGTTCCATCCCTATTCTAACCATCTTTCCCCTTCCAATCCCATCCCCTTTCAGTGTTCCCTTTGTAAACAGCTGATTAAGGACTCAGCTCATTGGACTGCCGTTATGGCACGGTTTTATTTTTTCGAAAAACGGCGACCAGCTGGGTTCTGTGAAGCTCTCCACCCGTTTGGAGTCAGGCACCTCTGACAGTACCGTGGTCCAGTGTCTACATTCAGACACCGTTGGTTATCAAAGCGGTTTCATTCTGGTTAAGCTCTGGTCATTTCAAAACGTCAGGCTCAGATTTGACTCTCAACTTTCTTCTCTGCCACAAGGTTAGCTAAGCGGGGAGTTCTAGAGCCTGGATGTGTGTGTGTGCGTGTGTGTTGTGCGTGCGTGTGTGTGTGTGTGCGTGTGTGCGAGTTTTGGGGAGTGCTGGGGAGGAGATGGTGATCCCTCTGTCTCACACACATGCATGCTGCGCACACACACACACCCTTCTCTGGGTTCACTCCTCGAGCTGGGGTTAGGGCAGAAGAAAGGGAAACAGCTGTCCCTCTGGTAACACCTGGCCAGGCTGCGGTTCCCACACTGCGGTGGATTGAGCTCAAAGCCTTGTGGGAGTAGGCGGGGGCCCTGAGGGTCCCCCAGGCACTGGTGGTCCCTCCCCAGACAAACCTACAGCTTTCAGTTACCTGTCAGCTAGCATGTCGGTCATGTCCCTCCAGCGCCGAGGGTGCGGGCCAGCCTACGGCCTCCACCCCCTCCCGCCCCTACAGCCTCTCCTCTTCCTGACTTCCTGCCTCCCCTCCAAGCACCCGAACTCAAAGGGCCTTCCCCTGGGACTGTGTTGCCGTGCCTCGCTCCAGTGGCCCTGGTGCAGGAAGCAGCCCACGGCTAAGCAGATATCCAACCAGGGAATGCTGTGTCAAGTCTCCCCTTCTTGCAGTCACCCCCAAATTTACATGCATTCCTCTTGGGCTCCCTTTTCTCAGCTCTGGGGCGGGAACCACCCACCCCCCCCCCCTGCCCCTCTGCAGGGTCCTGAGGGGTGGGAAAGGCATTTTTATGAGTTTTCTCCAGGCTCTCTACCGTAACCACCTCCCCCGCGCCCCCCCAAAAAACCAATTTGGACTCTCTCCCTTCTGGAGGCACAGAATCTCAGTTTGTCCCTTTCCTGGTGACCGTGCCCTGTTTGGTGACCTCTGAAACAAAGATTCCTACCAGGGCCACCCACTGTGCTATCGTACCGGCTTGGCTAATAGCATCTTCCCAGACTCCAGGCCAGGAACCCCAAATCCCAGAGGCGTCCCAGCCACCTTCCTCTTGTTCCCTGTCCCCCATAGCATCCTCAGTCATCAGACCCACTTTTCTGCTCCCAGCCCCGTTAGGACCCGTCCTCTTACACCTGGGCATCGGCACTGCCCTCACTGGTTTCCCAGCCGCCCATGACCGCGACCGTCCTAAAACTCCTAAATGTTAGTCTTAGTCGCAACCCTCCCCTGACCTCTTCTGATGGCTCCCTGATACCGGAGAATATGCCAACTCCCCACCCCTGCATCCTAAGCCTCTCAGAGTTTGGACCCCGGCCTCAATCCCGCTACATACACACTTGTACACACTGCTTAGCCCTCATGGCAAATCCGTTTCACCTAGTGCCTGGGGTGACAATTGGTGAGGAAGCCCCCGCATTGTGTCAAGGGCTGTGAGGGTGAATCGGTGGGAAGGAGAGCCCTGCGATCAGTTAGTGATGCCTGTCGTGGGCACAGGGGAGGCAGCACGGCAGGGCTTTGGCCGCCCTGTTCCAGCTGGACCACGCTGTCCGCTGTTTCCCTGGCCTCCCCTTCCATCCCTTCTCCACGGCCCACATACCAGGTTATTGCCACCGTAAGCTCATCTCCAGACTTGCCAGCCCTTGCACGTGCTGCCACCCAAGCCAAGACTCCCTTCTATCTGTCCCCCATTTGGCAAGTCTCCCCCATTTTTCCATCCTTCTGTTGAAATGGGCGCCCTCATATCTTAGTTTGCCTGGGTGTACACTGTGGTCTCGGCACAGTTATTAATAGCATCCCTTTCATTTACATACGTGCTCCGGTTTGCACCGTGAATCACATACGCTCCCCTGACTCGGCACATAAGGTGCTAAAGGTGCCTGTGTCCGTTTTAGGTGTGTCTTGCCGGCACCCAGCGCAGTGTCTGGCCCAGACAGGGGTTTGGAGCAGAGTGGAATTGAACTGGTGGTGAGAAAGAGAAAGCAGATGGGAGGGTAAGAGGTGGCGAGACCTGTGTCCATGGGCATTTGGCTGTGAGCCTTTGGGCTCCTGGTGGAACAGTCAGTCACTGCATCAGAACAAAAAAAGCCAGGTCTGCAATCACCCTGCAGTCAGGGCTCCAATGGCAGGTCTCCAAGGGGAGGCACTGTGAGACACCGCGATGGGAGGCTAAAAACCCTGACCGAGGAAGGCCCAGGTCCTGCTAGCACATCAGTGTCATCGGAAAGTAAGAGATCTAAAAATACAGCTGACAAAGAGGAAGTGGGCACAGCCAGGCGGTGGCTGACACGCCGCCTGCTCCCCTGGGTGCCGGCGGCCCCCTGCGAGTCTTGGCCAGGGTGCTGCAGCCACGGGGGCTTCACGTTGGCTGTGTCCCCTGCTCGGAATGTCCCTCCTTCCCTGGACTCTCGTCCCCCTCAAACCCCTCTTCTGGAAGGACTTCTAGAAAGCCTTCTCTGACCCGTCAGCCCTTCCCCCTAACCTAGACAGATGAGACCTTCCTGTTGTACTCACTCTGATCTCTCCTTCACAGCTCTGTCATTAGATCATCACTTATGCGATCATCTACTGAACCTCAACCGAAGCCCCCGCTCGACTTTGATCAGAGAGGCTGAGAACGGGCGCTTGGGCTCAGATTCCAGCTGCATCCTTTACACAAGCCGTGTGACTGTGGGCACGCCTGTGCGCCTGTCTGTGCCTCGTCGGTCTTTGTGAGAGCAGTGTGCTCTGAAGCACGGCGAGGATTCAGAACCTCCCTGACACATCTTAGTCCTTATCGTTGCATCTAGTGATGCCATTACTTGAGGGCAGGGTTGAGCTGGTATTCTGATGACAGTCATCCATACCACCTAGCAAAGAGCCTGGCCCGTTCCATGAACGATCAAATGAGCGCATTGTTATTTACATACCACCTGGCTCTATAAAGATTTGAGGTCACACAACGATGGAGGGTCTTGAGAGCTCTGCACATTTGCAAGCGTACGTAAAATGTTAGCTGTTTCTCCCCCCGGACAGCTCTCTCTCCTATGACAGCTGGCTACAGACCAGCACACGCCTACTGGGACTGGTGGCTCCCTGCCTGCCAGAGTGTCTATCTCTGGTTATAAAAAAAAAAAAAAAAAAATCCTGCGGCCCATGGAATGGAACTGAAGCATGCCTCGGGTCCCAGTTCTGCCCTCAAGGCCTCAGGCCTCCTTGGCCCAGGAACGTTGTTCAGAGATCTGAGGACAAAGAAGCTGGCAGGCCTGGCTGATGATGAATGGGTTGGGGAGTGGGAGTGAGGGGCTGGGGCACACATCGGCCTGGAGAGGTGCCCTGGGCTGGCGGGCCACTCCTGTCCAGGCTTCCGAGGAAACGTTGGGGGTGCGAGGACAACGGAGCCGTGGTTTAGTTAAACAGTCGCTCTTGGTGGAATCCCAGGGAGCCTGAATAATTGACAGTGTGGTCAGCAGCTGACCGCTGACTTCCAAGCATGGTGGAAATCGATCTGGTCAACATTTACTGGCCTGGCCCCTGGAGGCCTGGGGGTCAGAGGTGAGAAACGCTGCCTCATCCGGAGTCCTGCTCCAGCAGTGTGCCCCAAGTCTGGCTGACTGGCCTCTGCGCCCCGTCCTGCCCTTCTCAAGCCTGTTTCCTTCTCTCCTCCATGGGGCTGGGAATCGGCTCCTGACAGGCTGGTGGAACGGAAAAGTGTCGTGTCAATCAGGGCCAGGATACAAGCAGCAGGAGGAGCGGGAAGACGATGGGTCTGACTGGGGATGCGTTGGAGTCTGCGGGGCCCACGGTGTAGCCTGGCGGAGGACCAGCCGCTGGCTAAGGCGGTCTGAAGCTGATGAGGGGTGGAGATTTGGGACCGCTCTAAGTGGTCCAGGAAGCCACAGGAGTGGAGGGAGGCTTTCTAGGGTGAGTGTAGAGCGAGGGGAGGACCCAGCACAGGCACTGGGAGGCCACTGACATTTAAGGAACAGCTGTGGGCCCAGGAAGACAAGACCACGAAAGGGACAGGGAAGGTGCTGCCCAGGGAGGAACAGTGTGGATCAAGGTCAGAATGTGGAAAGCTGCCTAGAGGTCAGGGAGGATCAGGACTGAGGGTCTGTCTGCTGGTGTAGCCACACGGGCTCATCGGGGGACCTTCGTGAGGGCAGTTTCAGGACAGTCATTGGGTGGGGAGGGAGGAGAACATTTTCCTGTTCGCAGCATCTCTAGAAGCAGGGACACGAGGTGAGCTTTGGGACACCTACGTATTAGCTTGCGTGGATGACACCCAGGATGGGGCTCTAGGACGTAGAGCTAGGTCGGCCACTAACTGTGAAAGATGTAATTATCAGCCTGATAGTTCAGTGTTTTTCACCCTAGTCCCTGCTGACTTCTCTCGCCTCCTTCCCCATAACCGTCATCCAGGAAACTCCTC
Source organism: Eonycteris spelaea (assembly GCA_003508835.1). Classification (NCBI taxonomy): domain Eukaryota; kingdom Metazoa; phylum Chordata; class Mammalia; order Chiroptera; family Pteropodidae; genus Eonycteris; species Eonycteris spelaea. The sequence continues at coordinate 6,828,564 of PUFA01000093.1, read as the reverse complement.
TGCACCCTTCAGATCCCACTGCGGAAATCGCCTCCTACCCCAGGCAGTTTCTGACATCTCCCCACGTAGAGTTGATCGCTCTCTCTGTCCCTTGTACATTCTTCTTTTGCATGTGTTCATTCATTCCTTCGTTCACTCACAGACGTTGACTGTGCACCTACTATGAGCCAGGCTCTGTGCAGACCCTGTGGATGCGGTGGGAATAAGACAGACAGTGACAAACTCGGACTAGCTGAAGCCAAAAGGGGGAAACTCAAGGAGGCAATGACTAACCACACTGCCGGGGGACAGGGTCACGGCTGCACCTTGGGCCAGCTCCCTCCCCTCCCCTCCCCTCCCCTCCTCTCTCCTCTTTTCTCTCTTCCTCTCTCCTCCTGTCTCATTGTCTCTCTGTCTCGGTCTCTCTCTAGCTCTCTCGTTGGCTAACCTCTCCTCCTCAGATTGGCTTCCCCTACTTTGTGAAAAACATGACTGCTCTTAGCGCCAGAGTTTCCACCAGGGAGAATATAACTGGTCCCCTACTCATATTTCCAGCTTAGAAAGGCAACTGGTGGGCCTAGCTTAGCTCAGGAGCCCATCCTTCCTTAACCGATAGCTGAAGCTGAAGAGTGAGGTCATGTGACAACATGGCAACTCCTGCTGGGACCATGTACCTCCACAGCATGGGGAGAGGAGCTGGCCCCCAAAAGAAGTAGGGAACTCTTTCCAGAAGGAACGGCGTAAGGAAGATGCGTTGGTCCTCAAATCAGTGGGGTCTCAAGGCAAGGGGGCCCATGTCATAGAGGAAGGAGTCTTGGTACCTGTTATCTGGAGGTGACAGTCCAGAGGGATCATCACCTTTTTGGTTACTGGGACCCCTTTGGCATAAAATGAATTATACGGACCTCATCTCAGAATAATGGTTTTAAATGCATAAAATACCAAGGATTAAAAAACGATGCATTTTTGTTGGTTCTGTCCACAGCCCTGCCGAGGACTTTGAATGTTTAAGGAGTATGGAAAGACAGGTTAATTGGAGATTGGCTCAGAAATCTCCTGGAGGAAAAAGATGCTAACCTTGGCCTTTCCCCTGAGGGTGGATGGAGGTGGTTACAGCCGCCTGAGGTCTCAGGTGGCCCGGGGTGAAGCTGGCGGCAAAGCAAATCCTGGAGGGAGCAGGTTGGTGACTCGGGTGCAGCACCAGGGGTGCAGAAGGCAGGGCTCTTGGCTGCCATTAGCAAAGACTGACTCTGATTAACCCAAAGACGTTGTCTGGCAAAGCATCAGGTGGCACATACGATTGACAGGAAGACTAGAGAAACAGGCTTGACAGGTTAAAGCCCAGCCAAGGTGCCACGTCGCCAGAGGCTACGCCTGCCAGCTGGTCACAGCGGCCCCTGCTGGCACCTCCGCCATGGAGATGGTGCGTCACACACCCCTAGTTGCCATTCCACTGCTGACTGACCCCATGCCTCTGTGTCACTCTCGAGATTCAGAGTTCTGGAGGGTGTGTCCAACTGGCCACACTTCTGGCCACATGTCCATATTCTAGCTGCTGGGGGTACAGAATATCTGCCTGACCAGCTTCTGTGGTGGGAGATTGGGGTCCTTTCACCATGTAGGGATCCCCTAAATAGTTACTGGTTAACCAAAGCAGCAAATGTCTGCTGTGGCTGATTCTAGGGGTGTGTGTGTGTGAGAGCGTGCAAGTGAACTGGGAAGCTAGGTTGTCCCTCCAGTGCCTGGAGAGCCAGGCCTGTGGTGGTGTAAAGTGACACATACCCCTGGGGAGAGAGGCTCCCCGCAAAAGGAAATGCTGCTGGGCCTGAGGCAGAGGGCCTTGCAGGAAAAGAACCGGGCTTTCCCGTTTCTTCCCTGTGACCTTTTAGAAGCAAGGCTTGTTGGCTCCTTTTGGACTGAGCAAGGGTGTCAGGAGTCTTAGACTTATCATGGGGTGGGGTCTCTCTAGAGAGAAGTAAATGTACTTCCAGGGATCAGTGGGAGAGGGCCAAACCTCTGGCCGGGGACATTAGCTACCTGTGTCTGCCCCTGAGCTTCATGAGGGCAGGTCTCCCATCTGTCATCTCTGCCCGTGCAGCTTCCGGCCTAGGGCTAGGCACCAAGACACTACCAGCTATTCACCAACCTGTCTCTTTTTCCTCTTGGGCACACAGCCAGGCTACAGTTCCCAACCTCCCCTGCAGTTAAGTATGGAATTTGACTTAAGATGGGCTGATAAAATATGAACGGAAGTGACATGAGCCACTTCCAGACCTGACCTAAAAAACCTCCATGAAAATCCACAATCCTCTGAATATCTCCCTATCCAGCTGCAAGCAGGCGAATATGATACTCTAGAGGAGGCTGTAGCCACAAAGAGGAGGGAGCCCGGGTCCCTGAATCATCATGTGGAAGACCCATCCACCAGCCACGAACACCTGCCATGTGGGCAAGAAGGACAATTCCGCTGTGCCACTGAGACTGGGAGCTTCCCTGTTATAGCAGCGAGGGCTCACTCGTATGCTCAGAAAACGGTTGCCGAACCAAGCTGTGCTATGATGCTGGACAAAGCACTGCCCTGTCCTAGGCCTCGGATTTCTCAAATATATGAGAAGGTTGGACCAGGTCACCTCAAGGAACCCTTCCTTCTGGGGGAAGGGAGGACTTTAGCTGCACGCACACACGTGCACACGTGCTCACGCACACCCACCCACCCACACACACACACACACACACACACACACACTCCTGCACTGGGAGCTGCTCTGTAAGCACAGGCCCTGGAATTCCTTTCTGGATACTGTTTCTCCCAAGCGCCCAAATGAGGACAACATTCCAGAATCTTGTTTCTCACAAACGTCAGTGTAACAAAAACACATGCAACAGACCTATAAAATGTGGCGACCAACTCCAGTGAATAAATGTGTTTGTTTCTATGTATTTTTATAGCTTCCTGGGTAATAAAAGGAACTGCATTCTAATTGGATGCTTTTGCAAGGCGGTGAGCAGCGCCTCCATACTCCTTGCCACGCACAGACAGCCCTGCGGGGAGAGAGGAAGCGGCAGCGTTGGCTCTTATTACCTTGTGATCCTGTGGGACTAAATGGCCATCCGTTGGTCATCCTTGAGGTTTTCTCCCACTCCTCCGGGGCCAGCGGGAAAGGGAGTGCAGCAGGAAGAGAAGAATGGCAGCAGTTACTGGGGATGATTTCTTCTCCGGGTCCTGAGAGGGTCTCCCACCTCCCCCCTCCTATGGGGAGAGCAATACCTGTGAGGCTGCAGTCTTGGGCTGGGACCTTTTTTGGGGGGCGGGGGGGGGCGAGGGGCACTTTACAAATAGAAAATCTGAGACACAGAGAGGTTGAGAAGTTGCCCAAGGTCACACAGCCAGTGAGTAGGCAAGTTGGTGTTCTCACATAGCCAGCTTCGGCTCCAGAGCCGCCTCTCTAGGCTGGGACAAAGAGTTTGAGCCTTCTTCCAAAGCCGCCAGGAACAGAAGCGAAAAGGAGCAAAATGAATCCAGACTCTAATGCAGTGGCTCTCCACTGGGAGTGGTTTTGTCCTCCAGAGGTCATCAGGCAATGTCTGAAGACATTTTTGGTTGTCACAAATGAGGAGAACATGCTATGTGGAGGGGAGAGACCGGGCCTGATAAACATTATACAGCGCACAGGACAGTCTCCCTCTCTGCTTACCCCTAGGGAGAATTATCCACCCCAAATATCAATAGCACCAAGGTTGAGTAACCCTGCTCTGAAGTCACTTTCCAGCTGTGTGGCCCTGGACAACTGACTTCCCCTCTCTGAGCCTCAATGCTTTTAGGGTATGGCAACAATGAGACAAAGCCTGACACACGGGAAGTGCTCAGTACCTACCAACTATTACTGTTTTCACCTTCTTCTTCTCTGTGCTTCCCCCATCTCTCACCCTGCCCCAGACCCTGTCGCATTTTTTGACCGAAAAACAGAACCGGGCCCTTCACGGTCAGCCTGGGAGAGTATGCGTTGATATTCCCCTGCTCACTCCTGGCTGTGCCGACGTCTTCAGCTCCTCTAATTACTTATTTAAAGGCTATCGATTCCTTGGCTGCTGCTGCTGGGAGGCCTCGCAGAATTGCATGTCTCGCAAATAGCAGAAGCGCCTGGGCCTGGCGACTGCGGCTGCAGCCTGACATAACCAGGCAGGGGGTTATTTTCGCCCGGGATGCTTGTAAAATATTCATGTGCTGATTTAAATACTGAGGATGTCAGAGCTGGAAAGGGCCAGAGAGATCGAATCAGCAAAGCTTGCCCTCATCCAGAAGGAAATGCAGCTGGACGTAGTGGGAGGAAGCCCAGGAGAAGTGGAGACCCACACATGCAGGTTCAAGACCAAAACCAAGGCCTTGGGCTCAAGGTATGACCTTAGGTGGGTCACTTGCCCATTCTAGGCCTTGGCGTCCTCATCTGAAATGAAAAAAAAGGTGGGGTTTGTGAGGCTGAAATGAGATGGATGCATACGAATAAACTTTGCACATAGGAGGCTTGCAAGATTTAATTGCATTTGAAGTCAGCAAGCCCACTTGAGCTGAATTTCCTCCTCTAGAAACTTCCTGGAGTTGTTAAAGCTCGGTGTGATCTCCTTATACCAGGCCAGAGACAAAGTGATGGCTGATGATGTTATGTTGCTTAATGGGCACGTGTTAGTGCCCAGGTGCCGCGCTAAGTGCTTACTAGGCGACAGCTCTCTGACTATCCCAACGACCATGGTGAAAGGCACTAGCTGCGTTGCAGCAGCGTGCGGGTAAACTGACTTTTAGGGGGGCCTGGGGTGGGGCAGGGGACTCCTGATTTGCAACGCTCGCCATTCTCCTTGGTGTAAATACTCCCACGGCGGCCGATTTCAAGCTACCAATGTGACTTCCCTGGACACAGTGCTGCGAAGAGACGCACACACGCCTGGGTCCCTATTTATAGATGAGGAAACGGAGGCTCCGAGAGGGGGAGTGGCTTGCCTCAGAGAACTGGCTGGCGAAGTGGAGGCAGACCCGCCTCCACGGCCCAGCCCTTCACTGCCTCCCGGGGTCGAGCGGAAGGGCGTCGGGGTCGAGCGGAAGAGCGTCGCTGAGGCTGAGTGCTGCGAGTGACTTGGCCGAAGTCGCCCATCAGGACGGGCAGAACCGGGACAGGCCCACTCCTCCTTTCTCCCCGTGCGCTGTTCCTCCCGTCGGGTGCACAGGCCAGCGCTGAGGCCGTGCTTGCCCTCCCCTCCCGCCACGAAGCCTGCTCAGGAGGCAACAGAAACACACTCTACGGAGCGCCGACTCCAGGTCGGGCCCTGAGCCAGGCAATTCAGCTATGACGTTCTCTTACGGACTGTTCTGATGGCCAGTTAACGGACGAGGAAACTAATGCTCACCCAGGTGAAGTGACTTGTCCACGGCCATAGAGCTGGGGTGTGGGATTCGAACCCAGGCCTCAACGACTCCAAAGCCTACTTCTCTGCCACCTGGCCAGGCCCTCACCTGGATGACCAGCCAATAGGCTGCCTGATCCATGGGGCCTTGCTGTGGAAACCCCATATGCGTTCTTAGACCCATCTGTTGCAAAAACCCAGCCCCTTTCTCGGTCTCGGTGGTATGTATTTGAATCAATTAAGATTTTTTAAAAATCAACCATCAGGCCCCATATCAGATCATTTGAATTAGAATCCCGGGGGTGGGGGCAGCGGGTAGACCGAGGCCCAAACGGCTCTGCTGTTGAAGAGCTTTCTGGGGGGTTCTGATACGCAGCCACTGTCCTGTTTCTTTATCACCCTTGGATCCCTTAGAAGAGGCAGTTGCTGATAGGGAAGCATCAGAGCCTAAAGAAGGACCCCCAAGTGCTAATGTTCACAGTAGCCCTGGAAGAAGCCAAGAATGTGTGGGTGTGAGGTTGTTTCTGGGGACTGAGAAGGACGCCATCAGCTTCAGCCTCTTCCCGAATCCATCCACTTGCCACAGAGAGAATCTCCAAGAGTTGGGGGCACTGGACAACCACGGCGGGCAGCTTCTCTTCTCTCCCTGCCTCAGTAGCGTCTGCCCACTTATTCGTTTACTCATCGCACGGTTATGAGCTGCCTGCTGGGGGCCAAATCGTAGGCTGGGTGCTGGGGATACAGCCATGAACCAGGGACACAGTACAGGCCCTGGAGTAGCATGTGGCCCCGTGGGTGCGCCTAGATGCAGAAAACGTGCATTCACTAGTGCCTGGCTTTGTCCAGAAGAATGAGTTAGGTTGCAGGAGGGAAAAAAATGTTGATGTCTTGCTACGGAAAAGGAAGGACAGGAAGAGACGGGGGCAGGCCAGGAGGGAGCGAGCCAGACAACCGCAAGATGGAGAGAGCCTGGGACGAGCACGGAGGGCGGGGAGCCCGCGCTGCCTCTGTGGACCCTCCTTCGTCTGTGCCACCTACAGCGAAGGGCGTACGGTTTGCGTGAGAGGCTCGAGGGGGAGCTGAGTCTCACTCTGGGGCCAACACCGTGCCATCCAGGGACAAGAAGTCCAGCTGCGAAGAGCCACACGAAGGAGACGTGCATGGCATTACGGAGTACAACGGGGCGCCCAAATAGTTCGGGGACGGGGAGATCACAGTCCCTGTTGGTGGAGTTCTTTCGCATGTGCCAGACTTTATGCCATGCACGTCGCCTCTTCTGATCCTCACCAACCTTTCACGAAGTAGCCGCTACGATTATGCCCATTTTATAGCCAAGGGACGCAGAGGCTCAGAGAGGTGATGTGACTTGACTGAAGACACACAGCCACATGCTGCCGAGCCAGGATATGGATATAGGTCTTTTTGACTAGAAATCCCATGCTCCTTCTATTTCTTCCGTATTAAGGGCCACAGACAGGCCTGGGGATAGGAGAAGGAACAGAACTTGTTTGCCCATCAGGCCACCCGATGACGTACACACGAATGAGCATTATCGGTCCATGTTACCGCTGAGGGACTCTGGCTCAGAGAAGTAAGGGAACCTGCCCAAGGTCATAGATGAGAAAGTAGCAGATCCAGGGTTGGAACCCAGGAACTTCTGAGCCCGGGGCCTTTGCACTACCCCCATAGCTGTTGGAGGGCAGTGGCTACCGCCTGACCTCAGCCGTTACACCTCTGCTACTCCGTCAACATGGGGGCAGCAGGCGCTTTGGGCTGGGTTTCCAGAGCAAGCTCAAGTGAACCTCAGAGCAAGGTCATCCTGTAGCCCAGGAGCCAGCTACCTTCCCAGGCCCCAGAGGCCACCCACAGGGAAATCTTTAAGTGGTGTCAGGTTCATTGCCTTTGTGGTAGAAAAAAAAAAAAGACAAGGCATGAATGCAGGGAAGATGGGGCCAAGTCCTGCTTATGGCATCCTGTTTGGCTGAGTCAGCAATGCAGCAAGGCCTCCCCGGCCTCAGAGAGAATCGCAGGAATCTGCAGATATGCTGGAATTTCTCTGCACCGGCTGGCATGGGCGGCGACAAGAACGAGGGGAAACGGGCTGCAGTTCAAGCCTTTGGTTCTCGTTTCTTTCTCTGCCCACTCCACCCTGCTTCTTGCTCACGTCTTTGAAAGGCACTCGACAGGCTAGAAAGCCCTTACAAAGACCTCTACGGTCTCCAAAGTGATTCATGATTCTGAAGGGCTTTTTGGATTATAGAAAGCTAAGCTACGCTAGCCTCCTTAATGCGGCAACATTTACAAAATGCTTTGTAAGTCATAATGCATTTTACAGTTTGCAACGTCCTTTGCAGTCAAAAAAATGCTTGCCTCTCCAGAGAGGACTTCATAATTTGCAAACCCTGGTCACGCCCCTCATCTCATGTGAACTGCAGAATAGCTCCACAGTGAAGGCTGATAATATCTGTCACTTGTATGGCGCTTAAAGTGTGCCGGGCGCACTTCAAAGTGCTTTTTTTATGCACACATATTTCATGGGAATGACTCTCTGAGGTTGATAATATCATCCTCCCCATTCACACATAAGAATGTCAAGGCAAAGCATCTTGCCCAAGGTCACGGGGCTTGACGTAGCAGAGCCTGGATTTGGGGCGCTAAAGTTGGATAAGAGAAAGGTGGGTTTTGGACCATTTTTCAGATGAGGAGAACTGAGGCCCAGCTCTGCCCCACTCACTGTGTGACGTCAGCCTGGTCTTGGCACATCCCTCGGCTTCCCTTTTTCTCCTCTGCGGGCCTGACTCAGGGGAAGGATGCTGCAGAGAGGAGGTTGGGCTCTCCTTGAGAAACTCTAGTGAGAACCTAGAGAAGATCACACAGAGAAACTCCAGTGAGAGCCTAGAAAAAAAAAATCACATAGTCCAACCCCATTAGATAGATGGGGAAACTGAGGGCCCAGAGAGGGGTCATGCAGAGAACTGGATGCAGAGGGGGGACCAGAATGTATTTCTAGGCTCTCCCCATAGACCACACTGGGAATCTGGCTTTTGGTCTAACAAGGCTTCAAACCATTTGTTCACTCACTCATTTATTCACTCACTCATTCACCTGTTCATCGAGCCAGTCAGTCAGCCAGTCATTCAACAAACATTTCCTGAGTACCTATTATGTGCCGGACCCTGGAGATGATAATGGTGGGTACAACCACAGTACCGATTCCCCTTAAGTTTATAGGCCTCAGCTGTGTTGTCCAGTAGCTACATGTGGCTGTTCAGCCCCAGAACTGTGGCTAGTCTCAACTGAAATGTAAAAGACACACTGGATTTTGAACACTCAGTACAAAAAACAATTTTTTTAAATCTCATTAAGTTTTTACCTTGATTACATGTAGACGTAATATTTGGGGTATACTGGGTTACATAAAACATTAAAATTCACTTCGGCTGCTTATTTTTTTTTTTTTGAAAGTGGCTACTAGAAAATCAAAATTAAAAATGACATAAGTGGTTCGTGTTATATATCTTAGTGGGCAGCGCTGGTCTGTCTGCAGGGAAGTTCTGAAAACGAACAAATAACCCCCAATGGCAGCCTTGCCTCCACGCCTCACGCTGGCCAGAGGTGCAAAAAGGCTCAGACCGTGCGCTGAAAGCTGATCTGGGACACAGTGAGGGTCCAAGAGATGGGGCCAGCTTACTTCCGGCTCTTCTTAGTCACTACCCAGCCCGGCCCCCCAACACCGTGCAGGGAGATGGGGGCCGGGGGGCGGGGGAGTCACTTTCACTTTTCATCTCCTCTATTTTCTTTCCTTCTGAGGCCAGCTCCCCTTGCAGTGCCATTTCAAGCCACCACCTCCAGAGAAGAGCATTTATTTACACAACGGCAGGACAGGCCCTGCCCGCAGCCATTCCTGGTCCGTCCTCACCAGCGGCGCCCGCCACACATAACGACCGTGTGATTACAACCGAGCTTCAGGCCTCGCGGGGAAAGCACAGAGAGAACCGGGACAGTGGAGGAGGCCAGAGAGGTCGAGCTGAGGCCCCAGTGTGCATAGATGTACCTAGCAGGGAATGGCCTGACTGGCAAAGGGAACAGGAGGTACAGAGGCCAAGGACACTTGGCTCTGGAGAGGTCCTGGCAGACAGTCTGCGTGGTGTGGCTCAGAGACCCGAGGCCAGGGTGGGAGTTGGGCAGAGGCCAGATCACAAAGCCTTGAAGGCCTCACTGAGTTTGCCCTTTATCTGGAGAGCACTGGGGAGCCACCATGGAAGGCCAGTAAGCAGAGGAGTGCCTCGCAGCCTGAAGCTCTCTCCAGCCTTAGCCAAGGATTGAGGGAGGCGGAGCCTCAAACCGGCTCTCTTTTCTTTGGAAAGCTGGCCCACGGGCCGGCCGAGGTTTCTGGAATCCCAGCTCCACCACCTCTTTGCTGGGTGACCTGGGCCAGATGACCTACCTCTCTGTGCTTCGGTGGCCTTCTCTGTGAACTGGGGATGACAGCAGTGACTCTCCGAGAGGGTTTCTGCGAAGACTCAGAGACATACTGTTTGTAAAGCGCGTGTCGCAAAGTAGGGCCACACATGGCTGCCCCCTCTCCCTTCCCCTTCCCTGAGTTCCCAGCCCGCCGGTCCACACTGTGCCGTCACTCCTCAGGCTTCAGGAAGCAGGATCAGGAAGCAGACTTGGAGGAACGACTCTGCACCCGTCAGAGTATTTATAGCTGTGTTCTGTCAGCCTGTTGTTGTTTTTCGGTTACATATATATTTTTACATTCTCCTCCGTCACACATGGTTTCTCGGTGTGGTTGAGAAACGGTGGGGGTGGATGGATGCAGAGGGTGGGAGATGTAGGAGGTGGAGACAGATGGCCCAGGATAGCACCTACGGCCTGACCACCCAGCCTGGGTCACTTCTCTCCCCGCTCAGAAACCTGCAGTGGCTCCCACTGCCCTCCGCACAGTCCGGACTCCTTCCCCCTGGGGCAGGAGGACCCGGCATACTCCACCGTGGCACGTCTTGCCACTGGGCCTCTTTTCTCCACCCATCTGAGGTGGGGGACGTGAGCGGGGCCACTCACCAGCTGCGTGACCACAACAAGCCCCTTGATCTTTCTGCGCCAACATGTCCGATGACACGGGAGCACGACTTCCAACCTAACTGGAGCTGCTATGCAGATTAAAGGTGAACGTGCCCGACTGTGAATAAAGAGCAGCTGTCACGGGATGGGTTCTGGTCTGCTGCCTCCGGGCCTTTGCACGGGCTGTCGTCTCGGCCGGTGTTTTTCTCCTCCTCCTCCCCGCCTCCACCTCCAGCGAGGGCAGTCCTGCAGGGACCGCCTCCTCAGGGAGCCCTCCGGGCCTGTGCTCCACGCAGGGCGTTCCGTCCATTCCTGGAGGGGACTGTGAGAGTTCTTCGCCCTGACATTCCTTCTCCTCTAGAGACAGAACGCATGCTCCTTGCTTATGAAAATTGCTCTCCCCTTCCCGGTACCAAGCCCTCCCATGGTCCCCATCTGGGGGGGGGGAAGGGGGGAGGGGGGTTGTACCATGTCCCATTCTACAGGTGAGGAAGCAGGTTCTGGAAAGGAACGGACTCATCCAAGATCTCCCGCATCCCAGGACTTAGGACCCAAGGCTCTGGGGTCACTGCGGTGAGCAGCTGTGAGCACCCCCACTTCTCTGCAGGCAGGGTGCCTTCGGCGTCAACGGCTGGTCCGAACGCCCCTCTGCCATGGGTCTCAGGCCTCTCCTCCCAGACTTGGAGCCCACTTAGGCCTGGCCTCTGACCTTCCTCCCCCTAGCCTGAGAGCCCAGGGGCCCCAGTTCCCTGCCGATCTGGGCCAGGCCCAGGGGTGGGGGGCTGGCTGCACACCTCAGCCCTGGCCCACTGAAGTAGGGCGGGGCCGGGGATGCAGGGCACCGTTGCTAGGCAACAGCCTGGTGAAAAATTCAAGCCTCCTTGGGAGGAGAGAAAAGGAGCCTGTTCCTGGAAGCTGGAGGTGGAACAAGTGGGAACAGCCTCCGCCTCTTCACTCTCCCAAGACCTCCACTTCACCTTCGCTCCCTTCTGTCCCCCCCCTTCTGTCCCTCACTTACTGACTCACCTTTTCTCCCACTCATCATTACTCCGGCTCAGTTACTCACCAATTAGTTTGTGACTTTATTTACCTGCTGCCTGGTGAATCGCAGCTTCGCCCCGTACTCTCGGTGTCCCAGTTCCCCGACCTGTGAAATGGGGGTGATGAGAGTGCCCACCTCGTGGGGTGTTGGTGACATGGTCGGCACTTCTGAGTGTCTGCTCTTAAGACGATCGTTGACTCACGACATTCTCTAAGCACCTATTCGGTGCCCAGTGTCGTGTGGGGACAGACGGAGGTAAACTCTCTGTTCAGTGGCAGGGACAGGGCAGACCACAGCTGCAGTCGCCTGGGCCTTGCCTGTCATGGGTCCCGATCCCCTCCCCTGGTTTCCTGGGCACAGTAGGAAACTGTTAGGAACTCCGGCTGGGGCTGTATCCTGCTCCTTCACTTGCTAGCTCTGTGCTCCCGGGTGATGGGCTTCACCTCTTCTGACTTCGGTTTTCCTGTCTGTAACAGTCTTAACTTCTAGCTGCGGCGCCCTGAACGGACCTAGTGGGGCCGAAGTGAGATCTCGCGTGACCCCCGTTGGGCAGCCAGCTTTCGCCAATGGCGATAATCACTGTCACTGGTGCGCAGTGGGAGTCGAGCCCCCCAGGGTGCTGTGGCATCCTTGAGGGCCAGGACCCAGTTTCTCCTTCCCTCTCTCTCCTCGCTGCACCTTGCTGCGCCTGCCTGCTGTCTCCCACCTCTACACGTATGCTCATGCTGCTCCCTCCTCCCGAAATAACCTCTCTTGAGTCTCCTGAAGCTCTGCTACAGTTCTTGGAGGCTTTAGGCCCCAGCTGGGGTGGCTCACAAAGTGCACCTGGGTGATTTGCAAAAGACCCCGCCCCATTTACCTCTTGACTTACTTCCTGCTGCAGACAAGCCCCCAGGACCCCACTTGCTGGAGAGGGGCAGGTGGGCTGGCTCAGCTGGGGCATTATTCATGCTTTCCTCACAGCTTCTGTCACCTGAGGCCAAGCTCTGGGGTGGGGGTGGGCAGCTCAGCAGGTTTCCTGCCCACTAGCTCCCTGGGGCCCAGAGAACGCTCTCAAGAGAGACTGTCCTTGCTACACCCACTCACATCCTGGGCCGCTTCTCCCCAGCACTCAGCCTAGCGGTGATGTATTCGGGCTTTGTGGGTGTGTTTGTTTAATATGTGGCTCCTCTGCCAGCCTGTACATGCCACAACGGTAGGCTCTGCCCGCTCTCTCTCCAGCACCCAGCCCAGACCTGGTAATAGAGGACGCTCACTGCACAGCTGTGGATGGATGGGTGCATGGGTATGTGGATCGACAGCAGGATGCATGGACGGGCGGACGGCCAGATGGATGGACAGATGGGTGGAATAAAGGCAGAATCAACAGTGCGAAGCAGATGAGGGAAGTGGCTGCCTCATTCTGTTCAGGCTGTCATACAAAATATGATAGACTGCGTGGCTTATACGCAACAGAAGTTTACCTCCCATAGGTCTGGAGGCCGGGAAGTCCAAGATCAAGGTGCCGGCAGATTCGGCGTCTGCATCCTGGTTCCCAGACAGCCACCTTTTTGCTATAATCGCACATGGCGGAAGGGGCCCATAATCTCTCTGGGGCACTGATGCCATCCACGAGGGCTCCACTCATATATGACCTAATCATCCCCCAAACGCCCCACCTCTAACTACCCTCACAGTGAAGGTTAACTTTCAACATATGAATCTGGAGGGAACCCAAACAGTAAGTCTGTTAGCAGTGATCTTCATTCTTCGACGTAGGAACAGCGGATAGGAAACCGAGTATCAGCAAGTCTTGGGGTGAGTCCCAGCTCTGGAAGCCTGGGCAAGCAGTACCCCCTCTCTGGGCCTCAGTTTTGTCATCCATGTCATCCCTGTAATAATGGTGCCTGCCTCAAACAAATGGCCATGCGAGTCAAATACTATGGACTGGACGGCCCCGAGAGGAACAGCGGGCTGCCTGGGGTTGGGATGGGTCACAGCTGTGCAGACCCACGGGCCACCCATCAGTCCTCATGACACTGACAGCTCGTGTAGGTGAACCACGGGGCCTAGAAGCCCCGTAGGAGGCTTTCTTTGGGAGACCAGCCTCTGCTTGAGCCTGGATCCCACAGAAGCACAGAATGGTCCAGGGTTTGAATAGCTGGTTCCTCATAAAGAAGATCCTGTTTAGTTGTTTTTGAAAAAGACCTCTCTGTGAAGGGGGATTCTGTGCCTCTGACTTCTGGCTGACTAGGTTGGCAGTCTGCTCCGGTGAGGTTTACTCTGGTCCTCAGTCTAAGCCGGATGCCAATCCCCTACTGCCTCCCACTTATTATCCCTTAGTTCTGTCTTAAGTGGTACTCTGCTTTCCATGGGATACTTGGGCTCAGTCTGGGACCGGGATCAGGGCTCAGTATGGGAACAGGATTGGGGACCTGGTCTATGCTTAGAGTCAGGGCTCATCCTACAAGCAGTATTGAATACTGGTGACCTAGACTGGGTCTCAATTAATGCTGAGATTGGCCTCCGTCTGTGACAAATACTTTAGACTGAGTTCCTGGAAAGAGATGCTGAGCTGGAGGATCGCAGCAGGTTTACTGGGGCGGGCCCTCGGAAGATACACCTGCCCGTAAGTAGGAAGGCAGGAATGGGAAGAGGGAGAAGCCGACCCGCGATGAGGTTGTAACGGAGGCCCCCGTGGGGACGTCTGGCAGATCCCTGGGGCCGGCTGTAGGGGGTACTGGGTGCTCCAGAGTCCCTCTTCAGGGCCAGTTACCCATCCCACGGATAGCTCACTGGGTTCTGCCTCTGCCAGGGGCAGCCAGCGGCCAGCACGCGACCGATGCGGGGTTACAAAGGCCTAGTTCCCTTGCCTCAACTGAGAGACAACTCTGAAGGGCGGGAGGAGATGAGACATGGACACGGGGCGTCCCCACAGGACAGGGCCTGGCTGGGCAGCACAAGCCTCATCCCATAAATGGAAGAAGGAGTGTGAAGTGGGGCCCTGAGCCCCACCGTGTGGGCCGGCCGGTCAGCCTCCCCGAGAGAGGGTAGGCTGCCTGAGGCCACGGAGCTGTTCAGGGCAGAGCCGGGACTGGAACCCGGGACTGGCTGAGTTCAGAACGTCTGTTCCCTTGACAACACCAGGCTGTGAGCTTACTGGAAAGCAAAGGCGGCGGGCAACGGGAGGAGGAACACCCCTCCTCTCGGTTCCTGCGGCAGAGCTCAGCGCCTGCCAACTCTGGCTGCCTCTGGCCAGCCCACCAGGACCCGTGCTCAGCGGAGGGAGTGGCATCTTGTGGGCGGGTGGCCCGTCTCGGGTCATGAGGCCCAGCCAGCGGTTTGCAGGCCTTACAATGTGAATAATTCATTTGCAACCAAGTCTGGGAATTAGAAACCGTTACCGGATGATTTATTTAACAGGGGCTGCTGCTGGGGAGAGGGAGGAGGACTTTGAACCATAAGAGGAGAGTTACTGTCTCGCTCATGGACCTGGGTTAAGTCCAGCTCTGCCTCCTACCAGCTCTGCGGCCTCGAATAAGCGACAGGACACCTCTGCGCCTCAGTTTCCTCAGTGGTAAAACAGGGATAAGTAGAGAGTTGATAGGAGGATTAAGTGAGTCAAGTTGGAGAGCTCTTAGACTCATTCCTGGCTCACAGTAGGTGTGTTCTGAGAAATAAACGAAAGCTTATAAAATAACGGAACTGCTTTGTGGCAGGCCTTGTGCCAGGAATTTGACATCACTGTCCCATAGCACCCATGTGAAGTGGGTATTATCATGCCTGTATTGCAGATGAGAAAGCGGACGTTCAGAGTGGTTAAGTAACCTCCTCGGGCTCACACAGCCAGTCCCGGCAAAGCAGGGATTTGAACCCAGCCAGGCCTCTCTAACTCCAGGGCCTGCATTTTCCATATCGTAGGTCTAGCACATAGCTGGGCAGCTGATAAACACCTGATTCTTACTTGACTAAAATTTTCCCGTTCACTCCACATCCATTATTGAATTTGGTTCGAATAACAAACCCAAGCAGGTGATCAGGGAGAGCGTGATCCCTATGTCTCGGATGAGGAAACTGAGATTGAGAAGGACATGAATTGGTCAATGTCCCACAGCCCCAGATGGAACCCAGGTTTCTCCAAGGCCTTCTAGCTGCTGTCACGACGTGTCATGTAACGGCTCAGCTCTTGGCGTGCCCGCTCACCCACAGACTGTGCTGCTGGGGACCAGAGGCTATGGCTTTGTTCAGCCTGATTCACAAAAGTTCCTTATTTAATATCAGAGGAAGGAAGGAAGGAAGGAAAGAAGGAAGGAAGGCAGGGAGGGAGGGAGGGAGGAAGGAAGAAAGGACGGACCCTAACCCATACAGATGAACTGTCGCCTTCCTTTACATCACCCATGCCCACCCCCCTTCAGACACACTCTGGAATGCGCCCCTCACCCACTCCTGCCCCAAGTGTGGGCGAGGAGAGTGTGGGGGCTGGGCTCGCGGCTCCTCTGAGCACTTGCCAGGAATCAACCCTGGCTCTTTCGATAGAGTTTGGTGTCCTTGACCTCCCAAAAGTTGTGGCACTTTGCCTGTCCCAGATTTCCAGGCCTTGCAGGGGCATGGCAGGACCTTGATGCCAGCATGGCCTGACTGTAAGCAACGGGATGTGGATGTTTAACCCAGAGTGTTGGCCTGTGGGCCTCACAGCACTGTGAGGTGTGTTATGGTCTGTGTGTCTGTTGGTGTGTGAGCAGTACCTTTGTGACATGTATAAGGGGTATTTTTAAATCTCGTGGATATCTATAGAAATTTGCACGTGTGTGCGTCCAGTGTACATGCCAGGATTTATCTGAGTATTTAGATTTGGAGTGATCAGATTTTTACGTGTGTGACCACCTGTGAACACATGACTACGTCTGCGTGTGTGTGTGTGTGTAGGTCCTCTGGGGCGTGTCGCACGCATGTCTGCATACTTCTCTCCAGGCAAGTGTATGCGCATGTTAGCTGGTCTGCGGGTCTGTGGAATCTTGTCTGTCTACAGGGATTTGTGTATCTGAGTTTGGAGAGCATTTCCTGTGTGATGTGGGGTGTGTATGGTGCGTGTGTGGTGTGCTTGTGTGTGTGTTGTACGTGTGACATATGTAGCATGCGGCGCGTCTGTGTGTGTAGTGTGTGGTGTGTGCATTTGGTGTACAATGCGTGTAGACAAGCAGGAGTGGACAGAGAGAAGCCCAAGCTTGGGAGTCAGGAGTCTGCTCCGTCTTTGCCATATGACCTTGGGTTAGCCCGCCCCTAGTTAAGCCTCGGTTTCCCCACATGGGCAATGATGACTGTTCGCATGGGCCTCAGATTCAGGGCTCTGGGCTCAGCTGAGGAGGCGGCTTGAATGAGCACTGAGAGTGTGGTGAGC
Organism: Eonycteris spelaea; assembly: GCA_003508835.1. Taxonomy (NCBI): domain Eukaryota; kingdom Metazoa; phylum Chordata; class Mammalia; order Chiroptera; family Pteropodidae; genus Eonycteris; species Eonycteris spelaea. The sequence goes on along the minus strand of PUFA01000093.1, from coordinate 6,811,705 downwards.
CTGTTTCGTCACAGGTTATTAAAATCTTGCTGGCATTATTTTGGGCTTGGATTTGCTCTTTCCATCAGATTTAAAAGGAAATGGATTTCCTGTTTCAGTGTCTCCATTTGTTATTCATTTTTTGTTTTGTTTTGTTTTCATAAAAATTTAAAAGATTGTGCCATTTAGACTCGAGTAGCGAAGCCAAACGCTTTTCCAAAAACTGTAATTCTGCCACTCCCCTGTCTGCAGCTGGAGCCCTCCTTTGCAAGTGCCAAGCTGTCCTGGCCCTCGCTCTGTGGCGAGCCTGCCAATGCTCCCTTCTGCTGTCTGGCGGCATCCCGCTCCCTAATGGTGCCCCCGTTCCCCCCGCCACCTCAGGCCACCATGCCTCCCGCACTCTGTCCACACTGCCCTGCCACTTCCTGAACCTGCCAGCCTCTTCCTGGCTTTGCCCACAGACGCCCCTTCTGCCTGGAATGCTATGTACACCTCCCCCCCTCAGGTGGCTCACAGGAACCTCCCCCAACTTCACATTTTTATAGGAAGGGGGTGTGGAAAGGTCGCTTATGCTCCTCTAGTTTGCTAGCTGCTCTGACTTGGGGAGCTCTGCTCCATTCCTATCCCCAACCAGGGGCAGCGGTTCTGGCTGGGATTGGTGTTGCCGGTGACAGTGGTGTGACTCCAGGTGGGTTACTCCCTTTCTCTCCATGGGAGGAGGGGCGGGGTGAGACAGGAAGCTGTCAGTACTTCTTGCACAGTTCCCAACCTCTGCCTCCACTTACTCCTAGCTCAAGAAACAATCCCCCACCCCTACCCCATGTCCCACAAATTTGGTGGCTAGAGGATGAGGTGGTCTGAGACTGTGAGCCATTGCACTTGGCCCTGGCCCTGGCAGAAGCCCCCAGAGCCGACATCTGAGAGGTGGGGTGGATCCTCTCCTCTGGGAGGGGGTGGAGGCTGGCTGCTGGGGGAAGAGGGGAGCCTAGCCTATCCTGGAGCTCCCTCTAGTGCTTTCAGAGGGGACTGCAGCCTGTCCTTTAGGCAGGGGAGGACTGGTTTGCCTGGGCCAAAGCCATTTCGCCACTGGGGCTTCACCAAGCCGGGATGCCAGGCTACAGTCTGGTATTCTCCCTCTTTCTAGGCCCCAGCAGACACCAAGTTCTGTTGTTTCTGCCTCACAAATGCCCTCTCCTGCTCTCCGCCCTCGCCCCTGCCCAATCCAGACCTCGTGATCTTTCCCTGGAATATTTCTACTCTTGACCTCCACACTGCTCCCAGAGGGAACTCTGCCACATGCAAACCTGGCCGTGTCCTCCCCCTGCTTTAGCCCCTTCCATGGCTCCCCAGTGCCCCCAGGACAAAGCCCAACCTCCTCGGCACCGGCACCGTACGCGCCCTGAGTGAGCTGTCCTCTGCTGACGCACCAGCCCCTCCACATCCTGACCTCGGGTGATGCTCCCTGTCTGCAGTCCCTGAAGGCACGATGCCCTCTCTCACACCTGGCCTTTTCCCACGCTGAGCCTTCAGCAGGTCTGCCTTCTGTCTCTTCTCTACTTGGAAAACTCCTATTCGTGCTCCAAGGCCCTATCTCCTCTAGGAAACTGCCATCTGGCAACTGGCCTCTCAGTCCTTGGAGCCCCCACCAGGCTCTGCACAAGCTCCTCCCAGCATTGCCCGTGTCTGTCTTTCCACTCGCTGAGAGCTCCCCAAAGGCCAGGGCTGAATGGTCCTCATGTCTATTAATCATCTGCTCTGCCTGAGTGCGCAGCGGGGAGGGGAGAGGGCGGGGAGACGGTGTGGATCCGTCCTGTGGGGGAGGAAGCAGGCGGCCGGATTAGGAGGACTTTGGGCATTGGGCTCAGGAATTTGGACTTGGCCTGAGGGTAACTGGGAGAAGACAGGCAGGAAACATAATTTGGGATTTCGAAAAGTCCTTCTGGCGGTCGATATAGGACCCAGGGTGCTGTTTTGGGGGTTGTGGGGGTGCTTTCATTGTCATAGTGACTGGCGGGGGTGCTGCTGGCATTTAGAGGTGGGGTCCGGGATGCCAGACACCCTGCAAGGTACAGGACAGTCCACACCAAGAAGGATGTCCCACGTGCCATCCTGCCAGACGTTCGTGTAGAGGAAAAATGACCTGTTTGTAAGTGTCTGAGCCAAGCCCAAGTCTTGCACATAAACACAGAGCATTTTTTTTTGCACGAATGCTCTGAGCTTTAACATAATGCTGAAATTGCTGGAAACGCAATTTCCGTGTAAATTGAAGGAAGATTGCTCTTTATCTTGTTCAGAACCTTACCCGGAGTTGTCACCACACTGGAAAATTATGTGCTTAATGTCAACACTACTTGTGGTATTGAATTGCCAAACTGACCGTCTCTTTATCAGTCTACATTATGGCTGTTGTATTCAAGAGGGTTCTATGGATAGATTATTATTATTTTCTCATGTCTTCTGGTGGAGTCAAGAAAAGTGTTTACTGCTCGAAATATATATCATCTCAAATTACTTTATTACTTTAACCAAAACTCACTTAGCTCTTAAAGTGTGCCAGTCACTGTTCTAAAGCTTCATGAACAATTACTCGTTCAATCCTCAAAACAACTCTACGTGCTATAGTGCTGCATAGAAAAAAAAAATCCCTTTTTCACTGGGGAGCTAATAGATGCACAGAGAGGTTAGGTGACTTACCCAAGGTCACACAGCTGACAAGTGTAGAAGCCAGGATTTGACCCAGTGTCTGTATGCTTCACCACTCCGATGGCTCTGATACTTCAGTTAGAGCATTGGGATGGCTTTCTTTTGGGAATTATACGCACATATATGTATGTGATCTCATGTCAGGCTAACAGAGGGTGATACAAGATATCTGTTACCCAGGGGAAAGTGAAATGGTTTAGAACCTCGGGTATAGAGCTCGTGTGGGGGTGTGGACGTGCTCACCCCAGGAGGGTCGCTTGAGAAGGGCAGGGGGCTGGGAGCGGACCTCGGCACACCCCAACATTTTAGGAGGAAAGAGAGCAAAGAACAGCCAGGAAGGTAGGAGGGACGCCAGGGGAGAGAAGCCTGGAGAGTGGGTGACAGTGGGGAAGGCCTGAGACCCAGCGAGGTCAGGGCTGAAGGAGGTCCCACGTTTAGCTACATTTGGCCATAAGGTGGCGCATGGTGCTGCAGGATGGGCTGGGCTCCGATGGGCTTGGACCTGGTGCCCTTCTGCCCTTGGGCTCATTGTTGAAGCTGGGGGGAGGGAGGGAGGGTGTGTGTGTGTGTGTCTGTCTGTCTGTCTGTCTGCATCTCCAAAGACCCATGGGGCTGTGGGAGCCTTGCTATCCTCTTGTTCCCCATCCTCCCGTCCTGGGGCTGTATAGATAGATCTCTTGGGAATCTCTGAGGAGCAAATAAAGAAAACTTGCTCTGCCACTTGAGGTCGCTACAGTGGTCCCTCCTTATCCATGGGACATACAGCCCAAGACCCCCAGTGGGTGCTTGGAACCGAGGATTGTACGGACCCCTGGATATACTGTTCTTTCCTATATGGATATACCTGCAATAACATTTAACTTGTAAATTAGGTCCAGTGAGTGATTATTAACAATAACTAAGAAAATGGAACAATTATAACAATATACTGTAATAAAAGTTATGTGATGTGGTTCTCTCTTTCAAAATATCTTTCTTGTACTACTCACCCTTCTTGTGATGATGTGAGGTGAAGTGAGGAGACGGAGCGAGGTGCTCGGAACAGCATGCAATTTAATACTTATGGATTCTTTGTTTCTTGACTTTTCCATTGAACATTTCCAGACTGCGGTGGACCACAGCTAACTGAAGCTGCAGAAAACAAAAGCACATGTAGGAAGGATGACAGAAACCTTTCCACGGTGAGAGCTGTTACCACTCCCGTCTTACAGGTGAGGAGGCTGAGGTCCGGAGAAGCCAGTCCTGTGTGGAGCTCACTCCGTAATCAGTGGTGGAGCGTGGCTCAGACCTGGACCTACTTAGCTGGGGGGCCTGTGCTTCCCCCACAGAATGAAGAGGGACTTTCATGTGTGCGTGTGTGTGCGTGTGTGTGCGTGCATGTGTGTGTGTGCGTGTGCGGCGCACGTGTGTGCATGTGTGCATGTGGTGGGGAGCTCCTGGTGTAAGTGAGAGGCAGGGAATTAAAGGTGATTTGGGAAGAGGGACAACCCTTACCCCAGAGGGAACGAGACTCAGAGGTGGAGATGGGGCAGGGATGTGGATGAGGGGCCCACCCATGCCTGTGGTCCCCTTCTGAGCACTTAGCCCGGGTTCAAGGACCAGTGCGGCCCAGCGCTGATGCCCTCCCTGTGCGATGCCCACAGCTCCCTTCCATGCGCTTCCAGAGACCATTCCTCACATGTGACCTAGAGCACCCTCAACCGCTGTTCAGGTCTGTCCCTCCAGACTGTGCCCTCCGATGTCAGGGACTCAGGTGACCTGAGTCCACAGCTACCGGTTTGGTTCAAACGCAGGTGCACTGGCAGGGGCCAGTGGCTTGGTTCAGGAAGTCCCTTTATCAAGGGGATTTGTCCTTTCCTGCTGCTGAGGGCAGAGAAGAATGGGCTGTTTTGGAGATGTCGTAGTGCCTCTGGGATGCTCTGGACCCCTGGGTCCAGGTTCCCTGAAGAAGCCCTCCCTTTTCCCAACGACTTTGCCCTCTCCAGCCTGGAGCAGGTGGACATCAAGTGCAGCAGGAGACTGTGAGGTCAGACAACAAGAGGACTTCCCAGCAGGCGCGCTCGCTTAGTCAGAGCTGCTGTTCAGCAGCAGGGGCTCCCTTGGGTCGGCAGGTTTCTGGAGTGCAAATGGCGGAGCTAAAGATCTAGGCCAAAGGTGGGAGATGGAAGAGATTCTGTTTGCTGGCGAAGGTGCAGGGAGACGGGGGCCTTCTCCTGAGGGCCAAGGGCCAGGGGCTGTGTTAGCAGGTGGGTCCTAGGAAGTGAAGATGAAGGGTCGGAACAAGAGACACTGAGAGGGGAGAGTTGCCAGGAGCTGGTGGCTGACTGAATGTGTCGGGGGAGGTGGCGTAGGGCTGGGTGGGTGGGGGGGTCCCTTGCTCAGGTCAGGGAGCCGGGAAGGAGCAAGATGAGTGGGAGGAGCTGGGGCTTCTGGGCAGATGGAGGAGGCCGGGGCTGGGGAGGGGAGGCCCCGGCTGACAGGAGACGGGGATGGCCCAGCGGGGTGAGATAACTGAGGACTCGGGAGTAGCCAGCATCATCTGGTGAGAACCACTCCGCAGAACAGACTTTTCTTGGAGGAGGCGGAGGCAGCACAACCTGCGAGGCGGGAGAGAAGGGGGTGGGTGTGTGTGGGGGGGGGTGTCTGGAGGGAGAGGATGGTGGGCACTGAGACGAGGTCAGACCCACAGGGCCCCTGGATGCCTGTCTGGAGCCCTGGGCCTTGGGGAGACTGGGTGAGTCAGACCCCTCCTCTAAAGCCCTCCGGAGGTGGAGCAGCCTGGGAGGGCCTGGGCTGGAGGAGGAGGCGGGGGAGGCGGGAGGGAGGGCTGGGCCTCTGTCCACGGCATTAGTGCTGGTTGGAGGGAGAGGGGGTGCGGAACCAGCCCGGCCGCCTGTTCCCATAGCCGCCGAGCAGAGTGTGCTGCCATGGCGCGGCCGGGCCTGGGACCCAGGACCCTCGTGTCCCGGCCCCTTTCCTGCTGCTGCTGCTCTGGGCCCCTGCCCTCCCGCCCCTGGCCGGTGAGTTGGGGCACAAGCCCTGGGGTGGCCTGTGGCACGGTCTGTCTCCCAAAGCAGACACCCCAGGCCCTGGGGCTGTCCGCATGGGTGCTGGCCCTATGGGTGCTGGCCCTCCATGGAGGCTGGGGCGCAGGCCTGAGTTGTGGGGTGCGGAGGAGTGTGCTGCTGTGTGTGGGCCACTGGAACTTGTGTGGCAGCCAGTGGGTCTGGAACGTGGGGCTTTTGTGAGGGGCTTGTGGGTGGGTGTGCTGTGACTGGCTTACGGGGTGGGCTGAGTGTCTTGGGCGGGGTTTGGGTGCAGCGGTTGTGAGCTCGGTCGTGAGTCGCGTGCTGGCTGCGGGGTGCAGGTGGCCGTGTGATAAAGTTGGGAGCGAGGACGAGCTGTGCCGCGTGAGCCGGAGTTGTGTCTGAGGCTTTCTGGGTGCGGTCGGCTGTGCCCCAGCTTCGGTCGTGGCGTGTAAGTCATCAAGTGGATTGCACGGTGTCCCGGGGGCTGGGGTGGGGGCAGCAGACACCAGCCTAGAGGACTGGGTAGGAGAAGGGGAAGGAGACCCAGGGAGCCGGTGTCTGCCCGCATCCCCTTCGTTTACGCCTTAGCTCTGCCTGCACTGGCGGGAGTGGGGGTGGGGGCGGTGGGGGGGGGCGCTGCAGGTGCTCTGGAGTCCTGGGGGTGGCTAGGCCCTTGGGAACATGGTGTCCACTGCTGCCCCCTCCCCGCATCCCCGGACCAAGTTGAAAGGGCGTCCTGAAGCCAGACCCCATTCGCCAAGCAGGTTTTGCTTTTGTACAAGTGGATTCACGTGTACTTGGGCCTGGACTCCTTCCTGGGGGGTCTAGGAGACGCTCTGTCTTGGTCACTATAGCTACGGGGCCAGGCCTGGGAAGTTCCCCGCCCCCACCATCACTGGTGGAGGAGGGAACCAAGCAGGCGGGTGGCCTGGGCTCTGCTGAGGCTGCAGGAGCCCCCACCTACCTCCTCAGGCTCCCAGGGGATGGGGTCAAGCTCTCCTAGGCCCCTACCTGGGGCTTTCGCCTTCTCCCACCTCTCCTGGGGCCCAGTTCACAAAGCCTCCATCTCCTCTTCTCTGCACGGCCCTTGGGGAAGACGAGGACCTCATTTTGCAGTGGAGGAAACCAAAGCTCAGGGAGGGATGGGGGCTTATAGATGGGCTCTCCAGGCACAGCTGGGGCTCGTGAGAGGCGCTGGGGCCTGCTCTCTGTACCGGGGGCACGAACTCCAGGTCTGTGGACTGGGTGTCCGTCCCCTGCCCTACAGCGCACACAAACATACATGCATGTGCGCGAACATAAACGCCCACCTGCTCCTGCACACACGTACACACATGCACACACACAAATCACACCTGTGCATACATACACACAACGCACACCAAGTCTGCACACTGGTGCGGCATGCACAAGGGCACACGTCACCACATGAGCAGGTGTCCGTAGGCACATGTAGACCCACGACATGTGCACTTATACGTACACCCCTAGGTGCACCTGCACCCACCAACACGCATGTGTCAGGTCGCCATTCACACTCAAATGCAAATTCACAGAAACTTCGAGGCAGAGCGAACACAAAGTAGGTTGACGCCATGGAGAGAATGGATTCTGATGTACACATTCACCCCCACACAACCGTGCTGGGTTCCCGGGGGCAGCCTTTCCCCTATGATTGCCACAGAGGGAGCTCCCCCTGGGGGGTCCCCCAAATCTGGGGTTGGGGCACGGCAGCCATGAGCATTTCTGAATGCCAGTACCCCAGGCCGGAATGCCCAGGGGAGAGGGGCCAGGGATGCTGTTACGTGAAAAGCGATTTCCATCCCAGAGGGGCTAGGGGTTCTGGAGGCCCTGGGCCCCTGGCTCTGCAGCCCACCCCGACCAGGCCCTGAGCTGGGCCCCTCCATCCTGAACGTTCTCTGCCACAAAGGCCCTGCTGGTTGCTAGGAGAGGACCAAGCATCTTGAAGTACAATGGGGCACGTTGGGCTCTCATACCCCTCCCTGCTCCCAGAATACCCAGGGAGCCTGGCTGACAAAGGGGCAGCAGTCCAGTCCCCAAGTCTGGCCCCTCCTCCCACCAGGGCAAGGTGGGAGCTTGCAGGACAGAGGCTGAGAGCAGACAGCTACACACATGCGACCCAATGTCAGCATTTGTTGGATAGGCAGTGTTTGCCCCAAGTAAAGATCTGTTGATGAATGAATAAGTGATACCATCAGCTACCATGTGGCAGACACTGTGCTGCTAGACTAACATGATCGAATTTAATTCTCCTCTGAGGCTGGCTCTGATATCCCCAGTTTACAGAGGAGGAAAATGAGCCTAGAGAGGGTCAGTAACTCGCTGGAGTCAGAGCTAGTAGATGGCAGGGTTAGGATGCCGCAGTGGCCACGGCACTGGCCTGTATAACAGTCACACTTCTTCTCTGTGCCTCTGTCTAAAGGGACAAACCAGCTAACTCCAAGGGCCGTTGCAGGAACTTGATGGGAAAATGCAATGGTGGGAAATCCAGTCTCAAATTTTAGACAGAGCGAGAAACCCACTAACAGTTAAAAATAAAATAGTTCAAAGTGGCCTGTTTGCTTGGCAGGCGGAGCCCCACCCACTCCCTTCTACCTTCACCCCGGGAGGGGCCTCCCTGGCCCCAGAGTGGATTTGAAACACACAGGGGTGTGCCAGTGCCAGGCGCAGGGTCGGGGTGCATCCTGGACGGCTACTATAGGATTACTGTTATCGAAGTTATGCCTTTCCACCTCATGGGGTAAACATTGCTAAGGATTTCAAACTTTCTTGCCTTGTTAGTTTAGCCCTTGCTGATGGCTCTGAGGCAGCGTTATGAACGCTGTGGTGGTGTCCCGCGCTACTCTGCCCTACCTTTGGGGGGCGGGGGGAAGCGGGATGGCAGGTCCCGCCTATTTTAGGTGAACAGTGTTTTCCCCTTATTCGGAGCCCCCACATCTTCCGAGATCTTGGGTTGCTTTCAGACATATTCTTTCTTTTGCCTTAAAACAAGGAGCTTCTCAAAATCCACCCTTGGTGAACACTTCCCTTCAGTTGTTGGCAGTTATCGCTCAGCCGGTTAGAAGTGCTTCCAAGTAAGCGTCACTAAGCACCGAGCGAGGGCGAGGCCCGGCGGGATCGCCCACAGCTTCTGGCTGGCTGGGCGGGGAAGATCGCGCGCTCTGCCCAGGCGGACCCTGGAACCCCTGTTCTTCCTGGGCAAGCCCAAGCTCTCAGAGGTTCTTTCCAGTGCCTGGGTGAGGCTGGGCTGGAACGCACTGCACTGACAGTACGTGGGTGGCGGTTCGCAGTCTGCCCAGTGGGAATTTCACAGGCACAGGGACCCGCTTTCTGTTTGTTTGTTTGTTTGTTTCTGTGGGATGCCCCTGGGCAAGTCTATGCCCGAGTTAGAAACACAGTTTTCTTAACGGCACCCAACTCTTCCAGTCGGAATCAATAATATAAGGACGTAGTAACGGATGCAAGGTGTGGAGCACGGCCCGGCGCACACGGCGCGCGCCCAGTAACGGCCGCTGTTATTGTAGTCGGTCCTTCTGGGAGAGCTTGCCCTTCCCCGGGGTTCCCGGCCTTCCTAGGGCGACAGGTCGGAGGGGAGGGGCGGATGTCAGTTAATCCCTCCCCTGCCAGGTCTTCCCGGGCAGCCGAGAGGTCAGGAGGGATTTGTAAAGATAAGCACAGGCCCCTCATCACCCTGGCAACAGGCCACGCCCCTCTAGCCTGGCCCAGGAAGCAGCCCCTCCTCCGCCGGCCACCCTCACCTCTCCACTCAGCGCTGGACTGCCCTGGCCTCCAGGGCTTGCTCCTGGGAGAGAGAACCCAAGGTCAGCAGTTCCCAAGCCTCCACGTGAAAAGGAGTCTTCGGGAGCGTGTCGCAATACAGAGTCTCGGGCCCCAGGCCCAGCGGTTCTGAATCTCTAGGTCTGGCGGGGTGCCCCCGGAATGGGTATTCTTAATACAGGCCCTGGGTGTCTCTGCAGCAGTGAGGCTGAGTCTGAATTCCAGCCCTCATGGGCTGTGGGGCTGTGCTTCATCTCCGAGCCTCTCTTTCCTCAACTGTGAAACAGGCATAATAGTAGTATCCACCTCCTCAGGCAAAGAGGAAGGTTACCTGGGATGGCACAGGAGAAGTGACTGTCCCTCACATGCAGGCTTCTGGTGCTGTTGCCTGCTTCCCCGGACAGGCGGTGCCCCTCCCTCTACCCCTGGCTCTGACTGGAGGAACTCTTCCTCCTGGGGGGCTGGACTCTGTCTCCTGGGCTCCATCATTTGGGGTCGAGGCCCACCTGCTCCTAAGGCAATGAAGCACCTTCCCTGTTCCCCCCAGGCACTGTCTCCTCAGCCTGGTGCCATCTGCTCTGAAATGGAGGGCTCTGACTCGGGCTAAAGCTCCAGACTGGGGCGGGGCACAGGACCTAGCAGCCAAGGCTATGGGAGCTGTGGTTACCATGTTCCTCCTCGCAAGCCAGGCTGGGTGGAGGGACCGTAATCGTCATAGCCAGAGTCCTCACTGAGGGCCCACTGGATGCCAGGGCTTCACTCATGTCACCTCGGTGGCTCCCTATGAGGTAGGCATCATTTATACCCCAGATACAAATTGGGTGTATGTGATGCCCAAACCTGTATCCTTTCTCAATGAAGCTCGGCCCACTCCCAATCCCATCAGACCATCTTCCCACCCTCATCAGAGCATCTAGCCCTGGGGGACCCGGCTCTAAGCGGATCAGCCGCACAGGCTTGGAGTGGGAAAAAGAAGATGGGCCATCAAAGAGGCCCAGATGCTCCCTGCCCTGTGACCAGTGGTGGGGGAGGGGCTGGGGAGAAATGTGCTGAGCTAGGGAGGGGAAGGCCAGAGAGAGAAGGTCTGTGGACCCCAGAGCCCTAGAAGGTCATCTTGGCCCGACAGTGTTTCAGCCTCATGCCTGACCCTGGGTGGGCGCTAGGGGCCCTGTCAGGGAGTGGGTGAGCCTGTGTTGAGCTGTACCAGGTGCTCTCCGTGCTCCGGGGTGGGGCTAACATTCTAGTTCTCCCCTGGGTCCACTGGTCAGTATCTCCATCTCCCTGTCCCCTATCCTGCTTGGCCCTGGCTGGGACGCGTGGGGGTCAGCCAGTGGACAGCCCTGCTTGTGGAATGTGCAAGACGCCTGAGAGCCTGCAGAGCCTTACTTATCTGGGGGTCTTCGCCAGGAGGGGGGAGGGGAGGTGCAGGGCCTGGTTAGTGTCTGGATGACAACCTGAGGGGGAGGGGGCACCTCTCAGAGCCCCAGGTGGAGGGTGCCTCCTGCTCGTGGGCGGCTCCCTATCCCCCATCACTTACTGCGTGCCTCCAAGAGGGCACTTGACAACACGACCTGAGTGAGGCTTTGAATCCTAACACATCCTAAGAGGTGAGGACTATTAGCATCCCCTTTTCAGACTGGGAAATGGCGCTCAGCAGAAATGATCTTCCCAAGGCCTCAGCGCTAGTGACTGAGCTGGGATCTGAGCCGAGGGCTGTTTTACTCCAAAGCCCCGAGTTCTTACCCCAGCATTACACAGACAGGCTGGGAGGGAGGGAGGGAGGCTGGCTCTCTACATAGCTCGGCTTCCAGATCAGGAGGTGACCCTCTAACAGAGGGATCTCAGCTCCGGGCAGGCAGCACAGTGGCCAGAGCCAGGTGTTTGGTCAGCAGGTCTCAGTACCTGCCCTGTACCCTCTGACCTTGGCCAGGCCAGCTGCTCAGGCATTTGCTGATGGGGGCACAGTGAGGGCCAAGGATTCTGTGAGAAGTTCCCAGGCCAGCCAGGCGGGGCAGGGAGGAGGGGCTGGGGGTGGTGGTGGGGGAAGAGGGACCTTTGAAGTCCTCCCTCTCCGATTTCATGCATGGATGGAGTTACCAGACCCCCAGCAGGAGCGGAGGAGGGGGCAGTGGGAGGAGCCTCCATGCTGGTCTTTCTGGGAAGGAGCAGGCCGCAGGGTGGAGCCGAAAGGCAGTCCCAGCACTAACTTTGCTGTGTGGCCTCAGGCAAGTCCTTGCTTTCTACTTTCTTTCCGGAGCCTGAGATCGACCTCTTGTAATCGACCCTCTTGTAAAATGAACATGACAGAAGCTGCCGCAAAGCAGCACTGCAGAGGTGCTAAGCGACGGTAGAGCTCACTGGGTGTGTCTGCTCGATAATCCTGGGCCAGAGCCAGGCCTCCCAGGTCCTATTTCTCTGCCTGGAGGAGTCCTGAAACTGGTCCCCATTCCGGGTGAGGATGTGTGCAGCCCGTTGGGACCCGGCTTGTAGAGCCCTGGCCTTCCCTCCCTCCTCCTGAGTTAGACAGACCCCTGCTGCTTTCTGACTCCAGGGTCTGGGATGGGTGAGTGTGGGGAGGGGAGTGTCCCCGTGTCCCCTGTCTACCCTGCCCAGCCAGTCTCCTCTCTCTACAGGAACCGTGCCTGTGGAGACTTCGAGTGCCTGTGCCTCAGACCCGTGCGCTCCAGGGACCAAATGCCAGGCCACGGAGAGCGGCGGCTATACCTGTGGGCCCATGGAGCCCCGTGGCTGTGCCACCCAGCCCTGCCACCATGGCGCTCTGTGTGTGCCCCAGGGTCCAGGGCCCAGTGACTTCCGCTGCTATTGTGTGCCCGGGTTCCAAGGCCCGCACTGTGAGCTGGACATCGATGAGTGTGCGTCCCGGCCCTGCCACCACGGGGCCACCTGCCGCAACCTGGCTGACCGCTACGAGTGTCACTGCCCCCTTGGCTATGCAGGTAACGGCCCCCGGCTAGCCCTGGAGATCTGTCACGTCAGTTCCCCCTCGGTGCCTCAGTGTGAAATCACGAATTCGGCTTTGACTTTAGTGTAGACACGTCCCCCTCCCCCTGGACATCCTGGCCCCCCTCTGGGGCACAGCCACTCTGGCTCTTGTTACAGACTTGACGCTACCTGGCAGCTCTGGATGAGCGTGTGAACGTGCAAGCGCCTGGCCCATAACAAGCACCGGACAAATGTTGGCACACAGTCCCTCCTAGAGTTCCGTTCGGCGCCAGGGGTCGAGACAGGCCTTGGGCATCTCTGGTGGGACCACAGTGCCGATATGCTCCATCTGGCTTTCACGAAGACATATCTAGACAGTATTTCTAGCAGCTACTCAATGCCAGACTTGTGTCAGGCTGTACTGTAGACCCTGTTGGTTCACCTGATGGTTCTAGAGTATGAACACCCCCGGTTCAGGTTGTAATGTGGGTCCCCTCCCCTCTGTGTAGCCCTCGAAGGTCCAGCACAGAGACCCTGGTGGCCTTGTTCAAACTGTAATGGAGGTGTACCCCCCAGGTGCCCCTGCTTCTCCAGTGGGAAGTGATGGAGCACTGAGGACATGCTAGTTCCTCCAGAGTATGGCCCTGTCCCTGTCCCACCTGTGCTCCAAGGCAAGGGCATCGGGGTGACTGCCTAAGACGCTGGAAGGAGCAGGCAGCTAGGGACAGGTCTGGGAGGAGGCTGGGTCCAGGGCAGTTGGGAGCCTGTGGTGAGTCACTCTGGGTTCTACTTCAACCCTGACTCCAGAAACCTCTCTGGAGACAAAGCATGGTCTGAGGTCACTCCCAACAAAGCATACAGACTGCGGTGGGGGCCTGGGTCCTAGGGGTGGGAACTTACAGCGACGAGATGGATCTCAGCGCACAGATGAAAACGAACTCTGGAAATGGGTTACGGTGTGTCTTTCTCATCATTCGAGAGTCTTGGTGTCTGGACGTGTTCGCTGTGTATGTGTGAGCGAGGCCACGCAAAGCGCCTATGCATCTGCCAGTATCTGAGGGTGTCTGGGCTCACTGAACGCAGCTGTGCTAAACATATGTGTGTGAGTGCCAGCAGGTGTGTGCGCGCCCGGATGTGTGGCGCGCCGACGATGTGGGTCACGCTTTCTGGGTGAGTTGTGGATGTGAGTGGGGGCAGCGGCTGCTGTGACTCACTTCTCTCCTCCTCCTCCTTTCTGTTCCCAGCCAGGCGGGGAGGCTGGGATTCCAGGCAGCCTGGGCCTGGCTCCTCCTGGCACAGAGGTAGGAGTGGGGCTGGGGCGGGAGGAGTGTCCCAGGAAGGAGGGGCCATGTTTCATGCTCACCGAGCTGGGAAGGGGGTAAAGTTCCAACTCAAGCCGGCTGGGCCACTGTCCCCCAATGACCAACCCCACTTAGGGGGCAAGGGAAGGGCCACTGGAGTCTACAATGACATATGGGCTCCAGGATGAACTCGGCAGTACATTTCACACTGAGTTCTCATCTCCCTTCATCTCCACGGTCCCCACCCCCAAGGGTCACCGAACCATTTGGGTATTGCCCAGGACTGATGGGGTTCCTAGGACTTGGATTTTCAGTTTTAAAAGCAAGACAAGGCAGGGAAAAACTGAAAGAGTTGCTTACCCTATTCCAGCGTCTCCTGCCAGGGTATGTCCCAACTCTGGGCTCTGTCCTTACACCTTCTTCAAAGCCAGCAGAGGGTCTTCTAAAATGCAGACAGCACCGTGTACTTGGCTGCTTTAAACTTTTTAGAATAAGCCCACGTTGTGTTACCCGGCCCCCAAGGCCCGACACCCCACACCCCTGCCTCTCCTCTTCCTCCACTCCCCTTAGCTCCCCAGCTCCCTGTGCCCTGCGGAGGGCATCCCGCTCGCCCAGCAGGGTCTTGACCAACAGTCTCTCTGGAATCCAACGACTCCCACAGTCCCCTATCCTATTCTAGTGAATAACCCCTTGCTCTTCAAAAGTTTCTTCTTCTAAGAAGCCTTCCCTGAATCAAGATCCTGGCTCTTGCTTTCATGGAATCCAGGACTTCCTCATCGTTGAACTTATCAAAATTAAAAATCAGCCCTCCTTCAGGTGCCATTGTCCTAATGCCCGTCTCCTGGACTGGATGGCTGTGAGCTCAAGGAGGCAAGGACGTCGCCTCCTTTCTACTCCATTACCATTGCTGGTGTGAGAAACACCTGCTCTGGATGAATGGACGTACTGGTTCTCTGTGAATCCTCACCTTTCACTTTGTAACGAGTGGGTTTGAATTGGCCTGGCTGGGCCTCTTTCCCTGGATGACCCTCTGCCTTTTTCCGGCCCTGTCCAGGAGTCACCTGCGAGGCAGAGGTGGACGAGTGTGCTTCAGCGCCCTGCCTGCACGGGGGCTCGTGCCTAGACGGTGTGGGCTCCTACCGCTGCGTGTGCACGCCGGGCTACGGGGGTGCCAGCTGCCAGCTGGACCTGGACGAATGCCAGAGTCAGCCCTGCGCTCACGGGGGCGTGTGCCACGACCTGGTCAATGGGTGAGTGGGCGGCCGGTTGCCCGAAAGCCCTCGGGAGGCTGCTGGGTGGTCCGGCGACGCGGTGGGTGCAGGGGGGTGCTGCAGCTGAGCGCGCCTCGTTCCAGGTTCCAGTGCGACTGCGCAGACACGGGCTACGAGGGCGCACGCTGCGAGCAGGAGGTGCTGGAGTGCGCGTCGGAGCCCTGCGCGCACAACGCGTCGTGCCTCGAGGGCCTCGGGAGCTTCCGCTGCCTTTGTTGGCCGGGTGCGTGTGCGCGTGCGCGTGCGCAGGCTGGCGGGGTGGGCGGGGCTCTCGGCGGCCGGGTCGCAGGGCACGCGCCCTCAGTGGACCAAACACAGTGTGACTGCAACTTCTCTGAGCGAGTTTCCTGAACTACAAAATAGGCTAATCGTCGTACCTGCTCATGAAGTCTTGGCACACGACTTGGCACGTTCAAAGCGGTCAGCATACTAGTAATAACACTGAGATGATGCTGAGCTGATGAAGGCCGCCGTGGTCATTTCTATTCCTCTCCCTGTGTCCCCCCCTCAGGATATGCGTGACCCTATTCTGAGCTGTTGTCCCAGCCTGGCCCTGAGCTTGCCCCATGACCCTGTGTGACCTGATGCCCATGTGTATGTGCCCCCAGGCTACAGCGGCGAGCAGTGCGAGGTGGACGAGGACGAGTGTGCGGCAGGCCCCTGCCAGCACGGGGGCCAGTGCCTCCAGCGCTCCGACCCCACCCTCTACGGGGACGACCAGGCCGCCTTCCCGGGCACCTTCAGCTTCCGCCATGCTGCTGGCTTCCTGTGCCGCTGCCCTCCTGGCTTTGAGGGTGAGCTTCCTACCCCCTTCCAGGGCAGCAGGTCCGCCGGTGTCCAAATGCACCGGGAGGGATGCCGGGCTGGGTTCAAGCGCCTCTCTTTGGGCCTCAGCCTCCCTAGCTGTAAAATGGGCCCTTCCAGGTCCAGTCTGGCTCTGAGGGCACAAGTGGGGACCACAGCTGGGCCTCTTGCAGGAGCCGACTGCAGCATGGACGTCGACGAGTGTGCCTCAGGGCCCTGCCTCAGTGGGGGCCGCTGCCAGGACCTGCCCAATGGCTTTCAGTGTCACTGTCCAAATGGCTACACAGGTGCTTGGGGGTGGGGTGGGCACTGGGGCAGGACAAGGTCAGAGTTGGTGGGCCTGGGGTGATGTGCGGAGGCTGGATTGATGGGAGACAAGGAAATTCGGGAGGCGGTGGGTACAATGCATGGCCCAGGTGACAGCTAAGAGGGACTGAGCTGGGGCCTGGGCTTTGGAGATGGGAACTAATCAGGTTGAGAAATATTTAGGAGGGACACTCTTCAGGTCCTGAGGGTTATCTGCGTGAGTGGGAAGTGTCAGGGATGCCAGGTGAGTTTGTTCCGGGTGATGTTGGTTAGACGACAATGACTTCAGTCTCCTCCACACTGAGTCCAAGTGCGTAGAGCACCTCCAGGGAGGAGCCTGGATTGGAGCAGGTGGACTGGGGTCGGGTCCAGGAGAGGGGCCTGGGCCGGAGTCAGAGCCTGGGAGCCAGGAGTGTCATCCTGGGCAGCTGGGGTCACAGGTAGCTGAGGTTGTCCAGGAGGATGTGTGAGGGATGGCGAAGAGAGACCCAGACACCTGACATCTGAGGGCTGGGCAGAGGCTGAGGGGCCTGCAGGGAGGACAAGAGGCAGTTTGGCCAGGGGCATTATGGACGGTTGGGGGCAGTGTCTGGAAAAGGGTGAGCTTGAACTTTGGGGAACTGGGGCCCGTTGGGCAGGAGTTGGGGGTGCAGAAAAACCTCTCCCTGCCTCGTGCACAGCAGATGCACAGACACACAGACACCCTCCCACACGGCCGCGAGTGAACCCAAGGAAGTTTTCACACTCTCACCGAGTGTCCCCGCCCCCTCTGGAATGCCTGTGACACTTCCCCCTCACTGCCCGCATTCCTGCCCAGGCACACTGCCTCCTCTCCCTGGCAGGGTTCCTGGGCACAGGCTCTCCCTTCCAGGGGAAGGAGGTAGCGATCATCACTGTCACTTTCACCCTCACCCACCCACAGACATTGAGGCTCAGCGTCTCCACCCTCTGACGGTCGACAACGCTGGGGGCCCTGAAAGCCCATCTTCAGCCCCCTATTTTATTCCCCCGTCTCCACAGCCCCCTGAGGTAGAGGTTTAAATTCCCATCTTACAGATGAGGTAATGGAGGCTTTAGAGAGGGGGACATCATTCCCTCAGGTTCCCTAGTGTCAGCAGGAGCTGAGCCCAGCCGATGGCTAACAGGGAGTTCAGATCTCTAAGGTCAGGGATCAGGAGGGAGAACCCCGGCTGTGGGGCTGGGCTCCTTGCCACCGTCCACCCCCGTCCTCCCTTTGGGTCGTGCTGGGCATGGGGGAGGCCAGTGCCTGGCATTCCTGAGCTGGCTCTGAAAGAGGCAGTCAGGCGGGAAGCTCTGCTCCCCGGCCCTAGGCCGGCCCTCCACTCTCGGCCTGTCTAGGGGAATGCAATGGGGCTGCGTGCTCTGCGGACCTTCCTGTGGGGCCTGTGGCTCCTGGCAGGTACGGGGCACTGTGGCCTGGGCAGGGGCAGGTGGAGCTAGCTCTTCTCAGAAGGAGACTCTGCTGTTTGTGGGCTGGCTGGAGCCAGCACTCACATCTTGATGGCTTCTTTGGGCCTCGGTTCCTCCAGCTGGGATGAGGGGCAAGGCTGGCCTTGGTTGTTTTGTGGAGGCTTTGGCCGAGCTGGGGTTGGGCCGTGGCCTCTTGACCCAAGCTGGGGCCAGAGCACCTGCGTGGGAGCCTCCGAAGGGGAGGGTGAGGTGGCCCCTTCACAGCCTGTGTGGCTACTCTAGGGTAGACGGACTGGGGGATTAGAGCCTGGGAGCTATGTGGAGTGCCACAGACGCATACCTCTACTTACCCTCACTCCTCCATTTCGTCACTGTCCACCAAAGCCATGCCAGGCCCTTTGATGGGTACCAGTGACATACTCAGACTCCTCGAGATTTCAGCTGAGTACACAAATACTTTCAATACACAGTTCTGGCTTGGAGGAACAGGCATTCAAGGTTTGTAGGGTGCAGGGTTGAGACTCGAGTGCCTGGCAGGGCCCGGCCTTTGAGGGATATCAAACGCCAGGGTGAGTGATTGGACCTTAACCAGCCTAGAAACCTGGCCAGGTGATCCTTTAGAAATAGATCTCTGGCTGCTTGTGGAGATGAATGGTAGTGGGGGGTTCCAAAGTCAGGCAGACTGGAGGATGCTAGAGTGTGGCCCAAAGAGCTGGCGAGGCAGGAGGGGTCGGGTGGGAGAAAAGGCGATTGGAGAGTATTTAGGGAATAGAATCCGCAGGGCATGGAGACTCACCAGACATGGCAGAGAAGAAGAGGGTATCTTGGATTCCAGCCTCTGGGAACCTCAGGGGACCATGAGAAATCCTTCGTGAATTGGGAATTGGTTTGGTTGGCAAGCACTAAGTCCCTGGTCCCAGGAGACGAGCAAGCTGTGAGTCGAGACTGGGGTTTCCGGCCTTGAGTGCTGAGCCTTGACCTGGTCTCTCCCAAAGGCCTGACATGTCAGGAAGACGTGGACGAATGCCTGTCGGAGCCCTGCCTCCACGGTGGGACCTGCGACGACACCGTGGCGGGCTACATCTGCCGTGCCCGGAGGCCTGGGGTGGGCATGACTGTTCTGTGCAGCTCACCGGCTGCCAGGGCCACACGTGCCCACTGGTGGCCACCTGTGTCCCCACCTTCGAGTCTGGGGTCCACGGTTACATCTGCCGCTGCCCACCTGGCACCCATGGATCTTTCTGTGGCCAGAACACCACCTTCTCCGTGGCGCCGGGAGCCCTGTGCGGGCGTCAGTGCCGGCTGGTGGCCCCCTGGCTCTGGCACTGCGATTTCGCACCACACTCCCTGCTGGTGTCTTGGCTACTCGCGCTGATGCCCAAGACAGCTTGGAGCTGGTGCTGGCGGGGGCCACGCTTCAGGCCACACTCTGGAGCTCCGGCAGCACTGTGCTGGTCCTGAGGCTGCCAGACCTGGCCCTCAATGATGGGCACTGGCACCGAGCGGAGGCGACGCTCCACCTAGGGGTCCTAGAGCTGCGGCTCTGGCATGAGGGCTGCCCTGCCTGGTCCTGCGTGGCCTCCAGTCCTGTGGCCCCGGCTCCTACAGCTTCCATGGCTCCGACACCTGCCGGCTCCTGCTCCGTCCAGCTGGGTGGCGGGGCTTTTGCGGGCTGCCTCCAGGACGTGCACGTGGATGGCCACCTCCTGCTGCCCGAGGATCTTGGGGAGAATGTCCTCCTGGGCTGTGAGCGTCACGAGCAGTGTCAGCCTCCGCCCTGTGCCCACAGAGGGGCCTGCGTGGACCTGTGGACTCACTTCCATTGTGACTGCCCCCGGCCCTACAGTGGTCCCACGTGTGCTTACGGTGAGGAGCGAGCCAGGTGGGCCCCGGGCAGAGGTCGTGCTTCCCCCCGGCCCCGGGCCTCATGCCTGGCACCCTCTCTCCCTGCAGAGGTTCCTGCTGCCACCTTCGGCTTGGGGGGCACCCTGAGCTCTGCCTTCTTCCTGCTCCCACAGCCGCCAGGCCCCAACCTCACCGTGTCCTTCCTCCTCCGCACGCGGGAACCTGCTGGCCTGTTGCTCCAGCTTGCCAACGACTCAGCAGCTGGCCTGACAGTGTTCCTGAGAGACGGCCAGATCTGGGCTGAGGTCCTGGGCAGTCCTGCTCTGGTGCTTCCCGGGCGCCTGGATGACGGGCTGCGCCACCTGGTGACACTCAGCTTTGGGCCTGCCCAGCTGCAGGGCTTGGGGCAGCAGGTGCACGTGGGTGGGAGGCTCCTCCCTGCTGACGCCCAGCCCTGGGGTGGGCCTTTCCGAGGCTGCCTCCAGGACCTGCGACTCAATGGCCTCCACCTCCCCTTCTCTCCACTGCCGCTGGGGAACTCAAGCCAGCCCAGCGAGCTGAGCAGCAGGCAGTCCTGGAACCTCACCATGGGCTGCGTCTCTGAGGACGTGTGCAGTGTGAGTGCTCTGGAAGACGGGTGGGTCCCTTTTGTACTCTGCATCTCCAGCGTTAGCATGTCTCTGTACTGGTGAGCAAAGTGCCCTGCCCTGAGTCCCACCGTTAGAGAGTGACAGTGACAGTGCATCTGTGGCCCAGCTGCTCTTGCCCTCTGGTGGTCCCCATACTTCCTCTCGGTCCTTGTCTGAGAGACACCTTGACCCAGGCAAGGGCTGTCTGAGCCTTTATGCAGGTACTGTTTGGGGGACAGGGCCCCCCACCCCTTGCTCACAAACAAAGCACAAAGCACCAGCCCTGGAACTGGATCCCCTGGGTATGAACTCTGCTCCTCTATTTACTGGCCGGGCGACTCAGGCAAGTGGCTTCTCCTCTTTGGGCCTCAGTTTCCTCATCTGTAAAATGGAGATGGTAGTGACTTCCTTTTCAGTTGTTTGTGAGGAGGTAATGTGTCCGTAGTAGGTGCTCCATGATGAACCACTGCAGTGACGTTCCGGTGGGTGATGCTACCAGGCCTGAGCCGATCCCTGTCCTGATTCTCCTGCAGCCTGACCCCTGTCTCAATGGTGGGACTTGCCTGGTCACCTGGAATGACTTCCGTTGCACCTGCCCTACAACTTCACGGGGCCCACGTGTTCCCAGCGCTGTGGTGTCCTGGCCAGCCCTGCCTCCCACCCGCCACCTGCGAGGAGGTCCCTGATGGCTTTGTCTGTGAGTGTGTGGCCCTGGACAGCCCACGTGCTGGGTGCTGGACACCCAAGCTGGGTTAGGTCCCATTCCTACCCTCAAGGCTCATAGTAGACCAGTTCTGTCCCACTGTGGTTGGGCCACTGCGTGAGGGACAGGCTTTCTGGAGAAAGAAAGCTTTTGCTACGTTTTCAAGGGTAAATAAGACTCTGACTCAGCTTAGGGAGGATTTCAGGGAAGGGCAGTAGCATGTGCAGAGGCCCTGAGGTTTATAAGAACAACTGAAACACAAGGGCAGGTATTTGGGGCGGAGAGGTTGCCCTAAATGCTAGGCCAGGTAGCTCAGGACTTTTTCCTAAGGGCAGGAGAGAGGGTTTTAAGCTGGAGGACATGATTTGCATTTTAAAGCTGTCTTCATTTCATTAAAATGCAAGGTCGACCTCTTAAAAATCTGCATTTAAAAAAACGATGACTTAGTGCAGTGAAGAGGAAGCCTCGGTCATGGCACAAGGCCACTTCACCGAGGAGGGAAGAGGGCAGATTTTTTGAGGGGTCACTATTGTCCGGTCGTGCCCTGGAGGGTAGGGTGGGCACGGTCTAGAGGTAGGAGTCGGTCTAGAGGTAGGGAGTCGGTCCTGAGGGAGCGGAAGCCACGGTGGCGGGGCCCGTGGGGGCGGCACGTGGTGTCTGTCACCCGCGTGCTGGGGCCGGGGTGGAGTGGGTGCTGGTGGGCCATCACTGACGTGCCCTCTCCCCGCAGGTGTGGCCGAAGCCACATTCCGAGAGGGCCCCCCAGTCGCATTCGGCGGGCATAACTCGTCTTCGGGGCGCGCTCAGCAGCCTCTCCTGGCCTTCCGCACGCGCGACCCCGAGGCTGGGCTGCTCCGCGCGGCCGCGGGCGCCCTCGCCGCGGTCTGGCTGGCCGTGCGCAACGGCTCGCTGGCGGCCGGCGTGCGCAGCGGGCGCGGCCCGCCCGGGGCCGTGCTGCCCGCGCCCGGGCCTCGCGTGGCCGACGGCGCCTGGCACCGCGTGCGCCTGGCCATGGAGCGCCCCGAGGCCGCCGCGTCCCGCTGGCTGCTGTGGCTGGACGGTGCGGGACTCCCGTGGCGCTGCGCGGCGTGGCCGGCGACCTGGCCTTCCTGCGTGGGCCGGGCGCCGCGCACATCCTGCTGGCTGAGAACTTCACCGGCTGCCTAGGTCGCGTGGCGCTCGGCGGCCTCCTGCTGCCCCTGGCACGCCCACGGCCTGGCGCGGTCCCCGGCTCCCGAGAGCACTTCCCGGCCTGGCCGGGACAGCCGGCCGCGCGCCTCGGCTGCGCCGGCGAGCCCGTGTGTGTCCCCTCGCCCTGCCTGCATGGCGGCGCCTGCCGCGACCTCTTCGATGCCTTCGCCTGCGCCTGCGGCCCCGGCTGGGAGGGCCCGCGCTGCGAGGCCCGCACTGACCCGTGTCGCTCAGCGCCGTGCGTCCGCGGCCGCTGTCACCCCCGCCCCGACGGCCGCTTCGACTGCCGCTGCCCGCCAGGCTTCGCCGGCCCGCGCTGCAGGTGCGGATGGCCGGTCGGTGACCGTGGCAGGGGTGGGGGTGTGGGCTCGAGAGGCGGGAGGGGAGGGAAAGGAGGGGAGGGGAGGGGAGGGAGAGGAGAGGAGGGGAGGGGAGACCACCCCTCAGGCTGTGGGTGGAGCAGAGAATCCCAGAGCCTGGCTGCAGGCTGCAGGTGCGCGGGGTCTGTAGGCCAGCCGCCTCTCCTCTCTGAGCCTCTGTGAAAAGGGAACCACTGTCCCCTGGACTTGCCACATAGAATACAGGACCCCCAGATAAATGGGAATTCCAGATAAACAGGGCTTTGTCTGGGGATGGAGGGTGGGGAACCCAGAGCTGATCTTAGAAAAAAATCCTGACTGAGGCTTTCCTGCCCAGCCCCCACGTTGGTGTTCACCCCCATTAGTGCCATGGGTCGGGGGCCAAGTGAGATGGTCCCCTATTCAGTCTTTGATACCTACTCCCTTGGAGCCAAGATGTGGAGGGCTGGTCCCGCCTTCCCCGTCTGCCCTGCCAGGAACATCAGGCCCAAGTTTTATGCTCCGTAGCGTGCTTTTGTTCCGAGGAGAGTCCTTCCATTCTGTCGGCTTCTCGAAGGCCTCAGTGGTGGGAACAAGGCCCAGCCTGGGTCTGGAGGTTGTGCCCCTCGGGGGGTGGGGCTGGAGCAGCAGACTGCCAGCCCTGAGTCCCATCCTCTCCACCTGGGACACCACTTCCGTGACGGATACCCGGGTCTATATGAAGTGGGCCCTGAATTACACAGATGACAAACACAGAGGCTCAGGTGGCCTGTGGGTCACAAGGGCGAGGGGAGGGGGCGAGGCCCAGGCGTGCCGCCCCCAGTCCAGCCTCGGTGCTCTCTCCCCAGGTTGCCTGTCCTGCCTGAGGAATGCAGCCTGAACCTCACCTGCCTCAATGGCATCCCATGTGACGGTGGGCCTCGGGGTGCCAACTGCAGCTGCCAGGAGGGCCCTGCTGGCGAGAGGTGGGTTTGGGGACTGAGGTCTGGTTGGGGAGCCGGTGAGTGTGGAGAGCCGGGCATGACGGGTGAAGTGGGGTGCTCACCTTCTGAGGCCTCACTGTGGTCACAGTGCCAGACCATCAGTCCATCTCTGTCACGTGAGCTCTTTCCTTCTGGGGCTTCTGGGACCATCCTCTGCTATGCAGGCACCTGCGAGGAAGCGGTTGCCTGGTGGTGTTTCTTAGAGCCCTTCGTGCAGCCCGCCTGCATCAGGACCCCCTGGGGAGACTGTACGGGAGCAGGTCCTGAGCCTGCTCCAACAGGGGCTCAGCTCCCATGGGCCTTGACACAGGCTCCCCGTGCTTCTGGTAGAGCGAGTCATGCTCAGTCATGAATGCCCGGGCGAAGCAGAGTGGCGGGTGATGGAGATCACATTCAGCTTCTGTCCCCCGGCAGGGCCCAGCTAGGCAGGGGTAGTGCGTGGGGACAGTGGATGATGAAGGGGGGATCTGAGGAGCTCAATAAAGCAGCTTGGGGAACACGCACGGGAGAGACCAGCTTTCCCCACCCCGCCCTCGTCTCTGCCTCCCAGGTGTCAGACCTCCTGTGACGACAACCCCTGCTTGAACGGGGGCACCTGCCGTGCAGCCGGTGGGGTGTACGAATGCGTCTGCAGCACGAGGTTCTCCGGCCGGTTCTGCGAAGTGGCAGTGAGTCATGCCGGGGGGCGGGGCGCCCTGTTTCGGACCTTATTAGATGATGTTGGGGGTGGAGCGTGTACAGCATCCGTAGAGATGTCCCTGAACCAGCCCCGTCATGGGGTGAGCCGCAGCAGGGGAGGGAGACTCAGTCCCTTCCATGCTGCCCATGCAGGAGGCATTTTCACTCCAGGGAGAGCCTGGCCCCCCTGCCCCATCCCTCTGGGGACTGGTAGTGAAACAGTTGGGCTCAGCCAAGTCCGATCTGGGACAGGATTCAGGGCCCACAGGATCTTGGAATTTTGGGATTTAGGTTGGAACACAAGAGCCTGTATAATCTCCAGTGGTTTCTGAGCCAGGATTCTCGAGTTGGAAGATTTGAGAAGCCAGAATTCTGAGCTTGGCCACTGTGAAGGCAGCCCCTGACCCCAGGGTCTTAGCCGAGGAGGGGGCCCCAAGCCGCTGGCCCCCTCCTCACCGGGGCTGGAGCAGGCCTTGCTGCAGGCCCAGAGGGCAGCAGCCCACAGTGGGCCCTGGCAGGAGAGAACGCAGGCAGCGAAGCCTGGGCAGCAGCCTTGATCTCCACAGGCCTCTGGCAGCTCGGGTCATAAACCTGCAAATCCCCTCTGCTTCTGGGGAATGTTTCCTTTCAAGTTGAACTTTTATAGCCCACCCATCTCCTCCCAGGCCAAGGGAGGAAATGGCTTTACAGCTCCCCCACAAGTGCCCGGGGTGGAGGCTGGTGACAGTCCACTCAGGACTGGGACCAACTTTTCTCTACAGCCTTGGGACCCTTCTCCAGGGCTGGGTGCTGGAGCTTGGGACCCAGGTCACAGTGGGCTGAGAGGCCTCATAGGACAGAGGGAGACTTGTGGCTCTGGAATCCTGGAATTCTGTGATTCCGGGGCTTCAGAATTCCAAACTTGTCGAATCTTTGATGGGGTCATCCTGGGAGCGTGAGGAGACAGAGAGGAAGTCTCCAACAAAGCCAGGTCTGAGCCTCCTTGTAGAGGTGCAGGTCCTGCTGGGTCCTTAGCTCATCAGCAGCCAGCTCAGCCCCTCCAGCTGCTGTCTGAGATGCCTCCCACCTTGGGGTTAAGCATGGTCTCCACGGACACTATAAAACACCAGGTCACCCTTCGGCATGGGGAGGGATCAAGTCCCCGTTGCCGCAGGCTGAATGAGTTTATTGTGGGGAGGAGGCGGCCAGATGGCAAGGCTGGGCACTGAGACTCACCTTGGCCTGTGACAGAAAGGCCTCCGACTGGAATTTGAAGCTAAAGGACAGTGGGATGGTGTTGGGGGACTTGTGCCAGTCCTGGCTTGCCACGTGTCTGGTCACGTGTCTGGGGAATCTGAGCAAAGCCTGTTTTCTCACCTTCTACTTATCCAGTGCCTAACACGCAGGCACTGCTCTGGGCACTTTGGGAAATACCAGCGAAGAAAACAAACCAGACCGCTGTGCTTCTGGAAGGGAGCGAGTGTCCTCACTCCTGCTTCACACATCATTGTCGAGTTTATGAAAAACCCCATGCACTGTGCCTAGCTTACACTAAGGTGTTCCATCAGTGTGCGGTCCTGACAGTGGCTTGTGGCACCTGCTTGCATGGCCCCCTGGGCCCGGTCTCCCAGGGAGGCCTGTTACTAGCTCGCTTTCTCTGAGCAAGTCCCGGGCCCCCTTTCTCCTCGCCTCCCTGCTCCCCAGTCTGAGGCCTCCTGGTCGCCTCTCTTGCAGAAGGGCCTGCCGCTGCCGCCCCCGTTCCCGCTGCTGGAGGTGGCCGTGCCCGCCGCCTGCGCTGCCTCCTCCTCCTCCTCGTGGGCCTCCTCTCAGGGATCCTGGCAGCCAGGAAGCGCCGCCAGTCCGAGGGCACCTACAGCCCGAGCCAGCAGGAGGTGGCCGGGGCCCGGCTGGAGATGGACAGCGTCCTCAAGGTGCCTCCTGAGGAGAGACTCATTTAGGCCAGCCTGGCCGCTGGCTCCAATACCCGCGAGGCCATGAATGATTTCTGCCTGGAGACCCAAGGAGGGGAAGTGGCCCCTCCCTCCCGGGCCTTGGGGAGCTGCTGCGGGCACAGGATGCCCACCGGGGACCTGTCCCCTTTGCTGGCAGACCCTGCCTCTGCCCCATTGTGGACTGAGGAAAAGGGGCGCACTCAGGGCAGCAGAGGGGCCTGATGAGGCGGTGGACAACTCCCCCGAACCTGCTGGGTTTTGCCTCGGCAGGAGTGTGGCTGTGCAGCGCAGGGGCACACGTGAGTGTCTTGAGTGTGTGTGTGTGCAAGGTGTGTGTGTACCTGGGGACTGGCATTCTGCAGACACTGCTGTGAATGTGCTGGACGGGGCCCATGGCCACGTCTGCATCTTTGCTGTGCGTACAGGTGACTGTGTAGTAGGTGCAGGCCATCCCACGGAGGGGGAGGCCGGGCTGCGGGGACAATGTCACAGCTCGGGGGCAGGGCAACCCAAGGCTGCACGTTCTCCAGGAGGCCAGGCGCCAGGGCTTGCCCAGGGACCAAAGCCCCAGCTCTGGAATCTTCTCCCACCTCCGGAGGCTGCCCCTTGCCCTGGAGGCAGCTGGGAAATCAGGGGCAGGCCGTAGCCAGAGGGCAGGTGGGCTCTTGGCCCCCAGGACAAATGCTGCGTTGGACAGATCTGTCTCTGCCTGGCGCCGGAGCACAGGCCATGGCCAGGGCAGACCTGAGGAGCAGAGGACGGGCTGTCCGGGGGTGTCGGGGCTCTGTGCAGCCCCCGCCTCAGGGCTGGTCATCTGTAGGATGGGGAAAGCAGGCCCTGCCTACCTCACAGGGCTGTTGTGAGGATCGGTGGGGATGACAACGGGGAAAGAACGCGAAGTCGTGAAATCCAGGTCTGCTGTGAAGGGCTGTCTGTCTTCCTGAGGCATCAGGAACCGCTGCCTCCCCTGGCCAGAGCTGAGGGAAAGTGTGGGGCAAGGGTTCTCCCTGGGGGTGATGAGGATGAAGCGACCCTTCCCCCACCCCCTCCAGTCCTCCCCAACACCTCCCTGTTCTCCGGCCCCTCAGAAGCCACCAGCCAGCGCTGTCCTGTCCTCTCGAAGCTGCCTGCTCTTCACCTGCAGATCAGTCACCTCTCTAAATGGCTGTTGGGAGGACTCCCGGGGAGGACTCGCACGAAGCCCTCAGTTGTGTGTCGGGGCTGGTCCCGCGGACAGACAGATGCAGGAAGAACTTGCCGCTTCGCTTCCAGTCTCTCCCCTGGCGGTCCCATCACACCGGGGTCTCCGAGGGCCTGGCCTCCTCAGAGCCACACACAGTCCCTGTCCCTGACCTGGAGATGTAGCCTCTTGTCCTTCCTGTTTCCCAGGCCAGTGCCTCCTGTGCCAATTTGCCAAGGTCAGGAAGCCCCTTTACGCTTTCAGATTGCAGGCTGACTTTTCCCCAGCTCCTGGAGGCACAGGAGGCACATGTGAGGTGGAGCCTGTGGTGATGGGGTAGGGGAGGGGGCTGAGACTGGCTGATGGGGTGGGGGAGAGGAGGGGCTAGGACTGGCGGATGAGCAGAGTCTGTTAGGAAGGGCCCTGAACACCAGGTTAAGGAGCTGGCTTGGTCCTCACCCTGCAGGGGCGGGACCACCTTTCCCCCAGCTTTCTCCGTGACTCCGGGGAAAGCGGGGAGGCAACTTCTGGACCAACGACTTAGCTACAGCCAGTGCGCGGTTAGTTTAAGTCAGGGATTGGGCCGACCTTTGTCCTTGCAGACTCTGTGTTTATGTTGGACCCCAACGTATAAAAGCTGGGCCATTCTTTTTGGGGAAGCCCCATGTTCTCCTTCGCTCCTGCTCCTAAGACACCTGTCATTTTCAAGGCTGCCCCGGAGGCGGGAACATGGCCAGATGGTGGCTGTACTTTAAACGCCCACTCTGGGTGCTTGGTCCAGAGCTGCCCTCCCGGCACAGACATCACGGAGGTGCACGTTCCGAGGCCCCGTCCTTGCTAATGAGCGATCTGTGGGGTGAACGTCCAGGTGTCCCCTGAACTGCCTAGAGCCTGGACACCCTAAACACCGTCGGCGACCTGCGGCCCTGCTCCAATGGATACAGCAGGCCTGCGACCAGCGCACGCTCAGGCCTTGCAGGCCTTGCTTGGGTGTGGGCCGGGGGTCAAATCCCTCCCTGACTGCTCGGGGCCTCTTACTCTACAGAAGGGGCTGCTGAAGATAGATGGCTGAGGCCGCCCCCCTCGCAAAGCTTCCTCAAGGACACAGTCATAACAGCCTTCTCCCCAAGAAGATTTTATTGAACGCACACACAAAATTCATCCTTGGGTTTGCAAATTAATTCCTGCACGTGAAGAGAGAACAGTGCTCACGGGAGCAAGGAGCGCAGCCCCCGGCCCAGCCAGGGGGCCGTGGGTGGGCCCCACTTCCCTGTGGCCACCCAGTACCCCTTGACACATACCCTGCGCACCAGCTGGGCTGCCCCGTCCCCCAGGGGGTTCGGGGCTGTGCCGGAATGGGTAGGACTGGAATCTGTGTGGAAACACCTGAGTGTCCCGGAGGTACCCATGTAGCTCAGTAATCACCCGCCTTCCTGGCCCCTCTCCCCAGGAAGTGAGCTAGAAAACACTCCTGCGGTTTAGAGAGACGACTTGCCTGAGGGGCCATGACAGACTCAGGGAGAGGCTGTGTGCTGGGCCAGGAGCTCTTGACACCCCATGGCAGAGTGAACCTGGAACCCCGGGGCCCAGCCCTCCAGGCCTCTCTGACCCATGGGAGGGGGTGGCCTCCCAGCTCCTCAGACACTGCCAAGGCTCCCTGGGGTTCTGGGACCTCCAGGGACCCCCTGGCCCCATCAGACACCGCTGAGACTGTGTCTGACCATTCACAAATAGGAAATGAGAAATCAGGTCAAAACGCTCACAATTTCCTGCATGTCTCAGATGGTTGTTTTCTTAAATGGTCGGGCCATATTCCAACTCGGTTTATTGAAACTGGTCAATTTTAAGATTCATCAAATCAATAAAGAGGAAAAGAAAGATAAAAGAAACAAAAACATTTCCATTTAGCTTTGGTGACGTTGTTGGCCTCAGGAATTTCTTTGCTGGGGAGATCATGAGAGGCAGGCAGGCAGAGGGAGGGGGTGGCTCCTGCAGGCCTTTGCCTCGAGGCTGTAAGAAGCTAAGCTCGTCCACTCACCCGAGGCCTGGAGAAGGGGCTCAGCGCCCTGCTCCTTCCTGACCCCGGGAGCCCAGGTGGCTGGGACTCCTGCGTCAGCCTGTGGCATGAAGCCTGGCCTTTCTCGCTGGAACCTGGGTGCCTGGTGCTCAGCTCTGCCCCAGCAGTCCCACACGACCTGGGGCTGAGTCCCATCAGGTCCCATTTGAAAAGACACGAAAGACCAGGATCAAGGGAGAGGGCCAGACAACAAGACTCCAGCTTCTGACACCCTCAGATTTACCTGTTGCTATTTTTCCTTCTACACATCAGAGTTGCTGGTGCTCTAGCCGCCATGCAGGCCTGGCCCGGGCTGGGTCTGGCTATCAGGAGGGAGGGATCTCAAGGACCCCTCAGTCCCCAAATTCCCACCAAACCAGAAACAGCGGAAGTTTGGGGTTGGGGTGAAGACTCACAAGAAAAAGAAGTGCGTATTGCTTCGAAAGGGTTGGACATGCCCCGCCAGGTTGATCCTCCGGGCTGGGAGGGGGTTCCTAATTTCAAACTCTAAATGATGTGTGTCTTGTGTTCACGCTGAGGGGTACCACTGACACCTGTGCCCATCGAGGTGGGGTGTCCAGGGCCGGGCCACAGACAGGACAGGAGAACAGGGCTCGGGAGAAGAGGCCTTGAGGAGGCTTCCAGAGGGAAGGCAGGTAGGACTGGTTGGGGGTGGTCACTGGCCCAGCTAACCTACCTCTTTAGTGCAAAACCCAACAGAGCAGCTGGGGAGGGTGGTCGTGGGTGGGATGGGCTCCCAGGAGCTGAGTCTATTCCCAGACCAGAACTGGTGCCCTTCTCCAGTGGCCAGACCTCAGAGATGGGCAGTGTGGAGGGAAGGAGGAACGACAAGAGAGGGTGCCACCCCTTCCCACCAGCAGAGCCTGGGCGGAAACAGAGCGGGGCCGGCCGCCTGGGAGCCACGGTGTGTGCAGCACGTGCTGGGCCGAGGCCGCCCCAGCCTCAGTGCCCGGCTCACTCGAAGGTCTCCCACTGCTTCCTGAGCTGCTCCACGGAGCCCGGGGCCGGGGCCGGGGCCGGGGCCGGGCTCACGTCTTGCTTGGTTTTCCGTAGCAAATCCTCAAAGGGGTCTCTGGCCTCTTGAGTAGCAGAGGGCTGCAGTGCTGGCTCCAGGCCTTGAGGGGTTTTGGGAGGAAGGAGTTGGGGGTCTCCCGGCCTCAGGGACAGCCCCTGTTTGGCCTCAGCAGCCCTGGCACTTGAGCGAACCAGAGGCAACGTTCGGATCCTCGAAGGGGCAACTGTCATGGGGCCCAGCGGCTGCAGGGGCTGGTGTGGGCCCCCATGGGCATCTGGCCAAAGAGGTTGGGCATGGAGAGGGCGGACAGGCTGGGCTGAGCTCTATGTGGGGCACAGAAGCCAGAACCGGACAGCAGGAAGCTGGGGGCAAGAGCTGGCCCCAGGGAGGCAGGAGGGGCCCCAAAAGGCCCGGCTGCTGCAGAGACCAGGGACATGGCGGGCAGTGCCGCTGGCATAGATGGGACAAAGGGGTTGAGTGACGGCTGTGGAAATGGGCTGGGTGTCCCTGCAGGGGCGAAGTTGAATTGGGGGGTGAATGGGGTGGCCACATTTGGGGCTCTAGGGCCTGGCGGAAGGGGACTGCCTGACCAGGCTGTGTTAAGTGGGTCCAGGAGGGCCAGCAGGGCGTCATTGTCAGTGGTCGCAGTCCCCGGGGTCAGGCCGAGCGGGTGGAGCAGTTCGGTGGGGCCTTGGGGGAACCCTGGGGCAGTGCGCTTTCCTGCTCGGCCTGTAGCCACTCCGATGAGAAGTCGCCAAGGGCTGCACCAGCAGCCGGAAGCTTGGCGGGCGGGCGGTGGGGGTGGGGGCACGATGCCCAGCTCCGGGGTCTTCCTGCCCTGGGGCCGGGGAATGGTGATGCTGCCCAGAGTGGGGCTGGGCGTCACCTCCTTGTCGCCGGAGTTTAGGATGCTGTCCCGGTTCTGAGGCTTGCGGGGGAAGGCCAGGGAGTTCCCGAGCAGGACTGAGGGCTTCTCGGGAGAAGTGCCAAGGCTTGCTGCAGATGGCCATGTCATCTTGGCCCAGGCTCCAGAGCTTGTTGTACGGGTGGGCGAGCTTCAAGGCCGCCGGCATCCCCCGACTCCGCTCACTCCTGCCCAGGTCCAGCCTCTGTTGAAAGGAACAAGAGAGACAATGACCACAGAGTGACCTGGGACAGACTGGGAGGCAGCATATCCCCATCCCCACTTCCCTCCTGTGTCCCAGGCAGGTACCAGGATTTCATCCCAGGCAGGGGGCTGATGAGTGCCCAGGGACTCAGAGCAGTTGGGGGCTCAGCCCAGGTCACCAGCAGAGCCCAGGTCGGTCTGGACTCCAAGCCCAGGCTGTTCTCACTGTGACAGAAAGGGATGCCAGGAAAGCCCCTGTCCTTCGACGCCAGTGTTGCCCCGTAATTTTAGGAAAACGACTCTGTTCACGGACCATCTGTTGGCCGGGCCCATTTTACTTTCCACAGCATATGGGCATCTTCCATCACCTGTGAGCCCGAGAGGCAAGTGAGGCTCAGAGCCTGGGTGGAGGCACACTGAAGGCAGGGGAGACAGGACTGGGCTCAAGTCCCCTCTCTGCAGGCCCAAGGCCCACGGTCAGGGCCTCACCCCCTTCTCTCGGCCTGGGGGCGGGGCACATGTGAGTCCCTGGGCAGTGTGACCCAGTACCTGCAGAGTCAGCAGCCCCACTTGCAAGTGAAGAAACAGGCAGAGAGAGCGGACATGGTAGACCAGAAGTCACAACATGAGATCAGTGGTTACACACAAATAATCTAGAACCGCGGAATTTTGACCCAGTCTCTCCAAGGAGCCTTCCTGGGTGGGGACAGGGTCAATCCTGGTTTCACCGGGGGTCAAAGCCCTGCCTGGGGGTTGGGCTGGGTCGTGGGGAGAGCGGCCTGGAGCACCAGTCCACCTGTCTCTGATGCCACAATGGAAGTGGGGGGCAGGTTCCCATCAGGTGTAGCGTCTTCTCCAGGGATCGCTGAGAGGTGGTCTGGCCGCTGGCCTGCCTGCCTGGCAGGGTTTGCAGTCGGACTGACCTGGTCAGCGTTGGTTGAAGACATTGGAAAAGTCCCTCGGTCTCTTTCACTGTCACACGGGGGGACCTGCCTCGTGTGGAAAGCCCCAGCAGCCCCAGCAGGTGTCCACCCTGCCCCCACCCCCCATACCTGATAGTCAAAGGTCCCTGGCTGTTCCCTCAGGTCTTTGGGTGTCCGAAGGTCCTCCAAGCTCTTGGCCTGGCCCAGCGGCTGCAGCGGGACCACCACGTCCAGGTTGCCGAAGACGTCTTCCAGGAGGTCGATGCTGGCCGCCCGGTCGGGCGGGGCTGGAGCGGGGCCCGTGGACTCCCGGGCTCGCTGCCCTGGGCTCTCTGCCTCGTCACCTTCCGCGCTGTCTGACTCCTTCAGTGTCCGATATGGCTGCGGCCTGGGAGGAGGCAGAGCAGGCTGGATTCTCCCACCCCGGGCCTCCGAGGGAGGAGCGGGCAGCCCCACCCCTGAGATCCTGGGGGACAGGAGAGTGTCCTGGGGTCCCCAAGTGCCGGAGTCTGGCACTCTGACAGTCTTGGGGCTGAATTTGGGTTCTGCTGCACCACTTGGCCCATCAGATAATTGGCTAGTGGGCTCACGAGCCGTTAAGACAAGGCACGAGGAATGAGACCCGATCGGAAAGGCAGACGGGCGCACCCATTTCTAAGCCTGCCGCCTGCACTCCCAGCCCCTTGACAGTCAGGTCCTGGGAATGGCTCATGGGAAGCTCCCCAGGGCAGTTGCCCAGCACACCCCGGATCCGAGGGGGAACCGTCTGGGCCTCAGCCTATGCTGACCTTGGTTCCAGCTCTGGTCATGCCATCCCCTGCTGTGGGACCGTGGACAAGTCACTTAACCTCTCCGAGCCTCAGCTGCTCCCCGCTTCCAGAGTACACGTCCCTTGCCAGTGGAGGTGGGCGTTGTGCACCGCGGGCAGCAGAGGCTAAAAGGAGTCTGTACATCCACGCACCAAAACCTCAGCCCACCCGGGCGCGGCTGACAGCGCGTTCCTTCCTCAGGAGCCTGAGCCCCAGGGCACCTCTGTGCACGTGGAGAATGGCGTCGGATAAAGCCTGACCCCTAGTGGGGTCTGCGCCGGCCCTCCCTCCTCTAACCACGAGGCTGGAGCTGGTGGGGGCCCCTGGGCCAGGCAGAGCCGGCCCACGGCTCTGCTGGAGTGGGGGAAGGCTGCCCCCTGCTGGTCCCAAGGGTGCACTAGCAGAAGAACCCTGGCAGCAGACGGACAGCGGAGGGGAGAGGGCTCAGTGACCAGTTGGCAAGGACTCCGCCAACCTGTGATAGTTCGCTGAAGGCAACGCAAGCAACAGCGAGGTAGACTCGCGCCCCTACTTTATAGATGAGGGGACTGAAGCTCAGAGAGGCTATGTCACTCGCCCTATGTCACACAGCACCTGGCAAGAGGCGGAGATGGAAGCCAAGCAGGAGAGACTTCAGAAGTCCCTCACTCGCTGACTAAGCCATCTGTATGAGGAATCGAAGCCCCTTTAACCACGTTTCAAGGGGATTAAGAAAAGTCAGTGGGCTTCTTACACTTAATGAAATAGTATTCATTAAAAGGAACCCGTTTCGTTTTGAGTTCAGATGAGCCCTTCCTTTATAAACACACACACACAAAAGCCTATACTTTTCATGGTCGTGGCTCAAGGAGCGAGCTGTCCATTACTTCAATATTTAAGGAACCAACGAATGAAAACAGACTGTGACCTGCTGGACTCTGTGGTGAAGGGGTCCCTGGACGTCACCCCGAGGGCCTTGGCCTGCAACGTGACTTTAAGTTGAATAGTTCTTCTTTCAGCGAATCTATCTTCATTTTAATCAAGAGTTGAAATAATAACGGCTCTATTATGACTGCACCACCATAGATATTATTGTTTAGGACGAGGCTAATTTTTAAAAGTTGGAAAAGAAAAATTTTAAAGAAGAAGATTTAACATACAGGAAAGGTGGGCTATGAAGCTGCAGCAACACTGACTCCGGCCACCCCTACGTGAGGGGCCGACGTGCCCCCGACCATGGGTGAGCAGCTGGTAGCGGAAAGAGCCGGAACCGTCCCACCCGTGGGGACGGCGGCAGGAGCAGAGTTGTGGGTTTAGCAGGTGCCCCGAGGAAGCTGCCGGCCCAGACCAGGAGGAGGGGCTGGGAGCAGGGAGATGGGGGGGGAGGCCCCTCTCCTGTAAACGCTGCGAGTTCGCTCCTGGGGGGAGGTGTTGTGGGCCCCTTGGGTGTTCAGCAAAGGGCAGGTCCCTTCCTTTAAAAGCTCCCATTAAAAACGTTACAACCTTGTAACAAATAGACAGACAAACCTTGTCCCTTTGCTCAATCCCGGCTCTGAAAAACTTGTGGGTAGAGTGGCAAGAAATGGCAAAAATGGGGAACTAGAAAAGCTTAATTTTGGCGGGGGGGGGGCAAATTTTGGCTGTGCTGTGGTGAACTTTTTATATTCCAATTTATAATTTGTATGAGGCTGAGATTATAAATGATAATGATAAAAATTACTTTCAAGTCAGGCAGATCGGTCAAACATTCAGATATGCCAGCATTAACAGGCATGTTCCATAGCAATAACTTCTTCTTTTTAAAACTTAACACCTGACCCTCCTTCTCCATGGCTTTCTAAGATGTGCAGAGACAAAGGACTTGGACATCGCCAGCCGGGCTAATTGTAGCCATCGGTTGCATTAACGATCAGGTTCACTTTCCCCAAAACGTGCTCCCATCTCACACCTTTACAGCCATGGCCCTCTTGTCCACTTTTACAGCCCCTGGGGCCGGCAGAATGAACGTCCTGAGAAGAGGCACTCAGAGGTGGCATGCACCCTGCAAATTGGCACTGGAAAGCGGCAGCTCCGGACACCCCCATCCCCCGCTCCCCACACAAGGGCAGGCAGCCCCGGCCACCCCCTTCCCCCAAGTGGCCCCAGAGAGTCACCAAGCCCAGCTTAGGGAAACGGAAGAAGGAAGGAGCGACCATTCAAAGGGAGCGGAGAAAAAGGCTTTCGGTGAAGCCAGAGCTCGGGCCCTCTTCCCGCTGGCATTCATCGTCAGAGGAGTCTTCGGAGAGGAAGACCGCATAGTGTCGCAAGGGCTTTACCAGGCTGGGGCAGAGGGAGACAAGAGAGAAGAGAACAGTTAGGAGGCGCCCTCGGGAGGCCACGCGGCGGGGTCGGGAGGAGGCCTCCAGGCTCGGGGCCTGGCCCGGGCCTCCCGCCGCCAACCGTGGGTGGAGGCGCCCTGCAGAAGGTCCGGGGGCAGGAAGCTGGTCCCAAACGAAAGAAACTGTGTGGGTTTTGCCACATGTGTCAAGAGCCTTAAACACGACATCTAGTCATCTACGCCCTGGGAGTTCCACTTCCATTTAGATAACCCTAAACGTAGCAAGAATTACGCACGTAGATGTTCATCGCTGCTGTGTTTATAACATTAAAACAGGAAACGACCTAAATTTCCGGCAACAGGAAGCCGGTGGAGTACCTTACAGTACAGTACCCTCCCATTAACTATAATGTTTATAAAGGAAGACTGAAAAATCAGGGTGCAGAATTGCAATTGTATCGCATTCTCTCTCATCTACTTAACGGAAAAGTGCATAGAAAAAAAGACTGGAAAAGTATATGCTTAAATGTCGACGCTCGCTCGTGTGCGTGTGGGTGATTCCTCGCCATGCCCCTTTTTATTTTCCTGATTTTTCTATGTTTTCTACAACGTGCATATCCATGTCAGTAATCGGGAAAAAATAAAAAATCCGGGAGGAAAGAGAGCACGTGGAAGAGCACGTGTGTGAGGCCCCTTTCTGATGAGAGGCCGCTCTCTGGCGTCTCCCTCAGATGCCTCTTCAGAGAATCTTTTTCATCCGCGATGTGGAAATTAAATATTCATCGTTATAAAAAATACATCTCCCTTGCCAGCCACCTGTGAGCTCTACCTCTGTAAACACAAACACACACACAGCCCAGAGAGGCTCCACGCACTCCTATGAATTATCCACCGACCAGGGCCCCCTAGAGGCCCGTGCTTGCAGAGGGGAGCTGGACCAGGCAGACCTCGGTTCAAATCCCGGCCCTGCGGCCACTGATCGGGCACACGGCAGGAGGCGGGCGGTCCAAGCCTCTGCCTTGTACGGCAATCTGGGCACATGCCAAGGGTCCCCGGGGACGATGGTAAAGTTTGGGGACAGGGTGAGTAGGAGACACTGGGGTACCTGGTGGGGGCTATCTCCTCTCCCCCCACCCCCAGCCAGAGCAGTCTCCTTTCTCTGCTTTATAGGACGTGATTCCTTTCAGCTTTTATTTTAGGAAAAAGCAATATATCCAAAAAAAGCGCATAGAAACCACGCCTGGAGGGGCAGCCGCTGTCCCTGGGGGACTGGGAGAGTGGATTGTCCCCGGCCTCTGCTACATCTGCCATCACTGGTGCTAAGCCAGCGGTCACCCAGGAACACGCTGTTCTTTCAGAAGAAGAACCAGAGCGGGCTCCCAGGGCCGTGGGGCTCCCAGCCCTTTCACACTGCATCCCTGCGTTTCCTTGTTTCCTCCCTGGAACTCAGCCAGGCGGAGCTCTGTCCTCATCCTCGCCCAGGGCTGCACACAGGAAGGTGGCGGGTCTCAGAGACAGCATCGGCCCAGGTGGAGCATTTTCCTCTGGAGTCGGGAGAGCAGGAAGACTTCGCTGGCAGAAATGTGCCCTGGCTGCCCTCGGGACAAGGCTGCCCGGGTCCTCCACACCCACCAGGACATAAAACAAGGTGGAAGGGCCACTCTCCACCCAGCCGCTGGACCCCAGTGCTGAGTCAAACCCGACCTTGTCACTCCTACTGAACACCTGCAAACCTCCCGCTCTCAGCCGAGATTCCGCAGCAACTGGTCGTGTGGCGAGTACATCCTCTGAGTAAGGCGACAGGAATCACGTTCGGTTCAGATTGCATCGTGACTTACTAGGTGGGCGGGGGGGGGCTGCGGAGCGGCAGTGCCACATCCGAGCTGCAAGCAGGGCAGACACGGAGCTGCACACCTGGCCCTGTCCACCTGTGCGGCCTCCTCCTGCTTCCTCCGACACGCCACCTGCCTGTTGTCTTTGCATCGTGCGCTGTCTGCTCTTTAGCCTTGGAAAATTCAGCCCACATGGCTCTCCTAGAAAGTCTTCCTGGAGCTCCCAGCTGGGACCTCCTCTCGCTGGTGAGCTTCCTGGGCTGTGTTTTAGCGCTTCAGTGATACCATTTAACCTCTTGCAATTCTCTTTCTGAGTTGGGCTCCTTAAGGGCAGCGGCCTGGCTCATGCTTCTCTTCATGGCCCTCCCCGGGCACAGTGTTGCATCGGTGCGATGGAAGTTTGTTGACCGAATGAATGGAAGGAGGCGTGCTGTGGGGACAGGGCGCCCCCCGTTTCACCCATCTTCCTGGAGCCCTGACACAGCATGTGTGTCTCTCATCAGCTTGTGGCCACAGTACAAAAGTGTCCCCTCTCTGAGTTCCTCCTCTGTCCTCCGAGGTGCCGAGATCTGTAGAATGGGATCACGTTTGGGGGTGAGGGTATTCAGGGGAAGGTGGGAGTCTCAGAAAAATGTTTAAAACTCTGTCCGCACAGAGGCACCGTGCCAGGGTCTTTACTTATTATCCCTTCCAACAGCCTAGCAGGAAAGCCTCTCTGTACTGACTTCTTAAAGGATGAGGCTGTCATTAGTCCCTCCGTCCACCTGTCCGCCTACATATCCAACCAAGAAGCACGTCCGGAGTGCCTGTCGTGAGCAGACTCAGTACTGGCTGAGCACTGGGGGTCACTGGTGAAGGAGAGAAGTGGAACCCAGGGATCCGGCCAGGAAGCAATGAGCAGGGAGCCCAGCCTGGGATCCTCACTTGTGTGTCAGCCAGGCTGGCGACAGATGTACATGAGGGGACGCACACCTCTGCGTGGGTCAAACCGAGTGAGCCCTCAAATCCATCTTGAACGCTTCTCCACCATCCCCCCAAGCATGGCCCCCTCCCCGGGCTTCGACGAGAAAGCAGAGACCACAGCTTGGCACAGGAGCTGAAGGGCACGAAACCTGCCAGCAGCGTCTGCATTCACATACGAGCAAAGAGCCTTTGTGCCGGGCTGGCCCTTGGCTCCGTCAGTTCACGGCACTGTCAAAAGCCAGTCCCCCCTCCCCAGGCCCCCAACTGGCGTGACCGTGGAGCAGGGCTGGGAGGGGGAAGAGAGGGGCCTCAGTGGCGGGTTCTCCCTCTGGTGGGCTCTCCCGGCCAGACCTGGCTGCTGGGCACTGGCTTCCATGAGAGGCCCTGGGTGGCTCTGGGACACCCTGTCGGTCTCTTGAGAGTGACAGAGCACCCATACGAGAACTCGGCCACGTGGTTTGGTCAGATCCGAGTGCTTTCAGGTCCAGGCTTCGGGCCGTGTGGACGGACGATCCTGACGACGCTAGCAGTACGTACGAGAGCTGGGCTAAACGCCGTCTGTAACCGCTTCTCGTTAAGTCCTTATCACAGCCTCGTTTTTCAGATAAGGACGCCAAGGCTCAGAGACGGGGAGTCGCTTGCCCAGTGTCACACAGCAGCTAAAGGGAGAGGCGGAAATCCTCGCTGTCTTGACTCTAAACCACTGCGTGATCCCGCCGCCTCGGTTTTGTGGCTCTGGCGACGATGAAACGGGGGGTCGTGTGTTTCCCCCCCTTCCGATTTTAGGAAAAGGTGAGATTTCAGAATAAACTTAAATTCAGCGGCTCATGTTCTCCCGTGAAACACAGAGTCGGATATTTGTCAAGCGATAAAGGATGAACCGTCGAAAATGTCCAGGTTTAAATTTTTTTTTTTCATTAGCTTAAGGCGGAATACAAAAAAAAAAAAAAAAGTATACCTCTTCCCTCATTAACCCAATTCAGCTCCTACCCCTGCCGTCTGCCACCCACCACTTGCCTGGATTTTCATCACACACACAAAGAGCTGTCTGTGAGGAGGCGGGTCATGGCGAACGTGGCTCCCCGGTGAGGGCTGCCGGCGTCTCGGCGAGAACGAAAGGCCTGCTGTCCATCAGGCCCCGTCACGGCCCACGGCTGCCTCCGCCTCGTCTCGGTGCGGAGTTCCCAGGCAGATGACTCCCCGAGCCCTTTCTAATGTCTGGTGTCACGTGTCGCCGGTTGGCGCGCGCGTGTGACAGGGGTGACAGGCGCGGCGGTTCCTTTTTAAATACCATGTCAGGGACGCGGCGTCAGGAAGTGGGGACGAGCTCTGTGGCTCTCTGCCGCGCCGCGATCGCATGGGCTTAGTTTTTAATGAGGAAGATCTGCATCTCGAGAGTTTTTTTTCTCTTTTCTTTTCTTTCTTTTTTTTTTTTTTCATGTGTCACATCGCGTGGACAAATCAGCAGCACGTCACGCTGGCCCAAAATGAAATGCTGACAAATGTAGATATTTCAAATTTAATTGACATTTAAATGTACTTGAGATAAAGAAGGGGAAAAAAAAAAAATCGGTGAGGACTTGGTCTCCGGAGGTAATGAGTGAAGCTGGTGATCATTGCTCAAAGGATCATTTCACTCCAGCACAAAAGATCTTTACTTTGTACACGCGTCGGCCGCTCTGGCGTCCTGATTACGTGGCTCCTGGGGCCGATGAGCAGGGAAGGGCCCAGCACGAGGCAGGCCCTGCCTCCCCGGTGGGAGCCAGTCTGCCCAGCCAGCCTTCTATCATCCCCTACTTCCCAGATGACCTCGGGCAAGTCATTTTACCTCCCTGAACCTCTGTTTCCTGTCTGTACAATGGGAATTCTGCAGCCTGCCTGATGGTCTTATACAAGCTGAAAGAAAATACTCGTAGAGGGCTTTGCACGGCACCTAATGCACAGCGAACATTCGAAGACCATGCACACGCTGCGTTCGCCGGCCAACAGACAACTCGGGGCTTTCATCCTGTGCAGCGTGCCCCCTGTATGTTCAAGGACGAAGAGGGCAGCCCCTGCCTTCGTAGACCTTCCCGGTCCATGCTGCTGCTCCCAGCTGGGCATGTTAGTGCAGCAGACTCACCTGAGAGCCCCCGCCTGGAGATTCGGCCTCCAAGCTTTCCCTCCATCGCCATGATGTGGGGCCAACACTTTAGACCGCACCTTGGCATGTGCACAGGTGAGAAAACCCGCAGGCGGCTCTGCAGCAGGGCAGAGGGGTCTCTAGCGGGGAAAGCTCGGTGCAGGACCCGCAGAAGCAGCTCCAGCTGGAGCTGTTCCTTACGTGACCCGGGCTAAGGGCCAGGGCCGTTCTCAGGGAGGAAGGACTGGATACGCTGGACGGAGGCTCTTTGCACTCAGCTGCATGTGAAGATCCACTCAAAAACATAACGGAGGACCGCTGCTGCCACGAGCCACGATCACCAGCGGGAGGGTGCCGGCTTCCTGTCAGGAGAACCGGTCTGAGCGGGAGGCCAGGTCCTTCCCACCCCGCTGGAGAAGCACTCTGCCAGAGCGCAGTGGACGGGGAGCACCCGGCTCCCTTGGGAGGTGACAGGGGGCTGGGCTTTTGGTCCCGAGCATGGCAGAGGCTGCATAGCGGCCTGGAGGGGTCTCCGTGGAGGGGGCACAGGGGCTTGGGGCTGGGGTGGGGCTGGCAGGGACCGGGCGGTGGAGGGTTTGAACCCACACGAGGGTGGACGGCCATGTGCAAGGTTAGGGGTGACGTGAGGGCTGGGCAGGCGGCAGGGGGGCCTTTCTGGCGTGGCCCCGATCGCCTCTCTCTTGGGTTGCCTGCGCCTTTTGCCTTTCCCACCTTCGTCCACCCATCTTTTAAACTATTTACCAACCTGTGTGTGCATTCACTCACTCCTGCTGTCACCAAAACCAGCGAGTGTCAGCTTCACACATCGCACCCAGGTCCCGGACGCCCTGAGCGTCCGCCCTTCCTAGGCCACCGGGCACCCTCACAGGCGGAGAGGCCCGGGACAGGCCTGGGCTCTGCTTCACTTCCCCACGCGTCACACCCTGCCGGCACGACGATGGGGTGGGGACACCTCGGTGGCAGGTCCCTCGCCTGCAGACGGCCTCTGCTTGCCAGGAGCCCGTCGCTGCGGGGGACCGCGGCAGCGGGATCCAGCAGGCCTGGGTCTCTCCGCCCGGAGTCAGAGCCTCGGCCCCTCCTGGCTGAACGGGCTGACAGTGACTGTGAAGGCTTCTGGGGTGGGGGGAAGGCCAACCGATGACACAGGTGGAAGTGCAGGGCCTGAAACAGGCACGTGGACAC
Source organism: Eonycteris spelaea (assembly GCA_003508835.1). NCBI lineage: Eukaryota > Metazoa > Chordata > Mammalia > Chiroptera > Pteropodidae > Eonycteris > Eonycteris spelaea. Next base: position 6,770,314 of record PUFA01000093.1, on the reverse strand, counting down.
GGTGACAGGGCATCTGGGACAGGGAGGGGGCTCGGCGGTGACAGCACAGCCTTCAGAGGTGACTGAAATCCGAGCTTGGTAACGTCTCGAGGCCGGAGCACCTTTCCTGGGCACCCTAGAGGCTTGGTATTTCAGCTGGACTGTGCCCTGACTGTGCCCTGACTGTGCCCCGTTGTGACGGGTCCTGGGAAAGGTTCCTCCCCCTCCCTGAGGGCAGGCAGACGCGGTTGGAGACCGGGGCGGGGGGGCTGAGATTTCCTGGGTGGCTGCACATCCCTGGGGGCTCCTTGGCGGTTCCTACTTTTCCCTTCTGGGCTCGGGCTCTGCATCTGGCTTCTGGTTTGGCTCTGTCCCCAGGGCCCAGAAGCCACGGTGAGAGGGGAGGGGGCCCGAGTTAGGTCAGGAGCCTCCCGCCTTGCTAATTGGGTCTGTGGCCTTCTGCTCGGGTGTTTGGACTCCCAGCCGCTCAGGGAGTGGGCCCTGGCAGCCTGCCAGGGGGTGGTGCCCAGACAGCTGCCCCTACCCCCTGCGGCCCAGGGCCCAGCTGGCATCTTGGAGACTTGCTCCTGGGGCTGATCGTCGTTTCCGGCAACTAGAGAGACAGGGGAGGTGCTGGTAGCTTCATAGTCACATTCTAGTCACACCTGGCACACAGTAGGCACTCTTTACACTTTGTAGTTGTTACTGATCCCTGTAAGCTTCAATCTGTCTTCAGCGATTCCTTTGATCATTCCTTCAGTAAACGTCCCTGAGCAGAGGCCTGGGCTAGGCTCTGGCCTGACAGTTACGTATACACGGCTCTGCCCTAGAGCACGCAGACTCCTGGCATGCATGCTGTGTGTGCACGCCTGTGTGCGACGTGGAGCCTGTGACACGGCAGGTCAGATCCACCGCAGGGGAATTGCAGGCGCGGGAAGCGGGAGGCGGCCGGGGGTGTCAGGTTAGCAGCAGCTGCGGCAGGGGCTGGCAGAGGGGAGACTGGCTAACTTAGGGTGCTAGTGCGGCTGCGAGCAGGTTCCCAAGTCGCATCCCCTGGAATGATTACAGGCACTGTGTTTTAAAGAGGGCAAACAGGGTCTGACCCGGGTCTGCCAGGTGCTACAGCCCTGCCCGGGCTCCAGGCCACTGCCCCGCAGAGCTCACTGGCCCCACCCTGGGCAGCTCGGGTCTGTCAGCGGGAAGGGGCGCTGCCCCTGTCGTGAGCCACTCCCAGGGCTGAGCCGAGCCCAGGTCTGGGGAGACTGGAGCAGCACATCATGTCACTCTTTGCCCGAGCGTGTGAGCAACTGGCCTGAAGAGATACAATTGCAAAGTGTTCTGAGACCAGGTCTTTGGGCACAAGCTTCTGGCAGCTTCTTCTGATCTTATTTTAATTTCTTGGGGCTTTGGGTGCTGGGGTCACGCAGTGCGATTCAGATGATCAGGCTCCCATTCCTAAGCAGCCTTGGGCCGGCCCTGTACAGACCGTCTGCCCAGCGGCACAACCCCAGGATTCCCCCTCGGCCACAGGATTTCTAATGCCCCACGCTCCTCCGGGTCCCCCAGGCCCAGACTCCCAGGGATTCCGCACTTTTGGGGGAGTGTAAAGTGGTGCAGTTTTTTTTAAGAAAGTTATTTAGCAACGTGGAGCAGAAATCTGCCTTGATTACTGGTTTAGGCTGTAGGCTCTGGAGTTAGAGAGACGTATTTGCCACGGAGTTCTGCCACTAACTAGCGGCGTGACCAAGGGCAGTGACCACCTCTCAGGGTCTCAGCTACTTCTTCTGTGAAACAAAGCAAAGGATACCTCCCCCCGACTCCCACTTCTCGTGAGGATTGAATGAAAATGTGGACGCGGAAGTGGCGCAAGCACGTTTACAATTCTCAGTTTAAACGGTAGTGGTTGGCGTGTCATCCCGTTTCTTATGATGATATCAGGTGAGAAGATGCTTGGGGAACAAGGACGTTGACTCCGGGACTTTTCACATGCGCGAACACCTGGAATAATCTTCAGATCCAACGTGAGGGTGAGGGAGACCATGCCCACGTACAGGATGGGATCGTCCGTAGTCACCACCGGGGGTCGCAAGGACACGGGGACAGTCCATATAGGGTGGGACACTCTAAGGAGGCTGCAGAAAGGTGAATTAGCAGGCGACGTGGTGGGATCCATATTGAACTTGTCTCTTCCCTAATTTCCAGGCTGTCTATAAGGCTACTGGTTAATTTTCACAACAAAATTGTTTGCAGGGATCAGGCCAGAGGGGTGAGCCGGGCACTGGCTTGTGGGCCCCTGGTGGCTGAATCTGGACCATTCTTACTTAGCACAATGAAGCTCCAAATAATGGGCCAGTCAAGAGGCGTGTGACTGGGGAGTGCCGTGTCCCACCCACCAGAGGTGGGACAAAGGTGAGCAGCTGAAAGAGCTCAGGCCTGGGGGTGTCTCGGCCACGCTGACCCCCAGCCCCTCACCCAGTCAGACTCAGAAGACAGCCCGACCCTTCTGGGTGCGGTGAAGATGAAAGTGGTGGGGCCGCCATGTAACCAGCCCCTTCGGTGACCCCGGCGACACTGTGGAGACTCCGACCCTTGACCCCCACTGCAGGGAACAAACGCCAGCCTGGCAACCGGCAGGTCGCTCCCTGCCCTTGGCCTCCGGCATGGTCCGGAACACGCCTTTCGGAGCGTGTGATCGGCTCCTTCCCAGCGTCACGGGAGTGCCCCGAGCCCTGACAGACCAAAGGAGAATAAGCCGGGGCCTGGCAGCCATGGGCGCTGCGGCCCCAACACCCACGGGTGCTGTGAGCCTCCCTCCCTGTGCCCACTGGGGCCCACCATCGTCCTCGCCACTCAGGGTAGCACGGTCATAATTAGCTTCGTAGCAGAAAGCCTGGACGGTATAGGAGAAAGGGCAAGGCCTGTGTCATCGGCTGAGCCCCATCTTCCAGCACGGAGGCCTTGGGTGAGTTACTACAAGTGTCTGAGTCTCTGTTTCCTTATCCGTTAAATGCGAAAGCCACCACCTATCCGTCCCATTGTTAAGAGATATTCAGTAAATGCGTCTCTTTCCTTCCCCAGGTGGGCACACTCAGGTACCAGGGGACATTGCTTCTTTGGCAGGAAGAGGGCCGAACAGCTCTGGTTCCAGCTCCAGGGAACGGAGAGGAAGAGTGGCATGTGGGGACAGGTCATCTTAGGACATGGAGCTGTCTCTCTAGGCAAAGCCAGACTGACAGTGGACCCCGTGGGCAGCAGAGTGTAACTGAGAGAACAAAACCAAACAGCACCTGGAGTCCTGGGCCTGCCACTTTCGAACGGGGTGACCCTGCAACACTGGTCAAATGCACTGTCTGAGCCCGGGTTCCCATTCTGGGGGAGGAGACGTGAACGCCGGCCGAGCGGGGCCTGGAACACGCGAGGTGCTCGGCTCCACCAGCTGCTCACTGGCCTGATGCCTGGACCTGCTGCCTGGTCCCTCCTAACCCTAACCCTTACCCTGCGGAGGGCTCAGGGCATCCGCCGGCCCTGACCTGCATAATAACGGAAGGAGCTCATATTTCTCGAGGAGAAATAGTCGCGGAATATCAATGAGCTAATGTTAACTAAAAAACAGAGGGCACGCTTTTCCTGGAAATCCTTCCCAAGTGTTCCTCCAATTGCCGCCAATGGTTTTAAGGGGCTCGCACCCGCCGGTTCAGGAAGAAGACGTGACACAGGAAGACATTTCATTTGGGCCAAATGTAAGTCAACAGAAGAGTCAGCACGGAGATGCTCTTTAAAGGCCTCCTTTTCAAAAACCCTACGTAGCTTGCACTTAGTAGGTTTTCAAAGATATCTGCTGAATGAATGGTGCACGGAGGGACAGATGGACATCATCTGGGAAGGAAGAAATGGACATCAGTGGGTGGACTGGCCGGGGAGCTGGTGGCAGATGAGCCTGCGTCTTGATGAGTTCCAGACACTGAGCCGTTTGTGCGGGAGGATGTGGAGACCGTCTTATTCCTAGCCAGCGCCATCTTGCTGTCCGCGGAGCGGCCCGTCTAATGTGCTATTTGGAAGTGAAAGCTGGGGTGAGAAGTCAGGAGGACGGTATCCCTCCCTCCGTTTCAGAGATCTCGTATCCTTTCTGCCACCTAAGTCCTCTGCGCCTCCGATGCGCTTTGCCAGTCCCCGTGGAGAGAAAGAGCCGCGATTCAGGAAAATCCGGGCCAGATTAAAGGGCCAGGCGCCCATCTGGGTGCCCGACGCGGACCCCTCTGCGACCGAGGCCCGTGAGGACCTGGCTCCGCCTGCCGGCCTGTCTTCCCGCGTCTCCCAGCACCACGCTGACAGATTGGTGGAGCTGCTTTCTTTCCTCTCCAGAACAATATTTTATGAGGAGTCTGTTTTATTAAAATATTTTCCGCTGGATGCTTCCTGTGTTTCAAGAACTTGGTCTTGCCAGCTGGAGCCGATGACAGTTGAGAAAAACACATCCAAGCGCTGTTGTGACATGGCATTTGGAAGAGCAGGAGCGCACGGGTGGGGGGTGGGGGGCGGCGGCATGGGAAGAGACGCAGGAAGCCACTGCCAGGGTCGCACCGGAAACGTCCCTGCCGGACAGGGCGGGAGCACAGCCCCTCCCCGCCCCCGCCCCCACCCTGCCACCTCCCGCCATTACAAAATGTGCCTGTATCTCCTGGTGGCACGGTCACGGAGCACACGTCATTTGTTTTCTGTTGCGCCCAGTTTGCCAACCCAGGAAACGAGCCCCCCATGCTCCCAACTGGTTCACTTTCACCTCACGTGTTTCCTGAACAGAAATCTAAACAAAACAAGGCAAGTTGCAAGAAAGAAACGGTAAAGGACACCGACACAGTTCTGGTCACAACAGGAGGACGGGGTTACCGGACACGGGCTCTCTGGGCGCGCTAGAGGGTGGAGGCGCCACGGTGGAAACAGACTGAACAGACGTGATCGGGAGGCCCACTCTCCTCTTGGGACCTGGCCACGAACAGGTGGCGTCGGTCTGAGGGGGTTTTGTGCGCCGCAAGGATATTCTAGGTTTGTGTTTCCATATCTACAGGCCCATGGCCCTGTATTCTGTGCAGTGGCTAAGAGATTTAGCCCAGTTTTAAAGAGCTGGCTTTAAAGAAAAATGACTGATTTCATCCCCCTTAGGGAGAACTCTTCAGGGTCTGAGGAACATGAAGCCATTCAGCACTTTCTCCACAAGGGGGCAGTCACAATCCACGCCAGTCCTGGCCAGAGACCAACTCCCCAGGATTCCCACCGTCCTATTGTCAGAGCAAAAGTTAAACCTATACCACCCTCAGGAGTCCTCTCTTCCAAACTGTGCATAGCCAAGTATCTCTCAAGACAGACAGACAGACGGATGGATGGATAAACACACCTGCACACGCACAAATGCACATCCTCTGTCTCACACGCTTTCGGGGCAAGATGTGAGGGCTGCCTGGGTAGGTGGGTTCTATAAGGACACAGCTGTCTCCAGCAACACCAAATTGGTTTACCAGAGGATCCTGGAAGAGCTGAAGTGCATTGCAACCGAGGTTAGGCCACAGCTCGCCATTTCAGAATCGCTTGGCTAGGGCCTGCCACCTCTCATAACCCTGCTCCCTGAGAACTCTTTTGAAAGTAGAGCAGACGTGAAGAGTACTCCCCGCTTCACCCAAGGGACTTCAGCGTCTCAAGGGCAATGTTTTTGGTCCCTAAACAACCCTAGACCAAGATGGATTCATGCCAAAAAAAATAATAATAATAAAATAAAATAAAAAAAGAAAAAGCCAAATGCACGCCCACACTTGTCTTCCTCCATGGGGCTGCCGTGAGGATGCACTGAGGTGCTACGGTGTGCGGCTGCCGAGTTGTCTGGGCAGAGCCTGAGGGCTGTGCCTTGGGGACAACGGGAAGCACCACATCCCTGGATGGAAGCGGAAGCTGCTTCTCCAGCTGGGAGGCACGCTACATTAAGCCTCCCCCCCACCCGGGCAGCTCGACCGCTGGCCACTGCTTGTACACCCGCCTCGTCACTGACCTCTTCTGTCCACTATCCACCCCACATCCACCCAGCAGGTGACTTGAAGCGGGGGGGGGGTCCTATGCTAGGTACAAGCTCCAGTGCCTGCCCCGAGGACCTCTGGGTCCGAGAGCAGGTAGAAAATCAAAGTCATACAACACAGATGCTATAGCACAGGTGAGCCCGTGGGCAGGAGAGTCCTGTGTATAAATCTGGCCTCTAGAGACCTCGAGCGCCCACGCCCAGGAAGGTGGAGGCCCTCGTTAAGCCGGTCACCTTCTTGACCAGGTTCCCAACTCTCCTGCTGACCCCGCAGCAGAAGGAAAGGCCTGGAACCTCCCTCTGGGCCTGTCCGTGTTCCCTTCAGGCACCACCACTCAAAATCCAGCCCCGGTGCCCAGCTCTGTGGCCTCTGGCGCCTCCCACTGGCGTGACAACCGCTAGCAGAAGGTGCCACTGCGGATCCAGCCCTGCTCCCAGGGGATCTCTTGGCGGAAACACCCGCCTGGGCTGCAGGGAGGCCTTTCGAAGGCTGTGGCTGCGACACGGCCCTCGCAGGGCTCTGGCCCCACTGGTGCCGGCAGACGGGGGGGGGGGAGGGGAGCAACGGGGTACTCACTGCTCAGGGCTGGAGATGGACGTCCTCCGGCCTTCCACCGCGACGTTGCTCTTCGGTCTCTTAACCACATGTGGACGGGGAGGGCGTACCTGGAAAGGGAACGGGGGGACCCCCCCAAGGAGGAGTGAGGTGGAGAAGCCACGCGGAACAGTCAGAAGAGTCGGATGAGCGGCCCTAAATAAACGCGGAGGGACTTCCCTGGCACGGGCCGCAAAGGCTCTGATTATGAGAACGTTGCCTTTGAAAGCGCAGCAGGCGCGTGGACTGGAGGTCTGGGGCCTCCTCAGACGGGAAGGGGGTCTTCTCAAGAGTTTGGTTTCCTCGTCTGCAGCAGGGGACAGGTCCCCTGCCTCCTCGCAGGGCTGCCATGAGGGTCTGATGACATATTGTCTACCTGGGACCTGGAACGAAGAGGCCCTTGGTAATGCCAAGTCCCCATTCACCTTGTTCAAGAACTCAGAAATCGGTCTGGGAAGCAAAAAGCTTGCACTCAGACTTTTGTTTTTCGGGTACCTGAGCCTATTTTTGTTCTTTTTACAACTGAATTACAAGATACTTATTTTCCTCTCTTAATGGAAGGAGTGGGTGGGGAGCACATGACGGCATCGGAGAGTGCCAGAAAAATCACCTTCTGCTGCCCAGGGCATCCCTGCGCAGTGAGCAGGGCTCAGGCCGGATGCCACACACCCCTGGTGGCGGCTGCATGCTCGGTGTGGACCCAGCTTGAGAGTTGGGGGTGGGTGTACGTGACAGTGAAGCACACGGCTTCCTAACCCGCAGCTAGGCTGCAGGGTTTTCCCCTCTGATCTGCTGCCACTGAAAGCCAAGACTAGGGCCCTCTGGGATAGACACCCCTTCTCCAGCAGAGCCTGTGATGGGAATTAGGCTGAGAATCTCTAAGGGCCCCTAGAGAGGATACTCATTCAGTCCAATCAACATTACATGGCTTTCAATCCGGCACCATCATCTCCGACCATTCCCAGTGACAGAGAACTAAGCTAAGACGGTCTACCTGTGCGTTTCATTGCCAATAAAAACGCCCGAGCACCCAGCGCAAGAGGCTTGCCCTCTCCCTGCAGATGAGGGACCAAGTAGGAAATGCCACAATGGCTCAGGTCTCAGGTAGCACAGGAAGGGGAGCATACATGCTCCATTTCTTGCCAGTTCTATTCCCTGACTGCCCCCCCCCATCCGTCCCAGCAATTTGCAGGTGACACAGTACAATGGCTCAGGAACACAGATTACAAAAGTTGGCTGCATAAAGGACAAGTCTTTATAGAGCCAGACCAAGTCCTCAGGCCTCTGCACGTCTGATCTAACCAGTTTTTCCTGTGCACTGGCCAGTCTGATCTCAGCCTTGTCTGGCAACTCAGAGATGGGGGAAAACAATCAAACAAACAAAACCCAAAAGCCAAAATGCAGCCCACCGAACTTGCTGTCTTCTACGGGGCTGCTGTGAGGGTCCACAGGGAGAGCGTTGGCGTGGGGTCTGGCACGTGGTCCGGCTCCATCAATGCTCACCTTGCTGCTCCATGAGCTCGACAATAACTAAAGGGAGCCTCCGAATCAGAACGTGCCGTCCGTGATGGGGTTGCCCTCGCCTGGCACCCCGTGCGGGGCCTGGAATCCGAGCGGTCACTCCGCGAGAATTGTTTTTTTTTTTTTTTTAGAAACAAACGAATGTTGTTGCTTGGAATCTCAGAAGCGCTTAACAATGTCGCTATTTTTAGTGTGGTTATTCGAACAGCGCCTGCCCGCGAAGCAGACATCCAGCCACCATTTGCGGGATGCGCGAACGGATACACCCCCGTCCATTCTACCTGCGAACTGGTTTCCAGGACCAGAGCCAGAGGCAGCTGGTAAACGGGATCACCTGGCTGGAATGCATCCCCCGGACTTGTCGCCACAGGGGTGTGCGTTTGGGACCCTCGCGCATCTCTGCCTGTCCCCGAGGTCCTGGGGTGGGGTGGGGGTGGGGGGTTCAGGAAGGGGCAGACATTAAGGCCTGTCAGCCTGTCCCTGCACATGGCTGCTCCTTGCGACAATACAGGCGGGTTAGGAATGTGAACTTGCGGCTGAAATGGGGGGATTAAGTTTGTGGCAACTTCAACTGAACTTGCAACGTGGTGAAACATGGGGAAAAAGAACAACAGAGCTAATTAGACGAGCTGAGCTGTCAGAGTGCCATTGAATGGCTCAGCGCCAACAAACAAAAGGAATGGGCTGGCAATCAGCAGGATCGATGGAGAAGGCTCTGCTTCATTAGGGATGATAAAACAGACAGAGCCGGAGCGGGAGGGCGGGGGGGGGGGGGAGAGCAGGGAGGCGGGGGAGGCGGGGGAGGGAGAGAAAGGCACAACGGACCTGGGGACAGTCCGTTACCCCCTCCGGTGCAGGCAGCACCCAGAGTCACACACACCTGACTGGTGTGGACAAAGCCGGACACAAAATCATACTCACAGACAACCATCCAGAGACACACAGAGGCCTCGAGACGCCAACATACACACAGTCTCACAAATACTCACGGAGGCACACACACACACACGGGGGTGAACACAGGCACAAATCTCTCTCTCTCTCTCTCTCTCACACACACACACACACACACACACACACACACACGCAGACCTACAGTTAGAGCCGCAACCAGGCCCAGACACATAGAGACAAAACGGTTTAATTAAGCCCGAATCACAAGACGATGCTGCAGACAACTGGCCCGTCATATTTCAGCGATCACATTCGTCTTTCTCGGGTGCTTAGGAGGCGGGGCGGGGCGGGGGATGAGGGAAGAAACCGCATGCACGCACAGCAGCGCGGCCCCACCAGCGTTAGGATCCCAGCAGCGCCAGGGGAGAAAATGCTAAACAGGGATTTTGAGCTCTGTTCATGGGGACTTGAGGGGGAAGTTGGGAAACCAGCCAATTCCCCACTGGATTTAAAACCTGAGAAATCTAAGTCGGCAGGGTTAAATGTGTATTGAATACAAAAACACCGAGTACATTTGATTTTAATGGTGAGCAAGAAATAATAAATACAGAGCTTATAAAGTGCTTCGCATGCAGCCAAGCACAGCCCAGCTCGCCCCTCGGCCCGCCAGACACTGGCGAGGCTTTCTTCTGCTCCTTCCTCTTTCTTCTTTTTAAAAATAAAATCTAAGATCTCTGGTACCATCTGAACTCCAGCCACAGGTGCCAGGCTCGAGAGCGCCTTCCTGAAAGGCTGAGTGGCCGGCCCCCGACGCTACCACCATCCTGGGCCAACGGCTGCGCTTCTGTCCAGAAGGTCTGCGGCTGGGTGAGCCGGCAAAGCCCGGCCGGGGGCCAGCAGCTCCTGACATGGGAGCTCGACTGACTGTCCTCTTTGAGGCCCCTGAGGGGGTCCACACCCCACATCTCACGGGTCCTCCCTTAGTGTGCAATGGCACCCACCAAACGTGTTTGCATGAGAGCACCAGAGGAAAAGGCACTGGGCCCGCCACAGGCCCAGAGAGCACGAACCTTCCGGGATGCCCGAATTAGTCCCCCAGTGACTCTGCCTGGCAGAAGTGGGTGTACGTCCACGCGTTACACAGCTAGGTACTATACATATTGGCCTCGTAACCCTCGCCGGTAGGTGTTGCTAAACCCATTTTACAGATGATAAAACTAAGGCTCAGAAAAGGTAAGCATCTTGCTAAGTCACACAGCCGGCAAGTGACTAAACTGTGACTCAGACCGGGGCAGGCCTCCCGGACGTCCAAACCTAGGAGAGCTGGTTCTGCTGGCACCCTGCCTCTTCAGCGCCAGGTAACCCACAGTGGGTGCAGCTCCGAGTGCTGGGCTAGTCGCCTCATGCACCGGAGCAGCGGCAGGCTCCTCCGGGGGCCAGGTGTCCGTGCCCAAGTCTTCAGCTGCCAGGTGACGTGGCGACTTCCCCACCCACCCCCCGCTGAGTCCCTACACTGGTGAGACAACACAGAGCCCATGGCAGCTGTCTCCACACCTGAGTTTTCCCCAGGGGAGAAACCCTGACCTGTGACGTGCTCTAAGAGAGTCCCTGCCTGCCCTGGGTCCCAGGGCTCTATGGGGAATTCGGAGCGCTAGCCCCTGGGTGACTCTGCCTCCAGGAGAGGCTGCCTGGTGAGGGGCGAGGTGGTACAGAGGCGGGCCTGCATGCAACGGCCAGCTTGGCCTCTTATTTGCCGCTTTAGTCTTGGCTGCAAGTCGAGGAAACAGCATCCGTGCCTCCCTTGAGCTGTTGTATGGACGAGTGAGACAATAATTATACGAGAGCCCAGCATAGTCCCGGGCACAGAGAAAATGCTCAGTCAGTGCTAATTCTCGTCACCCCTGTGGCCCTGCCAGGCCCTAACTCTGCCCTAGAGATTCGACAGGAAGCCTGCCGGCAGCTGACTATTTTTCCCTCAACGGAAGGCTGTGCCCCAGGACTTTATACTAAGATGGACTCCGCGCGAATGGAGGCCGAGGGCCCAGGGAGTCTGGTATGCTGGAGAGGCCGCAGGTGCTAGGGTCTGGCGACCTCTACCTGCGGTTGTCGGGCATCTGTTTTCTCATCTCTGAAATGGGTGGAGATAGCGCCAACTTCACAGAGTGACCGTGAGGCCCAACGGGATCACGTGCCCGAGAATGATGTGCTGACCAGAAACATCCTCCTAGGCAAGTGGCGGTTAATAAGGAACCGTGTCATTCCTTAGAAGCTGTAAGATTTAAAAACCTGGTAAGAACTGCTACTGCGTGCCAGGTACTGGACAAATGTCATCTATGTTCATTCTCACCAAACCCTCAGGGCACGAGGGTTCATTACAGAGAGAGACGTGAGCTCAGAGAGCTCCGGCACTTGTCCAAAGTCACACAGCTTTGGTATTCAGGCCTAGCGACATCCACGCCCCAAATCTGGGTTGCCAATGAGTACTGGCACTCTCGCTGAATGACCCAGAAGGGGCTGCCCGTCCCCAAAGTGCTTTCTTTTTGCAGCGTGTGCCTCCCTTCCAGTGACAGTGAGCAGAAAGCGGAGACACCCCGCCCCGTGACAGCTGCCGATCGCTGCTGGACCGGGTAGCGGGACTGTGCAGCCTCACGACAGCCACCGGTAAAGTCATCTAAATGCCCCGAGCCCCGCCCTGGCCCTCTCACTCCCACACATGGTGGGGAAGGGAAGGGGAAAAGTACCCTGGAACCTCCCCACACCTGTGCGGCGGCAGCCCTGCTGGGTGTGCACGCCGAGGAGGACAAACAGACGCGTTCGGCCTGGCCGCCTGCACGCCTGGCGGCCACACCTCTCCGAGATGGAGCTGGACGTGTGCACTGGAGAGGGCGGGAGGGGCTTGGGACGCACTTTTTGGGGGAACCCTGATGGCAGCTGGGTGGGGCTCTGACCCCCTGGCTTAGCTGCAGGAGTAGCAGCCGCTCTGAACGAGAGGCAGAGGCTCCTGTCTTGGTAAACAGCCACCCCGAACGGTCCTGCAAGTCTCCCCTTGAAAGGAACCCGCTAACGGCGTTACGTCTTGGCGTGTCAGTCTGTGCTCACGAGGAAAAGGACCTCGCGGAGGCCGAAAATGGGACCCACACCCATGTTTTCCCACGGCTCTTCTCTTTGAAAAAAAAAAAAACACATGGCTGGGTCTCCGTCTCCTTCTCGCACCCGTCCCTTCTCAGGTGTGGATGGGCTTATCCCGTCACCCTCTGGTCCCACCGCGCGTGGCGTGCCGGGTGGGGAGGTGAGCACCCCCTGAGGCCCGATGGGAGGAGCACCGGTCACCATCTGAACTGAGGCCGCACTCGCGGGCGCAGCCTCTGTCCTAGGGAGGGACATCACATGCACTTGCAAACCCCGTTCTGGCGGGAACGGGGGCCCAGGGGCCAGGCTTCTGCGCTCGCTGGCTAGACAGACACATGGCTCGACCTGGGAGATCCACAACCGGCGGCACACACGGCAAACACACCAACCACACAGCGCCCCCCGGCGACCTACAGCTAGCTCCGGCCTGCAAGTCCCTGAACCGATTCACATACAAAAAGGAGAGAGAAGCCCAGAAAATGCAAGTTCCGGTTCATGCCACGCAGAGAGGGAAGCTAGAGACCCCGATCCCAGGTTTTCTTTGCAAGGCAGCTGAGTTCAAACCCCCAAGGTTTAGTCAGGCGGGGACAGCGGCCCAGGCAGTGTTAGGGGGGTGGGCAGAACCAGCAGCTACTCACGGGCCTCGAGCGCTGGATCTTGGGAGGCGGCGGGCGAGTGGGACGGAGTCTTTGTGGCTGCATTAAAGTGAAACTTAAAACATCAGTACAAGTGGAGATGGTCTGATGCATCTGCACACACGGCTTGACGGCAAGCGTCCAGGACCCCCGGCCAGAGCCAGAGGACTGTCCGCCACGCACGCCTGTCCCCGCCGCCACACTGGCTGGTCACGGGGTGCTGAGCATCCCATTTCTGAGGCCCTCCCCTCTGCTAGGTCTTTCGTTCTGGCCTCACCTCTGGCCCAGATCGCTGTAATCACCTGCCAACAGGTGCCCCTGCCTGGATCTCCTCCCGCCACCCTCCACACAGGCCGAAGGGCCCCTCCAAAGGGCAACGTGGCCACGCTGCGCCCCAGCTTTGAGACTTCGGCTGCAGCCCCTGCTCCAGTCCCTGGACAAAGGCGTGACACGGGCCTCGGCTGGCATTCCAAGTTCTCCGAGACTTGCATTCTGCCATGGCCCACACAGATCCTTCCCAACCTTCACCCATGCTCACCCTGGCAGACCCTCAAACGGCCCTGGCCTCTCGTTTCCTGCCTGCCCTGTGTGTGGGATGACCTACCCCATCCTGACCTGCTCGGCGAATGTTTCCCTGTCCTTTAAGACTCGGCCCAGGTCAGAAGCTGCCTTCCTGTGCTCCTCGCTACAGGGGCCTTAACCTCCAAATAAAGTATCTGCCCCAGCCTCCCTCTCCCCATTATCTTGCAAATGTTCATTTCCTTGAGGCAGTTCATCCCTGGGCCTTGGAAGAAAATACATGCTCAATAAATATCTGACGAACAAATAAAATGCGTACCAAACGCTTGGCTTTTGAAATCGGGATGTGAATGAAAGCAACAGGGCGCACACCTCTTGGCTCTGCTCTCAAACCCTTCACCTCGAGAGTCGAGCTGTGTCCTTGCGATGGCCTGCCCATCCAGACACCCCCAACAGTGCGGGAGACGGGTGGGCGGGGCGGGGAGAGTGGAAGGCCACACTAGCCTGCCACCTCAGACCCTCGGCAAACCCTGGGAGGCTTCCAGTTGGTTCCTGCCCATCCAACCGTGGGTCATGGAGGTACATCGTTATCAGCAAAGTCTAGACCTGCACTACCCAGGAGCCAACAGCCACACGTGGTCAGTCCAAATAAAGACGTATCCTAAGTATAAAACACACGGTGGACTTCGGGGGCTCAGTTTAAAAAAAGAATGTAAAATGTTTCATCCATTTTTAATATTATGTTGAAATGAAAATATTTTGGATATGTGGATGAAATATATTAGAAGGCCATGTGTGACCCCCACGTGTGGCTTCCATGACACTTTCCTTAGAGCGTTGGAGCTTCGGTTGGTTGGAGGGATCCTTCAGAGAGCAAACCTGCCTTAAACAACTTGTCCTTCGAACTCGATTCCTGGAGGGCAGGGGCTAGCTCAGGCGTCCCTGGCTCACCGGGCCCCTGCAGAGGCCCTGTCAGGGTGCCCTGAGGGGAAAGTTAGCCGAGGGACTTGGTGGAGAAGTGGGGTCCTCACTGCACACTGAGAGCTTGTCCGGAGGGAAGGGCACTTTGGCTCCCCAGATCCTGGGCCAGCGCGGGGGCCTGTGGGCCGACCCGTGCTCAGTGAGCCTCCTCCTGTCAGAGGCCACCGGGGGCTGAGGATGCCACCCACCAAGACGAGACTGGCTGCCCACTGAGCCATGCTTCTCCTCCTTCATGGCTTACAGGACACGTGTGGGGCAAAAGGGAGTAAAGCCCCCTAACCGGCACTGTTCCTCAGGCGGAAAGTACGAGGACAGGGAGAGGGGACCGCCCTCTGCGAGGCACAGGCCACCGCCCCCATCCAGACACCCTTTCTCCCCTTGTGCATGGCCACTCTACTTCTGGGGACCAGCTTCTCCGCTCCACGGCCCTCACTGCTTATCACCTCTGACCTGGTCATTTCCCTTCTTGCTGGCAGGTGTGGCAGAGTGCTCAGGAAGTGGCCTCTGGGGTCAGACGGTCTCAGACTGAACCCCAGCCTCCCACTCACCCTCTGGGCCCACGATTAAGCCATCTGAGCCTTAATTTCCCCATCTGGACATGCAGGTAACGGCCCTCCCCACCCAGGGGGCTGTTGGAAGACTCGGTGGGATGATGTTCGCGAAGATGTCCCCACAGTGCTGCCAGGAGACATTAGCAGCCGTCACCACGAGCGGGTTTCCCTGCCTCCAGCTTCTCCCCTCCCGATCTGTCCTCTACATGCATTCCAGGGTAGACTGGTCATGTCACTTTCCAGCTTAAATCACCTCAGCGGAAAGCCGGCGTCTCCCAAGGTACCTTCTGAGAATCGCCATCCTGGGGGAGGCACTGAACGAAGGGGGAAGGGGGTCCCCGGCCAGACGCGTCTGGGAAACGCTGTCTACTGTTTTCCTCCGTTCAGAGGTTCACAACGCCTGTCAGTGCGGTAAAGGAAACCTTTGCGGTACAAATATCCACCCTGAACGGGCAAAATCCTATTCGCTCTTTTTCTTAAATGTCCGATTTCCCCAATTTATCTGTATACAGACGCACTTACGCTATATAACACCCATTAATATCCCCCAGACGTGCTCGAAGCCCTCCAGATTCTGGCCCCTTCCCATGAACCTCTGCAATTTCACCTCTAGCACACCCCTGCGCTCAGCGAGGCTTCCCGCCCAGCCCTGCTCACCCAGTTGCTCTCCCCGAATGCCACACGCATTCCTGTGTGACCACGCTGGCCCCCACGCCTGAAACGCCCTTCCGTTTCCGTCAGTCTCACCCTTTGCAGCCTCGAGTGCCACCCCCCTTCCCTAACCAGTGTGGGCCAGGCGTCCCCTCAGCCCGTGTGTTCAGAGCACACAGGCGGTTAATGATTAGCTCACTTGTCTCGTTTCTCCATTTCTCCTGGGGTCTAGTATAGTACTAGGTACAGAATAGGTGCACAGCGAAGGATTTATTATTATTTTCTGGCTGAAACTTCCTGGCACACAGAGAAACTCAACAAATTTTAGTTCTCCAGGTTCCGTGATTAACTTATTTTCCTTTGATTACCATCAGGAGTGTTGGTTCTTAAGCAACTGAATTTATAAATGGTGGGAGGAGAGCAGCCCCTTGACCACAGCCAACCTAGAAGCCAGCAGTAACCAGGGGGACTTAAAGACACCAAAGGTCATGTGGTACAAAGGTCCTTAGCATGCCCAGAGGGCCCTGCTGCAGGGACGTGGGCGTGTGGCAGTGCTGCCCCGGGCCCAGGCGGACACGCTGCTGTGAGGAGGCGTCTGCCTCCTGGAGGGAAAACAGTGGGGCCCGCTGGGCTGTATCTCCCGTGTTTCCCAAATATGCTGGGGCGGGGTGACCACTGAGGACACAGGCTGGGGAGAGCGGAGTACTCTGAGGACGATGAGCATGCACAGGGGGGAGTGGTGGGGATCTGGGTGGGAAGACGCGGTGAAGAGAGAAGCCAGGGAAGAACCGACCCCACACACCGCTTTCCAGAACACAGCCCCCAGGGGCTCGGGAAGCCAAATCTGGGCCTGACTATGGGGACCATGACAACGTGGGGTGGGGGGCGAGAAGACTGCAGCGCTGGCCAGGACTCAGTGCAGGGCATTTTGGTGACCAGGAGCCCCTTTCTTTGTGTGCTCCCCAGGGCAGAGACCCATGGCCGTTCGCCTCTGCACCCCGGCCCCAGCCCAGGGCCGGCACGAGCTTGTTCGTCTCGTCCCACAGTCCCCGTGACAGGAAGCGTGCCTTTCCACGGACAGAGCAGCAGACCCGCGCAAGGCCCCCACTCGGGAAAGGGGAGAGCTGGGAGCGGGTCTCGGGGCCTCCGACTGTGAATCGGTGCTTTCCCCACCGCTGGAAAAGGCAGTGGCCAATCCAGAAGAGGCATAAAGCAGAAGCAGAGAAGGGAGAGGTCTGGGCACCTCTGTACAGAAGTCACAGTGCATGTGGCCCCCAATTTCCCCGCAGGGTTGAATCGCGCTACACTGATGGCGGTTTCTTAAGTGAGTTCAAGAAGGCCAGGCCCTCGGCATCTCCACGATTCATCTGGCACGTCCTGAGCTCGGCCGTGGTGAGGCTGGGGGTTTCCACCAGCAACACAAGTGGCTACCCTCTTGAAGGTCATGTCTAGCTGGGGAAGCAGATTCGCTCTCGCAGGTGAGAGGATTCTCCCCTGTAAAATTATGGAACTACTTGGGGCCAGGACCCGGGAATCAGAAGGCACGGCTTTTGTCCTTAAGAGATGCATGGTCTAATGGGATCTGACCCACGTCGCAGACAAATAGCTTTCTTAAGAGTACACACAGTAGTTGGGCTAAAACCTAAGAAATGCGCATTGGGTTAGAAAGACACAGGTTCATGTCTTGGCTCTGCCATCGTCCAGATGAGTTCAACATTGGCTCTACCGCTCGGACGAGTAGGTTGACCTAAGTCTCAGTTAACTCTTCTGCAAAACGGAAATGACTCTTGAGTCACAAGCCCTGGTGTGAGGATGCTCCGGGAGTGCGATTCAGCTGTGAGACTCTGGCCCGGCGTCCTGATGAGGAACGGGGACCATCCAATCCTCTGTCCTCTCAGTGGACCCAAACGTCTTCCCAGAAAAGTCCTGTGGATGTTGTGAGTGAACTGTCAGCCAGGCACTGTGGAAGGAGGCTGGTTTTAATAGTGACCTCTTCTATTTCTACGATGTGCTTTCCTTTCAAAGCATTTCTACTTCTCCTCTTTCCTTTGAGCCTCATGTCCCCTGGTGAGGCAAGTTAGAGAATTATTTCCTTACTATAGAGACAGGAAACAGGAGGCCCAGAGAGGTTAAGGGACTAGTATAAGGTCACACAGCCAGTAGCAGGAACTAAAACAAGCATTCGCAGCCTGTGTGCTATCCCTGTCAACCCAAATTTCCAAAGTCTTCTGGAATCTTTTCTGAGAAGGTTTTTCTAATCCTCGTTCCTTCGAAAGTCGGAATCTGTTGTTAGAGATCTGTGCCTTAGAGAAAAGGCTGGCAGAGAGGATGACGGACATCTTCTTCCCTTCCTTCGTTGAGCACCTTTCAGAGGCATGTGATTCGTTTGTTCGTTCATCTAACAACCAGTGAAGGACGCTCTGTATGGACACATCCGTGAACCGCCCTGCAGGGGGGTGCCGAGGCCTGTGGAGGTGGTAGGTAGGGAGTTCAGGTGCCCAGTACAGGGGAACCACAGGGGTCCAACAAGACTAAAGTGAGGGTGACTATGATGGGACAGGCCAGGGCTCTAGAGGGGCTGGCGGGGGTCACACACTATAGGGCCTTGAAGGTCCAGCTAAGACGTGTGGATTTTCTCAGGCGGGAAGGGGCACATTGGAGGCCTTGATGTCTTTGGTGCGGAAGACGAATGGGTGGGTTCCTAAGGACACACGCTTCCAGACATCGGTGCCTGCCCGGGCCTCCATGTTGTCAACTCGCCATCCCTGACCATGTGACTGCCGGGAGACGAGAACGCCAGGCTAAGCCTGAGCGTGTGATTGACGTGGATGTCCCGGAGAAAGAGGGACTTTGTGGCCTCTGCCTGGCCCTCCGCGTTTCTGTCTGTCAGCCGTGTGGGCCAGGTGAGGATGCTCATTGGACATGAAACCCACATTTATCAGGACGGCATCTGATTTGCAGTTAATTTGTTGATGCAGCAAAATACATTGTTTCCAAAAGGTCAGGAGGGGAAGCTGTGTTGGAATAGCAACTTAATTACCTGGGCGGCATGGAGGAGCCGGCGCCCTGTGCGTGCGGACTGCAGGGTGGAAAACGCACCGCTCATGGCTGAGCTGAGCGCAGCGCGTGCAGGGGTGGGGTGGGCGGGAGGCGGGGGGCCGCCTACTCGGTGCCAGAGCTACGGCCCTTCCTGCCCGCTGAGTTTCTGGTGCCTAAGCAGCCCGGGGACCCCCACGCAGGAATGAGGGGACATGAGGACCTGCCCAGGCTCACACAGAGCAGCGGATGCCAGGCCTTGGGAAGAGGGTCACAGAGCTGTCCCAAAGACCCTGCAGGCTGGGGCAGGGGTCCTGTGACGGACGTGGGGCCTGTTTAGGAGCCAGCACAAGGATTTACACAGGGAGGTCTCACCTCAGACTGTCCCTCCAGCATCCCCATGTCACTAAGCAGGCTCAGGGCTGGGGGGGCAGTGGGGAAGGGGGTGCTTCCTAAGGCCACACAGGTGAAATGTCCAAGTCAGTGGTGAGACAGGCCAGATCCCAACCAGGGACTGAGGGGTGGGAAAGGAGGCAGAAGAGCACAGATGCCTGAGGCCACAGGGACCGACCTGTCCCACTGAGAGACCAAGGGCTGTGCGCACAAAGCCTGAGGACCCCGAGGCGCCCCTTTGGGGAAGGTAGGGTGTGCCCAACGGCAGCTGGCAGCGTGAGAGAGCTGGCCTCTGAGGCCAGCCCCAAAGCTGGGGTGGGGGGCAGGTCTCAAATCCTTTGTGTCTGAATGGTGTTCTGCACTGTCCCTTTCCTGGCAGGCTCCTGTCTGTCGAGCCCACATGGAGGACGGCCGTGGTGACCCTGACGGGGAAGCTGGACACATGCTGGCGATTTCTCTGTGCCCGGGACGAGCCCCAACCAGATACGCGGCCGGGGCTGGAGAGAGTATAAGAGAAAAAAATTCACAATTAAACTCTGTCCCTGTTTAACGCAGAAAGAGTTCACCTGGTTAATTTTCCTGGCTCGCAGCCAGATCAGGGCTCTGACCTGTGCATGAAACGCCCCGGCTGGGAGAGGAAGACAAAGCTTTCTGTTGCTTTACAAAGGGCCTCTGGGCTGAGAGCAAGGCTCCTCTAACTCCTCGGGACTGGAAAGCCGCTATTATGCAAGGTATGGAAATAAAAGAGGGCTGCTTTTGAAATGCCTCCGAAAAGGAGTGCATTGAAGCCATATTTGTGTGGAGTGTTTCCTTTGAAATGCCCAACTAGCTCTCTCGGGCACAGCTCTCGCCTGTCCCCCAACTCCTGTCATTATTATCTCCAGTCCTCTCCGTCCAGCCTCGACAGAGCCGGTCCTGCTTGTTGGGGAGGATCAAACGCTCGCCTCTGCTTCCGCGCTCCGGCGAGGATGGCCGGGGAAGAGCGGGCGCTCCTGGCCCGCGCGGCACTGGGCAGGGCCCCCAGGGCCCCCAGCAGGGAACCTGGGACCGAGGAGCCCTGACACACCTGTGGAGGTAACGCGAAGCTCCACGCTGTTCCCTGGAGGGCACTTCCGTGACACCGCACAGGACGGGCTCGCGCACCATCGTGGCCTGGTTAGGCACCGCTGTCCCGCTCACATAGGATGAGGCCATGCTGCCACTTCATGGGCAGGGGAGGCCGGAAGGGACCCTCACCTCGGAGCGCCCTCGACGGGCCAGGTGTCACTCAGAATATCCCAGTCAGTCCTAAGACTCTTGCGAGAAGCTCTACCATGATCCCCACTCTCCGGCTGGGGAACTGAAGCCCCTCCCCCCGGTTCGCCAGGTGGGGTGGCCTTTGTCTTCGGTGGGGTGGTCGGTTCCGATACACCCTGCACCTTGCCATCCAGAGGCACCGTCTGTGGGTGCAGGGGGCGGGGGGTTCAGGACTGAAGGTGGGCCTCGAAGAAAAGCCGCTGCACCTGCCGTTGGGCCTGCGAGCCAGCGTCTCTGGAGAGGGCGTGCTTAGGATTCAGTTGACCCAACAAGTCACCTCGCGGGGCCGTCCTCGCAGGCTGGGCCTGGGCGCTCTCTGGGCGGCGAGTGCTGAGCTGAAAGACGCGCGGTCTGGTCCTGAAGAGCAGCGCATTCCTCCCGATGTTGACAGCAGTAGTATTTTGTAGTGGTGCTGGTTAATTTGTAGTGGCATTTGTGGTTTGAAGCCTTGTCAAGATCCCTGATTACTTCCCGTGCAAGGAGCTGGGCTGACGGGAAAGTTCACATGCTGAACAAAAGCAGCGAGGCAGCTGTGCGGGGAGGCTGCGAGGGGGCTGGGTGACCCTGGCACTCGGGGGACAGAGGAGGGGGAAGGAGGAGGGCCAGCCGTGGGCTGGGGGAGGGGAGCCTTTTGTTTTCAGTCAGGTGCAGCTGCTCGGTCTGAATAGGTGGCATCCCATTGGTGGCCCGAGGTCGGGCACCAGATGCAGCCGGTGGCTGCGAGCAGGGGCAGGGAGCTTTGCTGACGCGTGCCATTCTCTGCCCAGACAGGAGCAGGAGGAGGGTGTGCATCGCTGCTACCTACACCGGGTAGCCATCTGGGATGCCATCAAGAGTGCCTGGGTGACATTCCCAGAAGGCGGGGGAGACGAGAAGGGGCTTCCAGATGTTGGGAGAGATAAGCCCCCTCTGATGCCAACAGGGGCTACTGCTTTCTGGCACTTGCTGAGTACCAAGCCCCAGGCTAGCGCGCTACATGCGAGGTCTCTGATGAGCTCACGACCCTGCAGGAAAAGCCCCGTTTGGCAGATGACAAACGGAGGCTGCATGGCGCAGACCGGGCCTCACAGCTCACAGGTGGCAGAGCCCGGACCCAAGCCCAGGTGTGTCCGATCCTGAAGAAGCCCACACTCCTTCCATCAGACCCGACACACAAAGGGCAGAGGGAAGGTGCTGGAATTATCCCCTCGAAACTGAGGGTGCTCCCCTCTTACCAGGGAGTTCTCCCCTGACAGCCTGAGCTTTCTGCCCTGCTAGTCCATCCTGCCCACAGAGAGGCCTGTCTTTGCCGCCACCTGCGTTTACTTCCCCGGCCCGGGTCCAGACTCGGTGAGGGTTTGCTCGGCGCACGTGAGGGCTAGGGCCAGCTCAGCAAAACCAAGGCTAATTTATCATCTCCGGGATGATGTCCACCCCAAGCGGTGCGCTGCCAGGAAATTCAAGGAAAAATCTGGCACTGGTTTTACAGTCGTGCAGATAGGATCGCACGGAATCCTCTGGAGAGGGAGGCTGGGGACTATGTTCACGTTGCTCTCCCTGCCACTGGCGTCCGGGGTCCACCTGCAGCTCGGGGGCTGGTCACGTCTCTGTAGACAGTATTTGGCAGGCAGACCGCTGAAGACCCAGCCTCTGCTGCCATCACCCATGTCCCGCCCCACAACAATCTTCTGTCCAGTCCTACAAAGACCTTGCCTTGTCTGTCCATCAAGTGCCACTGACCTTCACCACCCGCATGCTCATCACGTGTGCCCTTCCTGCACTTGCCTGCCTGATGGACCCTGCCCCTCTCTTTCCGGCTCGATAGAGCTGGGATACTTTCTTCTGTCCATCCCCAAATGACAATGGGCTTCTCAAAGGTGGCACTGTGTCCCCTGGACCCTGGCTCTGGACACAAGGCCCGCACATGGTGAGTGCAAGGTAAATGCCTGCCCAAGACTGGGGAACTAGCATCAAATTACCAGTAAGGCCGCCGCCCTGGCATTTGAGTAATCCAGACCGACTGGTCATTGTCCTTGTCACTGGAGCTGCTCCTTCCACCAGGCTGGCAACATTTCCGGGATGCTTTGATCAGGAAGAACCCCCAGCCTAGAGGTGTTCTGGTCTAACAGGTTGAGCCCCAGGGCCATCCCAAAAGCAAGAGACTTTTTGAGTGGGATACAAAAGTGGGAAGCAATAGGAAGCTTAGATGTAAAACATCCCCAAATTTCCCCAGCGTGTCTGTTAAAGACAGACAGTCAGGTTCACTAGACAGAGGTTTTTTTTTTTTTTTTTTTTCCTTCCCTTGGAACAAATGGATGGAGAACCTGGTTTTTTAAAATTCCTGGACCCTGGAATACATTTCTGTCTGTGTCAAAGTCTGCCCTCCACCGCCTCAGCAGAGTTTAAAATCCTAGCTAATAGGTTAACAACTGTTTTTCTTCAGCTTCAAATGAAGAATATCAGAAGGCTGGGGGAATATGCAGCTCTCCAATTTGTACGGACTGCACACAGCTCCCTGCAACGTGTGTTTGACAGGCCTGACATTTTGTACCGCTGTGAGATGGGAAAACGTGTGACATTTTTATTCATGGTGGCGTACGCCCTTGTAATGATCAGCTCTGGTCGATGTGCTTACCGCAGCAGCCCCAGAGCCCTCGGAGAACAAACAGGAACCCAAGGTGCCAGCAGTTCGACTGCCTTATTAAACACCGCCAGGATCCTAACGAAGACCAACTGCTGGAAAATCTCACTGTCAAATCCTCAAGGACATTGTCAGCGCACAGCTAACTGCATATATTTTTCATTTAAAATACTGAAATCCAGCATTGTGCCATTCCAACCGAGAGGAGGGGCACCCACTTCAGCGGCCATTCTGTCGGCCACCTCTTCGGAGCTCCAGGTGTGCCGGCCGGATGCCCAGGGGGGTTCGGAGCTCAGACAGGGGCACCAGAGACGGGCACCGACTTTCTGAAGACCCAGCCCCACCTTCAGAGTGAAAGGCTGAAAGTTACAGGGCTACGGTAAGAGTCACTTGGAAAGTCAACCCGCTGGTTCCCTTCGAAAGCCAAAGCAGAGCTGCATGATCGGGCCATCCGCGGCCCTCTCCCCCAGGCCGGCCATCTTCCTGTGGGTGCAGGCCATCACAGCCTGCGACTCGGTGCTCATCAGCCTTCCTGCCTGGCGGCAGACCTTAAGACATCTGGAGGAACACACGGCCACGCTAAGTTTCACACCTTGGCAGACAAGCTGCGTGTCAGGGTGCCCACCTGCAAGCTCACCGCTTGCCTCAATCCAAGGCCTCAAGGTCGGCGGCAGGAGCGCCCCCTCCCTTCGGCGGTCATTTCTCATGCGGACGCACACTGATGGATGCAAGCCAATCACCTGGCAGGTCCTTGGAGCTTTTCGTGGCTGCTACGCTGGGTGATTTGGCTATGGCTGCATACGCTAACATACTGATATATTTATTTTGTAAATATGTATTATTTATACAGTGCCTCTATTTCCATACTCCAGCCCTGATGCACCGAGGCACACTCTGCTATTTATTTATGGGGTCGTTGGCATAACGGGCCTAACGACGCCTGCGTGTGGTTCTCGCAGGTCTGCAACAAACCGTAAGTGGTTGGCTAAACAACGGGACATCCTCCATCCATCATGGGCAGAGGCTTGCGTTTTAATGGGCTGCCCGTAAACTTTAGCCTGATACTGTACATCACCCTGAAATGCTGCAGAGCCTGGCAACCCAGAGACCAGGAACTGTAACATTCTACACCCTGGGATGGGGGCGAGAGGTGGCGTAAACTACGGGTACCCTGGTTACAGGACCCAGAGAGAGTGTAGACAGGAAGGCGGCCGGTAGACAGCCCTGGGGCTGTCTCAGAAGTCCTCCAGGCTGGCCACTCCGTCCCCCGGCAGAGCCGGTCACTCTGGGCTGCAGAAGGAGGCACCCGCTGGCCCTGCACGCCCAGCAGACACGCCCTTCGTCGCGGGCTGTGCCTCACATCTCATTAGAATACGGGGGCTGGGAAGAGAAACGGCGAGCCATTCTGGAGCGAGCCCGCTCCCACGGAGGGCGTACGGCGGATCGCCAAGCGCTGCCGGTCTGGTCGCTGAGCTCTCTCTCCAACCCTGCCCTCGGCTTCGCCCCCACGAGCAGCGAGCGTCCTAGGCCAGGCTCCCACGAGCTCTTGCCTGAACATCAGCAGCATCGTTCATGGTCTTCCTGCCTCACCTGCTTCCACCCCTCCCTGTGGCGGCCCCAGAGTGAGTGTTCTGGACGCCGTTCCCTCAAAACTCATCTTTCACTGGCTCTGGGTTGCCAGGCTCCGCAGCTCCTTGACAAGATAGGTGTCAAGCTCCCCCGAGGCCTGGCCACTGCTGACCTTTGTAGTTTAGCTCCTGGCCCCCACCAGCTGCCTCCCGGCCGGCCGGTTACTTCCCCATGCTAGTCGAGCGTCATGACTTCCCTATCCTTCACCTGAAATGCTCTCCTCCCCCAGCTCCTGATAAACAGTTTGTCTTTCAAGATCCAGCAGAAATATCACCTCCTCTGAGAAGCCTTCCCTGCCTGCCCCAGACACCCTTAGGGCCCCTCTCCAGCCAGGGCTCTTATGTCTATTGGCCCTTCTTTTTCTACATGGTTTGTTAACTGTCCCTCCCAGATGATGAGTGGCCATCGTGGCCATGAAAACAGGACCACATCTCACTCCTCTGTGACCCTGGGGCCTTGGGCCGGGCTTGGCACCTGACATGCCTCTTACATGCTGAATAAGTAAAGAAAGGAATTAATGAGGGCATGAAAGAGTAACTCAGAGTTCTTCCTGGCTTAAAACTCCAAGACCTCAGGATTTTCCATCGCAAAGCTAGGAAGGCAGCAGGGGGAGAAGAATTCTCGGTTAGCCTCACGGTTCAGGCATTGGAAGGTGTTTGGCAGACAGTCCTGAGCCCAAAGCTTCCCTCTCTCCCTCCCCGTAGCTGTGGAGGGCAGTCCCCTGGTCAGCGCACCCGAAGAGTCACTGTCTCCTGGCCTTCTGCTGATTGCTACATTCCATGTGGCCTCTTAAGGCATCACCTCGCCAAGGCTGGACCTGCTATCCCTTTGGAAATATTCACTGTCACCCGCTCCAGGAAGAGCAAACAGGATCTATCTAGAAGGGGTTTGTGACTGGGGCCCAGAGGTGGCTGTAACCATGGAACCATGTGGCTGATGGACAGCAGCGTCTCAGAAACTCAGCTTCAACTGCTTGCAGGCCATGTTAAGCCCGTCACACTCCGCTTTGTAGGTGAGATGTAATCAGCCATCCCTCGGGGAAACCCCTTTTTATATATTCTCTCTTGTTACTCTTGTTACACTTAAAAATCCTTCCCAGCATAAACAAAATGGGATGTGCTATTCCAGAAGACGTGGAACTAAGTGGCGGACAATAAAACTCACCTGCTGAAAACCGCGATCTAAGGTAGGGACACGGTCTGTGCAACCTCAGTGGCGTGTGCTGGAGGCGGCACATGGCCTTTGCTGCCAGCGAGCTGCCGTCCACCGCCCAGTGGTCCCAGGCCCTGGCTGGGCTCACGGTAGGAGCCGGGGCTTTGAATCTGAATCCGTCTTGCCAGCCAGGGGAAGGGGAAGGCCCCTGACTTTGCTGAAAGGGGCCCGGCACCCAGGGGGGCATTCAGAAGGGCAGCATTGGCTGTTGCTCTCATCCCCGTGTGGATGCATCCGGGGCTCTTAGATTTATTCTGGGGAGAAGGCAAAGTCCCAAATCCAGGCAGCAGCCACAAGCCTTAGCCAGGAGCGAGGGAGAAGCAGAACAGTGACCCAAACCTCCACAGCCAAGCACCTCAGGAACCAGGTATTGCTGATGAAGAGGGCTTGAGGAGAGGGATCAGGTGAGGGCAGAGCCTGGGCTCCAGCGTCTGATAGGCCTGGTGTGGAATTCTTGCTCTACCACTTACTGTGTGACCTTGGGCAAGTTGCTTAACCTCTCTGAGCATCAGCTTTCTGGGCTAATAATAGTGACTCTATCATATGGCGCTGTTGAGACGATTAAGTGAGATGAGGCTTGTGGAGGGGCCTGGCTCATACACGGTAGGTGCACATTATAATGGAACCAAGCCGATCCATCTGACCCTCCTTACCCTGCCATCCCTCAGTCCTTGTCATCCCTTCCCCTGGGCACAGAGGCTGATAATTTGCCTAGTCCACAGAAGGGCTTAGGACGGATGTGCACGATATGACGGGCAGCGCCTGGCACAGCAGTCCTGTGGTCGTGAGGCGAGGACGCCCCGCGCAGCCACAGACACTGAGCTGACTCTCCCGGAGGATCCTGCTTGTGGGATATGATTTATTTTCAATATTTCCTCTTTCCCACTGAGATAAACTCCCCACCTTTGGCACGGAGAATTCTAATCTGAGAAACTGCCTCCTCGGGTCTGCAGAATCAGATTTCCCGCCCTCGCCCTGCTGGGTGAGCTGCCCGGCGGGGAGCTGGACTCCCAGCCGCCCCGGCTCCAGCACAGACCTTGAAAGAGGGGCTGTTTTTAGGCTCTGGTCAGCTCTCTGGCGAAGCGACTTGCTGTCACACCGCTGAACTCTGACAGACTTGGGGGGCCGTGGGAGGGCCTGTCACTCATGGCACAGTGCCGCACGCGGGTCCCTGAGTGAACACGGGCACCGCCAGGGCCGCCTCTGGGGTTCCCGGCTCTGCTCTAGGGCGCGGGCGTGGCACGGTGGTCCCTGCCCCCTCTGGTGAGTGATTTCGCTCACTACTCGGCCATCCCCTGATTCTCACTGGGCAGCTCGTCTGTGCCCGGCCCTGTGGGTGCGAGTTACAGAGAGGTGTCCCGGGACAGTGCTGGCCCAGAGCACGGTGGGAATGGCGCTGCTTGGAGTCCCAGTCAGGGAGGGCTTGGGGGAGGAGGGGTGCTCGAGTCGGGCCCCGAGAGGGTGATGGGAATTCGTTGGTGGAACAGAAGAGTGAGGCCATCCCTGGCTATGGAGACAGTGGTCCATCTCTGGGACCCTCCAGCGCCCAGCACGGCCCGTGAAGAGCGGTGGAGTTGGGTGCTGGGGACTAGGAAGAGAAGGGACTCTGCCCAGGGTGGGGGGATGCAGCAGAGTCGTGCAGAGTGAGGGAACTGGCTGCACTGTGGAGGATGGTAGGTACCTCCAGCCCAGAAGGCCCAGCTGTGGGCAGGGGGCTTGGGCGGGGGTGACTTCTGACAGGGCCCTGAAGGCTGGGTAAGTTCTCCTGACCATCAGGTGGGTCTGGGACCGTGGGTAGTGGGGGATCCTGGCAAGGGACTCACATTCTGGACAACTGGAGGGCCCACCTAGCTCAGTACTTGCTGGTGTTTTCTGATGCCCTCCGTGCCTCATGGACCAGGGGAGAGGGGACAGACGGCCCAGGGACATAAGGGACCTGCAGGTGCAGCGGGCTGATATGCTGGTGGAACTGGGTGGGGCAGCTTTGTGGAAGGCCAAGGACAGACGAAGACGTCGCAGTGAGGGAAGCTCGTGAAACTTCTGAAGACTACATCTGATTTAAAAGGTAAGAATTTTCTACAGCAACCAGCCGGGGGAGGCAGGGGGATTGCGTGGGCAGGTGCAGACAATTCGGGCCTGAACAGGAAGTCAGCTGCCACGTCTCCTAGAGCAGGCTAGAACCTGGGGGTGTTCGGCCTGTCACGTTCGGAACCTTCGCCAGGTATCCGAGACAGCCCGAAGAAGGCTGCTCCCGTCATCCTAGGGAAATGAGCTCTCTGCCTCGCCCTGAAGCTGGGGCAGAGCAAGGTGGTTAATTAAACATTGTGTTTGTTCCGCAGCGATCTCCAGCAAGGCGGCAGTGATGAGGTGACGGGCACCTCCCGAGCATGCTGGCGGGGAATCACTCCGGGGACCAAACTGGTTGGAGTTTAAAATGAGACAAGGACTTGGAGACGCCCCATGGCACAATCACACAGCCCAGATCTGGGCCTTTCAGACCTACCAGATGGATTCCGTCCACCGGGGTTCAGCTAAACCACCCACTGTGGGCTCCCTGGAGTCAGGGACTGCGTCACTGTCACCCTTGTTTTCATAGCATGGCACAGAGTGGGTATCAGTGATGGTTGAACAAGGAAGTGACCTGGTTTCTTGGCTTTTTCTCCACTCCTGGGCGCTGGATTACAGCGGACCTGCCACACCCCATTTCCAGGCGCCATCACAGACAACTGTGCCCATCCCTATAACCTGCGACCACTGGCCTTGACCACCCTGCCATGCACTGACCTGCCGTTGCTCCCCTGTCCCCTCTCTATCTGGTGTCCTGGTTGACCTCTGACCTTGACTCTCAGGCATGCAAACTCTCTCGGTGTTAAGATCCCCACAGCTCTGCACGTGAACCTCTCTCTGCTACGAGACAAAAAATCCAAACGAGGGGCGGGGACCATGCGGTCTGTTTGGCTGCCGCGCACATTTATCAATTTGATCTGGTTGCCCTTCTTTGCAAAGAGCCCCGATTTCTTTCCCAGGAAGCACCTCTCCTTCACCTCTGTGTGGGGGCAGGGCCCCGCCCATGGCCACAATGATCAGCCGAGGTAGGTGCCCGAGCAAAGGTGGTCTGGAGAGTGAATCCCATGCCTTGTGTGGACGTCACCAGCAAGCGGCGTACAGACTCGCTTTCCTGCTGGCCCGGCGCCTGGAAGGGTGCGGTCTGGGGCTGCCGCAGGCACCCTGCCCTCGGGAGGGGAAAGTCCGCCTGAGAATGACACCAGCGGCGGAGGCGAAGCTGAGACACGCAGCGCACAGTGGGTCTGCTCGCCAGGACGGGAGCAAGCCGCGCACGGCGCCGGTATGAGCCCACGACTCCCCACAATCTGTCTTTTGGGTTTCGTGTCTCTTGCAACCCAAAAGACTCTGACTGACACAGATCCCCAGCACAGGCCCGGCTTCTGGTCTTTGGAGCCGAACTGGCTCCCGACACCCACAATACTAACGCCTACCTACGCCCAGTTTTTGTCCCACCGTCTCTCCTCACACGCACCAGGAGAGCACCCGGCATGCCCCTGGTGTCCAATGGTGGGTTCGCTGCGCAGCCTACGCCAGGTGCAGGGGACCAGCTCACTCGTCGTGGTGCCCACTGAGGCCCAGAAACTAAGGAAGGCCCGAGATCTGGCAGGACCAGGAGGAGGCGCTGCCTGCGGTCCAGAACACCCCGGGATCCTGGGCCCCCCCGCCCAGGCTGCTGCACTGGGCCCAGCACTGCAAACCCAGCGGGAAACCGCCACGCGCTCGGCACAGAGCTGGGGCACGGACCGGAGCTCCAGTAACGAGCAACGCGGCTTTGAATCCCGCTGCTGCTTCTGAGCGCTAAACCCTGGCTGCGTCTCCATCCCCTCTGAGCCCGTTCCTCCGCAAGAGGAGATAATACCCGAGACCCAGTAGGCTGGCTGAAAGGCTTAAGGAGCCGAGCCGGTACCTGGAACTGGAACACAGACCCGTTTCTCTAGGTCTGGGCACGGTGCCTGGCACACGGCGAGCGTGCGTCCTTGGGCCCCCTCCCCCGCCCCTGCTCTTACACCATTCCGATGCCTAGCACACAGTGGTGCTCAAACTGTCATTAAAATGCCCAAGACCCAGGAGGAGGAGGGGCTGACCGTGGCTCCTGGCCCTTCTATGGTCATCCTTAACCTGTGCAGAGTGGAGGTCAGTTCTGGCCGCTAGACAGCAAATTGTTACTTGGAACCTGGATTTTCATTTGGCTGCTGACATTTCTCAGCCCTTCATGGCACGCTGGGAGATCTGCCCTCGGTGCCGAGCTTCCTGCGTGAGGAAACACAGCTGTCCCCGCTTGTCTGCAGGCAACCCATTCCAAGAGCCCCAGAAGATGCCTGAAACCGGGCAGTACGAAACCCTATGTACACTGTGTTTTTCCTCTATAGACAAACGTACCTATGACAAAGTTTCATTTATAAATGAGGCACAGCAAGAAATGAACAACAGTAACAATAAAACAGAACTTAGAGCAATCTACTGTAACAAAAGCCACGTGAGAGACTTTGGGGCTGTTATTAAGTCAAACGAGGGTGGCCTGCACACGAGCACTGTGATGCTGTGGATGGTCTGCTGACTGAGATGGCCACTAAGCGCGTACCGGGTGGTCGCGGGGGAAGCGCCTGCGACGTGGCTCTGCTGGACAGACGGACGAGGCGTGTTCGGGCAGGGTGGCGGGCGGTGTCGTCACGCTACTAGGAACGGCGTGAGAAATGAAACTTACTTTTTTTTTTTTTTTTTGAATTTTCCACTGATTATTTTTTGGGCCACGACTGACTGCAGGTCACTGAAACCGTGGGCACGGGGCGGGGACCACTGTGCCGTCTGGGAAGGCAACACCAGATTCTTAACCAGACACCTTTGGGATTTTCAACTCACTCCTTATGAATGTCCAGGATCCGCGTTCTCGTTTTTGATTGGCAGGTTTTCCCTCCTGTAGTTGGACACGCCTGCTCAGAGCAGCAAGCTCTGGCTTTGTTAACCTCCCACCACAAAGCTGTCTCTGGGCCAGACTGTGCTGTGACAAAGCGAGGCCACCAGGAAAGACAGGCCCGGCCAGCCGCCCTTGCCAGACGCGCCCGACAACACCCACGGGCCAGTAAGCGACACGCTGCTTTGGGGACAACGGCAGCGGAATGAGTCAGAACAGCTTTGGACGGCCCCTGGCCGGGGCTGCAGCTGGCACGGGGGCTGGACGCAAGCGGGAAGGAGCCGGCGGGTGCAGAAGCAGGGACGCCGCCGCAGTCGAGCCCCGTTCTCACGCGAAGGAATGACAGGAAGAGCAGAGAGGGGGCAGCGGGAAAGGGGCGCTACGACTGGGAAAGACGGTTGGAAGGAGCCGCGTGCAGAGGCCTCCACCACCTCTGGACGGCGGGAGCCTGGCCCGCGAGCCAGGCCAAGAACAAGCCTGTGGGCGGCGGGCCGCGACGCTCACCTGCTCGCTTGGACCTGCTGCCCCCCCTGCGCCTTGACCCCCGGACCGGACCGCAACGCTCACCTGCTCGCTCGGACCTGCTGCCCCCCCTGCGCCTTGGCCCCCAGACAGCGACGCTCACCTGCTCGCTTGGACCTGCTGCCCCCACCTGCGCCTTGGCCCCTTCCGCTCACTGTCGGAGTCAGACTCGGGCACCATCACCTGCTCTTTCCAGGACCATCTCCTGGCCGTGGTGCCCGCACCCTTTTCCCTCTGCTCGGTGAAGCTAGCCCTCTGGGTGTGGGTGTTGACTTTCCCACCAAGAGCTGCAGGGATGCGGGTCAGTTACAAGTGTGCCCACGCAGGAGGGCTGCCAGGGAGGGCGGTGTGTGATGATGGGCAAGCACTGGCCGCCTGAGAGCCTACATCAGTGAGTGACAGCTGGCTCCACGCCTCCCCACTGGAGAAGAGACTGATATTTACTGCGGGCCCGTGTGCCGCACTGAGATGCACGAGGTCTCTGTCGCTCACTTCCTATGAGGACCTATGACGTGGGTGGGTAGTATCATCCCTAAGTAAATTCTCTGAGCTTCAGTAACTTACTAAAGGTCACTGGCTAGCTAGTGACAGCTGAGTCCCAGTACAGAGCCGCCTGATTCTAAACTCTGTGCTCTGTCCTCCAGCACGCCGCCTCCACCAACTGATCAGC
Organism: Eonycteris spelaea; assembly: GCA_003508835.1. Lineage (NCBI taxonomy): Eukaryota > Metazoa > Chordata > Mammalia > Chiroptera > Pteropodidae > Eonycteris > Eonycteris spelaea. The sequence goes on along the minus strand of PUFA01000093.1, from coordinate 6,738,442 downwards.
CTTTGCTTCTCGGCAGTTAAGCATCTGGGGGGCCGTAGCTGCTTTCCCTCTGCGTGGAACTTTGGCCACACCACCTGAAAACGAGCTTCAGATGTCATGGCGCGTCACCCCTAGAACGTGCACCTCCGAGGAACAAAGACCACGAGGTTAATAATTCTATCGCGTCCACTAACATCCCGGTCCATCTTCAAAGCTTCCAACTTTTCCAAGAATGTTTCCAAAACTTTTTAAAAAAAATCCAAATTAAGTTCATACTTTGCATTTGGTTACGTCGTTTTGTCTCTTTTACAGTTGAAATCTTTGCTTTACTTGATGTAATTCAAGGGACGCCAGGCCTTTGTGTCCCTTGACTGCTTTCTCCCCGGTTCCCGTCCTCCCAGGCGACCCGTCCTGGGAGCATGGCAGTGACCCTGCCCTCCCTGCCCCTTCCCTTCCCCCTGGGGGATATAGGACTGGACCGTAGAGGCTCATAAACACAAAACAAAATGAGACGGGATCTACACTCCTATGATACAAAGCTGTCTCCACTTGGAAAAGAATCCTATTTGTGCAGAGTGATTTGGAAGTCGTTACGGGCCATTAATGGAATATTCACGCTTCTTCAGATGAACAGAACTATAAACATAGCAACTGAAGCACAACTAAAAAACTTGCTGGATACATGGCAAATACCTGAACAACAACGATCAATCACTAATCACTTTAAAATTCCACATCAACAATAAAACCCCAAGAGGTTCACCGCTAGGCTCTGCGGTGAACTTTCGAGAGGCCCGTGTTCTCACGGGAGACGACAAGCATTAGGGGAGTAACGACGAGGTTGTGTGCCATGCCCTGGGGCAGCGCAGGGGCAGCAGCAACCGAGGCCCTGCAAGGGAGTCAGGAGTGTTTACAAACAGGACCTGCTCTGAGGGTGACAGACAGATCCCGGAGGGCCTCGTGGGCCGGGCCGAGGGTGAAGACGGAACCCCTAGGGAGGCTAGGAGGAGCGAGGTGACGTGGCCACCTGTGCATGCTGCAGGTGGACCCTGCGAGGCCACCTGAGGAAGGCAGTGGGCGAGCCTGGAGGCCGGGAGGCCAGTTAGGCTGAGAGACAGTCCAGGTGAGTGATGACACAGCCTGAAGCCAGGCTGTGACAGAGGTGGTGGAGAGGAGTGGGACTGAGCAGTCGCTGGGGCGACAGGGAGAGGCTGAGTGTGGGGGAGCGACCCACGCCTGTGGTTAGGGGTGTCTCAGGTGTTGGGGAGGCAATGGCTAAACTGGAGGGAATCACATGGGACTTCCAAGCTCGACGGGGCAGGAGGGACGTCTCAGGGCACTCGGAGCCAAGGGTGCTGAGAAGCCAGATTTTCCAGCCCAGCTTGAAACTGTGCTCGTGCTTGTTAAGCCAGAACTCCCCAGACACACAGACAGCAGGACACCACGTTCCAAGAGCCGCTCCCAGGGGTACATTCAAGCCCGAGTCCCAGGGCTCTGGGAGGGCTTGGTTCAGGCGTGGTTGTTTAACTGGCTTTTCAAACTTCACACCAGAGACACTGGGAGAACTGGGAGAACAGAGGTACCTTCCAATGCACAGTCCTTGGGCCTTATCAGATTAGAAGCAGGCAATGACTCTGCTCGCAGGATCAATCAACGGGGGAAACACGACCAAGGGGGCCCTGTGGTGGCTCGCACCATGATGCCCTCAGGGGAGCCCCGACCTTCCCAATCCTGGCCAAGCGCCGCGCCCCTGGGTGCCCACAGCCAGCCCCGTCCCCCGCGCCAGGCGGGGGCCGCGCACGGCCGAGAGAGGCAGACGTGCTGCCGGCTGTGGAGGGTGCCCCGGCTGCTCACTCAAGCAAGTGTCTCCCTCGCCTGCACGGTGGGTGTGGCGCCTTCTCCCTTACCAGCTGATGGCAAAGAGTCAGCGACATGCACACCGATGTGAGGGCGCCTGGCGGGTCCCTCCATCTTAGTCAGTGCGCGGAGCAGGGCGGTTTTCTCTTGGGGTGCGTCCCTGCGGATTCCTCAGAAGGGGAAGGGTCAACGCGAGGTGTTCTGGCCGAGGGGCACCCGGGCCCTGCTGGGGAGGACACTGCTTCCTTGTCCCTTCCACAGCCATAGAAAGGCGGGAATGTCTGCTCCCCAGCCCAGGAGAAGACTGCGTGGGGGGGGGGGGTCCTCCGCTTCTCTCTGCACCCTCTTACTCACTCCTACCCAGAGTGGGAGGAGAGGCTTGGGAGAAGGGACTGAGCATGCTCCACACTCCACGCCTGCGGTGGGGGTAGAGTGGGGTGCAGGGGGGTCATCGAGAGGATGTGACTGCCAGCCGACCTGAGGACTGGACCTGGGCCAGCGGAGGCTGCTCGCGCCCCCTGTCCTTGGAACGTACACTCTCCCCACCGTTCCCGCGGTGGGCGTCATTTTCAAGGGCCTCAAGAGAGCAACGAGGCGGTGCGACCGTCTGCATGGCGTACACGACCAGACCCGTCAAAGCCTCGACACAAACTTTTAAGATGCTGGCAGAGATCCCCTGGGCCAGTGGTCGCCCAAGACAAGCCTTGTAGGTAAGTTCCCTTACTTATTAACCCCGCCGCCTACCAGCTGGGGTGGCCTGCCTCTTTCTTCGGTCTCTCCTTGCCCCCCTGCCCCCACGTATGGCGCCAGTTTGTGAACTGGGGAGGCACCCTGCAGAGCAGGCAGGCCACGGGCCCAGCTGGGCACTGCCTGCCACTGTCCACTTATCCTGATGGCGTCACGCAGTCTTTTTAATTCTGCGGTGAAGTTTTAGCAAGCCTTCTTGGCCTCAAGTCTAAAGTAGTATCCTCCTTTCCGCCAATCAATAAAAAAGCTGGCATTTTTATCTCATTTGACTGTCTCTTGGGCCTTATTTCACGATCCTGAACTTGGGAGCTGGAAAGAGTTATTCAAACCCTCGCTAAACCTAAATACGTTTCCAAGGTAGGAACAGGCATTCTCGAGTTATGTGAGGTTTTTGAACCCTTTAAAGAAACCAGACATGATAAGGATCACAGCCTAACTAAAAATCCATCTATTTTGCTCTTGTCTGGGACCATCAGCATGGCTCATCACCAGCTCTGAGTGGCACTGTGTGTCTGCTTTTGAAAACCGCCCAATTGTTAGTGAGTACGGTCTGTTGGCAAAATACCTTTTCAGGACAGGCTCCATCTTGGGACCTGGGTCCTGGGGGTGAAGAGGTCACCTCTGTCCCTTTGCTGGTGTCTCTCCCTTCTCTTCCCCACAAGGACTTATTATTATTTTTTCTTTTGCACACGGTAGGTCTCAATACACGGATGAATAGATGCATAATTAAACGAAGAAATGTCGCAGCCTCGAAGGAGGAAGCTCCAGTGAGGCCGAGCGAGGCCAGAGAGCCCCTGCTCACCCCTGGCTCCCTCTTGCTGCCACCCCCACCCAGCTGCTGCCTGAGGGCTCCGTGAAAGCCACCACTGGGCTCCCTGCGGCCCTGCCGAATGTCTCCATGGGGCGCCCCCGGCTGGCTACAGGGGCACTGGCTCTGTGAGGCAGAGGGACTGATGTAATGATCGCAACAGCCTCCATCCTTAAGTTTCCTTAAAGAACGACACCCACAGGAATACAAACTCAAGGCAGGGGTCTTTCTGAGGTCAGCGTGCCCTGTCTGGCTGGTTCCAATGATTTCGGAGGGACGCATGAGCTTTAGCAGAAATACCAGAGAGCTGACGTCTCTGCTCGGCGAGGCAGCTGCGGCTCGCCTGCTCTGGGTTTCCGGGCTGGTGCTGTGGCCTTGGGCGGGCCCCTTTAGGTTCCTGACCTCCAGCTCTGTGGCCACGAAATGTGGCTAATAACCCCTTCCTCAGAGCTGTGGCAGAAATGCCACGTTTTCTAGTGGCTCGGGTGACACATGGATGGACACTTAAAAAAAATTTTTTTTGATATGGCTTAGAAAAAACTTGGACCAGTACATCAAGCCTATGTTTTATCATCATCGCTTAAGATGGGGTTTGGAGTTGGTACAGAGGCCAGGGCTGAGTCTATTTCAAGGAAAATATCAAGTAAAGAAAATCGTATAGATGATAGGAGAGTGCGGCAAAATTTGTGAAATAGAACAGAAAAAGACTGTCCCTTGAGCAGGAGGTGAAGTTCCTCAAACTCATGCCCGCCAGTAGTAGGTGCTCTTGAAATGCTGCTTGTTCCGGTCAACGGCCCATCAGACCAGGCGCCTGGGCCTGGGGAAGGACTGAAGGACAGCCGAGCAGGGGGCAAAGCCGGAAAGAGTTAAAAGAAAGGGTCTGCGGTTTCCCTGGCCCATCCCCCAGCAGCTAATCTGTCACCTAATGAAGAAGCGGCCGGCACAAGTGAGCTTAGCTGGCAGTTCACTTACAGCAAACTGATTAAGAATGTTCAACCAACAGCAGACTGTAGACCTTTCCAGAGAAAATAAATAGAGTGTAGACTGTATGCAAATGTGTTTGTCACTCTGACAGCACGTCTCAATTAAGGCATCTCGCGGCTGTGGGTAGGCTCAGCGGCTGCAGCTGTAAGGGAGAACCCGCTGCATGGCTGATACTCGGGGCTTGACCTTAATCCGCATGCATGCATTAAAAAAAAAAAAATCCTGCCTTCCTGTACACTTGCATAATGCTGGCAGCCACGTGAGGGAAGTGACAAACGGGGAAAAAAAGCCACTTTCATCCTCTCCAGTTTACAGACCTGTGAAGGCACAGACAGCTCTTATTTCAACAGAGTTTGGGGTGGCTTTTTTTTAATTGTTTATCCCCCACCCGCGTGCACACACACACTCTCTTATTCTGCATTTAGCTGGGAATGACATTAAAGCATCTCTCCTTCTCGCTGAAATGGAAAGAAGGTCTTTCTCCATTTCAAATAGGGCCTCCTTTTTTGTGTTTCGAAATGGAATGTTTAACACCATGAAATCCCTCTCCCCCGCCCCCGCTTTCTCTGTAATGGGCTCCAAACTCCAGCGAGGGGCTCTTTTCATGGGAAGGTTGGCGTGTGCAGGAATGAGGACAAAGGCGGGCAGGAAGCTGGCTCTGGAACGCCAGGCTGGCGAGGACTGGGGGGCTGGGCTTTCAGCAAACCCAGCCGGGGAGCCAGGGCAGGTTCCCCCAGCAGGGCCTGGGCCCGCGCGTGGGGGTTGTGGGCGGAGGAGAAGCGGCTCTCCAGGGGTGCAAGAGCCAGCACAGCTGGAAGATAACCAGATGAGCACTGCCCCGTGGATGCTTCTCCCTCGTGCTACGTTTCAATTTTTATAACATCTCTTTCAAGTGTGAAATCTGAAAAGAGGGGCGAACCTCCCCAAGATTAAGATGTACGATATATTAACTGAAAATACTGATCACAGAGAAAGAGCCTTCGGTTTTAACAAACTCACCCCTATAACAATAGCCCACAGTAACAGTGTCATTAGTTCCCTTCATTTCTAAAGAGCTCAATACCTGGCACCTAGTAGACACTTGGTAAATGTCCGTTAAAAACAGGACATTTTAAATGTACGCTCCTGGCTCCTCTATGTTATAAAAAGGCAATCATGTTCAAGACAAAATCACAGGCTATTGTAATCATGCCTCACCTAATCCATGTCTAAAGAACCAGGCGATTTCCGAATATTGCAAGAACCTTGCAAATGCCTGTTACAGTCATATCTTGCTAACAGAGCCATTTCTCCTGAATCAAAAAATTATGACTTGCCAACCAAGAGAATCAATTCGAGAAAAGCAGAGCAGAGGAGACAATCCTCTTCAACCAAAAAATATAACCACTGGTAGGAAATGGATTTAAAACATTTTTCAGTTTCTAGGCAGAGTACAATGTTTTACTGAAGAGATGAGAAAACAAACAGACAACGTTCAAACGCTCAGGTTGTCGAAAATAGTTGGTTAAAGAGTCGAATCTCTAGAACCACGGTGTGTGTTTACTCTGAGAAGCACGACTCCCGATATTGATTTTCAGGAAGTACATTAATAAAGAACTCCTAATTGATTTTTTTTAAAGACTTCGCTGGTTGCCTTTTATTTGAAGGTGCAGAGAAGGGCCTGGGATGCTAAAGTGTTCTAACGAGATGCTTAGCTAACAGAGGCACCTTAAACGAAGTGCCTTGAAGTGGGGGAGGCGGCAGCTGCATTTAATGACTTCATTCAAGAGTTCGGCTAGTTTACGACCGGAGCCACGCTGCCTCCTCAAAAATTTTGAAAATTCACCTTCCCAATGTTTGCAGCAAATAGACACTCGAAGGTGTACAAACTCCACGGCGTTGTTTTGCCAAAGAGCCGAAAGGGAAAACTGCCTGCCTGCTGCACGTGCTACAGCTTCCGCTGAGAAACCAACAAGACCCATCCAGTCAGGAGGCGAGGGTACGAACCTGCCCGAAGTGGACTGTGATTGGCCTTCGGTCTTCTCGGAGCTTGGGGTCCTTGGCCTCCACCAGCGGGGATGGTGCAGTCTTTGGCAACTGTTCTTCCACGGTCGGGGCGCAGCCATTCTCCGCGATGTCCTGCAGGGAGAAGGCGGTCGAGGTCAATGTCGGGGTCTCGGCAGTTATGGTGAGCACAGGGGCTCCCTCCAACCCCGGCTAAGCGGCCTGCCATGGAACTCCCCTGGGACATTTAGAGCCTGTCCTTCTGCTGGTGGTGAAGGAAACAGAAGGCTAACTTGGCTCTTGGACTTTTAAGGAGGAGAGAAACCAAAATCGTACCCATTAAATTACAAAGACGATATAATAATTCACCATGCCGGGGTGCGGGCGGGGAGGACCGTTCATCCTACAACCTAACATTGCTATTTTCATTTTTACATATTCACTTTGTCCACGTGCAGACATTTAAAAATTACTTGCAATCACAGCTCATGCATAATTTTACATTCTATTTGTTCCCTACTACATTATAAGCATCTCCATGGTGTTATAAAGTCATTATAATAATTTTAATGGATGCATAATATTTCACTGAGCCGATATAGAATAATTTAACAAACCATTCTACCACTATCAAGAATTTAGGCTGTTACTTTTCTTCCTTCTAAACACCACAGTAATAAACACTGCAGTTTTCCTTTCTTTTGGATTATTTCTTTTATGGGAATCCCTAGGAATGAAATTACTAGGTCAAAAGATACAAGCATTTTTAAGGCTTTTTATTCATTCTACCAAATTGCTTTCCAATTTACACCACTACCAGCAATGGATGTGTTATCAGTTTCACAGTACTCGTTAGCCTTATCGTTTTAAAAATGTATCGCTAATTTAAGAGGTGAAAAATTAGATCGCATTGTTTTTAATTTGCATTACTTTGATTATTTGAGAGTGTGGACATTTCTTCCACAGTTGTGATGATGTTACTGTCTGTCTTTCTGGCAGAGACTGAAATCTGAGTTTGGATTCTATGACTTGGGAGAAAATGGAGGGAGCCATAATAATATTTTTAAATTCAGAAGTTTTCATTTCATTTGTTCTTATAAAGTCAACCTATCAGGAAAGGAAAAACCCCAATGTGAAAAGGCAGGTAATGGCTCGTCTGGCTGATGCTGGCAGCTGGCTACACACATGGTTCCTTGGGGGATGAGTGGTGCCCACTTGTGCAATGAGGACCTCATCCTTCATTCAAGTCAGGAAAGTTGCTTAAATCGTCATTGGAGCAAGGCAGAGAAGAAATCCACAAATAAAATGTTTAATTCACTAATCAAATAAAAATAACTCACAGAAATAATAAATTTTCAATTACTTTGATTGCAAAAAAAAAATACAGATTTTGGTCAACAATACACACACCCTTAGCACTCATTAAATTCTACACATAAAGACTTGATCATTGGTTGCTCTTAATTTCTCAGCCAAAGAGAATGGTGGCCCATGGCGGAAAGTGGTCCCTTACTGAATAATAACGCATTAAAGATACATCTGTGAGCCTCAGTCTCACCTGTAAAATGGGGATATGGTAGCTATGAGGAGTAAAGGAGATAACACAATGTAAAAGTGTCTAGGACATTACTAATAATGTACTGTATGTGGTACTCAGTCATACTTGAGTAGGTACCTGTTGATGAGGTGTTCAAAAAACTAGAAATCTGTGTGTGCGTGAGTGTGCGTGTGTGTAAAGTCAACCCCATACACCTAGCAAATGCCTCTGTTCTGCTTGGTAAGGACACAGGGGAGGAGGACTTTTTGTTTTTGCAGGCAGGGCCTGCACCAAGTGGCCCGTAAGCCTTGGCCTGGCTGAGGCTCAGTGATGAGAGAGGTTGCCGACAGCCAATTAGAAAGGGCTCTTTTGGAAAGAGGGCTGACCTAAGGTGCTCAGGTCAAGTGGAACAAAGGGTCAGGAGTGGGAGGTTTGGGGGGGAGGGGTGGCCTCCTTCTTCGCCAGAAAGTAGCAAAGGGCATCAGGGGCTTTTGGGATCTGGAGGGGTTACTGAGGGGACAGCCACAAAAGGTTGAGTAAAGCCAAATAGTAAAAAAAGAATTCACTTTTTTTTAGGAAAAATACTGCACGTGTATAGGATTGGCTGAAAAAAAGAAAAGAAAATGGAGCAATAAGGGTAACATGGTAAAAAAATCAATAGTGATAAAAACTGTAAAATGATAGCTATTTAGCAAATGTACGCGGTAGTTTTGGGAAGGCGTCTTAGTTAAGCTTATGCGTAAAAACACCGTCTTCTAGTTTTGTTTCTGCCACGAACTAGCTCTCTGATCTTTCCAACTCACTCAACCTCTCTGCAACCTATTCCTTTATTTTTACAATGGGGAGACCACCACCTGCTTGAGAAACTTCAAAGCCACTGGGACAATGAGTGAAATGGGATGAGATGTGAGGAAGCTTTGAAAAAAAAACGTGACGGTACCGTGCAAATCGAATGTTAGATCCTTATCCTGCAAAACCGGAAGGGCAGCGTCTCAAAAGAAACCTGCCCTGTGGCGAGCGCCTCCTACTGGCAGGCACTTTCCTATCCCACTTTGCACGACTACCGTGAGGGAAGAGGAGGGGCATCACTCTTTTACAGGTGAGGAAATGGGGCTGAGAGAGAGCAACTTCCCCAAGGCCACAGAGTCAGAAAGTGGAGGAACCCAGAGCTGCGTGATTTCAGGCACCTACACCTTATCACCCTTAACAGCAGCACAAGGGAAGGCACCGAGTTGGGAAGGTGCTTAACAAATCAGCCGCTGTGATCGCCTTCTCAGAAACCCCTTTCCTTACATGATCCTATGCTGCCATGCCTTACGATACCGGGGCGCCTACTTATCTTCTTATCCCTGTAGACCGTGAATTCGTTGGGGTTTGAGTTCTCTGCTCCAGGGCCTTGAATGTAGTCAACGCTCTCCGATAAATCTTTGTACAGCTGAGCTTCACATTTGGAAGGCTAATGTGCCCAACATACAAATGTGCTTGTGTGTCAAAAAGCAGTGCAGCATATTAATTTTATTTTATTTTTTTTAGCTAGAAGACCCAAAGGTGCAAAAGACTTCTCCCGAAGTCTCGGGCCTTGTCCACCAGCGTATTCTCTCTGTGCAATTTCTTCCACCTGAGGAAGGACAACTGCTCCCTCTCTGGGGAGTAGAGTGTGGGAGGAGCCCCAGCCAAGAAAGGGCCAGGGCCAGTTCACGTCCTCTACCGCATCTACCAGCAGAGACGTTACACATAGAAGGGATCCAGGGACAGCCAGTCTTGCTCCCATGATCAAACAAATTGTGGCCCATGAGCTCACTGAGAAGGTGCCGGTAAAAATGTGGGAAAAACAGCGCTCTCATTTCCTTCTCGCGGGAACACAAATTGGCAACTTATGTCAACACCCTAAAGAGGTGCATACCCTTTGGCCCATTAATTTCATTTCTAGAAATGTATCCTAAAGAAATAATTAAGAATCCTTGAGAGGTTTTATCTATGAGGACATTTGCTAGAAAATCTGGAACTAACGTAAGCATGTAACAACGGAACTGATTAAATAATGTATATATGTGTCCATCAGATAAAATCTTATGTAGCTATTTAAAGCAATGACATGTGGAAGAAACAGTCAGTGGTCTGGGAAATGTTTAGGATGTAGTAAGTGAAAATTCAAGCTACAAAATGAGATCGTTTTCTTTTTGCTTCTCTGATTTGTTGAATTTTCTTCAAGAAACATGTGTTTTGTTTATAAACAAACAACAACAACAAAAAACCCTGACCATTGAAATGTCATTTAAAAAAAGCAAAACCAAGAAGCTGACAGGAGGGGTAAATCTGTTCCTGAAACCACACAGAAGGAAGACACTAGGCAGAGCTGCAGATCAGAGGCCACCACAGGGTGGCAGATCTCTTCCCAGGAGCCCCGTGGCTCGGCTCAGAGCACAGGGGCCTTACAAGTTTCCATCGGCTGGTAAAGCAAAGGGGCCAGAAAATAGTTCAATTCCTATCCCTTCCCGAAGCATTTGCTAAGATCCAAAACTGTAACAGATCGAATCCCCGCCTGTTTGTGGAGGAGGCAAGGACAGCACATGGGAAGTCCTTGGAGAGACTACCCATGAGAAGCCAGGAGGCAGGAACCCGGAGGGGGCAGGGGGCTTTCAGGGTCCTTGGGTAGGAGCTGGGCGGGGGCTGGACAGGGGCTGGATGGGGAAGGAGCTGAGGATATGGCTTCACGAGGCAGAGATGTGAGCAGAGCATTCCCAGCCCCAGGGTGCTAGAAAGCACAGCCTGGTTAAGTGGTCTGGTAGCTGGGGCATCCAAGAGCCTCCCGGCCAAGGAGGCGGACGGTTTGAAAGGTTTAGAAGGTTTGAACCAGGGGAATGACTGGGTCAGAGCTGTGCTGCAGGAACACTGCTGTGTGGATGACCGAAAGGTTTTTCCCAAGCTGGGAGGTGCAAGTGGGATGGGCAGACCGGCGGCTCTGGATGTGGGGTATGAGGAATGGGACAGGGCGCAAATTCTAATTTACTGAGTGGCACTAAGTGCTGCTGTTAAACCCATTACCTCTTCTAAGACTGAGATCGATCCAGTAAAAATCTCTAAATCTAATCCTTAGAATAATCCAGTAAGAATCTCTGATTTCTCATTGTTTACAGAAGAGAAAAACTAGGTTCAGAGAGGTCAAGTAACTGACTCACGATCGCACAGTTGACACTTTACACAACCAGCGCTGAATCTGGCTCGTCTGCCTCAGAAGCCCCAGCACCAGGCCATGGCGTGGGTGTGAGGTGGGGGCCTGACCGCCTCCAGCTCGGACTGCTGGTCTCCGTTTTCAGTCTGCTTCGTACCACGGCAAATTAAAATACGAACACAGATGCCAAAATAGTATCCAGATCTGGAATTTCCATGATTGAAGCTGCAGCCTGTCTGGAGATGGGGAGCTGACGGTTTTTTTTTTTTTGGTTGTGGGCTAAGGTGTGAAAGTGTCTGTTCTGCAGGAGTCTGCCTCGACCTCCTGGTCCCACACACGCTTACTGACTCCCTTCCACGCACTAGGAAACGTCTGGCCTTCGCTAACCCACTGTGAATTCGATCCCTTTAATCACAGAAACTAAATCAACAAGCTTGATTAAACTGTCAAAGATCAAAGACTCAGAAACTTTAAAAGGAGCTGTGAAATGGGCCGATTTGATAAAATCATTTTGATACTGAAGAAAAAAGGTAATTTTCCAGGGGTTCCCCAATAGAAGGAAGGAAGGACAGAAGGAAGGAAGGAAAGGACAGAGAGAGAGAGAGAGAGAGAGAGAGAGAGAGAGAGAGAGAGGGAAAGGAAGGAATGAGGGAGGGAGGGAGGAAAGAGGGAAGGAAGGAAGGAAGGGAGGAAGGAAGGGAGGAAGGAAGGAAGACAGACAGACAGACAGACAGACATCCTTATGTGAATATCTTAACGTTCCCTGCAGGTGAGGAGGAACAACAGGCGGCTGCTGCTTTTGAAACGGGGCATCCCGAGCCCGGCCCTGAGCATGATGCTCTCGCGACAGTCACCAGTCGCAAACCCAGCCAGGCGGCCTTCTCCCGCAGGCCAGGTCTGGCAGGAGACGCTCCATTCTCCCTTCAGAAAGAGATGCCCGGGCAGCATCTTTGCCTTTTCTCTGCTTTCTAATTTTGAGCAAGTCAGGCTTCAAAGGAGGCCGAGCTATAGACGAACTTGACCACCTCGCTCCATTTATCCAGAGAAATGTTATCTGTCTTTTTTTGTTGTTGTTGTTGGGCTGAAGCAGCGGAGGTATGGAATAAAGCCACACCACAGCATCTATTACAATTATTTGCCGATGGTCACACGGACACCCTGAAAGCTCCCGTTTCAGACGCTTTGAAAAATCGGCAGCACAAATGAATAAGGGCTGGAGAAGGGGCCCTGCTCAGTCATATTAGAGACGGACCCTCCACTCACCATGGTGACCTCTCCACAGGTCGGCCCCACATCCTCTATTTGCAATTCAAACCCAAGGCGTGAGCACAGAGGGCAAGACGGGGTTCTTGATTATATCTGCGAGGTCACCATTGCTATGCAGAGTTAGAGGAGGCCAGGTGGCAACCCAGTACATTTGAAAATTGGGTCTTTGTTGGGAATTGCCTCCGTTTCATAGCAGAAACCAAACTGGAGGTGTCTGTAGTACACATATATCTGGGAAGCCACACAGATACATATTGCCATGTAGAAGGGAGGAGGCCGAGGGGAGGGGAACAAAAAAGCCACGAAAATATTTTCTACTGCGGTGAGAGAGGTCGGACGGAGCCAGATCCTAAGTGAGCTCAAGATCAGGGTGCTGCGGGGCACTGCGGGAGGCCAAGTCCCACCCACGCCCACCACGGCTGGACTTTTAGCTACAAAGGAGCTCCCCCAGAACCACTGCAAAGTATCAGGTCTGGAGAGATCTGTAAGACCGAAGGGGGGAAAGTGAAAATTGAACAGGGTGCACTAATGGATCTGTCAACAATCCGATGGTGACAAGCCACATTTCTATAAAATGCCTTCGCCATTCGTGTCACCTGAAATGTCCTGACACTCTCTGTAGGACGTTATCTCCTGAAGCTGTTCTTGAACACGACTGGCAGGGGGACGAGGACACAGGGAGGAGAAACTCAGCTTCCGAAGCCGAGGGAGATGGCGTGGAAGCAAAGTGATCTAGACCGTTTAAGGGAACCTTCGAACGGCATCGTCAAAAAGCCTGAGCTTAACTGGTGATTTGCGGAAATGTTACATATCACGAAAAGGGGATTTTGGTGAGGCTGCGTGCAGGCACGGTGGGAGGCAGGGCCTGTGGGGGGGGGCGGTGGGCCCTTCCTCTGCTTATCTCAAGAACATTCGAACACCAGCCAGAGCCTTGGATCTAGCCATCGAGAAGGGAAAATCTGGTGAGAGAATTCCTCCCTCCCCGCCACTCCATTTAACATCAGCCATCCCGTTCGGCTACATGTGACTGGGATAGGGGATAAAAAGGTATATTTAGAGACATAAATAGCATCCAAGCAAAGCATCCCACCTACTGGTCTCGGGCAGGGCGTGGCAGACCAGTTAAGGTCTATCTGGGTTTACGTTACAGGATTTTTTATCGTAGGACCTGAACCTCAGCTGTTAAAAATTCACTTTTGGCTAAAACTAAGAATTGAAATACTTAGAGCAAATTATTCTGCAATTAAAAGAAAAGAATCAACTCCTTTGACCACTTCACATTAATTAGAGGTCCTTTCTGGCTTCAAAAAATTACAACTGCTTTCAGCTTTTTAAAAACTGCCGTGATAGACAAAGGCTCTTGTTAGAGGGGCACATTCGGGGTGTGGGGCAAGGCAGGAAGTGATCCCAAACATCTTTTTGCAAACCAAACACCTGTTTCGGGAAGGCAGCACGGAACACTGCAGCAGCAGGTAGGGGCACAGATGCTGGGAGTGGATGGATCTGGAATCCAATCTTGGCTCAAACAGTGTGACCTGTGGCCAAAGGACTTTGACTTTCCCTGTGAACCATAGTCTCCATACACAAGAACGGGAATGACCGCCCCCAGGGAGGTTCTAAGAATTAAAGGCAAAGCTCCTATAGCCTGGACCACCCTTAATGAAGGGTGGGAACAATAATGACAATGGGGACATTCACGACAATGTGGAAAATGCCCCTCTGTTCTATATATCTCCACCCCCCATCTCCCCCTGCCCCCCTGCCCCCCACTCCCAGTGCAAGTATTGAGAAGCAGGCAGGGGGCTCTTAGCCCAGATGCAGCCTGGATGATTTCCTACGATCTTACTGGTGGCCCAAGAAGACAGTCAGAGCCGCTTCCTGCCCCTCGAGTGTCTCAACATGAATTGCTGGGCTCCTCTCGGTCAAAAACACCCCCGTGAGGATGGCCCACAGTGTCCTCCTTAAACCGGCCCTGGGAGCCCTGTGTCCACATGGCGGCCTCGTGCATGCCGGGGCGGGGTAGTCACCTCCCTGGAGATGCTTCTTGGTTTTGGTTTCGACCAGCCCCAGGGCAGAGGAGCGGTGCGGCAGGGACTGGTGTTCAGATGGGGAGGCCGGGCCAGAGCCAGTTTCTACAGACCCCGTGGCCCCTGCGCCCGGGGTGGCGGAGGGCAAGGGACAGACGGCCAAGGGTAACTGAACTTGCCTGCCTTTGTGGGTTTAAGCCAGAGTCTTAATGTTATTTGAAGACAGTTTTTTTGTCTGTGAATATTTAGAACAGTGTGAAAACTCCCGGACAGCTGGGAATGCATTTTGAAGTGTGCTAACAACACCGTATCAAAGTCCTCTGTTGATCACATCAGACTTTCTGTGGCCACGCATTTCATACGCGGTGCTTATACATTTTGAATAAGAACTTCAAGTACCTTTTGCTTCAAGCGGTTTTTCACCTCTTTTATTCCCATTTTTGCATGATCTTTTGCCTGCATGAAAAATTAATTTAAGTTAAGATTCCCTTTCTGTTTCCAGCAGGGACTATGCTTGATTTCAGTCCGTCGCCAATCACCTTCTCTGATGACTAGAAAAAGGAAGGAAAAATGGGATCATCAAGTTGAAAACATAATGGCTATGAAAACAAATACAATGTTAAAAGGTTAAAAAAAAAATCCCTTAAAGAGGCTACAGAGATTTTATTTTCTGCATTTCTGATGGCACAGATTTTCCCCCTCCTTTCCGAAGCCCTTCTGCTCTCTACAATTATTTATCTCAGCAGCCTGGTGACAGCTCCCAGTAAGACTAGAGCAGCAGCTTTGCAGGCTGCAAGATTCAGGAGACCCACCTATGACGTTTCACTAGGGCAGGGCCTCGGGACCAGTTTTCTGCCCTGGCTGAGTGGCCGGGCCAGACACGTCTCTCGGCTTCTCCAGTGCCGCTTCCCAAACCTCATGGGGCAGATACCCTGGCTTTTATTTTGTCATTTCGGACCTGTGTGGTTCTGCTGGCAGCCACCCACCCCATGGAAATAACTACAATGTAAGCACAGAAAGGACTAACAAAATTAAAAATGGAAATAAAACAAAACCGCCCCAGTTAAGTGGCTCGGAGTCAAATTAGCAAGGAAGAGACATCATGAGAAAAAAAAAATACTTGAGGCTTGTAAAAGATGGAGCATCGGGAGCTGACGTGCTCTCTTATTTTCACTCTGCCGTGGGCACAAGTTTCACAGACAATGCATTTCCTATAGGGCAATGATGAGAGA
This sequence comes from Eonycteris spelaea, assembly GCA_003508835.1. NCBI lineage: Eukaryota > Metazoa > Chordata > Mammalia > Chiroptera > Pteropodidae > Eonycteris > Eonycteris spelaea. The sequence continues at coordinate 6,722,850 of PUFA01000093.1, read as the reverse complement.
GATGATGAATTTGGGACAAAAATTAGGGGGTGTGTCCCAACATGAACATGCTTCAGTAACCTGCAAAGGAGCTGCTTTATTTGGACATCATAACGGGGGTACACACAGGAAACGTTTGTCAGAACACCCGCGAGAACATACCGCCCCCCACCCCCCAAGGTCTTAGGGGCACAGACACGGAGCAGCAGAATTCTGCCCACCGGTCTACATTTTAAAAGCTAAAACCAGTAGCCTCCCAGTCCCCCCGCAGCAATTGTAGGCAGAAACACTTTAAATTAAAAATGTCACTGACCTGGTCATAAAACATCAACGCTAAATAATTCTAAGAGCACTGAGAGCTTTAGGAAACAGCAATGGCAGCTCTGAGTCATCTCTGCATACAGGACCAGGCATGTTTAAGAGCCTCGTCATGCTAAGGAACAGACCTGTGTGGGTCCTGAGACCAAGACCAGTACTTACAAACTTATAGACGGTCTTCATGGCCGGGTTTGCTTTCGTTTTCATAGTATTCAGAATTGCTCCACTTCCTTTCTATAATAAAAATGTCAATTAGCAATTTGGACGGAAGATATAGCAGGCCAACACCAACAAAGGCCGCTTCTCTTTAATCAAGTTAAGCAACACTTCGAGAGTGTGTAACTTAATTAGAGGAACAGGCCTCGATGGTAACTGGTCTCAGGCAATTAGTTATGGCCATGGCAGAATCACCATGGGTGGGTGTGGGGGGTGGTGTTGGGGATAAGGATGGTGATAACCAGCTGGGGGGCGGGCGCGGCTCTAGGCTCGGTATTTTGCTTGGCACCTGTCCACTGCCTGCAAGAAGAGGCCCTCTCTGAGGCAAGGCTTTCTTCGCAATAATCTACGGCTTCTAGTCACCTCAGAGAGCATCCAGGTAAGTTTCATGAGGATGGACTATAGCTAACACCAAGCCGGGGCAGACACTTGGGGGCCTGACCAGCCAGGACTAGCCGGCTGCTCTGGAAATGTGCGCCCCGTGGCCAGGCGCCTTCCTTCCCTCACCCTGGTGTTCTGTGTTGTTTTTAAATCAGTCTGGTAGGCTGCCTTCCTTAACTTCTGTATCTTGAGAAAAGGGAAGAATGAACAGCCATAAGTGCTAATTACGGCTTTAGCATAAATCCAACATACCGATTTCTCGATTTCTCGGCCCGGTTTCTTTAGGAGAGCAGGAGAGGAAGAGGGAGAGAAGTGGGCCAGGCTTTCCCAGTCCCCAGAGGAGCCAATGCATGCATAAGCCCAGACACTCTGGGGGGCGGGGCTCACAGAGTGAGCGCCCCATGTGAGGCTCTGAAGGGGCCGAGCCGCAGGAGGGCCGCTTTCTGCCTCAAGGACCTCCAGTCCACGTGGTGCACCAGGGTCCACAGCTACATCAGAGCTGTACCGGCTGTGTGCACTAGTGTGGAGGCGGCTCGTCATTCGGAAGGTCAGAGGAGGCTTTAGAGGATGAACCCTCTGGCCTGGTCTGTGAAGGATGAGTAGGAGTTTTAGCAGGGGGATGGTGGATAGGAAGGGGAAGAACATCCTAGGGATAGGAAATAGCACATAAAAAGTGCACAAGCTGAAAAGCCACAGCGTGCCTGTGAATAACGAGTGACCAGTGTACCATGGGAGGAATGACGAGCCGGGCTGAGAGGCCAGATGGGGTCAGCTCACGAAGGGCCAGGCTAAGGAGTCTACACTCTGGAGGGTTTTAATCAACTGCTTCACATAATCGGATGTGTAGTGGTGTGGAAAGATAATTCCAGCTGGTTTGAACAGACTGGATCCAGTGGGTACATAAAAGAATGAGATGTAGTATTATAGTTATTGGGATTAACTTTTAGCACAATTTTTTTTTAACTGCCCATATTAGAAAATTTGAGCTTTAATTAAAAACATTACAATTTGACCTAGAAAGCACTCTGTGTTGTAGGACAATATGAAATTTTCACCTACTCATTTATTCCACACTGCTTTCCAAAATTACTCAGTATTCTATTTCAATGGTCCTTTGGAGTAGTAAAACTCTCTTTATCAATCAATCAACAGGTCCTTATTGCTTGTCTACGATTTGCCAAGTGCCATGTTTGGTCATCCAAGAAGAACAAAAGAAGTCTTTCACTGAGGAACTGCTTACTCTCGGCCAACTGCAGCCACTTCCAAGGGACCCGCCTTGGCAGCACTGCACTTGGCCCGCGAGCAGGAGAGAACACTTATCACATTATGCTGGAGTTGCCTGTTTACGTGCCTGCCTTCCCAACAAGACGGGGAGCTCCCCAGCGCAGGGCCTGTGTCTGCTCCCCACTGTACCCCCAGGCCCCAGCATGGCGCCCGGCGCATAGGCCTTCCGCACGTGCTCACTGATAAACCCGCGTAGGAGAAAGGCAAGAATCTGAATTCTGCAGTGGCTTCTGAAGCCCTAAACACCTAGCTTCCTATGCAACAGGACACTGTTCACAACAGTGAGGGGATGCAAAACTCTCAGTGACGTGTTCTCCATCTTCCCAGGAGGCTTGGCTGTGAAAAAACTGCAGAGGGGCAAGGGACACATTTCTGGTTTTCCCATGAAGATGTCCCAATTGCACTGGCCCTAAAAGGAGACACCCAGAAATGCTTTACTATGGCAACATCCATTTGACAGGCCTTGGCCAGCTTCCTGAGGTGAGGAAGCTTCTCCTGGCTCTCGCCCTCGCCAGGCATGGTTTGGACAGTCTCGTCCTGCTAGCCTCCACCTGGCTTCGCAAACAAAAGCATCTTCAGCTGAGAGAACAAAGCGCCCCAGGCCGAATGACAGCCTTGCGGGTGGCAGGGGCAGCGGAGGGCTGCCAGGAGGCTAAGCAGGGGCCCAGGGGCTCCGAGGGGGGTGCACACTTACCCGGACGGTGGAGAGCCACTGATGGTACAGTTTGTCGCTGCCTGGGGAGAGAGGAGTCAGAGAAGCTGTCATCTATCGGGAGTTCCTCCGATCGCTTCCAGCACGAGGACTTGGCAAAGCACGCGGAGGCTCCCACGCCCCACCCCCTGAAGGAAGTGGCAGCCAGTTGCCCCCACGGCTTTCTTTCAGACAGGGATCTGGTCCTCCCAGGGCCCTGAGTACACACCTACACCTTCTCGTTGCCTACTGGACGGAGGGCAGACCCCTGCGCAGCCCTGCTTCACTTCTGTCTCGTTCCGGCACCGCCCACCCTTTGCCTCTCCATCCTGGGCCACGGAGGCTCTGACCTTGAGGACCTACCTCGGGCTCCCTGACCACGTGCCCTCAGGCCTCCGCTCCCTCGTAAATGCTGTTCCCCTGGCCTGGCCTGGCCACCGCTCCCTACTCTCCCTGCTGAGCACGCAAGGGCCAGCTCACAGGTCACTTCCTCTGCCAGCTCCTCCTCGGCCTCCTCTGAGCAGTGCTCCAATGTAAGAAGCACTCGATCACAGGTCCCTAGCCCCTGAAATCCTGGGTGCCACCCCAGGGCAGGAAACACGGGGCCGCGTGTCCCAGCGTACACACACCGTTGGACACACACTCAGCACTCGGCACTCGGCACGCCTGAGTAGTGACAGAGAAGGAGCGAGGAGGCGTTGTTGGGGAACACGTTCATTTTAAGTGGTGGGATAAGAGGGTCTGATCAGTAAACAGCTTTCCTAGATGCTCCGAGTGACCTGACTTAGCAACACATAAAGCCCGTCTCCTCAGGACGAACAGTCCGCTGCTAGAGTCCGCTCTGCCTGCCCGGCCCCTTCATGAAGCCCTGTTCCACCGTGAGCATTCTTAGAGCCCTGTTCTAACTGCACAAAACCCCGTTTCTACTCCTTCTCCCTGGGTGTAATGTGCATTTGTCTTGAGTGCTGCATCTCTTCTTCCTGCCAGTCTAAAGCCCCCTGAGGGCAGAACCGGGTCCTCTATTTCTTCCTCCCCTGGGCTCTGGCCACTGCAGCTACTAAGGAAAGGCCTGCCAATGGTCCACTATCACTGTCCACTATCCCTGTCCACAGACGCGCACGCTGGTCGTATGCAGCCATCGTGCTCTTCACGCAGCGTGGCCTGGTCGGGCCCGTAGAAGGGGTTTCGTAGGTGAGATTCTGTCCGGCTCTGGGTGTACGGCCCGCCCATCCGAGTGTCAGCATAGTCCAGACAAGGCACATGCTCGGCAATAAGAGGGGCCAGCAGCACGATTCTTATTGCTTTTCATTTAGTTTTTACTTTGCTGCCAAAGACTGAGGCTCTGGGACTTGGAGGGAAGGCCGGATGGGGATGCAGGAGGCAGAGTCAGCCACTAACGCCTCTCTGGGCCTCAGCTGTGTCCTCTGAAAAAGGAGGGGATGATCCCTCCAGATCCAAAGGCGCGTGGCAATGATTTTCACATCTTAGAGACATTTACTGAGCAGCGATCCTGTGCTGGGGTCTGTCCCGGGTGACTGCCCAACCCTTTCCCCGTGGACTCTGACTTAATCGCAGCAGGACTCCTGGGAGGCAGGCAGTTACTCTCAGTGCCTAGACAGGAACACTTTGGTTGAAAGAGGTGAAGTGACGAGACCAAGCTCTCCCTGCTAGTAAGGAGGCAGTGTCCCGATCCGAATCCAGGTCACCTCCTGGGTTTTCCACCGTACCATGCTGGCCACTACGTTCCACTAGACTTTGCTTCCTACCCCCATGAAGCAACTGACCCCAGGACAGAGGACTGCAGGTGGGACCATGTACATCTCCTCAGAAAGTAAAAAGGAATTCTTAAACCATTTCCAGGCCCGGGTTGAAATCAGTTTCTCCTGAATCCCCACTGAAGGAAAAAAGAAGTCACTGCCACTCCTTGCCAAAGCCACCCTAATCCCGCCTACCAGCCCACAGCACAGGGAAAAAGAATAAAATAAAATGAAGCGCCTCTCACCCGCATACTCGCCCATGTTGATCTCTTCTTCAAAAACGTCACTGAAACCCTCACCGGAGTTGAGAAGGTCTAGTCTACCGTCGATGAACTACGGAGAGAAAGCATGAAAGCATAACAGCGTCCACACAGAGACCAGGAAAAACCCCGTTCACCGGGCACCCTGGCCAATGAGCAAAGAACCACCAGGCTTCCCGTGACAGGAAAGGGCCTTTGGAATTGGAAGGGTCAAAAAGGCGAGTTTCCGAAAACCGGATGCGTGTTTATGACAACGTGTCAAACCGCGTGGCACGTTTGCAAGGGTCTATCTGGCTGCTGACCTCCCTCCTCACCCAATCCGCCTCCGCAGACCCTGGGCCGCTTCGGGCTGAGGCCCGAGCCCCGCCCACACCCACGTCCTCGGCCCCCTGCCCCGGAGCCCAGACGCCGGCCACACACCTGCTTGAAGAGCTGCAGCTGCGTGGCGTTCTGCAGGAACTGCCTCATGGCTCCAGAGCGGTAGTGGGACACGAAGGCCTCCTCACAGAAGGTGATCGGCTCCTCCTGGCAAACAGAGAGTGGAGAGGATGGACAGAGGGAAGGTGTGAGCATGGGCGGTTCTTAACTGGGTTCGGGGGGCGTCTACATCGGCCAATTAGATGAGCGAGATCCTCCTTTACCGGGTGAAGTGGCTGTTATCACTGATGGCACCCTATCCTCTGGAGGAGGAAGCTGTGCCAGGGAGGAAGTTATCCCCCAAAGTCACAGAGCCAAAGGCCCGAATCCAAACCTTCCACATCCCGACAGCCCTCAGATGCTTCCAACCTCTTCCCTTTTAGGAGCGGAGCCCTTTCTTCAGGTAGCGCCTTATGCAGAAAGAGCCCTGCTACATACGACAGCCAGCTACCCCGTGGGAGCTGGGGGAAGGGTGGTGGCTGGGCTCTCCGTGCCTGAGGGCCCTCCCTCCCCGGCCCCCACGCCCAGGACCTTTGCGGTCCCTAAGGCACCGGCTGTGGAATACAGTTTGAAAATCATTTACACGGCGATCTTAGCCAATAGTAAATTAAAATTGTAAAGTAATTATTTATGTGAAAAAGCAGGGATGATCAAAAATAAAATTTACCATCCAATTTTGCATATGTGCTGTTTGATAAGGACGTTTCCTTTTACCAAACTGTATTTTATGAGTCAAGAAAATGACAACCTAAGTTAAAAAACATCGCATCTTGTAGTCGACTCCTCAATCCTTCTTTGAAGGCACCTGGGGCGGTCATCTACGCAGACGAGTGTTCAGTTTGGGTGGTGTATTCTCGATTTTGAGAGCTCAGACTTTTACATCTTGAACTGAAGTAAAGGTACCCCGCCCTTACCAGACTTGGTGGCGAACACAGAGATGTTGGAAGCTCCACTTTTATCCCGTTTTAATGAATTACGTGAGTGTTAAATTTACTGTCTAGCTGCTGTAAATCCCAAAAGTTCCTCCTGCTTAAATTGAGCCAATATTAGCTCAGCGCCTGGGCAGACTTACTGCACAAGGGCTGCAAGCATGACCCAAAAAAGTCAGGGTGAGGGCAGTATTTATTTTTATACAGTTACCCTCTGCCTAGTTTTACAAAGGGTCTGAGGCAGCTTACGTGAAACCCTCAAAGAAAGAAAAATATCAGAAGTGGAAAAGACATAAATATATAAAATATAATTATGTGAGAAAAGAGTATCTAGATATGCAGGCTTTGTATGATTTCTAAAATTAAGTTATAAAATTAGCTCTGAGCTTCCTGGCTGCTGAAGCAAGAAGGAAAACAGTGTGAGCTTTATGGCGTGAGGAACAAAAGCATACCCGCTCCTCAGGAAAAAGAATCTGCCTGCCATTTATTACTTTGAACGGATTCACACCTTCCTTGCTGAACAGCTGAGGGATCAGCTAGTGACCGCGAGAAGCCCCACGAGAACGCCACTCCCGTGGCCTGCACTTTTGCTTCTGACCCTTGGGACCACGGCAGGACAATTCGTTCTCTCCCAGGTGGTGTCTCCTCTGTGAGCACAGTGGAGCTCACACACCAAATGACTCTGCTGCCAAACATCGTCGGCTCAGGCGTCCTTTGTGAGCTCCAAACCCATGTCACCATCCCGCCTAGATGGCCTACTAGCCCTTCAAACTCAAAATGGCCCGAACCCCTAATCGCTGCCCCATTTGGACTGTACCCTGAGTCTTTCCCTCCCTCTCTTTCCTTCCTTCCTTCCCTGATCGTTATCCACAGCTACCCACGGTAGAGTCCTGTCAGACTTCCTAAGTCTCTCCCACTTCACCAGTGAAATGTCCCACGTGTGTCCCTGCTCTCCCTCCCCGTTCTCTGGCACAGACCTGACCATGGTGGTGGAGGTTTAACGCTATGTCCCTCTCCTGTGTCGTTGCTCCCAGTTACTCCAATTCTTCTGGGCAGAGTAATTCTAAGACGCAAGCTGCATCACGTCACAGGCCTGCTCGAGAATTCTGACTGCAGAGATGTTACACTGGAGTGATTAAGGTCTGCTTCTCCCACTAGACTATCTGCTCCATGTAAGCAGGAACGGTGCCTGTTTGGCTTAACGTTGAACGCCTAGCAGCACGTATGGCACGTGCATGGGTCCTGGGCGAGAGAGGAAAGAAAGAGTCCTAGCTCCTTAACTGGGCGAACAAACCCTCCCTAAGCCGATCCTGGCTTTCTCTTCCAAGGTCCTCTGGTGTCCCTTTATGCTGCTGCCCCGCACACCTCAGGCTCCAAATGCATCTCCTAGTCACATGCCATGTCCTGTCCCACGCTCATCCTTGCTTTTGCCAGTTCTATTCCTTCCATGTGGACTACCTTCCTCTTAAGCACAGGCCTTTTTGCTGCAGTCATTCACCCCTGCTTGATGTTCCCACAGTACCTTATACACCCTTGGGTGCTAGGTAATCTCCACTGGTGTCCCCCGTGACCAGGAGCTCGAGAGGGCACATTCGCTGGGGACAGCACAGGGCCCAGCCCCCACTCAGAAGCTCAGGGATATTGGTTAAAGAACCACAGAATGAGCTTGACTCTGGTTCCCGTCACAGGAGCCCTGTGGTCTCAGGGTGGCTGAGACACTGCTCTCCTGACGGGTAAAGAGGTCTCAACACAATGCCCGGTGAGTGACACTTGTGTCCGGGGAGTTTAGAGCCGCTCAGAGGAAAAGCTCATTGAGCTGTTAGCATTCACTGCTGGCGTTCTGGCCCAGCACTGCCAGGAAGGAGAGTCTGCAAAAGGTCCAATAAATTCAAGAGAGTTGCAACCAGATCTGTATGTGAGGCTAGCCTGAGGCAGGATGTCGCTGCAGGAGAGCAGAAAGAATCTCATCTTTGGGGAGACATGAACATGTTGGGCCTGTTGTCTACTTACTGGAGGTGACATCCCCCTGGATCAGATGTCTGCACCAGAAAAACAGAAATGGGAAACAAGGCAATGGATACGGATGGGACAGATTCATGGGAAATGTGACAACCGGGGGCTTTTTCTGCAAAGAGGCTGAACGACAACATCGGCAGTGTCATGTAGACATGGACACAGGTACTACCACCCAGTTCAGTGCTACGGGGGTGGGGTGGGCTGCAAAATGCCCACAGCAGCCAGAAGAGAAAAAGGCCAATCCAGGGCACAGGACAGCGGAGCCTGGAACGGTGAGGAGGAGTTAGGTGAGCGGAATCCACCTGTTCAGGGCGGATTCTGTCCCAGTGCTGGAAGGCAGTGACACTGTCCCAGGAGTCCTGCATAAAGGTCTGACTGGCAACAGGCGCACAGGGCTCATTCCCCTGAAGCGACTCACCACCCAAGGGAACAACACCACCATCATCTCACCTGGCTTTACAGAATAAAGAGGCAAAGTAACTTGTCCAAAGTCCCAGAACCCATGAGTGGCAGAACTGGGGATCTGTGCCCCCACGGCCTCCGAGGCCCGGCTGTCGCCATCATGCACATGATCCACTCTGGACTCGGGTTTTTCCTGAGGACTCCGTGCTACCTGTCTGCCCCGCGGAACCTGCGGGGAGCAAGAGGGTCCTCCTCAAAGGTGGAGCCGCTCAGGTTCCCCGGCCGGACACGCAGAGCACCAGCCCCTCGGAGACAAACGTCTCCTGGGAGCGGGCAGGCCCTTCAGGAAGGCTCTTTTCGCCACAGGCCCACCCCAGGAGGCCAAGCCACCTACATCAGCTTGTCCACCCCCTTCCTGCGGTTGGAATGGCCGCCCCCACTCCACTCTCTGCAGTAGAGAGGAGTAGGCAAGGTGTCTCGTTAATTCCCTCCTTTGTAAGAAGTGCCGATTTAGTTCTCCCGTTCGGCTGATTAAACCTTTTGTCTACACTCTAGGCGCTGGGGCTACTGGCTGATAGGGACATTAATGCAGGGAACTCAGGCCGTGAGCTTTCAAGCTTAGATCCCATTAGCAGACTTTTCCGTCTGTGACCTGAGGACAGTTAAACAAAGCTGCTTAACCCTGTCAAGGACTTGGTTACAAGAAGATAAGTTTTACTCTTAAATTATTTTCTTGACATATGGAATCAACTGAAAATTTCATTATTAATGAGTCGATCCTTGTTAAAATGTTAAGCTGGTGACTCCAAAGGTTTTTAATATTTCCCCAAATAAACGGTTTCTACCCACAGCAGTACTGGTATAAAAATAAAAAACTGTCATCGGATTCTTCAGCAACGTCCCTTGTTCTGCTGATCCACACTTAAAGTACTGAATTCTTATTCCCATTCATAAATGTAATTTTTAGCAAAATTTTACATTTACTTTATGAGTCTAAGAAAGAAAGGAGATGTTCTCTCTTTCTGGGCCTTGCTTAAAATTAAAAAGACAATAATTTTGGAAGATTCATCCATCCATAACACATTTAAAAAACACCTACTATGTGCCAGGCTTTGTGTTAGGAGAATACAAAGATGAATAAAATATAGTTCCTCTGATTAACATCAATAATCCAGGGAGGGATGGGGAATGGATGAAGGTATAGAAGATACAAGAATGGCAGAATGTTATGTTTATAGCAGCATTGTTCACAACAACCGAGAGATGGCAGCAAACCAAGCGTCTGGAGATAAATGGATAAACAAAATAGAAGTACAACGAAATATTATTCAGCCTTAAAAAGGCAGGAATTTCTGGCACATGTTACAACACGGATGAGCCCTGAAGACATTCCGCTAAGTGAAATAAACCAGGAACAAAAGGACAAATACTGTCTGATTCCCCTATATCTGGAGTAGTCAGTTTCACAGACAGAAAGTAGAATGGTGGTTGCCAGTGGCTGGAGGGAGGCAGGATGAGAAGCTGTTGTTTGATGGGTACAGAGTTTTGGTTTTGCAAGATGATCAACACTCTGGGTGACAGCTGCCATTATTAAAAAATTTTTCTTCAACTTAAAAAAAGAATGACAGAAGGTTTATAACTGTGGAAGCTGGGCAATGGGGACATGGGCGTTCATTTATTTTGTAAGAATATGAAATTTTCTATAATGAAAGTCAAAAAGAAAAGCTTCTGTTATCAAGGAATCCTGTCTAGCGCAGGGAACAAATAACGACAGGAACAATGTGACAACTGGCACAGCAGAGGGTTCTGGCATTTTTAGTAAAGGCATCTTAAAAAAAAATTTTTTTTTTTTTGGTTGGAAAAATGATTTTATTTTCTTGTCCTAAAAATCTGTAATCTGGAATCCAAAAAAAAAATTTTTTTAAAGTTAGATCCACTTAATGTAACACAACATGGTGGAGAGAGGACATGTCTTGGAGTCAGAAAGCCCAGGACGTGAACCCTGATTCCGACCACAGATGACCACATGGCTATGGGATCTCAGGTGGCTTGTCGTTCCCCATCAGTGACAATTACTCGGCATTGGCCCAGCTCATAGGATTGCTTGGGAGAGTAAAACAGATTACAGCTACTAGGTATTCCACACGGGTCTTCTACAAATAGCTGGGGGTTTTGTTTGCTTGTTTGTTTGTTTGTTTGTTTTTGAGGGCAGAGACTGGGTGTTACCAGGGCTGGCGACATAATTTGGGGGACCTGGTACGAAATGAATATGCAGGAAAGAGGTGTTGTTAAGTAAAAAAGTGTCATACTAAGACATAAAGCTTTTTTCTTTCTTTCCTGGTCTCTTTCTAGACTTCACATGGTGTTTTTAAAATTTACTATTTAATGTCATTCTATGTAAAGAAAAATAAAATTTTAAATTATTAGCATGGATTTTACTGTTCAACTTTATATTGTGCAATGCCAGTTTTAAATGCTAACATATGTGGAATCATATTTTGTAACTCGTATATACATTTGTATTCTGTTCTTACCAGACAGTGGAAATGCTGCGCAGAACGAACTCACTGTGTTTATTTCAGTTCTCGACTAACGCGCTTTCTACTCACATTCTCTACCTTTGCCTTACTGATGAGAATGAAAAAAGAACTGTGGTTGCTCCATCTTTTCTTCTTCTATGGCACCATTTTCACAATAGATGGTTGGCTAATACAAGCAAGCGACATGAACAGGAATTCTGCCAGCTCTCTGCTCACTCGTGTTTCTTAGAACACCGCTGCCTTCCTTCTGCATGGAAGTGCGTTCTGGTTCTACCGCAAAATGGTGCCTCTTGGGTGGTCTGCGCCCCCACTTACTCAGTCGTGGACATCAACGCGTTTCCCTGGCAAGCCGGCTGGGTCTCCCTGACCTCCCGCTCGCCGTGGGTGCACTGGAACTCTGTGCCAGGGGCACCGAGAAGCTACACGCGCTTGGGGGATGGCAGGGCCATGGTGGACGCTCGTGTGTGCGAATCTTCTCTGCGCACGCTCCCGTCCCGTCAGCCCTCGCCAAGCGCAGGTTCAAAGGTAAAACTGTTAACGATTCCAAGACGGTGACAGCAGGGCATTAAGCTGAGCGCGGGGTGCCGTGAGCAGCAGGACACTTTTCTCCCCTCCCCCTTCACGGGATAAAGACTGGGCAGGGGCTCTGGCGCCTTACTGTTTGCATCAGACTCAGCAGCATACAACGGCTTCCGGCAACTCTGTGGGTCGATGAACGTGGGGTTTCTAAATTCTTGAGCACAACACAAGGGCTGTTTGTGACCTTCCCCAGATGGCCTTGCTTGCTTAATGCCTCCCATCCATCTCGTCCACCCAGCCATCCTGTTTCAGAGCTTCTGGACTGTCCACCGCTCCCTGAGCTCTTCACACACTCTCACCCCTCTGGCTTCGCTCCCGTGTTACTTCTTTGTGAGAACCTTACCTGGTGCCTCCAGGTGAAGAGGGCCCCAGTTCCTCCTTGAGAACGGTCCCTATACCAATACCACCTTTGTCCGTTAATCGCTGGCTCCCAGTGGGGAGGCTCTGACCCACTCCCAACGGCTGGCCAACAGCAGGCGTCAGCTGAGCCACTTCAGGAAGAGGCAGATGGGGGAGTGCGACACGTGGAGCTGGGTTCTAGTCTCAGCTGTGCCCGTGTAAGCAAGTGACTGCCCCTCTCAGATCCTTACTCTACGACCTGTAACATGGGGAGAACTACCTGCCTCAGAGGGCTGCTGGGGGTTAAGCAGGAATGAATTCGATAGTGTGGTTAGCATAGTACTCAACCTTGGTCATGAACTCAACCAAGTCCCCAGTGCCAGGTGGTTTCTAAAAGTCCCCAGGCAACTCCACTGCAGCCAAGTCAGAACCGCTGGTGTAGGTGGGAGTGACTAGCACGGCACCTAGACGCCAGGGGTCCCCAACCCCCGGGCCGTGGACCGGTACCAGTCTGTGGCCCGCTAGGAACCTGGCCGCACAGCTTCATCTAGTTGCAGCCGCTCCCCCGCCCCCCAGCACCAGCATCACCGCCTCAGCTCCACCTCGGATCGTGGGCCTTAGATTCTCGTAGGAGCGCCGGTCCCTGGTGCCAAAAAGGTTGAGGTCTGCTCTAGGCCAACCAGTACTCATTTTCTGAAAACTGAAGAATAAAGCAGCTGGGGAATTTGGCCCCGTGTATTACCAGCGGTCCCCAACGTGGTTGCATTTGGTTTAAACGTCTCCAGATTCCTAATACAACGTTCAAGTCATTGGCCCAAGTGCAGCACCGCCAAGAACCCTGAGCGTAAGTGTGAAGGGTGCTCCCCGAGCCTGCCCCCGGCAGCGGACTCTGCCTCACAGGCCCCGTGCACATCTCACGCGGAGCCCCCTGCTCGGGCCTCAGCGCCTCTCCCAGAGCGGTGCCCAAGGCCTGCTCCTCAAGGCGTCGGCTGTGTCGGCTGCCGCGGAACCAGGGGGAATTCCAGCCAACACGGAAAAGGCTTAGAGTGGCGTCTGGCCGGAGGACGCCATGCCCTTCCTGGAAGGCAGGGAGAGGGGTTCGAGTACAGCAACTGCAGGTCAGCCAGGAGCAACGGGAGTTTAGGGAAAAGGGAGTCAATGACAGCTGAGCACTTGCTTCAGACCAAAGTGTACTCTATGCTCTCCGAGTCCTCGGCCGAACTCCACGTTCAAACACGTCTCCCATTTTACAGATGAGGAAAGGAGTCCCATACAGGTGAAGCGCTTTGCCCAAGGTCCCAGAGCTGGTGGGTCTGAATGACCCCCAAGTCCAGTCATACTCTCCCCACACCCTTGGAGGCATAACGTGATACACGCCCAAGGGCCACCAGCGTGGACTTAGGAAGGTGGTTGCTGCACGGTCGCAGTCAGATGGCTCTGGCTCAACTGAGCCAAGCCAGGTTTTGGAGTGACAGGACCAAGAGAGCCCTCTGAACCACTGATGTGGCGGCCCAGGCAAGCTGGGGACAGGCTCCCAGTCTGGGTCCCTGTCACTGTAACAAGCCCTAAATGAAGAATCAATGTGTTATTGTGAAGCTGGCTCACTGTTCGGATGATTTAAGTCAGGGGAAACGTGGGTCCCCGACAAAAGCTACCGTGATGATTTGCAGGGGCAGGACGGCCGGGCGAACCGTATTTGCCCGTTCTGACCCGCCGCTCCGGTATTGACAGAAGCCCCCACACACGCGCGCTAGATTACAGTAAAGACATTCAAATCACAGGCGCGTGGGCCCACGCCTCAGCCCCTCTGCACCAGCGGCTCCTTCCCTCTGCATTAACCGAGACAAACAGGGAGAAGTCAGGAAATTCTGATTAACGCAGGAATGGCAGACGAGTGGGGAGGCCTGCGGACGCGGAGGAGACACAATGAGGTGGGCCTTCATGCATACTAGCTTAAGATTTTCTTTCCATGAGAAATGCAGATGGGAGTCGGCTCTGTACGGAACGCAGGTGCGTGATTAAAAACAGCAGCCGCTCACCGAGCACCGGCTCTGCACTGGGTGGTTTTACATGCAATCATCTCACTTGTTCTTCACGGCAACCCGCGAGGCAGGTGGTGTCAGGGTCTCCATTTTACAGACCAGGAAACCGAGGCTCCGAAAGGTGAGGTCACCTGCCTCAGGTTGCAGGGCTGGTCAGTGACAGAGCAAGTTTGCAGCGGTCCAACTGGCCCCGGGGCTCCTGTAACACAATGTTCTTTCTCTGTGATTAAAAGAAATGATCACACATTTCAGCCGTCACCAGGGCTGCTCCAGCCATTCAAAGCGATGGATCGTACGGCGGTGACAAGGACAGGGGGCGCTTTGGAGGAAACGGGTGTGCGTTCTGGCTGCACTACGTGCTTGCAAAAGCCATCTCACCTCTGGGAGCCTGTTTTCTCGCTGATGGATACGCCTGGAAATAATAACCCCGCCTCGTGCCCCTCGCATTCGGTACCATCACGCGGGCACGTCCCAGGTGTGGCGGCTGACGCGGGCGAGACGGGACCGCCCCCAGCACGGAAACCACACAGACACGCTGAGCTCAGTATCGATCGCCTCCCGCCTCAGCCACCTCGGCCACACCGTCACGAGAGCCAGACTCTGGGTTTTAACGTCAGGACTCTTGCACGTCAAAGTCCCAAGAAAGGAAGTAGCAAACTGACCAAGGTGAGGATTTCAGCCTCCTGAGAGGAAAGAGCAGGCAGTATGTAGGAGAGGGTGGGTTTTGAGGGCCTGGTGGACCCCTGGGAGAAGCAAGAATCAACCTGAAGAGTGATTGGCGGGAGAACCAACATTGGCCGGGCAAGAGGAATACGGGACCCAAAGGCTGAAGGACACGTAGATAAAACTGGAAGCACAACCTAGTCAGGAGGGAGGAGAGATCCCAGCCCCCTGCATTAAGCGAGAAGATGGACAGACGGCACTGAAGACGCGCTGCCCCCCACTGCTTGGTGCCAAGGCCCTCAGGGGCTCCCCCGCAGCGCTGTGCACACACTGACTTCTCGAGCCCGCTTACTGGTTCACTTATTCACGCTCGCCCCTCTCCTGAGTGTCTCCTACTCAGGGCCGATCTCCAGTGCCTGGGAGGCTTCGGCAGCAAGATCTTCGGGACGGACAAACGCCAGCGTCGTGAGAGGGGAAAGAGACAAGAAGCAGAGTCAAAACCCCCGACTTGGCCTCGATTCCTTTTCCGTGTCCAGGCCTCAGTTGCTGCATCTGTCAAGGTGGAAGGTGCTGAGCTCGGACATCTTCCAGGTGCTCCCTAATGCTAACATGCATCGTTCCAGGCACAGAGAGGGCCTTTCTCTACAAGGTCTCCGGCCCGTCCCAGAGGAATGTGTCCCGACGCACGGGCCCTCGGTGCAGAGTTGGGAACCGAGGATGCACTCGGGAGGGGGGACAGCTCTGCCACTTACGTGCCTGGAACATGGCGGAGGCCCCAGACCCTCTAACCATTTTCGTATTCATACAATGGGGGAGATACTTCCTCCCTCCCAGGGTTGTGTGGGGATCAGCAGGTGATGCACGTAGCGTACGTAGCTCAGGACTTGACCCCTAGAGAGGCTAAAGACTGTCAGTCTTTTACCCCGAATAGTGGCAGTTCTGTCCAAAGCGTGCCTGCGGTGATTTACTTCAAGCAGCCCGTTTCAGGGCGCATGGCATGTACTACCTGACCAGGACACGCGTTGGATCAGCGCAGTCGAAACCGTGACTCACAGAAGAGAGGAAAGGGGCCACCATGAAGAAGCTGCCGTCTGCGGAGCCCCTGCCAGGCGGGGACGCAGCAGGCACGTGACAGCTGTGGGGTCTGCGCCATGACCCCACCGAGAGGCTCTTTAGCCTCATCCTATAGACGGAGGGGACGTGCCTGGTCCAAGGCCACGGAGCTGTGCGCAAAGTCAGTTCTGTCTGACCCTATAGCCCAGGCTGGGCAGTCTGAGCATGCTCAGTTGCCTAAACACATTTATCTCTGGGTTTCTAGGGAATTCAAGAAAGAGCAGTTAATTTCCCTCAAACATATCCTTTTCCACATACTGAACCTCTGGCCCAAGGAATCCAGTTTTAGATGGGGATCATGTATTATCCGGGGACTCCAAAGAGGCTCACTGCCACCCAGAGCTCCATGAATGGAGAAGTGAGCCTCTGTGAGCCTCAGTTTCCTCATCTGCAAATTGGGGCTATAACCCACTTCATATTGAGAGGTTTGAAATGACACCGTATTTGTCAAGGCGCCAAGACTGAGCGGGACACGGCAGGTGCTCAGTGGAGGTCACTGTCCTAACAGCTCTTCCAGATGCACTTGAGAGCTGGGTGTGGCATCTTGTGTGGGACTTTCTGACCTGTCACTCAACAAACACCTGTGACAGGGGTGCTGGGAGAGTGCGGCCAAGGTGATTCTGTTGGGGTGAGGTGGGCCCCAAGGGAGTCCCTCTGGGGACAGGGTGATATACAAACCCAGCTCTAGGGAGGGCAGGCACTCGCGAGCGGGGAAAGCAGAGGTGTGGGCCGGGACAGGCCCGGCTGGCGGTGTGCAGTAGAAGCAGATGTCCCTGGGGTCAAGGGGCACATCATGGATGGGGTGAGATGCTGATCCTCTCCTTCCTTGTTTGGGGGAAGGAGAGCCAGAGGTCTGAGAAGTGGACGCTGGACCTTTAGAATACAGAACTGCTGAGAGATGGAAAAAATAAATACTCAGCACGTGCTGGCCCCCTGAACAGGGCGCCGCATGTCTGAGCTGCAGACTTTATTCGCAGGGGAACGTGCCAAAGGGGCTGCATTCACCTGAGCCTTGCCCTCCAACCCTCCCCCGCGGGCCCGGCTGCTCCAGCAGCCACCACGTCACCACGCCCCTTCCCCTGGCTCCCAAGCCTGCAGATCCATGCGGAGTGCGCACTTGGAGAGGGGCCCTCCACGGCGTGACCCCACGCGCCTGCCAACCACAGCTCCTCGCCCCGGACGCTGTGTTCCCGTAACCTGGAGCTCCTCATAGTTCTCCAGAGCAGTCTGTAGGTTTCCTGCCTTTGTACGAGCTGAGCCCTCTGCCTGGGACTCTCGCCATCCCTGCTTTCTGAGGAGGCTGGAAAGTCCCCTCTTGTCTGTCAAGGGTGAACCCAGGGGCAGCTGCCCGGGGACGCTCCCCCTTGCCTTCTCCCTGCCTTGGGCTGGGTGAGGTGGCCCTGCTCCGGGTCCCACAGCCCCTGCGCTCACCCCCACTTCTGCACTGCCACGCACTGCATGGTCTGGCTGCCGTTGGTTCCCTCTCTGGGTGGCGGACTCCTTGCGTATGGGGAGTGTCTTATTCATCTGCACACCTCCGGTTCCTAGCACAGTGCCTGGGTCAGCGCTGAAACCCTGAGGCTTGCTGAATGAATTATTCACTGCAGATAAGGCAATGGGAAGACTTCTGAGAAAGAGGCCAACAGGGTGGAAGCAAGACAGACTGACTGAGGATGTGAGGACGAGGCTTAGTGGGAGGGAGAGAGGGAGAAGGTGGCGCGAGTGCTGGGAGGGGCCCGGGAAGGAGGCGGGAGGCCTGAGCGCCATCTAATTAGACCACATGTGCAGAGCAGCATCTGGCTCAAAGCGCAGCAGTTTACGCGGCTCCTGGAGTTGTCGTGGAGACAACCACATGACCAGCCTGGAGCTGAGACTCAGGGGCAGCAAGCCAGATGCACTCCTAACATATTCTGACAGAGAGCAGATGGGCAGCTATTTGCAGGGCCAAAAAATGCCAACTCCGCTCCCCTCCAGACCTGCGTGCCCTCACTGATCATTTTCATCTTGTAAAGTCATTCTTATCTGCCCTGGAACCACCAGTTCCTCCCGTGTAGGAATCAGTGTGAAAGCTGCTATTTTTGTAGTTCCCCGACCATCACAACTTCTGGGCTGCTCCTGTGGGTGACGAAATGTCACCACCTTTAACGAAGAGGTCCAGGAAGCTGGGCTCCAGTGCCACAGGGCCCCACCCTTCCACCTTCCTCCCGCAGAAGTGTCCGCATCCCTCACAGGTGCGCCCGCTGAATGGATCCGGGCTGGGAGCCCTGCTGTGCTGCGTGGGGAGGATGGGGAGGATGCCGGGCTTCGGCGGCTGAGCTCCTGCTCTGCGGGGCACTGGCCCTGGCCTTGCGCTCGGTCTCTCGAAGCTCAGTTTACTTCTCTGTCGAATGGGCTTTGGGACCCCTAACACCTTCACGGTGGATTAAATTAAATAATTACAGAAGAATCCTGGAAATTAGAAAACCCCGTATACATTTTTTACTGGGATAAAAGTTCTTTCTAGACCTCAAAAATTTTAGGCCATAAGCTCTTCTCAGCTGAGCAGCGGGAAAATGACAAGAGCCCGGATTCCGTATGCAGCTACTTTGCACCTGTACGTGTGGTATGTGTACCTCGTTAACATCTTTGGTGAGGTGAGAAAACATCTATGTTGGAGAATCGAGTCGGATTGGAATTCTGGCTCTGACGCTAGCAGTGCGATCTCGAGTCAGAAGACTGGGTACCGCCTTAGTTTCTTCATCATAAGATGGGAGTAATCCTGCTTACCTCCTATGAGCTAATCTGATCACGAGCCTTAACTGGGACAGTATGTCCTAGCACATGGTAAGCACTCAATACATGTTAGTTCCCTCTCCCTTCTCCCTGATCACGTAACTGAATCTCCAGGGCTGAGGCTGAGGAGTGGACAGCGTGGGTTCTGGGCGAGCGGGCTGGAGTCCCACTTGCTAGCCAGGTGGCCTTCGGGAAGTGCTCACCCTTTCTGAGCCTCAGTTTCTTCTTCTGGGGAAGGAGAAGAGACTGAACTTGCCATATTGTGTGGTTTAAAGGAAACAGTGAACATAAAGCAGTCAGCGTCCAATAAATGGCTGTCATTACGATCTCCTAACAAGAAATCCTTGACCCCTTGGGGACAAATTACACCTTTGATGTGGGTCTAGCCTGGGCCACAGATGCCACCCTGTCTCAAGAGAAATGAGTTTCATTTCTAAGGTCTCGGAAGCGAAGTGAGGACCCCCACCAGAGGTGCGTGCTGCCCCAGACGCCCACGAGGACAGCGATGGCCCTGGCCCCCTGGCCCACTGCCTGAGTGGCAGGCTGGGCTGGCAGGGGCTGGGCCAGGTGCGGGAGGCTCACTTATAAAGCACGGCAGGGTTCCCGCTGCTGCAGGCTCGCCTGCCATCGCAGGTGTTGGGGAAGGCCCAGCTAAAAATACTGCTAACGTGGATTTGATGTCGCCCAGCAGAGACTAATGATTGTTTTAAGTAAATATTAATTATAGGAGTTACCCAGATAGCATGCAGGAGTGGCACAAATACTCCTGCTTCTCCCTGAGTAGGCAAAGAGATGTTTTGAAAAGACAACTTCTTGTATGCCTCCACCAGGGGGTTACTGAATGGCTGGTGGACTCTAAATATTTGGGGGTTCTTGGTTACAATATTTTGGAAGTGTCTTTACATGTGAGGTATAGGGACTTCCTTATTTGAGAGACGATCTTCCCTATAACGACAGCTGATTCAGCTCTGCTAGACCCTTTCCGTGAAAAATCGTCACAGGGGAACACAGATTTGGTTCAAGGCCCCACATCCTGGCTGGCTGATTCTGGGCAAGTGTCTATTCGAGAGCCCGGATGTGGGGGTCCCCAGCCTTGGGTGGAGTTCCGGGGTCTAGGGCTTACTAGCGTGTCCCCTGGGGCATGTCCCCCCTCCTCCTGAGTTTCAGTTTCCTGTGTGGAAAGCTATTTATTGGTCATTTTGATCAGCGGTTGCTACATCTAGTACCAGAAAGAGACTCATCCAGGGACGTTCTTTTTAATGCAGATTCTTGGGCCAGGGCTCGGACCTTTGCCAAGCAGCACAGGTGACCCTACTGCACTTGGGAACCTGCGGTGGGAGGGTGGTGGTGGACAGGAGGAAGAGACTAACAGATGAGCTTACGAGTGCCAGGTGCCCTTTCTCAGTGTCCTACGTGCATCCACTCATTTACCCCTCATAATAACCCCACGAGATAGATAGAATTGCTGCCTCCATTTTATAAGGGGGAAACTGAGGCACAAAACTGTGAGGTAACTCCTCCAGGTTCCCACTGCAGGATTCACCCAGGGGGTCCTGCTCAGTCGATGCCTGACCCTGACCGTAAGTGCCGAGAGGGCAGTGGCTTCGCGTCTCTTCATCACTGTTGCCCTAGTGCCTGGGGCAGAACTTTCTGGAATAGGTGATGGATAGTTTCCTGAGTGATTAGGCACCTTTACCTGGGCTATATCTCACAGCATCCCAAGGAAGCTGAGATCATACCCTGTTTCCAGATGAAGAAACTGAGGGCAGGACGGGGCATTCAGCGGCTTAAGGCCATTTCCACCGAGAATGGTGGGACCAGGATTTGGGGTCAACTTGCCTCACTCCTTTATCTCCAGCGACAGCCTAGTGGGATGTGACAGCAAATTCCTGCTCCACGAGGCAGATGGAAGGATTCAACAGACAGGAGACCCCCCTCATAAATGAGACTGCTTCCCAAATCCTTCTAGAACTGTCTCCGGTTCTCCCGAGCTCGTGAGCTTCAGAAAGAGGGCACACAACGAACATCTGTGGACTGAACGCAAACACACGGATGGAGACTCTGCCCTCACACGGCTCTCGGAAGAGAGCAGGTTCCCAGAGGGCTCTTCACCCTCTGCGCTCTTTCTCTGGGACGTGTGGACAACGCGAGGCCAAAGTGTCACTGGCCAGGGCCCCAGATTCCAACTTCCTAGAAGCTGGAGTCATGGCCTTTTAGTTCCCAATCCCTGCGCCTCCTGAGTCCTTTCTGTAACAGAAGATGCCGAGAGAGGAGGGTGGGGCTGCATGTGACCCAGCAGGACTTGGGACGGACTGAGCCCCGGTAACCGAACCCGATCTGGCCTTGCTCTGCGGAAATCCACTGTGAGAATCTCCACCTCGGTTGTTACACATTATCAAGTCTTCCAAGCTGTTGGAGGTTGTTAAGGGGATAGTCTAAGCCTGGGGTACTCCACCGTGGCTGGCACTTCCAGCCATTCCCTGCCTGAGGCCAGTCCGGAAAATAAACGCCATCTGGTTCCCAAGAAATGGTTCCCGGCACTGTGGCGAGCAGGTGTCTTATGTTTGGGAATAGCGAATCACCACGACTGTCCTCTTCTTCCTAACGACAGCATCAGCCACTGCCAGTTATTCAGCGCCCGCCCTTCACACCCTGGTATTTACTCTAGTTAGTGATACACATGCCGAACTGTTGAGAAGGAAGCCTACTGATATCTGCAAGGTACTTTGAAATGCTTCAAAACATAGGGTGTAGCGATAGATGGAGAGCTATGTGGTGAAGCGAGCCCCACAAAATGTTAACAGCACCACCTCGACGCTAGGTACGCCAGTGTTCGCTGTAAAATGCTCTCGACTCTTCTGCGTGTTTGAAAAATTTTGTAACGAAATGTTGAAGAAAAAAATCCACAGGGAACATGATATACTGGGTTTCAGAGGGGGCAAGTGTGGTGGCTGGATGTGTTATTCTGTCATCAACTAGTCTTGAGGGGGCACCAAACACGGCAGTGTGTGTGATCCGATGCATTGCTGATCCAGGGACAGGGAGGTGTAAAAGTGAGTTCTAAATGAAAAACAAACAAACAAACAATTTATGGTACATCTGCTACGCGCCAGGCGCTGCTGGAGCAGACATGGCAAAATCGGTCGGGGCCGCTCCCCTCAGACGGTGTTGGGGGTCACGCGCGTGAACGAAACGTATGTGACGTGCGAGCCAAGGCACCTACCCTCTTGTGACGCATCTGGAAATAAAGCTCAGAAAGGTCAAGCGACTTGCCCAAGACCATATGACAAGTAAACGGTGCGTGGCGGTTCACACCTGGGCACGTCTGAGTCTCAAGTCCGGGTTCTTTCTTCTGTCGCCTGCCACCTTCCGAAAGGTCACTAACATCATCAAATCTCATTTGCTCTTGATGAGAGGAGCGACGGGGAAAACTGGCATCCCAAGGCCATTTCCCGTTTCATCCTAGTCATTCCTTTCAAGACCCCGCCCCTCATCAGACGAAACACGGCGACCAACTGTGTTAATTCTTTTCGCTTGAGAAAACTTCTACCCTCCAAGATGGCCTCCCAGCCTTTACCTCATTTGACCCTCCAAGTCCCTGAAAGATAACGCTTGAATTCCTCCAGTTAGCAGCCCCATTGCCCAGGGACAGGTTGTCTGCTCACCCCTCCACTTCCCTCTGCCCCAGGGCTCGTGGGGGCTGAAAAGTTTGGCAAAAAAGAAAAGAGAAGATGCCCAAAGACAGCATTTGGATGACAGAGTTTTGACTAGACGGCTCCAGGCCCTTCACTGCCCGCTTGGCCTGTCTGCCCAACCAGGGCTCCAAAGGCCTTTTGCCCATACCCTCTGCAGGGGCTGAAGGGTTCTCTGTCTTGCTCTGGCGCTATGTCAGGAGCCTCCTGCTTCCTCGACAGGTAATTGCAGAGTAAGTAATAATGCGGTTCCAGCCAGGGGGCTGTCAAAAAGACCATTCTGAGAAACCCTGGAAAGAGCTTTTATTTAGTAATGACGGATGGAAAAGGCGAATGTCAGCTCACTTTACTAGCAACATATTCCCTGGAGTCAGGATAGACCCCCTCTGCTCCCGCATTCCCCCCATCCCCCCAAAGAGCTGGTAATCTGAGGTAATTATGAACAGAATCGTTTCAAGAGAAACACAAGATAACAGGTTTTTCTGCTGCAGGGCTACCTTCTTTACCTTCTAAATATTCTTATTCCCTGAGCCCTCCCTCTGACCCTGTGAGGTGGTCCTGGGAGGTTCCCAGGCCTCCTTATCTCCTCCCCAGCCCAGCCCTCTCGCCCAATCCTGTTGCTGGGCCACCCCTGAGGGATCTTCCTAAGGTGCCACTCGGGCCGTCTGAGCTGCGCTGCTCCTTGCTGCCTTTGCAAGGGCTTCGACGCTCTTGGTTGCATGTGAGCCCCCCAAGGCCCCTCCAGCCATACCTCCTGACACTTGCCCCTGCAAACCAGAAGTCTCAGTCATTGACAACTGCTTGTAGCTCCTCACACACCTCACTGTTTCAGACCTCCCTGCTTCTCTCTTTGCCCGGAACGTCCTTTCCTCCCTTCTTCATCACTCACTCCTAGTCATCTTAAAGGCCACGCTCAGGTGTCATGACCTCCAGGAAGCTGTCCCTGTCCCCACAGTCACCCTCCTGTGGGCATTCCTCTGGTTTCCCATGGGACCCAAGCCTACTGCTCTCATATTTACATACAGTTCCCAGCCTCCCTCTTAGGGTGAGCTCTTTCCAGGTACGGAATGAACTGTCTTACAGTCCCAGCACTCTTACCGAGCACACAGCTTGGCACTGAACATCTGTGTGTTGAATGAATGAATGAATGAACGAACGAACGAACGAACGAACGAACGACCTGTCTACAATCCTGCATGGGAGCGAGTCCCGCGAAATGAAGCTGCTTTCTGAAAAGTAAAGGAATACCAAGACAGTTCCAAACAGACCCCGCTCTCCCAGAATTCTTCCCGAAGCAGACGGCAGCACAGCAAGGCTGCAATTATAGACGCGCGCGCACGCACACGCACACATTGTTCAAAAAAAGTCGGAGAATGCACTCGACGCTGGCGTTTTTTTTTTTTTTCTTATTGGAAACCTGTTTACAATCTTGTCCACTGTCAGTCTTAAATGTCACTTCTCCGAAAGATGGCTGCTGCCAGGAGAAATTTATTTTCAAACTGAATCACAGCATGTTCATGCAGAGAAGCGCCTCTTTTGAATCTCCAAATTGGAGAAAATTCAGAGAAGAGACAGCGAGGTGATTAGAATCTGCAGAGGCTGATTCAGGAGGGAAAATTACGAGGCTAAAATATGCACGGCGGAGCTAAACGGCGGCCATTAGCGGGTGGAGACGCAGGACGGCAGCTGCCCGGAAACCGAGCGGAGCAGTGAGGAGGCACGGAAGGGAGGGGACGGGCCGCGGGGGCGGGAGAACGAAGTGCTGGGGGTCTAAGCAGCAGGAAGGAGGCGCGCATCACCGCCGGCCGACCTGTGCCAGGTACCGGGCACGGCGCCTTCCTCGTCAGCCTTGCCCACTCGCTATCAGGATGCCTATTTTAAAGGGGAAGAGACTGAGGCTCTAAGGGAACAGGGTGGGTTCAGGGTCAACCAGCCACCCTGCCACCGGTTAGCGACTAAGAAAAGGTTTGCCTCAGCCTCGGGGTCCCCGCTACTGACCAGAGGCGTGGTGATCGGGCTGTGATCGGGCACCGGCTTCCTGGAGGGCGAGACACTTGAGCTGAATCTAATTACGCTTCTCTTGTGACTGCTCAGAGAAGAGTTGTCGGCTTTGAGAAAAGTGGGTGTGACCACAGCGAAGGCTCTTGAGCAGAGCCCCGTCCCCTGAGCCTGGGAGGCACCCATCCTCCATGGCAGGCGCCCTGCGTCCTGCCTCTCACACCCGTGGGCCAGGTGATCCTGGGCCAGCGTGAGCCCAGCTGCCTGCCCACCCGAGAAAATGGAGCTGATGGCGCCAACCTCACAGGCACGTGACAGGAACCCAGGAGGAACTTGTTTTCTTTTCCTAACGCAAACAGTATACACCTTGTCAATCATTCCCTGGGCCTGGCAAACGTGTCCTCATCCTTTAGGACCCAACTCAAGGGCCTGCCTTCCAGAAGCCTTTCCCAAATCTGCAAGGAAGGGTAATCCTTGCTGTCATTCGTTAATTCAGCCAGAAGTTGCTGAGAGCCTCTTGGAGACCGGCCACTGGGCCACCATGGTCAGCTACCCAAGGGCAGTCAAGCGGCCTCATAATGTGTAACTACCACATGGGATAATGGCTTTGAAGGAGAGGTTCCCACAGCTGCCAGAGCACACAACAGGGTGCCAAGACCCAGTCTGGTCTGGAGGCAGCAGAAAACGTTCCGGGAAGTCACGTGAGCTGAGAGGAAGGCAAGCAGGAGCCCCTAGGTCCCGGGGGGATGGGAGGGCATAAAGGGAACTCCGAGGAGGCCGGAGTGGCTGCAGCACAGAGTCCAGGCTGGAGGGGAAGGCTGGGCAGAGCGCGCGCAGGCCTCTCGGGCCACGCGGTCCTAAGGAAGAGCAGAAGCCAGAGCATGGGGGTGGACGTTTGCCCTCTGGAAGGGTCGCTGGCCTCCGCGAGGCCAGTGTTCTGCCGGGCGGCACAGTGCAAGCGGGGTGCCGACCGAAGCAGCCGCCGGGGATCCGGGCCAGAGACGACGGAAGCTGCAGGAGCGGGGACGGCAGGCAGGAGCTGACGTGGACGCCGCAGCCCGGACCCCGCAGGCTGGCCAGGCTGAGCGCACTGGAGAGGCGGGCAGGGGCAGCTGGGATTCCGCAGCACCCCCTCCTTCCTGAGAGGCCGGCAGAGGCCCTGTGCGGGGACTACGCGTCATTCACTGTTGACCCCCAACCCTAGTGCAGGGCCTGGCGTGGAGGGGTGCTCCAGAGATACTGGGGAACGGATGGATGCGGGGCTGCTCAGCTCTTGCACCCGGCTGCCTGAACCCCTCCATGGCAACCGCCAAGAACTCAGGCAGCAGCCGAGCGGAGCAAAGCCTGGGCCCGGCCTGCTCGCCTCTGTGTGCACAGACCCTCACTTCGGGAAAGCACAGGGTTCCCGGCCTGGGCCCGGGGCTCTGCCGGGTGCCCAGCTCTTGGCTGACCAGGAGCCTGCTCACTCCGTGTCTCCCAGTGTCTGTCTGCCTTGCGCCCTACCTGTCGTGAAGGAAGTGTCCCATGTTGAGTGACATCATATCCTGGACGGCTTCTGAGGGAGCCAGTCGGAGAACCCAGCTCTGCTGCTCGCTATCCACGTGACTGTGGGGAAGGTTCCGGCCCCAGCCTGTCTGTGGTTGTTGACATGGGGTAGTGCAGCTCGCCCCACAGAGTGGTCACGCGGAGCAGCCAGATCTCACATAAAGTGGCACAGGGCTGGACACGTGACAGGCTTGGTGGTTGGTAGCCGTTATTACTATCCTTATTTGAGACACAGCTTTGTTTAAAAAAAAAAAATTCATTCTCAGTCTCCTAGGACTGTATGGCCCACTGGTTAGTGTCTCCCAGTAATCACGGCCACTCAGCATAAGCTATTCAATATTACCTTTATTCATTTTAAAACACGTCTGAATCTGGTCAGAGAGACCAGGTTCCGGCGAGTTGGCCGCTCTGGTCTTTGGGAGGCCTACGTGCCTGTCCTAAAAGTTACTCACTCAGACCCCAAGGAGCCCACACCAGGAAACTGTGTTCCCAGCCATTCAGCTAGCCTCGGTCTAGAAGGCCACATGGCAAAGAGAGAGCTTGGTCTCTGTAGGCGGGTGGGTCTGGGTTTGAAACCTACCCCCACGCTAAGCGACTGGGTAGCCGGAGCAAATCCTCACGTGGAGGCCGAGGGCTGTGGTGAGGACTTGCCCCCTGAACCCCAGTGTCCGAGCCCTGAGAGCATGTGCAGAGCCCCACTCAGGCATTCCTGTGGCCCTCCCTCTGACATTGTCTCTCCCCCGCCTCCAACCTTTTGGTGGTCGTCTGGCCTCCGGGTAGCTGTCCCTCCATTTGCCAAAACTGACTGAGAATCTGCTTCGTACTGAGTGCCACGCTAGGTGCAGGGGAGGGTGCCGTGCACAGGACGTCCGGATTCTTCACCCCGCATGTGAGGCGCCCCTCTCTCTCAGTGCCTCTCACCTCCACCTCTCTCAGAGCCGCAGGCCCGTGAATGCTCACGGCATGCTCTCACCCGAGCCTTTGTTCAGGTTCCTTCTGCTTGGCGGGGCCTTGCTCATGTCCTCTACCTGCCGGACTGTGACTCTTGCTCGCTCCTGGCCTCGCACGTGCGCTTACCTCCGCTGTGGCCCTCCGTGCACAGCATGACATGAAAAGGAGACACTGGGGAGTACACGGGCCATAGAGGCCAGCAAGCCTGTCTGCACGCAGCTCCATACCCTTCCACCGGTGGCACCTGGCCAGGTGACGCCACCTCTCTGCCACCCCCGATCACCTCTTCTGTAACACAGAGGTAGTAGTATCTGCCTCACAGTGTTATTTTGAAGATACAGGAGACCTGGGTGGGCATGTGATAACCGAGAGCCATTACAGCTGGCTCCGTCATTTCCTGCTTGTCACTCTCACGCGCCTGTGGGCTTGCTGAGGACAGGAGCTATGCCTGTGCCGTCTCGGGGTGCCCCGTGTGAGGGACAGAGCCCTCCACAACGAGCAAGTGTGAGGTCTTGGGAAAATGTGTCTCCCTCTATCACAGAAGCGCCTTTTCAGTGTTGAAAGAGTTAAAATCTGCTCGTGCTCATAAACAAGCCCCACTTCAGCTCGGCACTATCGCTAGTGAGTCACAAGGCTTAGCAGGGTGTGGACAATAATTAAAGGCTTCAGCAATCTACCTGGGCAAGGTATTTTTGCCTCTTATTCCGAAGAGGAAAGTCTCTCTGTGGAGAGCAGAGGAGCTCATTAATGAGACTAATTAGGTGTAAAGGGGGTAGAGGCTGGCATCAGCTGCAGCGTGCAGGAGCTAATCATTAAGCTCTGTAATCTCCTGCACTGAACACAAGCAGATCAGGCGCCGGGGCTGCGAGCAGGGCCCCCGCACCTGAGTACCTGGCCACAGGTTTTGGAGAGGCTGCGAGGCCTCACCTCTCCCCCTGCCACGCGCGCGCATGCACACACACATGCACACACACACACACACACACACGCACGCGGCATGGGGTCAGCTTCCAGGGAAAGCAGCCGGATCATCCAAGAAGATGCTTTTCTCTTCGTGTTCACTCTCCTTTGAGGAGCATGTGCTGAGAAGCTGTGCGCTGGGTTTTACAGCGAGCTTTCCTGGATCTGAGGAACGGATCAAAGAATATCCTCCTTGGCCTCCACATGTGGAAGAGAAAGCGCTCGTGACCACAGCTCCGGAGCTTCCAGTCACCACACTAACGTTTAGCCAGCGCGGAGCAGGCTGCTCTTTCTGTGTGCATCTCCTCCCTGGCCTATGAGCTCACTGACCCACGGATGGGGGCGCCGATCCCTCCTGGGATCCAGCGTGGCTGGCATCGCAATGTGTCGTTGATACACCGGATGCGAGCGGGATGGATGGGAGGGAGGGTGGTGGGAAGGGAACAGATGGACAGATCGTGGCACTGCCACTTTTCTCAGCTCGGAGGCTTTGGTCAAGTCACAACCAAGCCCTCACTTCCTTATCTGTAAAAGGAGCATAAGATGACCCTGAGATGATCAAAAGCATAAACCATTTGTAAAAGTAGTTCATTTATAATTATATGATTAGAATTTCAGTAAAAGGAGAGTAAAAATGCAGCAAAAAATTTCAGGGCAGTGGAAAAGCAATTCCGATGGAGCCTCACACTGGGCTTGAGTTACGAAGGGCAGGGCAGCCCGGGCGCGGCCGTGGGCGAAAGGGGTTTGCACGCGGAACCTGGGCTCGAGATGCCCGCACTGGCGCGTACGCGCACTGCTCACGGAGCTCGCTCACACGGCTTTGGGCCCTGCTGCCGCCGGTGCGGGAGGGTTTCCGTCTCCGCGACAAGCCCTCGGAGACTCCTGGGAAGCAGGGAAGGAAGCAGCCTGGCTCCCCGCCTCCCCCGGGACCCGCCCCACAGAGCAGCCCCTGTAGTCTCCTGCACCTGCAGCCAAGTCCCACGGGAGCTCCCAGAAAGTCAGCGCCGACGGGGCCACGTGTCCAGCTCCCCTACCCCTCCATCTTCCGGGCACCCTCCACCACCGATCCTGTGACCCTGGTCTGGACTACTGGAGGGCCCCATCCTCGGGTCATGGTGATTGGTTCAAGGTGGCCCAGACGTGGCCAAGAAGCTTCCTCTGAGAGCTGATGCACGGACCTGGGGCTGGCGGGGAAGGGCCTCGCTTCAAGCCCTAAGGACCACTCAGGCCTTTGTGCCTCTAACGAACGCAAGGCAAGAGAAAGCTGGAAAATACAACAGGCAAAGGAAGGCCAAGCCAAGTCCAAGAGTGGATGACAAGAGACCAGACGACATCATCTGAGCTCCTGCATCCAGCCAAGCCTGTAGCAAGGGAAGCCTTGGACTTCTCGTTACGTGAGCCAAGAAATGTCCCTCCTGCCTCTTGTGCCCAAGTTGGTTTAAGTTGGGCTTCCACCACATACAGCCAAGGGAAGCCAAGCCAAGGTTTCACCAAGCCTCGGGCCACTTCAGTCAGCCTGCGAGTTTTTTTCTTTTTCCCCCCAATACTATTTTGCCACTGTCCTAACTAGAATTTCATTAGGACAAATTCTCCAAGCTCATTTCTCCCCCTCGATCTTTTAGTTATGAGCCAAGGTCCGAGTTCTTGACCTAGGCAAGCAGAGGCAGGCCAGGACTCAAGGCTGCTCTCAGACCACTGCCTGGGGCCCCCACATCTTCCTCATAAAAACTCCTGTTTGTTTCTTAATGTTTATTGTTTTCCCCTGAGATCCCCTTAGACTGTTTGCCACCATTTTCTGAGTCTGAACAACAACAACAAAATCACAAAAATATGAATATATGCAATGTCCTATAAAATCAATAGCTTTAAAATAATTTTGAAAGGCGGGGGAGGATATAGGGGAACCTATCTCTCATCAAGCAGTACAAAGCAATCTGAGAGCGGGTGCTGATACGTCTGGAGACCTTATGTTTCATGTACGTATTGCGATGAGGTGCTTAAGTAAGCTGCTCTCCATCACACCGTGGCAAATGCCTCCTCCTTCCCCTTCAAGGCACAGTTAATGCGTTGTCTCCCATGTGACCTGAAGCCTTCCGCAGAGCCCCACAGCTCTCTGCCCGGAGGTCACCACAAGGTGTCCTCTGGTTGGCTACAGGTGGGCCTCTACCATCAGAAGAGATCTCAAGGCAGAGACTGTTTTTCATTCATCTCTACTTTCTAGCTACCCCTCCCCCAGCCATCCCCCTGACTGTCAGCACCTCCAGGCCTCCCTCTTGTTCTCCCTGGAGGGAGTCAGGCTGGGTAGGAGAAGTGGTTACAAGACCAGAGGGAGCATGAACAATGGTAATAAATATGTAAAACCCAGAATTCATCACATCCAGCTAATTCCAAATGCAAAAGACACCATACCCTCTGAGATAGAGCCCAACAAAGGACCTGGTTTGCAGCAGACAATTTGAAGAATGGACCAGAAATGTTTAGTCTGACTCAAGAAAGTATTATTTTCTTGACGGGCAAGAAATCCAGAAGGCTTGCCATCCTGGACTAATTCTGTGGCCTAGAGATCATTGCCCACCCCACCTCGGTTTCAGCGACCCTCCCTGTGGGTCCGAGAGGCCCTCGCCACCTGATTGGCACTGGACTAGGCACCCTCCGGACAGGAACCTCAAATTCCGTAAAGCAGAGGATGTAGTTTCCTTAGAGAAACAGTGTCGCGAGCAAGATGTTAACATTACACAAAGTAAACTCTGACCTCCGGGGGTGGGGGTGGGGGGATGCTCCATGAACCACGAACGAAGGGAGCGTCTCTCATGCAGTGAACTTGAAAACAGACACTTTCTTGCAGTGTCTGCTTTCACCTGCCATCCCCAAAGAAAGGGAGAAAGGGCCTGCGGAGCCCCCCCAGGAAAGGCAGCTAATGCTTACAATTTGGCCAGGCGGGAGGTCTGCAAACCCTCCCCTCTGCAAACCTTCTCCTACAGGGAAGGCTTCAAAGGCAGGAAGGGGAAAAAAAGATTCCCCCTCTGCACTGTGTTGGCTGAGCGGATATCTTTGTTCCTACTGCCTTTCACACACACACACACACGTGCGTGCGCGCACATGCATGCACACACACGCACACATGCCTGCACGTGCACAGCTGCAAGAAAGAGCCGAAACTGAATACCTAGCTAGAAAGGAGGGGAGTGGGTTTGCAACCAAAGATGAAGGTCATGCCAAAAGCACGTGATGTGAAGTGAGCAGTTCAGTTCCTATTTCTAAACCTGACTAGGATTAAGGAGATTAAGAGAGCCGGTGTGGACTGAGGCGCTCCGTGGGAACTGCTGAGCACCGCAGGGGTCACACTCGGGAAATGCTCCCCCGCAGCGCCCAGCACTCGCTGGATTGTGATGACCGGGTGACCGGGTCTTCATCACACCAGCTCTGGGACGCGCCGCTCTTCAGCGATGGCCAACGAGGAAAGACTGGGGGGACACTGGACATGCCTCCTCACCTAGGTCCCCGAGCTCCTTCCCAGCTGACTGTCTCAGGGGCATAAGCTCCAAAGAGAGCGCTGTCTGCCCATGGTGCTGAAGGTCCCAGCTACACCTTTTATGTTTTCTTTTATTTAAATACAAATGTCAGGTTCAGCCTTTATCGGTTGTTAACACTTTAGTAAAAATTAGTCAATCCATTTGGTGTCTATAACCAGATCAGGTCACACCGGATTTTGTTCCTTTTTCTAACAGGTGATGAGGAAGCTTGGGGGTAGGGCTGGGGTGGGAGGGGAGGAGACTGACTACTTTAGATACAGCGCACTGGCTTCAGTAAAACATCTAGAAAAATTCAGCCTCCATGTGGGCAACATGAAAACACTTGGACTGAACGAGCTGAAAGGTGGGTTTGTAGCTGTTGTCAAAACTGATGGCCACGTGCTTGGTGTGCAGCTGAACTCTCTGCCCTGTTCTGACCTGAACCAACATCGTTAACAGTGACTTGGATAGAAACACAGAAAATGCTGATCAAATCGGTAAAGGAGAGGGCGACGGCGAGGATTCAAATCATTCTCAGGAGACCGGGACAATGGGCGGAAACTAACAAGGTGAGATGTATTGGGGACAAATGTAAATTCCTAAGTTCAGGTTAAAAAAAAAAAATCAGTGCCAGAAGCACTAGTGAAGGCTGACCTGTTTTAAAAAGCAATTCATACAGCAGGTGTCCAAGAGGCGGAATTTTATGCTCGAGATGTGTTCAGCAACGATCGACAGTGTGATGCGGTTCCCAAAGAAGAAGAATGCCACGCACGACGTTCACGGACGTGGGAAATCTCAAGCCACACTCCCGTGCAGCGGAGCCCGAGAGAAACACAGCGCGAGTTACACAAGTAATGTTAAACCTTCCCCTAGCACACGTGGGAAGTAAAAAGAAGCAGGGGGAAATTCTAATGATGTATAACAAGGTTTACAAAATTCATCATCTCAACACGTCCTCTACGTATTTTAGAGATCGATGGCTCTGCCTTCTTTCACTCACGCACCGCCTTAGGAACCCGGCGTCTATTTCGCCCTTACGGCACATCGTCACCGGGACTGGCCGCGCCGCAAGGGCTCAGGCAGCCAGTGGCTACCGTGTGGGACATCACGTGGCTAGGGTAAGGGCGGGAACAGGCCCACCAAACCCTGTTCTCACCACACATCTGGGACGGCTGGTAATTTAGGAATTGGAGGAGGGGCCAGGGCAAACTGGAGCCCTTCAAAGACGCGCTGGAGGGCTGGGGTGAGCAGGCTCAGACAAAAGGACGGCGTTCCAGCACCGACAGGAAGGTCAGGAGCCAGTGCGGGTGGTGTGTGGCTGCAGGGCAAAAAAACGAGGATTCCTGGACGAAAGCTGTGATAAGGTCTGGGCTCTTTAAGAGTTGCCCTGACATCAGAGGTGTCTAAGCAGAAGTCACCCGCCCTGCAAAGGAGGATAAATGCCTCAGTAGGATGACGGGTGTCCTCTAAGGTCCCTACCGACTCCTTGAGAGCCAAGGCTGGGAGACACCAAGTATGATGTGGAGGAAAATGTCTGGCTGTCCATCAACAAAGCAGACACACTGGCCTAAAGATGCCTGCGGCTCCGTGTGGTCTTCCCGGGAGGTGACAGGCTTGTTCGGGCCAGTCCTCGCAGGCGGCCTACCGGTTGTCACACACAGGTACTGGGACCTTAGCGTGCACAGTCCCTGCCTGCAAGCTCACTGGTGAGGTGTGTGGTGTGCGTTCCTAGCGTAATGTTGTCAGCCTGCTGGCTGTCAGCTGACAGTCGTGAACACAAAGGACTACGAGAAGGGTCTCTGAGACCCTCCCCACTTAAAAACTGTGAGTGCTCCTCCTGCCATCTCAAAAAAGAGACCACTTCCAGTGGCCCTTATGGACTTCAGAGAGAAGGGCCTCCAGCCCACCTAAGACCCTGAGAAGCCCAGGGCCCTGTCTGGATGTCTCACTAGCCACTGGTCATCTGCACCTGAATGAGCCACGGACGCCTCAACATCAGCATGTCCCAAACTCAACTCCTTGTCTCCTCCCCTCCTCCCCTCCTCCCCCGCCTTTCCTCTGTGACCCCAACTTGGTGAGTTCACTACCGGCCAGCGGCTCTGTCTCTGGCCTGGCTGTTGAATCTCACACCCTAAGGGAGAGGTACATGCAACTAACATAAAGGAAACTGGCTGAAAATCGGGGCTCCGTTGGGGTGGCAGAGGAAGACGCAGAGAGGAACCCCACCTGGGGGAGCCGGGGAAGGCTTCTCTGCGAGTCAGGCTCTGTGCTGGCCACGGGGGGCCACTACGGACTCCCATGGGGCTTCTGTCACCGAGGTACTTGCAGCCTCCCAGGAGAGACAGGTACCCAAATCAGGGTGAGAAAGGGCTTGGGCGTTAGGACGGAGGCCTGCCTGCATAGAGAGGAGGTCTGAGAGAAGGGGTTGACCCCACCAGGGCTGCCAGGAAAAGCATCACAGAGGAACGGGGGGTGATGCTCGTGCTGAGCCTTGGAGGCCTGGTCAGGCAGACGCTGAAGACAGCACAAGGAACAGCCCAGGGTGCTCAGGACACACGTCTCTTCACAGGGGACTCAGGGTGACGGAGGAGAATGTGAAGTGAAAAGAGGAGGTCACCGGCCAGGTCACCGAGGTCGTGGATGCCAGGCCAAGGAGCTGAGACACTATTCGGTAGAAACGGGGGGACACAGAAGAGTTTTAGGATGAGAGTGGTCAGGAGTTAGTGTACTTTTTTTTTCAACGCAAGATTTTTTTTCCCCCTTCTGCCTTCATTTTAGTAAAAATGAAGCATTATGGAGCTGGCAAATCATCTCTGCATCCCAAAGACAGTGCGACATGTGATAATGACTGTGAAGCACGGCTGAGCCTGTTAGCAGGGCTGACCAGGGAGTGAGAGGCAGGCGTGATGCATTACCTCTCGCCATCGCCTGTTTGTTTGAGGATCATTAGGAAGGGAGCCATTAGAAAAATGCTGGCCAGGTAATAGGAGGGAAACAGGCCTTGGCAGGGCTGTGTTGCCCACGGAGAAATTAGCAAATAAAATTCAGAGAAGAAAGCAGGGGCTTCTGTGCTCACCCAATGAGGCTCTTGGGGAATAATGGCACACGTGGCTACCACCTGAGGAAGCCCTGATGCAGCAGCAGACTCGCCCGGCATTCTGTGACAGGCTTCAGGTGAGCAGAAACGTCCCTCCCAGGCAAGGCTGTGATCGCCAGGCCCCTCGCAAGAGCTGGCCTTTCACCCCTGAACCACTCTCCCAGACACCGGGTTATGCGTGAGGGACGGTGCGAGGACCCTCCCTCAGTGGGGACTGGCAGTGCCACCTCCCGTGAAGCCCACACTGCCTGACGTGGGGGCATTCCAGCCTCAGGGGAGGCGGGGCAGGTCTTGTCCATCCCATTCCACACCAGACAGGGGAGGAAGGGACTTGGTTTGTTCCTGCATCTGTCCCCTGCTAATATACTTAGCACCGGGTTCCTCTTGTCATAGTGACTGCTCAGAACACCAAGAACATGACGGAGAGGAGGGGACTCACTGGTCAGAATGAAAACTGGGAACTGCCATTATGGCAAATGGGGGTTGCCCGGACAGTGGCGCCCTCTCTCCCGTCCCTAATTCTCTTGGGCTTCAGACACTCATTCATCCAAAAGACTTTCATGAAGTGCCTTGTACAGCCAGGAGCTGGAGATCAGAGGCAAATAAGTCAAGCCTCTGCCCTGAGCCATGCAGTCAGTCTGGCACTTCCAACAGGAGTGTGCGCACCAGCTTGGGCGGGAGCTGATTTCTGAGGGTCAAGGTTGGACACTCTGCTGTAGGGGTGTCTGAGAAGCACTGCTGGGTGACGAGGAGCTGTTCCAGTTACCGGAGGGAGGCGGATGGGGTGTGGAGAATGGGTTGGAGGGGAGAGAGTGGAGGCTGAGAGACCAGAGGGCAGCTGCTGGTTCCCCCATCACCCCATGAATAGCTGCTGGTGAGCGATCTTGGTAGGAGTCTGAAGGGAAAGCAGACATCTTGGGGGGAAGCTGGGACGGTCTGTCTCTAGGACTCCGAAAACATTCCACGAAGGTTGCTGGGGAAATCCCGTCCACCAGGGGTGCTATACCCCAGGGAAACAGGGATCCGGGCAGGCAGCCAGGGGCTCTCACAGTTCCTGGTGGCTGGCAGAGCACACTACCGAGCGGGCCAGGGCTGGGGGTCTCTCAACTGACGCTGCTTCAAGTGCCAGGAATTTTCACGTCACTTCATAGTGCTGGAAGAGGCTCTAAACATGAGGACCCCCACTGCTTCCTACTTAGCTAAGAAGACCAACTTTCGGTGCTGGTTTTCCAAAGGAACTTGGAGCAGCATAGCCTATCTGGGGGGAATCACTCAGCTTTCAGGGCACAGCTCTAGGGCTGGAACCCAGGACTCTTAATACTGAGGTCAGCGTTCTCCCACGGCCTCTGGGGAACTTTGGCCAGAGGTGGCTCGAGGCTGCGGACACACATTCAAGAGCGCGGCTACGAATTCGCCCTCGGTTTGGTCCTCAGACGATCAAGGCAGATGCTTCCCACTGGGGACACGCGGCTGACGCCCCGGTTCCCTGCCTGGCACAAGTGCCTTCCGTCTGGAAGCCCCGCCTCACCCCCAGCTATTCAGCCCGCTCCCCCTCATCTAGTCATCTTTTAAGACCCGCGCCTGTCGCCTTCTCTTCTGAGGGGCCTTCAGGCTTCCCTTTTTCGTCCTTACATATCCGTCTATTCCAACCAATCACTGTCTCATTCAGATAGTTTTCAAATGTCTACCTCCCTCACAGGACTTGAGCTCCAGGATGAGGGTCTGTGCCTTATTCATCTTTTCATTACCAGCAGCCAGCAGTGCTGGACACACATCCAGGGTCAAATGAATGCTTCTCAAAAGTCTCCTTTTCTCTTCGAAGGGAAAATGTAATAAACGGCGGGTGTTCCAAATCGCCACTTTGACCAGCGAGAAAGACATCTGGGGGTGGGGGGAGGTGGGAGGGGAGAGGAAAAGGGGAGGGGCAGCGTATCGGGTCCACGTGGTGAGAGATCATGGCACTTCCACACCCCGGAAGAACCCCCAGATCATATTAAGTGATGCCCCAATTACTTTAGAAGGAAAATAGGTTAGACTTTTGATTCTTTCAGGGACAAGCGAGAGTCCTGCTATTTGAGACTCTTCCAGTTCTTGTCTGTCTCTTTCCTTCTAACTTCCCCCTCTGAGCTATATCTTCATGGCCCACGACGAGCATGGAAAGTAACTCTCCGAGTGTTTCCGAGCACTATTTTTCTATTGTTTTAATGGCCCCAGTAAGGGCACCATTGTTCCTTAGCGGTATACACACTTCATTCTAGTAATTAGCTGTCAGAGAGGACCCGACAGCAGCCTAATGTTGTCCGCTCAAATCATATTAATGAAATGCAATCCTCTCAAATGTCCGGAATGCATATCTGTAATTGCATTAAGCAGAGAGACTGGGGACATCAGGATCAAACTTCAGTCTCCGAACAGAGCGTTACGATCAAGCACATTAATCCATTATTTCTTCAGGATCTGACAGCCAATTAATATACCAGGCTTTCATACACCGGGCAAAGGATTGATATCCCTGTCATGATTCTGTTTTTAAAAAAACCATTAAAATGACTGTTTGTACTCAGGGATGTCAAAGTAAACGCTGGGTGTAATGTCTCTAATCAAAACCAATTGTTCAAAGGTGGAAAGGTAAGAAACAGACTTTAGAGGAGCACCGTCGTCTCCCCCAAAAAAGGAAATTGAAAGATCTGAAAGCCTCGCAGCTTTCCCTGGCACTTTTAACAAAAAAGTCGCTAAAATTAAGTACTAGTCAGAGTTCAAAAAACTAAGCTTCATCAAGTGATTCTGAACGAGACATGTTCGGTGGGGGTTCATTTTTGTTTTTCACACAAACGGGTCTTCATTTTAAGGATTTCACTGGTATTTACAACGAAGCACAAAAATACACGGAGCAAGACGGCCCAGTCCTGAGTCTCCTTGCTTCACTTCACAGAACACACTTTGCTATTTGCCAAAGCTGCCTTACACAAATGAGAACTTCTGTGGGACTGAGAAGGCAAAAATGAGAAATAAAAACCTCTTCGAGCCTGCAGAACTGCACACAGGCCTATGAATCAGACCACTCGGAAGAGCGTGCAGGTCAGCGGTGCACTGAGGGCTGTGATAAAATTTAATTAGAAGCGGCTACTGGGACACGGCGATCGATGTGCCAGAGCGCGCGGAGGCCACCCCGCAGCCCGCGCCGCCGGGGCCCTTGCTGGGGGCCGTCTTGGTGGGGCTGCGTGGAAAGCACCCTCACTGTGGGCTGAGGACAGAAGCAGCACTTGTGAGCGGCCCGGGGTCTGGACCCGGCCTGCGACTCCATCCATCGCAGCCTCCCACCACTCCCCTGCCTCCTCTGGTGAGTTCCCCACGATGGGTCCCTCCACACGCTGTCCTTGAGAATGACCTTCCACGTCGAGCCTGGCATCCCTTGCTCGGCCTTGGGGCTCCATCCACGGCCCCAAGGCCGCCTCCATCGCGGCGCCTGCCGGTGCAGTGCTGGAAGCGTCTGTTCCCACGGCTGACTCCCCTCACCTGAGCGTGCACGGCTAGCGCTCGGCGAAGACTGCCCAACACAGGGCCCCACGGGTGCGCTGACCCGGGAGAAGCTTGCTGAATCCAACAGGCACGGACCTTTTTAAGGCCCCTAATGTGAATTTCCACGCTGCTGCTCCACGCCTCTCCGCAGCAGGGTGCCTCGCTGGCATTATCCCAAGTGTAAAAACGAAACGTGTCGAATCTGTCTTCTACGGCGAGCCATATAAATACTAGCTGTTTCTAGTTTTATGTCCATAGATCCATCTCCCTTCCACCTTAAAAAAACAACTCCACTTCTCAAGTGAAGTCCCAAACCTCGGGGAACGGGACTCTGATCTTCCAAGCAAAACCACCAGTGCAGCGGCTGCCTCGTCGACCCAGACCCGGTGCCGGGAGAGGGAGGGGCTGTAGTCGCTGCGCGAGGGGCCGCAAGACTGCACGTGAGAGGCACGGGGCACGAAGGACGGTGCGTGAGGTGTTAGGGTTCGTGTCGGAAGGACACTTGCAACAGAGGAATTTCATCTACATGCTGACAACTAAGAGACGGTTTAAATATATAAACCCTTGGCTGAAATAACTGCAGGGGACTCTAATTATAAAGAAGTGTTCTGTCCACCACAGGAGCGTGCGGAAGGACTAAGGAGCACTTGCCATTTGCACAGTCCCTACTATGTGCACTTGGCACCTACTAGCACAGACTAACACATCTCGTTTAGTCTCCGTGACCATCCCTGTGAGGGAGGAACTGCCAGCCCCGCCTTCCTGAGGAGGCTCAGGGAGGGGGCGCACCTGGTGTAAAGGTCACCAATGCATAGGTCAGGGGCAGAGCTGCGATTTGAATCCGCGTCTCTCTTGTCCATCCTTTCTCTCCATACCGCATCTTACCAAAGGTCAACACTTTAACTACCACGAAAGCAAAAATGCGATTTAAAACATCCGGGAGTGTGGAAGAAGGGACACAGATGTGAGCAGAGGTGCAATGCAGGGGGCCAGGCTTCGGGGCCCACCGGGCTAGCACTCACGTCCTGGCTCAGGCACTTACTAGATGCTTGGTTTTGGGCAAATCATTCGGTCACGTTCAACACTTGGTTTCCTCACCTGAATTACGGGGATCAAACCACATGCCATGAAGAGTTGTGGGGAGGAACTAACGGATTTGAAACATGGCGTCTGGTACATGGCAACAACGGATCACTATTTTTCCAGCCCTTTGTACGCTAAGGCACTATTCTAATCACTTTACAGATAATGGCTCAATTAATGCTCACTACAACCCCAAGAGGTAGAGACTATTATGATTCTCGGTTTACAGATGAGACAATAAAGGAATTAAGGACTCGCCAAGGACACGCGGCGCTGGTGTCGCCTGGACCCTGCCGTCTGCCTCCAGAGCGCACGTGCTGACCTACCTCTTTCTCCTGCTCACGGGTCGAGGGCGATGGTGCTGAGCCACCCTTCGAGGCCCAGCTCGGGCGCCTCTTCAGGACAGTGCTGCCGAGCAGCCTCTCTGGCAGAGCTGGCTGCTCCCGCAGCACTTCTCGCCTACTCCTCTCTGAGCACCTGACAAGCAGGGCCTGTGTCCTCCCTTCTCTGTACCCTCAAAGGCCAGCCAGAGCAAGCATCCTGCCACTCAGTGAGCAAGGACACACGGGCTCCCTTCACGTCTGGGCAGAGAAAAGCCCCCCACTCGTTCCAGTGAGTCGGGTGGGGGAGCTGGTTAGAAAGCAGGAAGTCTATGCATTTACTTATTTTCACCCCAGATGCCATCACTGGAACGATTTTAAACGAAGCGCATCACTTAGAACATAACATGGCCTCTAAGAACAAGCATTTGTAAATGCCCTCAGAGCAGACAGACGCAAACGGCCTCCAAGGGCCCCACGCCTCAGGGTTCCAATCACGTCCCACTGGCAGACAAGGTGGGATTAGATTTTTCTTAAAAGTGAATCAAGGCAACAAGGGCACCAATTTCAAGTTCTCTATAAATTCTGCTATTTTTTTTTAAGTGGACCATCAACATTCAATTCAAAAGAGAAAAATAAGCTCACACATTTTCCCCTTTCACTGTCCCGCAAACTCCTATTTATACTTTAAAACCCACTGTAGCACACGCCCTGTGTGTGAAGCCTGCCCTAGTCCCTCAAAGAGATTTGATCCCTGTCTCTTCTGAACAGGCTTCTGTGACAGCACCTACCACGCTGCGCTGAGAGTTCTCCGTACGTCTCTCCCATTGGACGGCGAGGGCAAAGACGACGCGATGCCCAAGTCTCCAGCTCTAAGTCCAGGGGCAGGACTAGAGTAGGGACTTGATAACACACGCCGAATTTAATGCAAAAACTTCTTCACTCAAACCTAGGTTGCTCATCTCCAGCATCAAAGCCAGGATCTAACCACTAGGCACCACTTAGCCCAGGGCCGGCACACTGTACGAAAAATAAAGCCCATACATGTTCTAATATGACCAAAGAGCAACATTTCTGAGCAATTTCTTGAACGACCTCCTCGGAATTGTTTAGGGGGAGTAGTGAGCAGACAGATGAAGTCCAATTCCTGGCTTTGCAACGTCTAGCTGTGACCTTGGCTACTTAATGAAGCCTGAGGTTGCTAATCGATTGAGCAGGGATAATAGCACTTACCTTATAGGGCTGCTAGGGAGAGAAAATGAAATAATGCATGTAAGGTGCTTTGCACTGTGCCTGGTAGATGGTCAGTGCTTTTAAGTGGAGGCTATCTGGGGCAGGCAGTACAGCTCAGTGCCAAGATCATGGACTTAGGAGTCAGACGGGTTTGAGGACTGACCATCAGCCATGTGACCCTGGGATAGTTAACCACTCTCTTTCTGCCTCTTTCTCCTTACTCATCAAAGTGGAATGAGAGCAATTACCTACTAGATGGTTTCAAGGAACGGTTGGGAGTGTACGTAGAAGTACCGAGCACAGTCTGTGGCACACAGTAGGCCCTCAACAAATAGCTTCAGGGAGCCATAGGAACCTTGGCATCAATCTTCATCTTCTGACTCTGACCTCCTAACACCAAGTCCAGTCCTGTATCAGTCACCAACGTTATGAGCCCTTGAGAGGCTGCCGGGCAGATGACTTTAAATATCAGCATCTGGCCCGCCTCCTACTTTGCGGGACGCATGTAAGATTCACATATCAGTGTGAAGAAGGAGCAGATTATATTCAGAGGGGGTTCTCCTTGAAATGCACCCTGAACAACTCCATGTGTAATTTCATGTCTAACTCCTCTCCTGAGACTGATGACATCCTCCTCCCCAGCTCCAGTTCCTCCTCTAGGCCAGAGTGACCCTTCTCAAACGGTGATGGAATCTTATATTTCTAATGACTACGGCTCTCTAATGGGATTCCCTGTCTCTATCAAGCTCCACGTCCTAAAGCTGATGTAGACAGCACTGATAGGTCTTCTGCCTCAGAGGAGTCCAGTGGTCAAAAGTTTGAAAAATACTGGGTTAAACCAGGTTTAGTACAGGCTATTGCTGAGGCATATGTAGTCTTTATTGCACATGATGTACTTCCAAGAGGGGAAATAGGTCGACTGCATCCCCAGCATCTCTCGGCCACGGAACCCTTTTCATTCAAAGAACATCCATTATTAACAGTTTGGAAACCATGGCATACTCCTTAGAATGGGAATGCTAAGATTTTTCAAAAGCCTTCCTTTCTAGTTTTATCCTTTCTTCTGCCCCTTCCTCCGCCGACTCCCGTGTTTCAATAGTGCCGAACTCATTGCTTTTGCCCCAAAATATTGCATCCTTCTTTCCTGTGTGTCGCTGCCTAGAATGAGTATCCCTTCTCCATTTGCTGAAATGTACTCACCTTCAAGGTCCAGACAAAGTATCTCCTCCTCCTGCCTCTCACCCCATCTCTCCTACCCGCTAACCCCACTGCCCAGCCCCAGCGTACACGGTAGGGATCCCTTTTAACGAAGGGATGATCTTACTTCCCGCTTCCCCCCACCCCCACCGTGGCAGACATGCTGCCGGAAGGCAGGGCCATGAATGACGTCTTTGTACACCGGGCGCTAGGCCTGCACAGAATAGGTGCTCAGTTATGCTCAGTAAATGCTAAGAAGCCACTGCATGCACAGTAATGACATTTTTTTTTTAATATGGCTTAAATGCCTTCGGTTTTATAGACTTAAAGACTTTCTATTTCTCGGAACATAAATCCTTAGCATCTGACTATAAAATTCTTGGTGGATTTAAAAGCATCATGTACTTTCTGCTCTACTGAATACAGAATCTGAGAAAGGCAGAGCCAAGGGGCCTTCAGAGATCTGCTGACCCTGCTCTGTCATTTTAAAGATGAAGAAACTGAAGCCGGGAGAAGGGGGGGGCCTGCCCGGGGGCAGCTCTCCCGATGCGCAGGCGAGCCCCCTTCTCCGGCAGCTCTGTGGTCTACGCCAGCCATTGCTAGGGGGACAGAGGTGACCAAGCAGGGTCTAGCCATCGACTGCCTCCTCATGCCTACGGAACTGAAGAGAACGTCTCCATGATGACACCCAAACAGTTCTGCTTGTTAACTGTGGACTCAACAGTCACGATGGGCTGTGGCACAAATAAAAAAGGCTACAAAAAAGCAGCGACAGTATGACACCCGAGAAGCCCCCGCACCCAAGAGCTGGCTAGTGTTCACTCTTAATGTTAAATGATGAATTCTTTAGTGTCACACATTTCTTCACGATACTCTGGAGGAACTCCGTGATAATTTGGCATAATATCCAACTTATGTTACCTAACATATTTTCGCAGCTACAACTCCCTGCATGAGATATTCTATATGGGCAGATCTACGGTGATTGGTAAATTACAATATGTACAAGTACAAATGTTTCTAGGAAACGGGGCTTTATGTAAATATGTGATATTTTATACAGAATCCATGCTACCTACACACACAGGTTGGGGTAAGGGACGTGTAAATAGATTACCTGTTTGACTTTAGAAAGACTTGGGCTTACTTTCTTCAAACGATGAGTGTGCAGTGGGATTTACAAGTACCCTCTACATCTTGCAGCATAGAAGCAACACAGCTTTACAAGAGTTAACATGTCCCGACCAGAAGTCCTAACAAATTGAATCTTATTTAATTAGATATTGTATTTGGGGGGAAAAATGAAATAAAATTCTTTCATTAACTAAACCAAACTCCCTTAAAGGCAACAATATGTTCCTCTCTGTCAGAACAGAATGGAATGAAATCTTTATTTTAATTGGGGTCAGACAAGGAGCCATTTGGCTTCAGATGCTTTGTTTATCAGCCCTGAGCTTTGTGGCTGAACCGGAACGTGAAATGAAATATTCCATTACACAATCGTTCCACTTAAAAGCCCACTTTCCCAATGGTTTTTCATATGCTAAATGCTGTAAATATAGCCCAAACTAGCTTGAAATTTAGAAGTAGAACATTTAAAGATTCCCCAGTGGCATGATGATCCCAAGATGACCTGCGGTCCGAGGTGCTCTTTCTTCTCTGCAGCAACGTGGCTTCCTTTAGACAAGCGCCCTGCGACTGAGAAGGGCAGGCCGGCCATCCACTGTGCCGCTGCTCCTCAGCGTGCATGAGTACGTCCCCTCCGTGTACCTGAGCTGGAAGGTTCCAGATGCGACGAGAATTGGTCAAACGCCTACTATGCGCCAGGCTCCGAGAGACAACACAGCATGGTGATCAAGAGCAAGGACTCGGCAGCCAGACACGACATGGGGATAATGCCCACCTGACACTCCTCGCTAGCTGACTTTGGGAAAGTCACTTCACCTTCCTGCGCTTCAGTACCCTCATCCGTATGATAGGAGAAGGAACAGCATTCACCTGGCAGGGTGGTGGTGCGGATAAACGAGTTACTACGTGTCAAGTGCTTTGAAGAGTGCCTGGCACAAGGGAAGCACGATTATTAAGACTACTGTTAAGTATTTCCACATCTGTCCTCACGACAACTCGCTGAGGTGAGGGTATTTGTGGCCCTTCACGGATGAGGAACACGCTTGCGGGGGGTAAGTCATTCAC
The DNA here is from genome assembly GCA_003508835.1 of Eonycteris spelaea. Lineage (NCBI taxonomy): Eukaryota > Metazoa > Chordata > Mammalia > Chiroptera > Pteropodidae > Eonycteris > Eonycteris spelaea. The sequence goes on along the minus strand of PUFA01000093.1, from coordinate 6,678,852 downwards.
AGCCATTTCAACATCGGCTTGTCTTTAAGGTTGGGGCTCTTTCCACCAAGAGCTTTTCACAAACAGAATAAAACACCATTCAAGATCCAGAACTGAGGATGGCTCAAAATTTCCACACGCTCTTAAAAAAAAAATCAGCATCTTTATTATGACTGAGGATGACAATAGTTAAACGTTTATTAAATTCACTCGGTATGCATTTATGTGCAAGATTTCGGGCTATGAGCCATTCAAGTTGATCATGCGAAATTATGACTTCTTTCCCCCGATTGCATTAAAGCAGGAAAATATTAATAGAGGAAAGCTATCTTATTTTTTTTTTTGTCTTAAAATAACTAGTGTTCAGAGAGTCAAAAGACAGTTTCCATTTCCACCGTGGAATTTCATTTGGCTTTATTCAGTTCCCCTTAAAAATGCATTCACTCAGAAAACAACTTTCAAGTTTTAGCATCAAAATCCATCTAGAGTTGCAGGATTCTTTTTCAAGCACATCGGCAATGAGTTAATGATGACATTATCTGACAGCTCCCAAGTAACATAGGCAAAGAGAGAGAGAACTAATCGAGAGAATACTGCCTCAGCTAGACTTGATAAGTCCAGCGCCAATGTCACACCAGACAAGGCTCCTAAAATGATACTGGAAAAGTAGCACAAGTTTTGGCAAAAGGCACATTTTTTACTTTCATTTTTGGTGATGATAACGAGGCCATATTATATGCACCTGATAGGAAGGACCCAAATCTAGCATGTCTTTGAAATCTGCATTCGCACATGCTTGCAGAAAGCAAAGCCATTTCAAGTTAAATGCATCATTCATAATTTGTATATTCCAAGTTGACACCCAAGTCCTCTCTACGTTTCCCTATTTTCTGTGAAATGCTCTGTTCTGGAAAATGTAATAAAATGAGCTGTTTCCGTAAATTCACAGCAGGTATTTTGATTTGATGGAAAATCGGCTTTCTTTACTATTTTCATATAATTGTGCCAAGATTTTTGACGCCTAAAAAAAAAGAAAAGTGGACATCCATGTGTATGTAATTCACTAATTGCACATCTTCAGTGGGAAAAATGCTTATTTTAAAAGTTATTGATTCTCCTGAACAGAGTTCAAAGCAAAGGTGTCATGAACATCTAAATAAATATCAAGGAAGTGTCAAAGGTAACCAAGGAGGGACCAGGTGAAGTGTAAAGTGTTAATTGTATCTAAAAAAGTATGAAAGAATAGAGGAAAAAGACAGATACACTGAACCTCCAATTATCATAATGTCGTCTTCTTCCTAACACATTTTCAAACTTGAAAAAAACATTGAAGCCAGAGAAACCGAGAGTAGAGTACCCCCGGCTGTGTCCTACATGCATCGCACACTGTGTGCCCACTGTTTATTTAAACACAAAGTAAAATTAGACTTATAAAATGCACATTTACGTCACAGTATACCATCAGCCTCCAAAAGGCACAGTGAAGGAACAAAACATGACATGAAGCGTGAAGGGGAGAGATGAGAGGGGACCCCTCTGTGTCTGTTTGATTGGGTAATAGGGATACTGTTTCAAAGGCGAGCAGGGGGGCGGTTCACCTGACAATCATCACACTCGCACACGCACCAGTGCATGTAGGTAATCTGCAGAAGTAAGGTGCCTGATGGATAACGAGTGCACACATGTAACCAGGGACGAGCTCTGGCTCTGAGGGCAAAGAGAGGCATATGTAAGTCAGGAAGCTTCAGTCAGCTGAAGGGGTTCACTGCCAGAGAATGTACGAGAGGATACCTGGCTGGCCTGGACAGGACACGTTGCTGGGAATCAGATGGGTCTGTCTTCTAAACTGGCACCAACTGGCCGAATAAACCCTCCTGAACCTCAGTTTCCTCATCTGTAAAGTGGGGTAGAAATCCTTGCTGGACGGGGCTGCGGGAGGATTAGAGTTACTGCAGCACAGCGTCTTACACTGGGAGGTGCTCAACAGTAGGGAGCTATCCGTGACGGTCCCATCTTCATGACCTTGGTTTTTATAGCCTTCTCTCCAGGCTGCAGATGGATGGCACGCCCCCAACAAACACACAATGACTCGCGCCTTTACTTCTCCTTGGGTGGCACCAAACGAGCCTGTACAATTTCAGATCACCTGACAAGAGGTAACAGCCTGCCAATTCTCCCGCTCCGGGCCAGACTTTCTGCCCGAATGCCAACGTCTGTTTTTCCAGTTGAAGACTGAATGCCGCCACTAGAATGACCCATGAGTTCCTCAAAGGTGACTCTCCAATTTTGAATTCTTTGTTTTGCTCACCACTCAGAGGCTGCATTCCGGACGTCAGCCAAGGAAATCTCCACTCGTTTATGTGTCCAATGACATGCTCAGGGTCACCTCCAAACCCTCCATCTCCCGAGAAGCCACCTACTCAGGACGAAACTACCTACAAAGTGCCTACAGCTATCCTTGCCTTCTTATTCCTCCTCATCCACCTCTTCAAAGACTCATCAACTCAGAAGTCCGGACAAATGTCCCAACTGTTGCTCCTCCCCCCCAGCCGAGGCGAGGCCCGTGCATCTCACCTTCCTGGCTCTGGGACGTGAGCCAGGTGCAGCCTCGCTCCCCTCTCTCCCCCCACTGCGCTCCTTCAAGGCTGAGCCAGTCTCGTTAATGTGCATGCTCCCTGCATCTGCCCCATACCAGGCTCCTGCGGGCGCCCGGGAAAGCGGGCTGAACTCATTGCTCACAACTTTGCACACATCATGCACGCGCGCGCGCACACACACACACACAGAGTAAACCGATAGCGCGAAATGCCAGACGGAAGAACCAGAGAGTGAGCTCTCACGGACAGACCCCGCACGTGCCCCATCTCAACAGAACACGGACGGTGCTGTCCACTGTAATGAGCACGTGTGTGCCTGTCACTTTTGTGACCAGCGGCCGCATGAGGTGGGGAGAGGGGGATCATTCCTGGTCTACGGATGAGGGAGCTAGGAGGAGAGGGACCCAGGCCTCTGGATGCCACACCGTTGGCCTCCTCACCAAACCAAACCACACCACCCTCAGCCACCACAAAGGCCCACAGCTCGGTCCCTGCCCGCATGCCAGCCACCGGCATTGGCTGCTTCCAAGGACAAGTGCTGTGGCCCTGAGGCATTCCCTAGCACCCCGGGGTGGGGGGTGGCACGAAGGGGCGCTGCTCACGACAACAAGAAAAGATTCCAGATAGCAGGAGCTTTGTAAAGATGGAACAGATGCTTCGGAAGGAGGAAAGCGCCCTGGCGCCAGAGCTGTGCGAGCAGCGGCGAGGCCTCACGGGGTGTGTGTGTGTGTGTGTGTGTGTGTGTGTGTGTGTGTGTGTGTGTGTGTGAAGTCGAGCGGAACAGGTCACAAGGCCACCAAGTCTTTCCAGTATTGAGAGTCTCAGATGCAAGACACCGATTAGGAACACGCGTGAGCTCGGGACAGGTCGGGACGCAGGCGGCGCAGAGGGCCCGCTGCTCCTTCCACTTCCTCCGGTCGCCAAACTGCTGCTCATTCCGAGGGCCCCAAACGTCCCTGTCCCTGGGACGCCCTCCCAGAGCCCTTCACAGGGTGACTCCCTGGCCATGTTACCAGGCCCCCAGGCACATGACTCTCCTGGTAAAGAGGCCAGATGTCAGAGGCATCGGACCTGGAAGGGTGGCCTCAGGAGAGCTACTTAGACTGCTGTGAGCTCAGCTTACTGTGAGGACCACAGGGGAAGTGCTCAGGCAGTGGCAGCTGCCACAGTCTGCGCTGCTGATGCCCACTTCACTGGACAAGGACATGCAGGGGACAGCGCAGCCGCCATGCCGGAGCGGAGGAAGCCGGCCACCGACTGGCGGCGGCGGCGGCGGCGCAGCAGGAGGCGGCCTGGCTCCAGGGCAGACTGTTCACCAGCTCTGAACGCTGGGAAAGTCACCTCGCGTGTCCAATCCCCCGTTTCTTCACCTGAGAAACGTGCCCACAGTTTGCCGCGTGCGGGAGAGACTGTTAACTACGTCAGGGGCTGCGCGTGGCAGGGCGGGCCTGGGGCAGGACAGGAGAGACAGAAGACCGCAGCCCGGCTTGGCTGGGGGCCTGCGGGGCTGGGGGCTGGCTGCGGTGCAGGGTCCCTTGGCCCTCCAAACAAAGCCCACCAGTTACCAGGGCCTCGTGACTTGAGGGTTCCCACTTTGCTTGTATGTGGACGCTGTGTGCGGCCAAACACATGGGAAATCAAAATCAGAGGGGGAAAAGGACAAAGGGAGAGAAAGAAGAATACAGAGGACCGAGCAGGTCAGAGTGTTCCCGGAAAATAAAAGCTCCAAACAAGAACCAGCAGAATGGCGAAGAGGCAAACAAGACGATCAAAAGCGAGAAGAAAAAGCTGGCAGGCCGGGAAGTCAGTTGCCAAAGAATTGATTAGTCAAACATATGAATCTCTCAGGCTGAAGTAGAAATATCACAGCCCTGGCTCCTGGCTGTGGAGCCCTCTCGTCATAATGGGAGCTGTGAAGAGGCCGGGGAATAAAGCGACTTTCATTTTTCCTCTGTGAACGCAGAGGGCCCGGCCCCATGAGGACCTCGCCTTGTGCTGGCTTCGAGGGGGAGCGTGGCCCCTGGCCACGGGAGTGGGGTGCGAGTGAATGGGCCGGCACTTGGCTCACTTCACTTGAAAGCTCAGAGGCCCCGGCAGACACACATCTCGGGCGAGAATAGCATCCTGGGATGTGGACTTAGAGACTCAAAGGAGGAAAGGTGAGTGTCCTCGGCGTCATGGGACTCGAGTTCCTCCACTTCTCTGTTCGGCGCTCCTTCCGAGCCGCACGGCCCACCGGCTATTCTCGCAGCCGCAGCAGAGGCGGCACGTCGCACATCTCAACAAAGCAGGCGCCAGAAACTTAACAGAAGTGATGCAACGGGAAGACCCGAGTCTGTGGGGTGGCCCCGGAGAGGGTGGATGCAAAGTGTGGCTGGCAACAATCAAAAGCCGTAGGCAGCTTGGAGCAGTGGAAGGAATGTAGATCTGGTGCCAACAGAGGCTGATTCTAGTACTGGCTGTGCCATGAATGGTTCCTGGCCAAATTACCTCATCTCTCCGAGTCTTGGTTTCCTAAGCTGAACAATGGGGATAACGACATATACCTTGAAGCCTTAAAGGCTGCTGTGAGGATGAATCCAAGCGAGATGTGAAGATGCCTGGAAGCGTGTCTGCCTCACAGTTGTGCAATTTAGGGAATCCGAAGAAGACATGCTGCCATATTTTAAAACATTTCTGGCATTCTGGAAACTAGAGAATGAGCTACGTAACTTGTGGCTCTTCTCTGAATGGGCTACAGGACGGAGATCATCTAAGTTCATTACTAGTGAAATGTCGTTCTGAGGACTGTTCATCTTTTCGCCTTTCTTCTCTGGCGCCCTGTGAGCATCCCTGACCCGAACGCTGGGCGAACTTCCCTGCTGACTCTGCTCCTCAGGGCAGCGCAGGCCCCACCGTTTACTCCACACCCACAATAAGAATCAGTCTGGCACAGGGGAGGGAGCTCAGGCTTAGAGGTCAGAGACTCAGGTTGGAAGCCCAAATCTACCACTGACTCGCTGTGGTAAAAGGTTAGTTTCTAAGTTCTCTATACACGTTGTATGCATGTGTTACTGGAAATTTCAAGTAGGAAATACATTCTTTTTAGGGTGGGTCCCAACTGACAGGTGAGAGCCAAGAGAACTATTGCAACTGGAAGATTCTCTACAGACCCAGTGCTACACCAGAAAATTTTCTCAGTGGAAACCATCTCTTTTCCCGGTTGCCAGGAAGGCCAGCAGAGGCCCAGAGACTGAGAACGTCAGAGCTGGAAGAGTCTCTGGATCACATCCTGTTCATCTTTTCTTTTTACTGTTGGAGAAACTGAGACCCAGAAGGGTTAGGTGAATCGCCCCCAGGTTACACAAGGAACTGAAAATACTGCTTTGGGTTGGTGATGCCCTGATCTGGCACCAAAGCCAACAGACAGAGCCTTGCCCTTGACCACTGTAAGAAGGTGCTGGCTGTCTGCCTCATAGACAGGACGGGCTGGTCAGCACAGTGGGGCTCACTGCTGTCTGGACGGCCGATGACCAGGAGAAGAGTGGGACACTCCCCTGTTGGTGAGGAAGTTCCTTCACCACCCACTAGGATGTCTACTTGAGATACATCTTAGATGAAAACTCAAAATGTTCCTCGTCGCCTCCCTGCACCCTTGCCCAACACCTGTCCCTGAAGTTTCTATTCTCTAGGATGAAAAAGGTAAGACGGAACAGTTGCTGTGCGCACGATATTCAGGAAAGTAAATGGCAATGACCATTTTAAGAATTCCCAGCCTGAAAAAAAAATGGGTAACCTATTTCATAAACAAAGGGCTTATTAACGTGATATATACAGAGTTTCTAAAAATCAAGAAAGAGATTAATTGCCCAAAAGGAAAATGGACAAACGAGTTGTACGGTTTACAGAAAAATAAAACACAAATTATCCTTAAATGTAAGAAAAGCTTTTCAATCTCACTCACAATAATAGTGATGTAAATAAAATTTCTCTGAGACATCACTTCTTACCCATCAGATTGGAAACAGCCACAGGTTGAGCAACACAGTCTATTAGTGAATAGAAATGTGGGATAACAAGACAGGAATGAAAAAAGGATGCAGTCCTCATGGAGAGGAATTTGGTGATGTCTAGGAAAATTACAAAAGCAATTACCATCTGACCCAACAGTCTCATTTCTAGGACCTATCCCAAAGACATACTTAGAAACGCCCAAAATGGGATATATAAGGTTATTTGTCGTGACATTACTCGTAATAGCAAAGCCTAAAGGACATCACTGGGGCGCCGTGACCTGTCCGCAGTATGGAGCACTAGGCAGTGGTGGAAAAGAATGATTAAGATCTTGAAACACCATCATGGACTGATTTTCAGGACATACTAAGTGAACAAAGTAAGATGCAGGACAACGTATGCAGCAGTCACTCTTAGTTATGGGGGAAGGGAAAATCAGGGTACAAGGAATTAGGATAAAAGCCTGATTCCTCTGAGTGAACCGTATTAGAGATCTTAAATCATGCAAAGGGTTCACATGGTCAAAAAACAAAATGAGATTTTCAAGAATTCCTAAAAACTGAAAATACACTGAAACCAATGAACCTAACTATACGTTTCCCTGGTGACGTGGCCACTGGGAGGCAGCAACTGGCAGACCACACAGACGGTATTCTGACCGCGCCTCTCAGGGGCGTTCTTGAAGGACAATAAGCTCAAAATAATCATAAATTTCATTTAAGAATGACTGGTACCAATAAAACTTCTTTTTAGTTTTAAAACCATTCAGTATATATTGCACGATAACACAAACAATTATACTGTATTAACATTTTGAGGAACAGCATTTTTAAGACAGTAGAAAGGTACAAATATAAAAGCAGAAAAGTTAGGCAAAACGTCTGAAATTTTAAATTTGAAAAGAAAATACCAGTATGAACTCTTATTTTTCTTTCAAAACAATATACACCTGAACCCTGACCGCTGAAAAGCTCTGGAAGTAATGACAGAAGTGGTGATGACCACCTCTAGTGTTCAGAAAATGGTCTCTAAAGACCATGCCCAACTAAGGGGACCAGGGCTTATTGACGAAAGGTCCCATTCCACATCTGGGACAGGAAACGTACGAGATGAAGACCTGAGGCATCGTGTCGTGCTGGAATACAGTCATGAGTTAACAATCAGACAATCCAAATTGATGGGTATTCTAAGAAATAACTGGCCTGGCCTCTTCGACAATATCAGTCATGGAAGACCAAAACTGGATGAAGAGCGAGGGGGCCGTTCTAGATCAAAGGGCAAAGAAGAGACATAATAACTAACCGCAATGTGCCATGCTTCATTTGAACTCAGGTATATTAAAAACAAACAAACAAACAAATAAACAGTTATAGAAGATTTTGGAGCCAACTGGGCAAATTGAATATAGATTACAAATTAGAAAATATTATATCGATGGGTAATCACGGCTCTGTGGTTATGATGAACAGTGTTCTGATTCTTAGGAGACATAGGCTGACATATTTGGGAACAAAGTGTCATGATATCTGTAGCTTACTTTCAAGTGGTTCAGCAAAAAGCAAAACGAAAATAAAATAAAAAGTGCAGTGTGTAGACATTGTGAAAAACAATACAAATGTGTAAAACAATTATCAGTGAATTTAGGTGAAGGGTAAATGGGTATCTGCTGTATTAGCCTTGCAAATTTTCCACAGGTTGAAAATTTTTTAAATGAAGTTGAAGGAAAAAGAAAATGTCAGGTTTTTCCTTTTAGAAGATCGTATTAATATAAGTTATGGGTGAAACAGATTTGCCTTAAAATCCTTCAGCAAAAAAAAAAAAAAGAAGAAAAAAAAAAGAAAGGTAAGTCTAGAGGGATAAGAAATAAATGAAACAAATATGACAAAAATGTTGACAGTTGCTGAAGCTGCATGATGGATCGATGGGGGATCTTTACTCTGTGCTTTTGTGTACATTTGGAAATCTCCTAATAAAAGGTAAAAATAAAATAAAGTCCCAAATTCAAGAAAAGTTATTTGCTACAAATTGGTAAGAAGGTTAATATCCAAAATAGAGAAAGAGCTCAACAAAAAATGGAAAACACTGAGAGCCCAGCAGATAAGTGGGCAAGAGGCAGGATTCATAACAGAAAAATAAACACTGGGCTCATAAACACGAAAAGAAGTTGAATGTCACTAGTAACCAAAGAACCGAAAACTAAAATGTAATTCAATTTTAAAACAGAATTAAACTTACCAAGATAAAAAATAAAGACTCCTAGTGGAGCCTGGAATGTTGATAAAGATGAACAACAGTAAAACATCTATGAAAAGTAATTTGGCAAGTGTGTTAAAAACGTTAATGATAGGCATATCCTTTAATCCAGCATTAGAAGTACTGGAAATTTAGTTAAAGGAAAAACTCAAATGTCAATTTATTTCCATGTGTAAAATTGTTCACACCAAAACGACAACAAAAATTTAAATTTCCCTTGAGGGGCACAGTTGAGTAACTTGTGGCACATTTCAGCAGAGGAATTCTACAGCCATCTACAAGGACAATATCTCATGGGTGAGGAACATCTGAATGATGAAGATCACATAAAAAGCGAAGGAAGAAAACTGTGTTGCTGTGAGCTCAATTATGTGGAAAGGCGTAAACACGTTTGGAAAGAGATGCGCCAAAATTCAGTGCGGCTGCCTCGGCGCGGTGGGGAAGTGCGTAACCTGGCTTCCTTACGCTTTTCTGTCTTTCCCAAGTTTTCTGCAGTGAAAATATGTTACTTTTATAATCAGAAAAAACAATACCCATTATTATGATTTTTTTAGATGTTGTCTCAACCTTTGCCCTGGTGTAAATTTTTGTGATTGTTACTGAAAGCAGAGCAGCTTCACAAGTGACTGGATGGCCCTGAGTGACACGGGGGACTCACCGATGTGGCATGGATTTTAACTAGCACAAAGGACCCTACAAGCAGGAACATTCAGAGGCAATTAGTTGGTACAAAATTATAAATAGAAAAGGAGCCAAATAAATGTTTCCTGGATATCATTAATTTAGTTGTAAAATAGATTCAGAGTTACTCCGGTAACCCCATATACAGAAGGCACTCATTATAAAGACAGCCATGTGTTAAACAAGAAAATGTAGATGCGGAGACGGCTCTGCCGTACGCGACTGAGATATTCCCACGGAGACAGCAGTTCTCAAAATATCACCCTCAAAAACAAAAGCTTCACGTAGGAAAACAATCCCAGTGCAATGCTAAGTGAGTTGGTCCTGTTTGCCGCTCCCAGAAACCAGCTCTCCTCCTCTCTGCTCTGGCTCGGTCTGAATGCTATGACCCGGTACAGGCCACTTCTTGGAACTTTCTTGTTTGTAAAGTGGACATATTAATTTGCTTTACAAAAAAAATTTCTGTATAGGGGTACACAGAAGACTGGACCAAAGGGGCCATGGGAACGCCCCCAGCACAGCGCCTGGCAAATCCTGGCGATCCCACTCCAAATGAGCCCATTTCCCTCCCTTTCCACCATTACCATGTGAGTTCAAGCCACCTCATCGCCTGTCTGGGTGATCAGAGTGACCTAATTGCCCTCTGTGCTTCCACTAAAGCCGCCATCCCAACAGGCAGCACGCTTTTTTTTTTAAAAAAAAACAAAACAGAACAAAACAAAAAAACATAAAACTGGTTGTGTCACACAATGAAAGGGTTTTAAAAACCCTTCCGCCAACTTAGAATAAAACTTCTTTTCGCAGCTTGCAAAACCTTGCATGATCCAGCTCTGCCTCAATCTCGAACTTCGACTCATGCCGTTTGCCTGCTCGCTTGCTACATCCTGGGTTCCCCAGTTTCTGGTTCCCCCAAGGCGCCACGTTAGCCTTCCCTCCGCCTGGAACATTTCTACCCCCGGCCAGCCCTGGCTGGGTGATTCTCTCCCATCACCTCTCTGGTGAAATGTCAGCTCTCAGAAGACTTCCTTAACCACTTCCTCTGAAGCAGAGCCAAGCTACAGCTCAGATGGAACATTTTAAATGGTACATCTGTCTGTCTGTCTCCTTTTTACTGTCTATTTCACCGAATGGAAGCTCAGGGGCAGGGGATCATCTTTTTCTAGAAGTCACTACTACTGGCTGCCTACCTAATATCCATTCCCTAGTTCCTCTTTCCTAACAGACCCCCCTTTTGTTCATGCCCCTCATGCCCCCATCCTCCTCTGGCAGGTCTACGTCCATCCTAGTGGTCTCATTTCCTTGCCGTAATTACTGGTGAGGACATGGGCACATGACTAAATTCTAGTCAATGACACAAGAGACAGAGGCACCAGGAGAGCTTCTGGGAAAGTTTTTCTGAATCTTAGAGACACCAGGAAGAGAAGGTTCCTTGCTGCCTTTGGAGGCTGCTTTAAGGCTGTTACAATGACCAGTTCTCTTGAGACTATGCGGGAAGCCTGCCTGGTGGCATGGGCAGACTCGAGAATGAAAAAATGGGGTTCTTGATATCATCAGTGAGTTAACTGCTCAATTAGCCAATCAATGAACTATCTATCTCTGACCTTGCCATGAGCACTAATAAAGTCTATATTATTCCTGCCAGATTTCTGTCACCTGTGGCTGAAAGCTTCTGGTACACCATTCTGTCTCTTGGTCACACCTAGTGTAGCGTTGCCATACAACAGGCATTCAATAAAGCTTGTTTGAATGAATCACTGTTCAATGTAAAGTATTAAGAAAGAAACCTTGCTATTAGTGTAGTATTTGTACCATTTCTATGAGAAAGTGTTCGGTTGTTTATCCCCCCCCTTTTATTACACAAACTACATTAAAAGAAAAACAAAGAGAAAGAAAATTGTAAACGGGATCTGACCATCCTGACGTCGTGCACTCGCTCTGCGGCACCTTTAGGTGCTAGCGCATTGTTAGGTGAAATTAATTTTACAATATCTCGGGAAGAGGAAGACAAGCTTTCCGCGGGCTGTTCAGCTGCCTGGCTCATTCACAGGCCAAGTTTCAAACATGTACTGAGCACCCACGGGAGGCGGCCTGGCGGTAAGAGGTTTTGGAGTCAGGCCCAGATTTACATACTGGCTCTGTCACCCCTCCTCTCTTAGGGCAAGTCGCTTACCTTCTCTGAGCCTCAACGTCCTCATCTATAAAATGGAAATAGTACCTAATTCACAGATTTGGGGGGGGGGATAAGACTAAGCGTGGTGTCCATGGGGCACTTGGCTTGCGGTTGGTATACTGCCAATGCTCAAAAGAAGCTACAGTTATGATGAATTTGTTCCTATGACACCTCAAGTTTCATGATTCCTTAAAGAAGTGCCTTACATGTTGAAGGGCATAGGAGTTCGCTAAATGCCTTGGCCACAAGTCAACTGAGATTTCGCTTTCCGGTGTCACCAAAGGCTGACCTCCTTCCTGGGAGATAGTGTGGCCCAGTGACACAGGCCCTAGAATGAGTCAGAACTGGGGTCTAATCCCACCCTGTGACCTTAGCTTTGACACTAAACCTGTGCTCTTCATTGCCCTCATCTGTGACAGGGCTCAGGCCGGCCCCAGCCCCTGCCCGATGCAGCTGCGGGCTGAGTGACAGAGCACATGGAAACGGCCAGTCCAGTGCCGGGCACACGGGAGGGATGCGGTACACACAGACTCCCTTCCATTTCTTTCAATATTAGCTCTTCCCATCACATGCACGTTAAAACCGGGAGTTCGCACAACACAATGAACTGGGCCCTCCTGGCAGGAGGCTGCGGAAATGGTACAGTCGGCTTTAAAAAGATGACTAAATTGCCCAACAATGGAAATACATATAATAAACCCATCCCACAAATGTTTTATTTGGTTTTAAGGCCCCGCTGTGCCCGCATCCTGCCCCCCCTTGAACGTGCGGGTCTGCACTGCCCACTCACACAGGGAAAATTGGCAGACCCCTCTTCCCTACTCAGAGTCGCTTCTTGTGCCCTCTGCCCGAGGATGGCAATGTCACAAGAGCCAGGGAGCTGCACAATGCCCAGAGATCTATGGAAATACGCGTGTGAAAAGGGGAACGCTGTGCAGAGAGTGGCCGTGCGGGCGGGCCTGGTGCACGGGAGCAATTAGAGCAGGTGCGCAACAGCTCAGCGCGGCTCTATGCGACCGCTTAAAGAATCGCCATAGCGACAGCAGCCACACGCGGTGAGGCGGCAGCAAGATGGAGCAAACACTTGAGAAAGACTCTCCCCGCGTTCGCCCTCCTCCCCTCCCCAACATGAACGAAAGGGCCGTTTCTTTTGCTATTACGCCTCCCAATCAACGTCCGCACTTCGTGCCAAAGTGGGTGACTAGATGCCCACATTCATGGTTTGTTTGTTTTTTTTTTAATTCCTTTTTATTTTGGTGTTCATGATAATAACAGCGGCTACCTTTTAATAAGCTCCTGCCATGTCCTGGGTTGATGAAAACTTCACTTACTGATTCCGGCAGCTGGCATTCCCTGAGTGCAAGCCATATATCTGCACTGGGGGCACGGGAGGTCCTGGACATGCCCTGCCTGCAAGGAGCTTGAAGTCTAGTGAGACGGAGCCACAGGCGAATCTGCGTATGAGAAGGGCGGCGCCTGGGCCATCTCAGTGGACACCTGGTCTGTGCCAGGGACAGAGAGCTGCGTAGGCAATTCCCTCGCCTCACACAGCTCACAGTCTGGCGTGCGTGTGGGGCACGGGGAGGGCGAACAGGCCGCACCTCATGGCTAACGTATGGGACTTCGGAGACCACGTTCGGTAGTTTACTTGACCAAAACCAAACCAAAACAGAACAAAAAAAAAAAACCAAGCAGATTTCAGGAGGGGCATGTGGGGAGAGTGGAACATTTAGACAGCACTGTCTCCTAGCAGTCAGAGGGCTAGGTCTGTTAGCAAGGTTACATGTGGACAATATTATAACCCCCTTACGCGTGAGCAATGGTAGGCTAACCCCCAACGGCAGGCCCCAGGCTCTGCTTGGCACCTTATGCTCCTCATCCTGTGCAGCCCCTGCCCCCCCCGCCCCACCCCGCCCCCGACCTCCCACAAGAGGGAAGCGTTAATTCTTACTCACATGCACAATGAGATCTATACCCAAAGCTCAAATTGTGTGACTCGCTTTTAGGGTCCTACAGCTAATAAGTTACAGAGTTAGAGACCTGAACCCGAGTCATCCTGATTTGAAAATCAGTCGTGTTAATCTGGTATGCTGAATAGATTTAGATTGATAGGTCACTAATTGGAAAATTCACAGCTTGTTCTTGGAATATTAGAGTTAAAACTAAAAGATACCCCACACTGTAAAATTAACCTACTTCTAATGAAAAGGAGAACGAGTGAGAACTTAAAAGAGTGGCAACTAATGACCTCGCTGAATAGCTCTCACGGCCAGAAGTATTGGTGGCTCAAAGCGAAGGGCCCTGTTCCTCTGCAGACTTTGATGTGGGAAGGACATTGATTCCAGGGTCAGAGGTTAGGATGAATCTACCCGGAAGTATTTCAGTGTATGGGCTACAAGCAGAAACGAACCGGTCTGCCTCACAGTTGAAGACCATTAGAACACTATTAGGCCATGAGCTACAGTTGCTAAGCGGTGATAACAGTAGGGGGCCTGAAACTCCCTAAAAACTAAGGAAACAATAAAATTGCTTCCTGTGCCTGCAAACACAGCCTGGTAACAGGGTGCTCTGAGGATGTAGTTTGAGAGAAAAAGAATGAAAGATTTGGTGGCATCTTGGGACAAAAAAAAATATATGCAAATTGGGGAGGTGACTTGGCGATGAATGATGCATTTTATATCATTACCCAAGGGGAAACATTGATCCCTTCCATCTAGAAGAAGCTGCTTATGGAGCTTCTGACAGTAGGCTCAGAGATATTGAGAACAGGGTACATATAATACTTGGCAATAGCAGGCACTTAATGGTCTTTGAATAAATAAGTTAACATCCTCAACGATATGGTTCAGCAAAAACAATGAGGATTCAAAAAACTCTCAATGACATCTGTGGGCTTACTTCAGAACTAAAGCCCCAAGTAGATCTAAAAATAAAGGTTGCAAACTCAAATGCCTTCACTGGTTCACAAGGACTATAAATGACGGGACTATAAGTGACAGGAGCAGGTGTAAGACAAACGAGTGACGGCAAACACAGTAAGCATGTCCTGTCTCCAAATATTTGGCGGCGCCAATTAAAAAAAAAGGATGAAACACCACTTGACAAACCAACACGTGTAAGGGCTAGGTTTGTTGAGTTTGGCCCACGGGCTGCCAGTGTTGACCTCTAACAGATAGAAGGGCTGCTCTGTCTTCCCATCAAAAATCCCTCTGCAAATAATGCCTCAGAATGGCCAGGGATGGGGCCAGGCAGGGATGGTTCAGGGCTGTGTCTTCACAGAGGGGCCTGGAGGGCCGTCGCTCTGCCCTGGCAGCTGGACATCTGTACCTCTGTGTTCCGTGGTGCTCAGATGAGCAGAGGGTGGTGCGTGCTCCCATCACAGACACCAAGGAGCACAACCCAATGCTTATCTCCAGCTCGGCTACTGCAGAAGACAGACGGACTTCAACTCACTGTTCCACCCCTGGAAAGCCAGGAATTCCTCTTCATTTATCAACTGGAAATGGGACAACCCCTGAGGACAGACAGGCCCTGCATCTCCCTGGCGAGGCACTTCACACCCATTGGTTCACTAACTTCTCTGAACCACTCTGGGAAATGGATGTAATCACTCCATTTTATAGACAGTCAGTGATACTGAGATTCAGGAAAGGGGGAGACATGTTCAAAGTCACACTCTGAGCAGCAGAGCCAGGATCTGACACCAGGCGAGCCTTCCTTCTAAGCGTCCCTTCCATTTCTGCAGAGGGGCCGCAGAGAGGCTGGTGCAGGAACCCAGAGCTGCGGACCAGCTCTCTTCAGAGCGTGTTCTGGGCAGGAAAGGCCTCTCCCGGACTCTCAGGGTCTGCTACGGGGTCCGGGCTGGCCTGCCAGGTTCCATTCACCCCTGCCGGGGAGCAGGAAGGAGATGGGCAAGCATCGCAGCCTCCTTTTTTGAAGGCACCCCTGAAATATGTGCTAACCATCTGAACTCCAAGAGGAAGGACACTGTTTGAGAGTTTGCCTCCATCACCTGACACAGGTGGCGGACAAATGCCACGAGCCAGCGGGCAGAGAGAGGCCTGCTTTACCCGGATCCTTCTTTCTGATTGATAACTCCCTGGACAATAATCAGCCACCATTACGACCTTCTCTGTAGGAGCCACGAGGGAAAATAATTTAAGAACCAGCTCCAAGTACAGGGCCAAATAAGACCACGGAAAGCTTCCTTCTGACAAATGAGTAAATCCCCCAGCATTAGGTCAAAGACAACCATCAACTTCCCAGCTTCAGCAGCTAGTGCTCTCCACCATTCTCTGTTCAAAGCTCCTCCACTCTCCCCACCTGCTGACCCATCTTCCTTCGTCTATGACCACTGCCCAACACACACACACACACACACACACACACACACACACACACACACACACACACACACACACCTGCCTGGATGTCGCAGGGAAAATTCAGGCATCCGATGGACCCCTGCCCCCGCTTTTCCTGGATCCCTACCCCCTTCAGGTTTTCTTCCCCTTGATACTCAGGAAAGAGACAGAGGGCCTGTTCTCTGCTCTAAGGCCAATCCCCCTAACCCTGCTTTGCCAACCTTCTTCCTTCCCAGGGTCCTGTTTTCTGTCAAATACTCTTATATTCCCTGGTTCTTTTTCATCGGCATTTCACTGTACTCAGGTTTCTTCCAATGTTAAAACAACAAACACTAAATGGCCCTAGAATTTCTCTCATTCCTATGTAAAGCACCTGGCTATTATTGGTCTCTCTCTCCATCTCCAACCAGCCAAACTGCCCGGAGGAGTTTTCTCATCTCAGCCAAGATGCCCAACTTTCGGGTGGCTGAAGCCCACAGGGGATTCTCTGTCCTGGTCCAGGTGAGCTCTCTTCAGTGGCTCGGTGCCTCGTTAGGCAGCCTCGTCCCTTGGCTGTGGTGCGTTAGCCTAGCTTTATTCCCATCTCTCTGGATGGACCTCCCTCGGGCTCCTTTGCCAGCTCCCCGTTTCTTGGTGGTCTCTGGAATAAAGATTTTCTCTATCTCGCGCCCTCTTTACTTCTGAATTTATCTACTTTCCCTGGTTAATTATTTCCCATCCAAATGCTGACATCTCTCAAATCTCTCTCCCCATCCCAGCCCTGTTGTTTCTTGACTTCATGAATTCATATTCGAAGCTGCCTAATTAGACATTTCTTGGATGGATGTCCACTGACATGCCAAACGCAATATGAATAAAGCTGAACGCACGTTCCTTCTCAAACTGGTTCTTCTCCCTTCATCCCAGTGAATGAGAACGGCGCTACCCAGTCACCTGGGTCAGTCTTGTTTCCCGTTTGATGATGGAGACCTGTGGATTCTAGCCCTTCACATTTCTTTAGCCCACCCACTTCTTTCTAGCCCTTCTGTCACCTCCCTGGTTCAGGTCACCATCATCTTTTCCTAGATTATGGGAACAGCATCCTGGATGGTCTGTCCCCAAGCCGCCTTCCTATTAATCTTTTCTCTTCTGATACAACTATCGTAGCTGCCTTTAAACATATCTGCACGTTCATGTAACTCGTTGCTTTAAAAACTTCCATAACTGCCCCACTGACATCAGGATTCATTATAAACGTCCTGACATGGCTTATACGGTCCTCCCCAATCTGGCCTAAACACGCCTTTACGTTTCCTCTCCTGCCACTCCCTCTGTCTGGAGGACACGGCCCTCCTCAAATCTCAGCTTGGATATCTCTTCCTCTGGGGCACCTTCACTGAGTGCCAGATCCTGGCTGGGTGCCCCTCCCGGGGTCTCCCACGTCACCTCTACTTCTACTTCCCTCTGGAGCGCTCGTTAAACAGTATTAGAGTTGCCTATCTGCTTGTCATTCTCTCCACTGGCCTTTCTCATTCCCTGTTGCCAAGCCAGTGCCTAATCTGATTGCTGACACATTGAGGGACTATTTGTGGTTAAAATAATGAATGGATAAATGAAATCTCAAAGATGCATTTTTTTTTTTTTATAAAGTTCATGCTATAAGAATGGACAGCCTTAGGATGTTGTATGAATTAGCTTCCACCCTTGATTCTGACACTGACTTGCTTGGTGACTTTGGACTGACTGTTTAATGTCTTGGCATCTTAGTTCCCCATCCACAAAATGGATGTTCCCACCTCTCTCTCAGGTCGCTGTGAGTTTTCAATGCGATGACATGTGAAAGCACCTGCCACCATGCAGGGTGCGTAACAGGCATCAGAAATGTTTTCTAAAACTAAGTGAAGAAGTCTAATTATTCAAAAAGGACATTTTGAGGTGCATGAGAATAGAGCTGGCTAGTAAGATACATGACCAGCACTCTGTCTGCAATGATGAAAGAAAGCTAAAGGCAGGAGTCATGAACTCAGTATCAAAGCTCTTCTGTGTAAAGGAGAGGATTCCTCCAAAGACATTAAATTAGAAGAACTAAGTTTCCACAGGTTATTCTCATTACTTTCCCAGCAAGCAGCTGAGAAAGTGCAGCCATGTTTTCTTGGGCAGCTTCTTAGGACACTGTTCTTGCAGGAACCCAATATTGCTGATTTCCTCCAGGACTGGGGGTTGCTTGGCAGAAATGGAGATGAGAAATATTTGCCATATTTAATGCTAGAGCCTGATGGTGTGGGAAAAAAACCTCCCCAAGCCAGAATCCTAGAAGTCACCTGGACCACTGCCTTTCCCTGCAGCCTCACGTTTCTAACTGATTGATTTCATCTTTTGACTCTCGGATTTGTTCTCTTTGATCTATTTCCACTGTCACAGAGTTCTGAGGTCAGTTTTTCTTCCCAGAACTATGACAACAGTCTTCTCACTGGCCTCTCCCTTGGCCTTGTCTCCTTCCAATCAATTTCCTTGGTGCCTCAAGAAATGCACATGTCCCCAGCTTGAAAATCCTAAAGTGGCTCCACTGACTACAGAAGGGCACCAAAACCTCCTGGGAAGCATTCAGAGAATTCCACAAACTGGGGCCCTGCCTCTCAGAGTCATCTTTCAAAGACACACCCTATATTCTAGCCATGCAGAATGCTCGAGATGTTTTAAAATGGGGTGCTCTTGCTGTTCCCTCTGTTTAAAGTAACCTTCTGCTTTCTGGAAACACCTTTAAGACCCTGAAATTTCAAGTGAGTAGCTCCCCCTCTGGGATGCCGCCCTTAACCTATGCTGGCAGGGTTAATCACACCTTCTAGGTCACTCTCTTACCTAGCACCCTCCCTCATTATGCTGCATTGCAACTGTTTTCCATGATTGTTTTCCTTATTGGCCTGTAAGTTCCCTTGTCAAATAACAGCTGGTCAGTATGATATTTTTTAAATGAAAGAATGAGTGACAAAATAATGTATGTGTCACCTTCATTTTTGGATGTAATGCTCAAGCGGAGTGGTGTGAGCTCCCACGAAATGTTACTAAACTACTTGAGATAAACAACAGATACAGAATTACAAAGATATTATAAGGGAAAAAAATCTGTGTGAGCTTGAACCCTTCTTCCCCCACTACGGCGATGCTCAACACCCAGCACTCTGTGGACGCTTAACAAATGTTGACTAATAACAACAATAGGCTTTTCTATATTTATAGAATAACACTGTAAACATTTCAGCACTTCCCTGTGGCTGAAAAATTCGAAGTTTAACAACATCTGCCCAATGAAACAACACCAAAATTCTGCTACTGAGAAGAAACACGTGATATACAAACAAACCTTGGTAAACGGTCTATTTAGACAGCCAAAAGAATGGGAAAGATGAAAATTTTGTGCACCATGAAAGATAAAAAGAAACAAAGCAACGAAAGTTCTCTCTCTTAGAAACAACTTAGGTTGAAAACTGAAAAGAGGCTATATATATCTCTTAACACTTCTCAGGTTTTCTAGCACGTGGCATCCTGCACGGTCTTGGGATGAAGTTACACTCATCCTCCCAATTACATCCACCCACATGACAGGATAACGCAGTGAGTGATCCGGAGCTATGTCACTGTTCTGGGGGTTTCAACTTTAGGGATAAACTCATTAACTTGAAAATGATAGAATCCAGGTCAGAAGTTAGGCAGATCTGGGTTCAAATGCAGGCTGGTTCTTATCAGCTATTTTACCTAAGGCACCATCCGATCTTATTTTTTCGCCCCAAACCCATCAAATTAGGAGAATATCACCTAGCCTGAAAGGTAATACTGAAGAATTCAGCAGAACGAAGCAGAGAGAAACCAAGAGCAAGAGAAGATGAAAGAGCGGCTGAGAGAACATGGATGGCAGACTGGGAAGCTCCGATGCATTTACACGGGAGTTCACAGAGTGAAAACCAAAACCAAAACCGAACAAACAAAAAGAAGCCCTAGGTTTGGCAAAGAAGTAATATTGAAGAGACAATGGCTGAGAATATTCTAGAATTGAGGAAAGACATGAACCCTCAGATTGAAAAGACACTGAGTACCAAGCAGGATCAAGAAAAATAAACTCACCCCTAAAGATGTAATAGTAAAATTGCAGAATGTAGTAAAATTGCAGGAAGAAGTTTCGAAGAGAAAAGATGAATTTTTTATAAAAGAATGACCACTGCATGAAATAACGGACTTCACCAAATAAAAGCAGATGAAAAAGACAAATCTTCAAAAGGCAAAGGAAAACGGTCAATGTAGTTTCATACCTAGATAAACTATCCTCCTCTTGAAGGCTAATAAAGCAAAATAAAGATATTTTCAAATATACAAAGGCAAAAGGGGTTTGCATATCACAACTGAAAGAAATTTTAAGATATAATTTAGCAAGAGAAAGTGAACCACAGGCAAGCAATGGTGAACGTAGATGTTGATAAACTGTAAAACTAACTACAGTTTATATTTTATTGTTAGCTTTTTTAAATGTGAGGTTAATATTCTAATAATGATAAGATTTGTAATATGGGGGTGTCCAATGAATAAAGTATACTAAAAGCCTTGTACTCTTTAGGAAGAGAATAAAGATACTAAATAATTTAGAATTGCTAATTTATGTGATTTCTATATATGTAGGTTTACTCTGTGTTTTACTATTCTGGGCTAGACTCCCCAAAAAGTCTTGCTTGAAAAGCAAGACGTCTCCCTTTTCCATTCTGTAGCTGTAATCCCCCTATAATACTTTACACATAGCGTCCCTCAAACGCAGATCGTGTTGTAATCTACTCTGCAGACGGCCCGTTTGGGATCCTCTCTTTCCCTCTCCGTTGCTCCCTTTCCCAGCTGAGTTGTTTTTCCTTCCAACTCCCTTTATTTTTCACATCTGAGCTTTAATTTGTTGTTTATCTTCCCCACCCTCTACTCCTTTCCCCCCTTTTTTTATTTTGACATAATTTCAGATTTACAGGAAAGTTGCAAGAATTGTGCAAAAAACTCCTATTTACCCTTTACTTAGATTCTCCAAATGTTAGCATGTTACCGTAATGGCCTTATCCTTTCCTTCTTTTCTCCTTGGACACACATGTGCATGCCCACACACGCATTGTTAGATCATTATATATATATATTTTATCTGCATAAAACATTTTTCTGAACCATTTGAGAATAGATTTAAGGCATAATGTTCCTTTGCCCCCAGATAACTACGTATTGTCAGTTCTGCAATAATGTGACAAATATGTTCCTAAAAATTATCAAGCCTAGGGGCACAAGGCTCAAAACTTCATCAGTGACATGTTTGAAATAAAACAGAAACCTAATAAAAACAACAGCACCATTTTATACATATTCGGTGGATAAGAAATATATAAATACTAGAATAAATATGTCATTTTACCTTGAATAAGACCTGAAGTTTGCTCTGGAAGTGGGCGTCAGATGGACTGCAGTCTACGGGTAGATTGTGGAGTGGTGGAAGGAGGATGCGAAATTATACACCTAGTGGACAGGCTGTGTGTGGCTCACGACACATGTGATGAACTGAGGTGGCACATGTGAGGCGTGTGTATGTGTGTGCTGTGTATTCCTCCACACCTTGGTTCTCTGGGTATTTTTCACAGATGTTATGCATAATCAAACATGAAATTCACATTATGCCCAAATTGTCCCTTAATATAGCAATTGCATTATAACAATCTTGAGGTGTTAAAACAAGCATTACAGCAAACTGACTTTATTTCCTAGAATCGAGAACACTCTCTTACATAACTCCAGTATCATGATCATAATCAGGAAATTAGCATTGATACAATAAACATCTAATCTACAAACTTTACGCAGGATTCACCACTGTCCCAACAATGTCTTTTTATAAAAAGGAAATCCCGGACCCCACATGCATGCTGTTGTCCTGTCTCTCGGTCTCCTTTAATCTAGAATAGTTCTTGGGTCTCTGTGTAAGGCATTAACATTTTTGAAGAGTACAGGCCAGCATTCTATAGAATGTTCCTCCATTCAGGTCAAACCCTCTACTCTTGCCTCAATCTATCACTGTTGGCGAAAGCACTATTAATGCCTGAAATCTTCCCGAATGTGATTCGAGTGTGGAGGTAGGGTCTGTGTCTTTTATCCTAGTTCCCTTTGAAAAATCAAGTGAAATCTGCATTGGGAAACCTAGAAAATGGCAGTTATCAAACTGCCCTTAAAATGAAAGCCTTTTCGTTTAAGAGAATTAAAAACTAAAAGGCATATAAAAACCTATCTACACAGAAAGTAATTGGCTTATCATGCCCCAAAGTATAGGAAGTACATGTCACTCACTGCACAGTCATTTTTAGAAGTCTGACATTCAGATTAATATTTTAGGAAGGCTATTGTGACTGGAGGACGAAGACTGGGAACTAAAATTTTTTGAGCATCAATGATGTGGTAATTACACATATTATTGTAATACGCATTTAATCCCCACAATGCTTTCTGAAGTTGGAGTTACTGTTCCAACTTTATAGATTAGGAAGTCAAGCCAGGATATAAACTCCTGTTTGCTAATTCTAAATCTTACTCTTTCTCCATATTTTACTGTATCTTCTAAGAATTGCAAGAGTTCTCATGTGTATTAATCGACAACAACATAAAGAACCAGTTCAGAGCAGAGCATGAATTAAAGATGCCACATCTCACAGGCAGATATGTAATGCAGATGGTGGCTGTCACTGCTTTACCTAGAGCTGGCACTCACCAATGGCATTCCCACGCACAAGGACACCTAGGACATTTTATATAGAAATTGCGGGATTACAAGTTAATATTTGTATGAATTATCTCATTTTTGCTTCCTCTGTTTCTGCTGTTGATACGTTTCTCCTGCAAAAAAAAAAAAAACCCAAAAAACAAACAAACAAACAAAACCCCACACCACGTTTTCCACATCTGAATCTCATCCCGCATCTGAATCTCAGCTCTACCACTTGGATGTCACGAGGCTGCAGGGTGCTGAGCTCTGTGCAGGTGCTCGATACCTGTTTTTAAAAACATTTTGAAAATGCTTTTACTTATTTCAGTGGTGAGCTTTTTTTCTCAGTGGGATTCTTATCTTGACCAAAAAGAAAAATAGCACAAATCCATTTATTCACTCAGTCACTCACTCACCTTAGCACGCTAAAAACATGACTAAGGAAGCTACTGGAACATTCCACTAACCTTTGGTATTCTGAGATTTAGAACAGGAAGGGTCTAAATAATAGATAAGAAGAAATGGTCTAAATTACTATTATTTCTCTAAACAGTAGAGAATAGAGCCTGACTTTCTCAGCTTCCAGTGCTGACTTGCCATTCCCTGTGCTATATACAAATGAAGTTCAGAAAGACAAACCTCTGGGAGTTTGGAGTTGGCAACTGATTTCTTTGTGTGGGGTGTCTGCAGTGTTGGAAAGTGTAGAGAAACCATTTCCAACAAGCCAGGCAGGTTTTAGAGTAGGGTGCGTGATGCTGCTGCCGCTTTGAGGGGGGGGCCACAGGTCATTCTGAGACTCCCTGTCCCAAGCTGCAGGGAACATTTACTTGACCAACAGAGTTTCTGAATTCTTTCTTCTTAGAAAGACCACTGAATGGTAAAGGCTGTGAACTGAAATTTCTGCATTTAGTTACCAAAAGCCTGGGAAAGCATGTTTACTCACGTTCAAGTTGAGCCACCCCCTCTTCCACGGCCACTGAAGAAATCCAGAACCGCGATATACTGGGTTGAGCCACATTTCAAGATCCGTAGGGAGTTTGAATTGTGTTAAACTAGAGGGATCCCCAGATCTTGCCATCTCTGAGCTAGATTTTAAATATAATATTACAAAATTATTGAATTTGGCAAATAATTAACGCTATCCATTTTGTAATTCCATTGAGTTTCATTTAATTTTTTATGTAATTTATATTTACATGTGAAAGACTCAATGTGACCTAGATTGCTTTGTAGCATAATAATAAAATAAATATCTGTGAACCTACCGCCAAACTTAAAAAACAGACATTACTATTGCACTGTCTTGGCGACTGTCCCTCCACTGTCTCTCTTCCCAGATCCCACCAATTCCTGTCTTCAGTTCTGTTGCTTATCCCCTGAAGTTTTTTAAAAAATAGTTTTATCACACCTGTTTGTCGCCTAAATATTTAGTTTTGTTTTTCATTGAGCCTTAGAAATTGGTATTATACTACATGTTGCCAAGTCTCATTCATGTCATTGTTTCACTTCTCTAATTTTCATGGCTGTATAATATTTCATCACATAAATATGCTATAATTATTTACCTATTATCCTTTGAATGTATAATTGAATTCTTTCCAGTTTTTTGTTGCCTATGAAAATTTTTGTACATGTCTCCTAGCCTAAATGGGTAAGAGTTTGAACTTTATAAAATAAGGCTAAATTGTTTTCTAAAATCAAGGCTCTAACTTAGACTTTAATCAGCCAAAAAACAACTCCTTTTTCTCCACATAGTCACCAATGCAACTATCCGATTTCCTAATTTTTGCCAGTTTAATAGGTACAAGATATAATGATGCCATGGTCTTAATTTCAGTTTCATTGATTTATTAGTGAAAGTGAGTATATTTTTACTAAGTTTATGAATCATTCATGTTAACTTTCCTGTAAAATGTCTGTTCATTATCTTCCCCGTTTTAACTTGAATTGATTTGCAGAAATTCTTTATACAATCTAGAAACCAAGCCTCTGTCCACTAAAGTTGCAAATACCATCCTTCAGTCTGTGTGTGTGTGTGTGTGTGTGTGTGTGTGTGTGTGTGTTAACTTGCTTTTATAATATCTATTTATTTGTTTGGAAGCAAAAGTTCTAGCTAACCTCCTCTGAGAAATAAGATTCAAAAAGATGCAAAACTGGAGGTAGACCAAGAAGCTAGGGGACATCCTTTACTCTTCTCTTTCCCTCACCCAACACATCAGCAAGCCCCATCACCAAATTATGCCAAGTCTGACCACTGCTCTCCCCTCTCACAGCGGCCCGCCAGTCCCGGCCGCTCCCTGACTTCCACTCTGGGGCTCCTACAGCGCCTCCATCGACACAGCAGCCAAAACGAGCTTCTTAAAACTTGACCCGGATCATGCTACTCTCCTGCTTCAAGACCCTCCAATGGTTTCCGCTGTGTCTGGATTAAAATCCACACTCCTTCCGAGCCCACAAGGTCCTTCAGGACCTGGCCCCTGCCTCCCTCTCTGACTTCTTCTCTTGCAGCTCTCCCCCGGGGTTCCCTCTGCTTCAGCTGCCTTGCTTTCTGTCCCTCAAAAAGGCCCGACTCATTCCTACCTCGGTCTCTGTTACTTGCTGTCTGTTCTACCTGGAATGCTCTTACCCTGGATATCTGTACACCCGATACTCCTCTGGTTTCGGCTCAAATGCCACCTCCCTGGAGAAGAGGACCAAAAAAGCAAACGGCACTTTCCTTTCGTCCTGCAACCTGCTACCTGCTACCCCTTACTGCGTTTCCTTTCTTTCATAGTGCTCATCACCACCTGAAATCACCTTATTCCATTTTTTTGTTTCTGTTCACTACCTGTCTTCCTCCAGTCGGCGGTAAGTTCCAGGAGGCCCCTTACTACAGTTGTGGAAGGTATTTTCCCTCTTCCAGGGTTTCTCGGGAGGCAATGGAAAACAAGGGAGATCCTGGGCCTTCGGGGGCGGTAGTAGCAGTAGTAGCAGAGTTTTTTCAGTATCGTTAAATCTCCACGTAAAAAAAGGCAGAACCAGAAAAAAAAAAAAAAACCCTCGAACACAAGTGCAACTTTTTAAACAAAACTGGGTGAACAATCGTCCCCCCAATGCAAGCATGTGAGTACAAACAATCAACCCTGGCCAGCGGTCCCCAACCTTTTGGTTAGCAGGGACCGGTGCTCCTACGAGAATCTAGTGCCTGACGATCTGAGGCGGAGCTGAGGCGGTGATGCCAGCGCTGGGGAGCGGCTGCAGATACAGATGAAGCTTTGTCTGCTTGCCCGCTGCTCGCCTCCTGCTGTGTGGCCTGGTTCCTAAGTGGCCCAGGGGTTGAGACCCCTGCAACCACCAAAAGACCTCCTTGGTGTCCACATCTGTGTTCTGACGGACCTGAGAACACGTGAACTGCCAAAACAGCCAACGGCGCCTTGCAGAAAACTCAGCGGGCCTAGTTAGGAACAGCAGGCGGAGCTGGGGGCGTTTAACACCTGCGACAGCGGTGAGTGCGAGGAACCTACGGTACGAGGGGCCGAAGGGGCTGGGGTGGCGGAACCCCGAGGAGCCCTGTGAACTCGGGGGACTGTGTCAGGACTCCCTTCCAGGCCAGGGACTCAGACTGGGGAGAAGCTGCTGGGAGAATCGACACTGAGCAGGACAGAGATGAGAGAGGAAGCCAAAAAGGCCTGGATCAAAGCGGGAGAAGGGAACACAGCCAGATAAGCTCAGAAAGCAGCTGGCCAAATTTCTGAACGCTACCCAAAAAGACAGAAGCTAGAAAAGCTTTCCTGAACTCTGTCTCATTCTAAAGTCAGGAAAACTGATTTCATATACAAATAAATACTGTAAAAGCATTGAGAACAGACCCATACAAAGTGATTTTGAGGAAAAAAGGGGAGAATCACATCCCTAAAAACAATGAAAGCATGCCCGAAAGATATGTCCAAAAAAACAGATTAAAATTGCTATCTACTGTGCCAAAATGCGTTAAAGACATTAAAATTATAAAAGACATGAAAGAATGACATCTAAATTATGAAAGCTTAAACATGATGGAAGAGAACTGAGGCAAGAATTAGAAATAGTAGAGACTCTTCAGAACTGAAGACTAAACTAGAAAGACTATAAGAGCAAATCAATTCAACAGATAACGCTTTAAGAAAAGCAAAAGAAAAAAAGATAAACTTTAAAAATGAAAAATTAAGAATTCTATCTCAAAAGTAAAATAAGAAAAAAATAGAAAAAAGATTTTAAAGAAAGTAAAAAAATATAGAAGATAGGCAAAGAAGATTGAATAATTTGAGTCCCAAAGAAGAAAAATCAAGCACAAAAGAAATAGAACTGATATTAAGTACCTATCATACAAGGGCGGTGCCTGGTGGGGAAGAGACATTGACCTGTATGTTCCAAATATATTGAAAGACCACATTATATATACAGCCGTCCCAGCCCATGCATGACCATCCAAGACAGTCTATATGAAAATGACTAGACTTTAAAGAAGAGAAAAAAAATCCGCTCTCGTGGCAGGGATCTATCTATTTAAAAAAAAGCAACTTATTAAGGAAAATTAAGATTATCATCAGACTTTGACAGCAATGCCTTTTTGGCAGAAGAAAAATAGAAGTAACACATTTAAGATATTCAAGAAAGAAAGTAGGAGGCAGAGTCTCTTATATCTAGCAAAACTGACTTTCATGTCGAAAGGGCACAGGAAAACTATTATTGACATTAGAACAAAGAGGATATATAGTTTTCCATAAGCTTTTCCTGAGGAGTCTACTGAAGGCAGTGCTTCAGACAACCGAAAAACTGAAGAGATGTCACCATTAGAGCTAGTTACAGAATTACGTGAAGACTAAGCGGCTGAGAGGGACAGAGTCTAGTGTGTAACGGCTGTATGTTCTAGCAATGTAATATAGTCCAATTAGCCAAAATCTGGGGGGAGAATAGGAAGAGAATATGCAAAAAGAAATTAAATGATTTTCTGTAATCATGCTGGTTGGTAGTATTTGTATTGTTTACTGAGGCTGTTGTGCATGAAAATAAATTAGTAATTATGGGGTATTTAAATTCTATTATCCTCTGTGCCTTTGAGAACCAGAATTTGAAATAGAAGAAAAACTAATGTAGTTGAAAAGAGGTTCAGTAATAATCTGTAGTCTTGAGTTTGAAGTATCACTATACACGTCTGTGTATGTGTGTGTGTGTGTGGGGGTGGGGGAACGCGGCAGGGTGTTCCTAGCTCTGTCTACTACAAAGCCCTGAAACAGTGACCAGCTCAGATGCAGTATCCTCAGCATCCAGGTTTTGGTCTTGAGACATTTCTCATCAAAGGAAACCAGTGTTTCTGAAGAAATGTCTGACTCTAGGTTTAGGGACAGGAAACATATAAGATGATCCTGGGACACCCTGTAATATCAGGTAGCACGTGAACTATCAAAGGTCAGGGTCATTTAAAACACAGGTACTCAAGGTGCCAACCTGAAGAAGTTCTCACTGGCCAAAGACGGGACTGTCTGAGTTTTAATAACAATAATGGCAATGAACCCAAACCCATCAAATATGTTTAAATAATAATAATAGTAATAATAATAATAATAATAAATGAATTGTCATGTTGGGAGTGACATATAATATAATGAACTAATTTATTATATTAAAAACTGGTAAGTAAAGGGAAAGAATGAAGTGTTTATCTTGCTTTTGCTAGAAGAACTATAACACTGGTAACAAAACAGTAAATGAGGGGAAACATCTCTTTATAAAAATATTCCAACCAATAAATGAAGAATAAATGATCAACTTGAAGGATAAATTTATTGTAATTACCAATAAATAGTTATAGGCATTAAGCATCCTTGGCTGAAAACCACTAAAAGAGACACAACCAGACTTGCGGTGCCTCCTACAGCCTCGTAAAACATCGCCCGCGGTCTCCGCTGAACGCAAGTCTACCCAATCTCACGATCAGCAGCCAATTAGCGGGAAACGCAGAGGACAGAGGAACATGGTGAAGGGCACACGAGTGTACACTCAGCCAAACCCACACTGAGGAAGACTCCACGGGTTTGGTTTCTTCGACAAATAAATTGTAATAAAATGAAAGGGGTGGAAGAGGAAGAAATAAAAATGAATTAAAAGCCGTATCGTTTTTTTTTTAATGGCCAAGACTAAACTATGGCACCTAGAGATAAACATTTGGGTAATAAAACAATTAAAAAATATATATATATGAAAGCCAGGATAGTGGTTACTTTTGGCAGGAGGAAGAGTTTTGATGGGGGGTTTCTG
This sequence comes from Eonycteris spelaea, assembly GCA_003508835.1. Lineage (NCBI taxonomy): Eukaryota > Metazoa > Chordata > Mammalia > Chiroptera > Pteropodidae > Eonycteris > Eonycteris spelaea. Next base: position 6,649,797 of record PUFA01000093.1, on the reverse strand, counting down.
GGGAGGGTCATATAGCTTTACTTCCTATCCTAGGCAACGTTGGTCTTAAAACAATTTGTTAAGCCATCCATTTGATTAAGGCAGTTTTCTTCACCTGTTTCACAATTTATTTTATAATTATTTTAGAATTTTTAAAATGGATATATGATACCTATCTAGTGGGAAATGCTATAAAGAATGAATGTGAACATTTCTTTGTAAACAGTGTCATCATGATAATTCTTACCATCTTTTTCATTAAGATGCACATATTGTCTTTACGTTGAAAAAGAAAACTTCACATCTACCCTACTGTTTCCTTATAGAACAGAATGTAGAAAAAGCTCAGCTTTAAAGAGTTATTTTATATATTTAAAAACTAATATTGTAATAATGGGGAAGGCTATGGATGAGGGGGGAGAGGAGGTGTACGGGAAATCTCTGTACCTCTCACTTAAGTTTGCCACGAACCTAAAACTACTCTAAAATATAAAGTTTATTTTTAAAAATCCCACCTAATATCCAGTTCCTTCCAGGTTCCAGGCACCATGCTGTATTATCGCATTTAATCTTCGCAACGATCCTATGAGGCAGATTATATTTGTTGTTCCCCTTTTACAGATGAGGAAACTGAAGCTCAGAGGGATTAATTAACTTGCTTGAAATTACATAAACAGAAAAGCAGAAGCCAGTTCTACCTGACTCCTGTGGGCAGGTTCCACATTTGATCCATCTCACGGTGCCCAGTGTCTACTTACGGAATTAAACACGTTTACCGAATACTAAAGATCAGGAAACTGATTAAAATTACATAAGCTGCTATCTGTAACACCACTTCTTGGCAGTAGAGAGGAAAGAAGCAAAGAGTTCCTCGGAGCCCGGCAGTCAGAGACCCTTCTCTGGGGGAGAACAGTCTTCCTAGCACGAGGGCTTGAGTCCAAGCTGGCAAGATGCTTTCTGCATGAAGATTAAATGTGTTTGGGAAACCTGAGAGATGAAAGGAACAGCTACATGCAGCTGACAGCAGGGAGTGCAGCAAAAATGCTTTCTGTACCCTAGGAATGCAAAGTCACCACCCTGACACGCTGGATTATCAACCCCGGACTACGAAGTGAGATGCTGGAGAGTCCACGTTTTTTCACTAGCGGCTGGAAACCATCACCAGGGATCAGAAGCAGCATGGGACCAGTGGAAAATGCACGAGTTCTAGACGTAGACAGCCCTGGCTCCCAGCCCTGGCTCCAGCTCTGACCCGCACCCACCTCGCCCAGGATGGTTCCCTCTCTCTCCCCTTCCTTGGCTGTCTTTGACTGCACAACACTTGTCACGTGCCACATTATATACTGACTTTCATTTACGTTTCGTAACTGTGTCTGCCTAGAATATAAGAAATTCGAGGACTGGAACTTAATTTTATTCACAGCAGCATCTCTGAGCACCTAGAACTGTGTCTGGCATAGTAGGGTCTTGGTAAATGTTTGTTCAAACCTGTTGATTTAAATTCATTGCAACTGTCTGAACTTTAAGTTCCTTATCTATCAAACCGGGAATAATACCATGCATGTTTAACCAAGAAAATACAAATAAAGGGCAAAAAGTGAGGGTTTAATAGATGTCTGGGGTTTCCCCCTACCATATTTCTTTTGCATAACACTCATCAATTAATTAACTCAGGATAAAAGCTCCCCTTCCAAGAATAATAAGGACCTTGTAAGTTGGCCACTGACTCTCTAAACCTATAGACCACTTTTAACACTGTGAAGATGAGAGTAAAAATGTATCCCAGCAGGAATAGGGGGACTCTGGGCAAAGAAAGTCTTAGGCAAATGGCTGATGAATAACGCCAGTGACTGTGACTTACGAGAACGGGGTGAGTGGAGACCTGCCAGGTCACATCACGAGCAGGGACCAGCAAACCAAACACAAATAATCTCCAGTTCAAGGCTTTACAAAAACCCTGCCACACCTCCATGGAATGTGACTGCTGGTGAACTGGGCCTTCACTGGATAAAAGGGAGGCTGCCTCCCAGAGAATAAGTACTTTACATCTGCCATCTCACCGAATTTTTAAAATAACTTTACGAGGGGGGCATTTTTCCCCATAGAACAAATGAAAAGCCCGTGGCTCAGGGAGGAAGTGAGTCCCAAGGTCTCACATCTCTTAAGTGGCGGCTCTCCTGGAATCTCAATTTTGTTGAGCCTGTACTGAATGGATAACTGCAATCCAGGCAAAGGGCTCTCCAGCACCCGAGGACCCGAGCGCTCCACTGCACATTTTATAGGCTCCCGCCCGCCCCACCCCGACTCCAACAGCCCCAGTAAGTGAATAATTAAGATAAGAAATTAGACGTCCACTAGATAACTGCTAGCTAATTAAAGCTTCAGCCAATTCACTGAACGATCAACACCTGCGGCTTTCGAACACTGCTGTCAGCTCTGGGCTAAGCCCCAAAAGTTTAAACACCTTGTTCTTGTTTCGTGATACAACAGGAACCAGTCAGGCACATGTCGAGGATTCCCTGTGAAGGATCATTTAGGTAGAGATGTTTTCTTATTTTACAATTGAGGAGCTAAGGTTCAGAAAGGTACAGTGACTTGCTCAGAGTCACACAGTTGAGAGAGAAGGCGGGGTCCAGGTTAGCTCCAGGTCTAAGTATAAATTAGGGGGTGCGTAACTCTGCCATGATGTTTATTATTTGCGTGGGGTGGGGTGTCGCTAAATAGCCTTAACGCCTGGGATCTGGAGTGCTGGTTCTGAGCCCGTCTGACCTCAGACCCACTCTCCACCCTTCTGCTCTGTTCTGTGGAAGGGAGGATGAGTGAGTTCCCTGGGCTCCCAGGTCAGCGGGCTTCCTGCTCGGTTTGGCACATGTGAGGCCCATGGTGAGCGATGAGGAGAAAGGTGGAAGGGAGAAGCTGAGTACTTCTCTCTCTCCGCTTGGGTGGCTTGTCCCGCACTGGTTCGCTTCCTTTCTGACTCAAGCGCCCACAGCGCAGGACCACGAGTTCCACCTTTAGTCAGGCGAGCCCAGACCCTGGACCCAGGAACATGACCCCCGCCGTGGCTAAACTCTGGATCACCTCTCTGCCCGCGTTTGCGTCTCAGCTCCTCCATCAGTTGAATGACCGTTTCCTTGAATTATGGTCCCTCCTGGAAACACCCAAAGGTTTCTGTGTCCTGCTTAGATCCTGATTGAGACGCTGATCGAGTCACTGGACAGAGGGGACCAAGCAGCAACCTGTGGTCCTGAGCGGAGAAAGCCAGTTGATGTCTCCAGACCACCTGTTGGCCACAAGCCTCCATCTGGCCAGACAAGAAATGCTTTGGAAAAAATACACACTTTTCTCTCTCTGAGGTTCACAGCCACGAGACTGGGGTAAATGAACACAGTTGGTCTAATTCCCTGGCCTGAGAGGAAGAAAAATTCATTGTCACTCATGAGCTACAGCAGTGTTTCCCAAATGCGGTGAGGAGCAGCCGATGCATGGATGTTGACAGGTAGTTCTTGGGGGAAAAGGCTTTTGGAAAATGCTGGGTTAAACAAAGTGAACCAGAGTTCTTAATGTGCCTTTAAAAATCTAAAAACGAAAGAGTTACTTACAGTACAACATGCGACAACCCCAAATTCTGTGTGACCGGAAAGCATATCGATATCTTGTGGATCTAAGAGTTCAAGAAAAACCTGTTCTAGAAATGCTGGTTTATGGCATTAGCGCGCAAACCCTGTGGTGGCCTTCTAGGTCTTTTGCAGACTGGAACTACCTGGGGAAGATGTCCCTCAGCCCCCCAGGAAATGACTCCTGCGTCCGACGCCTACCACCTCCACACGACAGCAGCTACCACACCTCAGGGGACCTCTCCGCTAACTTCCCATCACTGAGTCCTCGAGCCAGCGTGTGCAAGCCAGGGAGAAGTGGTCACGCGGTCGGGTTTGTGGGGGTAAGAAGTACCCCAAGATTTCAAACATTTCTATCATTTCCTGCTATCGAGCTTGATTATAATTGACCTAAAACTCACGTTAAATCAAATCAAAGTTCCGTTGTTAGGATGATCCCTGATTAATTAACCTTATGTTAATGTAGCTACTTTTATATGATGAAAATAATTGATTTTCTGAAGCCCTAAAATCAATTGAAAGACAATTACCATCAAGAGAGTTCAGCACCTGCATTAACACTGCCAGGAGGAAGTTCGCCGCTAGGTGTCAGCCCAGGAGAAGAGGACGAGGCTGCCCGGCCAGCGTCTGACTTTTTCATCCAATTATCATCGGGAACATCAGAAATTTCAACAAAATCCTAAGCAATTAAAATTATCTATTGAAGGAATGTTTTTTTAAAAAAGATACTGAAAATGTTGACATTTTCCCTTTGCAGACAGTTTATAAGTGGTGTTAGTTTAACCTGTACTCCTCAAGACAAGAAGCATTTGCACAGAAAGAGATGTTGACTCGGGAGAGGAAACCAGCTCAGTTTTCGTCTGAAAAGCCCTCAAACTGTCTGCGGGGCGGACCATGCGGCTCACCACGGCGAGTGGTCAGAGCAAAAAGGGTGGCTGCCAGAACTGGGCAGATGCGGGGTTCGAACCACGGCTCCAGCACTTCTTGAAAAGTGACGCAACCATCCCGAGCCTTGGTTTTTCATCAGCGAAATGGGGCGACACCACTCTCTCTCTCTCTGTGGGGACTGAACGCGTCAAACGAGGGGACATATGCAAAGAGCCTGACGGGTAATAAACGCTTCATATTATTTTCTTTCCCTTCAGGCCTCAAGTCAACGACTTATTTACAAAACAGTGTTTCAGGTCCCAAACAACGAAGGACATGATGACTCAGGACTATTGTGATTCCGTTCACTCCACAGGTAACGACTGCGCACCTTCCGGAGCGGACTTCCGTTTCTTTGCGAGGAGGTAGCATAAGACCGAATGGGATGTAGCTGCATGTTTCTGAGACAGTATCCGCACCCCATAGAAAATCAGTGTGGATGCATGTCCAAGGTGGGGGTGGGGTGGGGAGGGGAAAGGAAATCTACAATTTTTTCCTCTCATCATCATAAATTCCATAAAGCCTTACACAGAACAAACCCGCCATCGCCGCATCTTACGTTACTGAGCCTCTACTATGTGCTGGGGTATAAGAAAGAATAAGACAAAATCCTGTTCTTCAGAAGCTCACAGCCTGGCTACGTACATGGAGTCGTATATCACTGTTTAAGGCCCCAAATTGTCAAATGTTATCACAGCTTGAAAATAGATCAGAAAGATTTCCTTTTCAGAGTCACACTGAAAAAGTAAAAGACCTTAAGGCCAGATCACTTGACTTATTACACCGGTGACAGCAACCATTTCTCTCTGCCACTGCTTCCACAAAGACACAGTATTTAAACCACCGCGACAGACTCGGTTTACTTCGTTAATACATTCCCCTCTCGCGTTTTCCCACCTGGAACCGGGAATTTACTGCACGTGCTGCTCTTTCCCAGAGGGCGAGCCTCTCCGGATCTCGCTGCCTGTGGTTGGCTGCTGCGTGGTGCCTTCGCTTGACACTTAGACATTCACAGTGTGGTGTCTGCGTCTGATAATTCTTCTCATGCTCTAAGATGAAGCTGTGGATGATTTTTCTAAAAACTAAGCATCTATATTGTGCAACACTGAAACGAGACCACCAGTCTTTCTAATGTACAGCACGGGGAAACAGGTATCATTCATTCATTTGTTCATCGCTCATTCAACACGTATTTCATGAGCACCTACTAAATACTGGACTATGTGAGGGACACCCAGGAGTACAAAAAATGCCCCTCCCCGCCCCCCACCGCTACAAGGGAACAAAGTCAGAAAAGAGCCAGATTATAAAGTGAGATCAGAATTCCTAGATTTTAAAAAAGTCTAGAATTCCTCCTGGATAGATACGCTGTTTTATTTTTCAAACATTTTAGAACAGATGAGAATTTCATTTTGATCACATTCACTGATGCTCTTTGAAATCATTCAGTTCAGCTTGATCACTGTGTGTAAGTGGATTTCCTGCCAGTTTTCATCTCTCATGTTAGGGACCACTTTTTCCTTGGGGAGTCTGCTTCTGGAACAATGGGTCTCAGTTCAGAGAGCGTTCACTGTGTGGCCCACGGTGCCAGGCTGTGTTCCTGAGCAACATCAGTGTCTCTGGAAAGTGGATGGTGAGGATTTGGTGCCAATATTGAACAACAGTCATCTTATCCTAATAGGCAAAAGATGTTTTGATGAAAATAGAAAAAAAAAAAAAGATTCTCAATAATATTTTCTCTTATGCATCTCTCAAGTTGACTCTAATGCATTTCTTGATTCTAACCCTTGGTACCTGCACCTCTTTTAGCCCATAGGTGCTGGTGAGACGTAACATGAGTGAATATCAAATAAATATTGAAAGGGATAATTAAATATATGATTTCCTACACATCCTTTATGTATCATCTGAGATAAAAGCCTAATGTTCGCAGTTACTTCACAAGAAAGGAATAAACAGGCCAGACCCTGTTTTCTGAATGACTTTGGCGGTCTCATTCTGCCCCTCGTCCTCCGGTACCTTCGTGTCACCCAGGAACCGTCGCTATAACATTATTGTTATTGTTCTCAAGAGTCCTCCAAGGTAGGCATTATTTCTGTTTTACAGATGAAAACACTGAGACTCAGAGAGGGACTTTCAAGGTCATTTTCTGGCAGATGACAGAGCCAGGATGAAAACCTAGGCGACTCCAAAGACCATGCTCTTCCCATCGCGCTTGGTGGCCCACGTAGCCATTTCCAGCCTCAGAGCTACGGGGCCCAGGGTCCCGCGGTGGAAGCACCTCCCCTTATCTCTGCTCTATTCCCAGGGCATGCTCTTGACTTGGGACGATGACTAAAACGAGACAAGAATGGTAGCCAGTAAGTTCCCAGCCCCGTGTCTAGTCCACTGTAGACTCCCGCGGTCAGCACATCTGTTTAGCTCGGGCCTGCAGGTTTGGGCTATAACTCCCTATCTGGAAAACAAGAAAAGCTTTCACAAATTTTTCCTACAGAATAATCAAAGGTATATATATCCATGCTTCACAAACACACCACTGTCCCCTTAAAAATGCATACATAAGCTCTGTGTGGAAAACAGTGGTTCCTCAAAACGTTAAACACAGAATGACCACGTGACCTAGCAATGCCATTTCTAGGTATGTACCCCAAAGAACTGAAATCAGGCACTCAAACAGTTACTTGTACAGGAATGGTCACAGCAGCATTATTCGCAATAGCCAAAGGGTGGGAACGACCCAAGTGTCCATCAGCAGATGAATAAGCAAAATGTGGTATATGCACACAGTAGAATATTATTCAGTCTTAAAAAGGGATGAAGTACCGACATACTACAATGTGTATGAACCTTGGAAACATTATGCAAAACGAAATAAGCCAGACGCAAAAGGACAAATACGGTATAATGCCACATATATGAAAAATATCTAAAATAGGCAATCGTAGAGATAGAAAGCAGATTAGCAGTCCCTGGAGGCTGGGGGAGGGGTGGGGAGTGATGCTTGATGGCTTCAGAGTTTCTGTCTCGGGTGATGAAAAATTTTGAAAACCGTGATGGTGGTTGCACAACACTGTGAATGTAATTAATGCTACTGAATTATACGCTTAACCATGGTGAAAGTGGCAAATTTTATGTGATATAGATATATTTTACTACAATTAAACAAACAAAAAAAAAGCGTGGGCTGTGAGGAGAGACAGGGCTCCCAGCTCTGCCACTCCAGCTGGGTGGGGGGCATCGGCAGGCACTGAGGCACACGCGCCGGCCCCTTCCAGCTCCACCCCAGCCCCCTGCCCCTGGCTTCCGCACTGCCTCCTCTCTTGTCTGGTTGCACTGCACATACTGTTTTTAGGTTCCTTGAACCTTTTCTGAGCACCAGATGGAGGCACAGACAAATGAGTAACATCCCTGGTACGTTCCGGGTATCCTTCGCTTCTCTATGTGAGGGCAGGGAGCGCACCCCACGAAGGGCTCTTAATCCTTTCCACTTCGAGCTGCTCCGAGGCCGAGGCCAAGGACATCTGCTTCCTTACCACGTCGTAACAAGGTGGCGCCCACAGTCAGGCTCCTGCATGCAGACTCGTGTTTCTCGACTCGGAAGGCTTCGGAATCTAGTGTCTCAAAGCTTTACTCGCAAAGCTGTTTAGTGGAGTAGTAACTATCATACCAAAAGATGGCAACGACCTCAATGTCCAACGAGAGAAACTGGTTACAGGAATTACGGTAGCTGTCCTGGGGAGAATGTTCTGCAGCTATGTAAAAATGCTTATGACGTCATGTTAAATCGGGGAGAAATAAACTTTTAACTTAGATTTGACAGCAGCTATGTAAACGCTTTGCATGATGAAAAACGAAGGCTGTGTTGTTTTCTAGAACCATGAGATCAACGGTGTTACTCAACCAGAGACAGACACATGCAGCGATCTCCGACCTGTGCCAGCACGGCCTGGGCTGCTGATGCTGGAAAGCCAGGCTATCAATCTGCTTTCATCTGAACTTCTCTGTCTTCGAGGGTTTTAGGTGGATAAATGTGACTCAGCAGAATCATGAGCAGAATCAGGGGCTGCAAGGTGGATGAGGCCACTGTGCCCACAGCTGAATCTGGAAGCCGGGCCTCTTGGGAGGGACTGGAGGAGCGGGCTGCTGCCTGCACGGCCTTTCACAGAAACCATGACGGTCTGTTACTGCCCCCAGCCCCGGCAGCCGCTCCCTGCGGGCAGGGGCTGCGCTCCATCCATCCCGGGGAGGCCCAGCCAGCAGGTTGGCCCAGGGAGAGCCACACAAGCCTGTTGAGTCAGCAGTTCTCACGGGCACTCCATCTACACTGGCCTTTGCACGGATTCCGGCACAGAACAGGGTGCGTCTTAAAGCACCAACGCCCATCAGCTTTGCTTTGTGATCTAACATTCACCAAGGACCTGCAGTGGACAGACGTGGGAACGGGCCCCTTCGCACACACTCTTAACACGACTCCTTGTAGCATGAGCTAGGAAATAAGAAACTCTGAACAGAAAGAAGAATGAAATGAAAAGACACGAGTCTATTTTTGAAAGTTCTTCAAAACTGAGGCTACTGTGCTATGAAACGTCTTTCCACGATAAGCGTGGTGGGGTCGTCTTTACTTGGATTTCACGATGATATAATTTTAAACAAGGGAAGTACAGCAAAAGTAAGATTCTTTTTTATTATTCATTCATTCTCCATAGGTGGGAGAAAGGGGAACATTCAAGAACTGCGCTGCTATCCACGTCCTCCGAAAAGTGGCAATCTCCCACCAAGCAGAGAAAGGATCCCTGGCCTAGCAATTAAAACCATTTGTCTTTTATCCCCTTCTTGCCAAAAAGGACCCCAGCCCTAACTAGTTAATCCCTAACACCCACTGCTACTCCCTGAGTTGCCTGGCAACTGCTGGGAGGCGTGTCAGAGAGCAAGAAAGGCCTAAATAAATGAGCTGGAGCCCAGGCTGCCGCTTGACATGGATTAAAGGGGGTTTTTCCGAATGGAGCTGCCTGGCGGCTTGCGGTTTTGTCATCTAAGCGCAGAAACAAGTTGGCCGTGGCCGATGTTGTTAAATATCGTGGGCTTTGCACCTGATATTCTCCGGGTGCTTGAAAAATGGGCCACCTGCCCGTGCGATTTGCAGCCATTCTCCACTCTGCCCGGCAGCGGCAACCTCCGAAGCCTGAAGACAGGCAGGATGCGATGCGACGCGTGCACATGAGCAGGCCGAGGGCCAGCTCCCGGCCTCCCACGCGTCACTGTCCCCTCGGTTCTCTCACCCGTCCTTCCAGCCACTGTTTCCAAATGTGCTCACTGAGGCCTACACTGTGCACGACCCGTGCCCGGGGCTGCGGAGGCAGAGGGACAGAGGACATGCGGGCCGTGTGGAAACCAGAACAAAGAGACAAGGGAGTGTGACGGAAGGGACCGGGGCTTGGCAGTCAGGCTGGCCTGAGTCTGCCTCCTGTCACCAGCAACCGAAGCCTCTATCTCCCGTCCGTAAGACGGACAGTGAGGGGCAGTCGTCGTGGGGAATCACTGAGACCACAGATGAAGCAGCTGAGAGAGAACTGAGCTCCGACCGTGGCGGAGGCCGCTGAGCAGGTAGGACACACGGCGGTAGCTGGATGCCCTCGGCGCCTCACTTTCTGACCCTCGGGAGAGCCCTGTGAAATCCCTGCCCTGGCCCTGAAGACGGGCACCGCGTGGAGCCGACACGCGCGCTCCCGCCCTGGGCCAGGCCCGTGGCCCCCAGCAGAAGGCGTGGGTGGACGAGCGGCCCAGCCCCCGGCACGTGGCCGGGCCTCGGCGGGGCGGCCGCCTTCTTCTTCCCTCCTGGGCAGGGGAGAGAGAACGAAGCTCGAGAGTCCCCAGCCGGCTGCTTCTGGGCTTTTTTCCCCCGTAAGAAAGAAATAAAAAAGGGCCAAGGAGCTAATAATCTCAAGTGAGCTGGGGGCCATGGGGCTGGAGTTGCCCGTCTCTGCCCCCAGGAGGGGGGTGCGCCCCCTCCTCACAGAGCCGGGTGGGCGCCGCAGGCTCAGCAGGAGCCGGTCCCCAAGCTGTCCCAGGGGCCGAGTGGAAAGGAGCACTGCCAAGTCTGTCGTGTTTCACGTTTTAAAAAACCAGAACTCTGTGACTTCGTGGTGACGTGAGTCTCATGACGGTTCTCACTGCGCCAGGGTGGGAAGCCACCGCACCACACCGGTGTGGCACCCACAACAGCAAGCAGTGAGGGCAGGTGAGCAGAGGGGCTCTCGTACCCCTGTGGACACCCTGCTCCCAGCCCTTCACCCGCAGGCTCTCTTCGCCCTCCACCTTGGACTGTCTGCCCCACGCCCGGCAATTTGCCACAGAGACGCTCCCCTCCGGGCCACCACCTGCTTCTGCCACCATCTTTGTCCCTCACCTTACATGTCAAAGGATCTTTTATGTACTCGGATCCTTTGACCCAGTCAACCCACGCCAGGGATTCTGTCTAAGGAAATAATTCGGCCCATGCACAAGGGTTTACCGAGAGATGTTCCTCACAGCGTGGTTTACAACGGTGAGTGATGCTGACAGATGAGAAGGACCCGCACTGGGCCAGTGAGGTGGGCTCGGCACTGGTTCCCGATTTCGGGAACCTGATAAACACCTCTGTGAGTGGGGCCCAGGCTGCCCTCCTAAGAGCCCCACGGGTGAGGCTGATCCGCAGCCACGGTGAGAACCGCTGGGATCACCTGACGGAGTCTGTGGCGCCATCACAAGTGACGGTTAAGATGAGTCTTGTAGGGTGTGAATAAGTGCTTACAACATACTAACAAGACACAAAACCAAAGAACTGGGAACTGGATTGCTTTGCCAGTAACATCTCAACTGTCTAAAGGTAAAAAACCAAAAAACGGAAACAAAACACAACCCCAAATAACTCTAGAACCTGGAGAGGAACATGCGAGCGTGTTAACCCCAGATGACAGGATTCCGGGCGCTTTCTCATCCCTAGTTCTCTGTTACTTCCAACACCTTTCTGCCAAGAGCGGGTGCTCCTTTGATAACCAGAGAAACAGCAAAAAGTCGGGCCCAAGGAGGCCAGCCTGTTCCCTCGGCACTGTGCCGCCTGCCACCCCGGGGGCTCACCGAGGCACTGTTCCCCACCGCACCCCTGTGGCCAGTGCCCCCGACCCTTCACCCCTTCTTGGGCTCACATGTGCTTTGCAGTCATTATTTTAATGAATCCCCTGAATGATCTTGCATGGGAAATGTGGTTATACCAATTTTTCAGATTAGGAGAATTGGCTAAAATTAAATCTATGGTTTTAAAAACCATGTAAGTTACAGAGTGATGACACTCGGTCAGAAATTCCAGGCCCTCTGGTTTCCCTCTTGGCCTTACAGGTAAAAAAAAAAAAAGAAAAGAAAAAAAAAAGAAAAAAAAAAACACCCCAAAACATTCTGGTGCAGATGAATAGCACTGAAAGCTTGGCAAATCTGCCGTATTTCAGTGATTCTAAGATGCAAACCTCTTCACACTGTAACACCGCTAAGACCTGGACGTCGCACGGCTGATGGCATCCTGCAGGTGTAATCGGCAGCCCTCTTCCCCCTTTCTTAACAGTACATAAAATAACGGTACCTCCTAGGATTGAACGGCAGCTTAGACGCAATGAAATGTCCCATGTTTACGGCCAAACCCATCATCCTAGTCTCAAAATACTACTTCTAATAGCTAGATAATATTTGTCACAGGCACGTACTCTAATTTACTTAACCAGTTGCCTATTACGGCCATTTAGCCTGTTCCATGTTTTCACCATTGTATGCGTTGCTACTGGCGACGCCTTTGCAGGGAGCTTTCCCTTTCTCTCCTATGGACACCACCGCTCTCTCCCAGGTCCATGCCTTGGGAGACACTGTGACATTTCTTGCCCCTCAGCTCCGTATTTTATCTACTACTGTCCTCATCTGGTCATTTCTTCTTCATGGCGCCTTCTTCTGGGGTCACCACCGGAGGGCTCTCCTCTGAGCTCCCCTAACAGCTCACAGGTTCCTTCCGTCCATCACTGTATTACTGTTCGAACATGACTTCAGTCTCATGACACCTCTGCTCAAAAAGCTATACTTTTTTGCAGGGTGACGTTCATACTCCTAGCCTAGCATCCAAGGCTCTGTCAGATTTGGCTCCGGTCACTCCTGCAGCCCCACCTTCCCACCTAAATCCATGACTCCGGACGAAGTGGCCACGAGGGGTCCTGCCTCCAAGCCTTTGCTCACTAACTCCACGCCGACCACAGGAGGAGAGTCTGTCTTCCTCTTCCCAAACCTCACCCATCAGGCTCGGGCCAAGTTTCATTTTTCCTGTGAAATGTTTTATGGCTCATTTGATCCTTGTAACCATCTGGAGATGTAGGATGACAGGTATTCCTATCATTTCACAGGTGAAGAAACTGAACTTTAAAGAGATTAAGTGGCTTGCTCAAGGTCATATACAGCTTATAAGTACAAAGATGGGCTTTAAACGCCAGGGCTTCCTCCTTAAAATCCAATCCTTTCAGAGCCAAGTGCAACTACAACCATAAACTTTTCTGAAGGAGCAACTTGTGCCCTGATCACGTACCCAGCAATATGTACCAAGCTTCAACAGCCTCTGGATTCTAGACAGATATATGACAACCATGGGATCACGTCCCTCAGTTCTCAGCACTGAGGACCGAGCCAGCTGTCCCATTCCCATTTCCGAGATATACCCGTCTCAAAACAACGTCAAATCTGGCTGGTTCATCCGGGCCCCAGGTCAGGACAAAGAACTAGAGCTGCCTCACTCAGAGACAAGCAGACATGGGGTGCTTGCTTTAAACCGAGACGCTTTAGAGGAACTAAGGGGAGCATTGCTTAGGAAACAAAAAGTGCATCCCTTCTGTTATGTGACCATGATGTTGCCTGGAGCCGGGGCAACCCAGAAAGTCAGACCCAAGTGCTGGACAGAGGACAGGAGCAAGGAGGGTGGTGGCATTGGCTGCTGCTCCCTGAGCACCCGCTGCCAGGCCACTCCTCAGAGCATACGGCCTGGGTGAAGGGAGAACAAGGTGTTCGCTGTCACTCTGTGTTTCACTTAGACACATGATTCACAGCAGTAAAAAAAAAAAAAATCCTTACTCGACAGGCAGTGCACCCTGTGCGGGTCGCTCACTCACTCCAACTAGGCCGGGTGTGGCTGTCACCACCCACCCGTTCCAGACGGAGGGAGCTCTGTGCCCCTGGGAGAAAAGGGACGTCAGCAAGGTCCCCCTCCAATGTTCTCTCCTAGAGTGACGCACAGAGTGATCCCCAGGCCAACTCTCCGTGGCCAAGAGCCAAGAGTAGGCTGAGTCGTGGGGAATCTGAAGCAAACTTCTTCCTGAAGCTGGGAGTGTTGATACTTTCATTGGTTTTAGGGCTGACCTGGTATCTTCATATCCCATCACTAGCCATGCACCCCACGGGGCAGGCAGGGGATAAGAACGAGGCAATGGGGGCCCAGAAAGGCTGAAGGGCCACGGAGGTGGGTCGCGTTATTTCCCAGTCCTCAGCGTACTTTAAAGTCACTGTGGGGGATTCTAAGAAGTGAATCCCCAGGGTGACGAGCTTTCTCCACGTGGGGAAGCGCCCCCTCCGCCCCCCAGAAAAGGGCAGCAGGGCCCAGCGGGAACCCACGGGCTTTGGCGCCCTTGGGCTCCCCCACCCCACTTAGTGCAGGGGAATGACTGTGGCTACCTGGGCTGGCTGTGCCCCCCGGGGAGGGCCCGGCGCTGCTGGCCGGGGGGGGGTGTGTGGGGTCTCTATGTAGGTTCACAGGTGCACTCAGGGCTTCACACACGGCGGCACGCCTGCCTTGTGACGCTTCCCCGGCCCCCCGCCCTACAGACATGCACCTCTTCTTGTGAACTCCACGACCAGGCGAACTGCGGGTTCCTCGCGGGCCCCGAGGCACATCTCTTAGCCCTGGCCAGACGCGGGTTTGAAACGTGCCGAGGAGCTACTCACCGGCTCAATTTTCAGGGCGTTGCGGTAACTGCCGAAGAAGGCGGCCTGGGCCTTGAGGAAGGCTCGGGCCACACCGTCGCCCGTGTCGTGGAGACCTTCTTCAGCCGGCTCTTCAGTGCGGAGATCTGGGGACCGAGAGAAAGGAGGCACAGGTTGAGGGCAGGGTCGGAGGAGGACGGCTGGCCAAGAGCCCTAGAAAATCCCTGGCAGGGGATGGCTTTGCTACCTCAGCTGCCGACAGAGCAACGATGCTTTCAGCATGAGGGCGGGGTTGGAAATTTAAACGAATGTTGCTTCTATTAGAGCGACCATTTTTCTAAGCAGTTACAATGTGTCAGGTAAGTGCTACACGGAAGATCTCAAATTTAATTCTCTCGACAACCTTGCAAGGAAGGGATTGGTGTCCCGATCCTACGAGGGTGAGACGGCCACAGAGAGGTTAGGGTACGCGCCTAGGGGCGAACCTAAGGAGTGGCCAAGTTGGAACCTGATTCGAAGTCCTGGAACCTGACCCAAAACCACGCAAAGATTTTCAGTTCCACTTCGATTTCCTCTTCAAGTTACTTACAAGTATTACAAGTCAATGACTTATTCGTAATGCTTAATGTGCATGATATATCATTAATAAATATACATTATGTAGCCCACGCCTACACTCTAGAGGAATAGTAGCGGCTTCCAGATAAGCACTCCCGGTTAAAAGAAAATAGACAAGAAAGCCATGGCAACAGGAAAAGTAGCCAGGAATAGATGTAGTATATAAAGATAAGCCACACAGTCTTACACAATGTCTAGAAATGAACTGTAAATTGACTTAAGAGCCTCCTAGTGGTCAAAGCAAAAAAGGGATACAAGGGTTGTGAGATTCCTTGGGTCCAACGTATTATAAATAAACCAGCTGCACAACTGAATATAGATTTTCCTGCAAGTGAGAACTAAATGAGATTTCTCCTGAGTCCTCAGTGTAGGAATGACCATGACGTGATGATGGCTGTTGCCCTCGACATCAGAGACACCAAGCTTCCTGGCTGTTTCTGACATGCCCTCACTCATCGTGGAATGCCACACTGCACAACTCCTGGACACACCGTTCACGCCCTGTCCCACGGGAAAGGTGCGCCTGGAACCGTGCGATGTGGGGCCTCGAGTTATGCACATACTCAATGGATATTTATTATCTCTTGAGCGCCCGGGACATGTTAGGTGCTGAGGATACAAGGGTAAACCAAACCAGACATAGGCTCTGCCCTCAGGAAGCTCACACACTAGGGAGGAAATACTGTCACCAAAACTGTGACATTGCTACTCTGACAAGCCTGTGACAGAGCTCACCAAGGAGGTCACGGAAGGCTTCCTGGAGGCCAATGGGCTTGGACCGAGAGCTGGAGGATGAGCTGAAGGAGTCACCTCAGCAAAGGGGGAAGGAACAGTGTGCCGAGCATGGGGAATAGCATCTGCAAAGCCCCTGTGTGTGGTGAGGGGATTCGGAGAACAGAAAGGCCTGCAGAGGATGAGGGGACTATGGCTTACAATGAGATGAGAGAAAGGGAGGGGTCTGAAGAGCTCGTGAGTGCACTGACTTTTTTTCCCTTCATCTTGAGAGAAATGTAAAGCTCATGACTGATTTAGGCATGCAGATGACATGTCAAGGGCACATCTCAGGAACCTGTAAGGGGCTTAAAGGACTATCTAGGGGTGTGACGTTATTTAAGGATGACATTTAGGATAAAATTTGAGCATAAGAGAGAAAATTAAACTCAGGTGGTCTATGAATCATCTAAAAACTTTTTAATATGAATGAGTGATGATCAATTTTTTTGATCATAAGCTCTCCACAGTGTTTCTCAGAATCTGAAAGTGCCAGAGAACCTAAAAAACTAAGAATCACTGATCTGGGATCGACTATGTATACTTTATAAAGTCTCCATGAATGTTATTTCTTACCACTAAGCTTCTGATAAGGGATTTTTAAATAGCTTATTAATAAGGATACACTTTCCATACCACAAAATTCACTCATTTAAAGTATATAGTTCAGGGGTGTTTTTCGTGACAAGCGTGTACAACTATCACTATCATCTGATTCCAGAACACCTTCATCACTCCCAAAAAGAAAACTCACCTTACTGCTGTCCCTTCTCAGTCCCCACCAATCCTCCTCCTCCTCCCCCTCACCCCAGTCCTAGGTGACCATTAATCCACTTCCTCTCTCTCTGGATCTACCTGTTCTGGAAAGTTCACATAAATACGTTCGCACAGCACATGGTCTCCTGTGACTGGCTTCTTTCACTCGGCATAATGTGCATTACGAACAGGTTCCTCCGTGTTGTCGCACTTAGCGACACTTCACCCTCTGTCGTCGCTGACCCGCATTCCATTGTAGGGATAGCCCACATTCACTTAGTAACAGCTGATGGGCATTTGGGCCGTTTCCACTTTTTGGCTACCAGAAATACTGCCGCTATGAGCATTCATGCAGAAGCTAAAAGGACACATGGCACATGGTGCTTAGCACACAGTAGGCCATCAATAAGTGTTTCCTGAGTAGGGGGGACGATCTTGTTTTGCTGCCACAGGGCTGCACGTCTGCCGACTGAGTGAAGGGAGACTGGCGTCCTTCTCTGGTAAGTCAGGAGGGATGGGAGCATGTGCGGAGGGGCGGCCGCCCCCTGTTAGGACAGGCCAAGGGAAAGAGTGTTCCTCCGGAAGCGGTTTGGATGCTCTCTCAACACCCAGGTGCAGAGCCGGTTTACTGTGACCTCCCCTGGTCTGGGACGCACGAGCCCCAGCACCACAGTGGTGGGCGCCCACGAGGAGCACGCAGGCCACGTGGCACCCAGGCCGACTCTGCTGTGGGCTTTCGACTTGAAATAGCAATGCGAAAAAGACACGAGCTTTACGAAGACGTAAGAAATACTGCTGACTCCCCACCCTCAAATAATAAAAGTCCTGCCCCTCCCGGGGACCAGGGTGACATTTCCACCCTCTGAAATGGCGCATGCCACCGTCACACTTCTTCTGGCGCCTCAAAGGCCTTGGGCCACCTGTGCTGAGATTATTCCTCACTTAACCTTCCCTGGCCTTTCCCGATCATTCGGGAGGTGTTTAATTACCTTGGATTCACAAGCTGCGCTTCAGGTGAGCCTCTCCTAATGGCCTCATTACCATTTTACACAAAGAGGTAGTCTCGATCTTAACTGAGCAAACACGAGTGTGTGCCTTCCTGCCCGCCTAGCTGGTCTGCAACCAGCCAAGTGGTCCTGGGCTCTTGGTGCCCCGGTGACCACTGAGGCCAAGACTTCTGAAGACCTCTCCTCACCCTGCAACACGGAAAAGCTTTTGTCAGCACTTCAAACTTTGAAACTTCAAGTACAGGCGCATCTGATAACTGGGGATGGCATTCTGTCCCTTAAATAAAACGGAGGGAAGAAGAGCTAAGGCTTAGGTAACCCGCAGTCATACATCTAAAGCTGAACTTGCCCCGAGTACTCCCGAGGGTGCTGGTCAGATCATTAGCATCGGGGCTCACCAGGCATGAGGTGGGGGTGACGGAAACGCCGATGAGGATGGCTTCCTCCTTTAATCAGGTACCATAGGGGGCAGACAGAAAACAAAGGGAAGAGAGTACGGAACTGAATCCATCAGCTCCTCTAGAGCCCCTGCTCCTCCTCAGGCCCGTCTTCGTTACCGCGGCATCGTCCGAGCTGTCTCACAGGCCAGGTTCGGATGTGGATTCCAGTCTCTTTCCCTCTCCACACCCATTCTCCATGTCTTAGCCACACCACCCCAGTACGTCCTGCATGTGCCCCCTCCTCTCAGGGACCACGACCCTGGCCCCGCACGGTCCACCTCCACCCACCCTCTCTGCCCAGGTTGGTGGAGTAGTCTTCCTGGATGGGCTCTCTGCCTTCAGTCTCCTCTCCACGCCATCCACCCAGACCTGTCCTCGACATCTCAGGAAAACATGAATCTGACCACGTCGATGCCTCCCTTGACACCCTTCGATGCTCCACCCTTGGCCTCCAGCACCTTCAGAAAAACATCCCAGTTCCTTAGAGCAGTCATACATCTAAAGATGAACTTGCCCCGAGTACTCCCGAAGGTTCTGCTCAGATCATTAGCATCGGGGCTCACCAGGCATGAGCTGGGGGTGACGGAAACATCATTCCTCAGTTGGCCTCGTTTTCCTCGACCCCACTTACAGTTATACTTGACTGATACTGGACTGCCATCTAGAAGCACATGACTCTCCAGCCCATGCATGTGCCGACAACCCAGAGTGTCCCTTGTCCCTTCCTGCTCTGCTTATGGACATCTCTTCACCTCTAGAAGACCATCCAGGGATCCAATGGGCGGCGATTAAATTATGCCACATCCTCACAATGAACTACTGCGGAGCTACTAAGAAAGAACATGGCCATGCTTTGCGCCGACATGAAAAGGTGTCCGCAAAATATTCCCAAATGGTGGAAAGTATGCAAGTCGCAGAGCGATACGTACAGCCTGAATCATTTAAAAAATTATATATGTACATATATGTAGTATAAATCTAAAATGCCATATATCAAGCTTTAACCATGCAGAGATGCTTTCTATTTTATGAACTTTTGATTGTTTTGATTATCCTTTATAAAAAAGCATATGTTACTTTTATAATAAAGAATTTAAATGAGGTATTTTTCTTTAATAGTCAAATTAAACACTGCCTTGGGTTAAGGGGAAGAGGGAATCCAGATGGTCCCTCATCTGTGAAGTTTTCCCTAACCCCAAAGACGGGGTTAACGATGCCCTGCCTGGGCCCCCTCGGAGCGCGAAGGGGATTCTTCGGTGAGCCGCAGCGTCTACCACCTTTCCTGAAAGTCTCAGAGTCCCCAGCAGGTCCAGTGGTTCCTGGCCCGGTGTCATGACTCAGCACTTTCTTCTGAATGAAAGAACAGATGAGTGCGTATTTTGACATCCTGAAAGGCATGTCCAGTGGCTGAGCCTCTGTGCTGGAAAGAACGTCAAGGTTCACAATGTCCAGCGATTGACCGATCAGCAGAAGGAACTGGTCTCAGTTGGGAAAGCTGCAGGGAGAAACTAATACTCCTCCACTTCCTCTCTGCGGACGGCCATCCTTGGGAGGCGACCAACACTGCAGGGAAAATGAACCTGTGGAGGCTGAACGAGTGCAAGTGGACGAGTAGGCCAGTCTTAGGCAAGGCTGCGAATGCGACGTGCCCAGCTGCGATCGCAGCGTTCCCTGTCCCCGCGCCACCCCGCAGCCCATTCCCGTTTCACCCGCTCACTGCAGGCTCCACCTCGCGGGTCTCTGGGCGTCCCCTGCTCCCCTATCCCCACGCACTCCTCAGGGAGGAGACTGTAAAGCTTGAATCACGTAAGCCTGAGACTGGACACACCTGGCTTCCCCACTTTCTTAACCTTTCTGAACTTCAGTTTCCTCTGCTATAAAATGAGGGATTTGCAACAAACACACATCGTGAAGATGAAAATACAATGAACGCAAAATGGATAACGGACACAGTGGACGGCCTAGCTTTTGTTTCTCGGGTTTCACCTTTTACCTGGGCTACTGCAACAGCCTTTCAGCTGGTGGCCCTTCCTCTACTTCCTTCCTGGTCAAATCTGTCCTTTGCATTGAACCATCTTGCTAAAACAAGAGGCTGAATCTCATCACTCCCTTCCGCTAAAACTCGCGGTAGTTCCATACTGACAGAAAGTCCACACTCCTTAGCACAATAATCAATGCCTTCCGTGGGCTCAGCTCACCTCCAGTGCTGGTTTCTATTCAATTTCGGAGGCCGTGAAACCATCTCAAAGCCTGGGATCTTCTTTATCCCACTAACAAAACCCTTCTATTTGAAAAAAGTCTCCAACCTTCTGCGGCGCCCTCTGTCACAACGAGGTCACACCAACCTGTGCCTTTGCTTGAGGCCTGAACTTTGCAGGCCCCGCTGTGCTGATGTGCCGGGAACCGAGCTGCACAGGACCAGGGCCCAGCTCCCGACAGCCTGCAGTCACGCTTCCCCAGACCAGCCGCAAGTTAACTTATTACTGCTTCAGAAGGGAAGGAACTCTCATATTGTATACATCATCGTCCTATTATTTAGCCTTTTATATAACCAGAAGTTTACGTCTCTTCCTCCCCACTAGAATTCCCTTGTAATTCATACTGGCGCTCAACAAAAATACAGATTTCTTTATCGCTTGGTTGCAACTTGCGGGGGAAGGAAAGAACAAGGATGGGGTACTGTTGTTCACCCGTCCACCTCTAAGACGCTCCTGTCCATCCCTTTCCACCAGTGCTGGCACCTTAATCGTTAGTCTTTAACCTCAGAGCAGCGGCTCCCTAAAGCCCCAGGCTGGCCTGCAAGGCTCTGAGCTGCTCGGCCACAGCCTCTTTCACATGCCTGGCTCCTACATGCCCTGCAAGGCTCCAGCCACACCTTCCAGGCTCCCGCATGCCTCCTCCCTCGCATGCCCAGGCCTCGGGGGGGGGGGGGCTGGCTCCATTGTCTGCAGTATTCTCGCCACCATCACCCCCTTGCTTGGAATCCAGCACTAAGAGGACTTTCCTCAAATAATCCATCATCTGTGTTGTCCGATGTGGCAGCTGCAACTGAGAACTTGAGATGTGGCTAGTGTGACCGAGGAACTGAATTTTATTTCACTTTAATCAATGAAATAGCCACATGTGGATACCGGCTACCATGCTGGACAGCGCAGGGCCCTAGATCGACTACTACTCGTCCTCCAGATCTCAGCTCAAATAGCACGTCCTCAGTCTGACCCCCTCACACTAGACCAAGGTTCACCTGTTTTATATTCTTGCTGTACCTTTCCTTCAGAGACACACGGCAATGTGTAATGATGCGTTTTCCGACGATCTAGGATGTGTCTGTCTCTTCCGTTAGACCGAACGTTTTAGGAAGGCAGGACCACGGCCATCCCCAGCGCTGGCACACCTCAGCAGACACCGTTCTTCTACAGGTCCGACTCAAGCCACCCTGTGTGGGGTCCCCACTGCTCTTCCTGGGGGTTACAGTAACTGCTCAGTGTCAGACCGTAGTTAAAAGATTTTTGGGGAGAAGGGAATAAATCAGACACCCAGCAGCAGCTGGGAGAGAGTGAGATAATCACACTTTTTTTTCTCCCTTTAAAAATGCCCCTTAAGAACTAGGGTAAACCGATTCTTCCTTTCCTGAATACACCAGACATCAAGGCTTTGCTACGAGTAAGATCTCCTGGAGAACGTCTCAGTGTGGAGAGGGCAGAGGGGAGACCTGCCTTGAGTTCCCATTCCCAGGGGCACACGCACATTGGCCGCTCCCCTCTGCTACCTTTGCGTAGACACGGTGTACGTACCTGTGCCTTAGTTCTAGCCTCCAACTGGAGGCAAAAGGCCTTGACATATAAAGGCAATCTCATCCTACTTGTTTTCCCAGTAACAGTTTCTGGGAAAACCAGAAATGTGTCAGGAGAAAGGAACGACAATGAGCATTTATGAAGCACCGACCAGGTACCAAATGCCATGGCAAGTGTTTTCATATCCAGCGTTGTACCGAAATTTCAGAACGACTGGGCTAGGCAGGCACAGTTACCTCCTCCACTGTACAGATGAAGAAAGTGAGCTTCGGCCCCATGTCACACAGCTCGTGCAGCAAGGGGCAGAGGCCAAAGTGAAGCCCAAGTCTGTCTTCCTCCAAAGTCTGTGCTCTGCTAGTCCATTATTTCTCACTGTCGCCAGGATTTCTTAGACCAGCAACTTAGGTTTATCCATGATACTGGTTTATTTTTTCCCTAACTTAATATGTTTCTATTATTGCCTCCTCTCATTCCTTGCTTTCATTTCTTGATAACATGATTGTACCTTGACCTCATTGGCTTTCATTGCTTCTTCTGCATCCCATTTTCCCCTCAAAGATACTGGTTCTGCACGGGGGAGGGGAGACTGTGCTAGCTGTGAGGGGCTCTGAGCGGGAGCCGGCTCTGCCCCTAGGGGCCCTGGCCTCTGTTCCCTTCGCCTCTCCTCACATCTTGTGGGCTGAGTATTAAGTCAAAAAGTTAGAGGCAAACGTTACAATTCTAAGAGGCGTTTTGTCACACAAAAGGATCAATTCTCATTACGTGAAGGCTACTTCGCTATCTGCTGTGATAGCTTTGTTGAACATCCTTTGAAGGAACTATCCAAGAGCTTAAGATGATTTTCTTTGAGTAAAAAAGTACAATTTAAAAACAAAAACAAAAAGGCCCATTTCCAGTACCTGCCAAACAAAGCTCGGAGGAGTCTCGCACACGTGAGTGTCCTCCAGCCCCTCCCCGTGAGTGAAACCCGTACCCAGCACTTTAAACTGAAACACGCAGTAGCAAAGCCTTTTTCACTTTCCTATTTGCAAAACTCATCTTCCTCCACACACTTTTTTTGCCCAGAGGAAGTGAAATTCTTTTTTTCCCTATAAAACAATTTAGCTTCAACACACACTCATGCGTGTGCACACACACACACACACACACAGGCACTCACTGTCGCTTAATGCGGCTGAAAATCCTGCCCAAGCTAAAGGAGGCCACGAGATCTGAGCTCAAAGCAAATGTGTATTTAAATTATTACATGGCCATTCAATACAAGGATTATTTCTAACCAAATATGCGCATGCATGTATGCCTATGGAAGTGTGCGGATCCGGGGAGTCTTTTCAAAGAAGGGCTTTCTCCCCCATACTTCTGGCAGTTCAGGTTTAAGGGTCAGATTTAAACTATCACCATGTTTCACAATGCAATCTGTGCAGTGCCGCGTAATGAAATGGTTCAGTAAAGGTGCTCGTGGAAATTCTTTTAATTAGGTCTGAGGCTTTGCAGTTGTCAACACGAATAAACCAAGAACCATTCTCTTGCAAACATAATGCACAAAATAAAAATATAAGTTATCTTTGAAAAAACAGATACGCACTTGCAAAAGGAAAGTTATATGTGTGTGTGTTTTTTATAATATGTCCTCTACCAATTTTTTTTTTTAAAGTACCCAGATCTTTCGACAACGAAATGGACCTCAAATCAAAAATAAAAGAGTAGCTCTGGTTCTAATGAACCAGGACACTATGCCTGAGTCTAATGAAAAGTATTTGGAAGAAGACTCAATCGTGACTAAAAATGTTTATCGAGAGACTAATGACTTTCTCGTGATCAAAAGCCACCTTTCCATTTAACTATAATAAATTTCACAGATCAGTGGTATTTCAGTCAGACATGTGAATGTCCCATAATAAACGCCTGCAAATTGAATAAATGTTATCTATTAAAAATGCACCATAATTCACTTTTGCCCTCAGCACAGCCATCTGAGGCCCCCAAGATCTATCACAGCAGGAACGTCAAGACTCCTGTTTTTCAAAGCTGTGTTGACAAAAAGAACTACTTAGATTTGGAAATTTTAGCCATCAGTTCAAAAAAAATTTAGATTTGAAAAAAAAATAGGCGAAATAAAAGTGAAAACTGCAAAAAAAATGGTAGGTTGCATTGAGTTCTGATGGAAAAAGCAGGATGAAACAAAGGACTCCAGTCACCCCTGGTTCAGATTTAGGTGACTACAGAGTTGTTCATAAAAGCCAACTGGCCTAAGATTGGCCATGGAATGGGAGAACTCAATGGAGCAAGGACAGCATGTAATAAATGTGTGATAAATCAATGCCTGTTGATTGATTAACCAGGGAATGAATATCTAGCAAACACAGCATGGAGGTACTACACCGAACAAACAGTATGTGGGTTAACTCTGGGTTGTGACAGACCTGAGTTCAAATCCCGATTCAGCTGCTATTAGCTGGATGCCTTTAGGCAAGTTATTTAACCTTTCATCTGTTAAAAAAAAAGGTAAAGTAATACTCACCCCCCCCCTTGCAAGATTGTTATATAGATTAAATGTCAAGATTTCTGAAGCAACAAGCACAGTGGCTGGCACACAGTAGGAGCCTAATAGATGCTAACTATTCTTCCAAGTGAGCCCAACTCCAAAGCCAAAACTACCCAAGCCACTATTTCAGCATAACAACGAATAATGGGCTCACAATTAACATTTTCTAGGGCATCAATTACTGAAATGTCACTCATTATGCTAAGCCTAGTGGGTTTATTTAGTGACCCAAACTCCATGTGTATTTGGGAGTTAATGAAGTGCTTGGTGTTTACCAGATAAAAAGCAGGATTTGTCTCAGCAACAATCTGGGCTGGATGGATATAGATTTCCATGCTTAGGGATGCGGCCAGGCCAGATCCACCGTGGATCACATCCACACGGAGTGAGATATTTCCCAAGGGGATCCGGGCATCTCCACCTCCTCAGGGGAGAAAAATACAGGAAGGGGGGTGGGACGTGTGTATAATAGATGTATTTCACAGTGTCCCTGCTGTGATGAACAACTTGATCCACTTACAGTTCCAAACACATGATGCATAAAAGAGCTGACAGAAATTCAATTCTTCAAAGAAAAGCATCTGCTCTCTAGTGGGAACGGCCAAATATTAAGCAGTTTTAAGGCAGGGCAAAGACCTAGAGGAACATACTTCATTATCTAGATAGCCAGAGTAGAGAAATGCAGAGGGTTACAAACGAACGAAAAAGTAGCTGAGATTCCAAGCATTAATTACCCGGAGTAAAATGATTCAAGTTAAATCTTTGTTACGACAAATATTAAACCCAGCTGTGTTTATGTAGCAGTTGTGAAAAAGAAGAAAAAAAGAAATCCGTGTACAATATCTGTGAGCTCTGCCAGTTAATTGAATTTGCTGGCAGCACTTCCTCTACCACGAGCCAAACATCCTCAAAGATAAAATGTAGCTTTTAAACAGACCTGGGGAAAACGGAATCAAGAAATTTCAACCAATAAAACACAACTCTTTACTGGTATAAAAGTAAAGTAAAATTCTGTAATGAAAGGAAGGAAGTCTCTTAAACATTTACTGCATTCCAAAGCTCGGAGCTGCGGTTTATTGCTGAGGTCTCTTCTGATGTCCCACAGTGCTCCTGCTCCAGCGTCTTTAATGAAGTCCCGTAAACTCCCATAAAACGCTCGATTGTTGACAAATCATACACATACACACTCAGGCCAAGGCCCACTGGACACGACGCTCCTCTCCTTCCTGCCTGAACTAGTGAGTCATGGAGTGGACACTGGCATGGCGAGCGGTCCAGGGTAGAACGGAGACCTACAGGCAATCCCTTAAAAAGGTGATGGATGAGAGACTGGATGTGGCGTTAGGCGATGCTGGTGAGAATCCTCTTCAGTAAACTGTCGCCTACCCCAAGTCCAGCACCAGTAGTTTGGGCTGAGAGGAAGCTTTGGCCAGATTCTAGGAACCAGTGATGATGCATCAAGGGGTTAGTCCAATGCTCCCCCGCACCCCCCGCCCCCCCCCCCGCCAAGTCTGGGACTCAGTGTAGAGCAGATCTTATCGCAGCATTCCCCAGCTTAATTGCCACAGTAGATTCCCCACTACCCCGAACACGAAGTCCAAACGTGTGTTTACGACAGAAGGCCAGTCCCGATTTAATCCCTCCCACCGACTTCTGTGGTCTCATCCTTTGTCCCTCCCAGCCACACACCCTGTGTTCCAGCTGGCCTCAACTATTAAGCCCCGCTCAAACGCATTTGCCTTTGTTCACGCCTCCAGCCTCCATTCACTGCATCCCCGCCTCCCAGTGGGCTCTTCTCTCCTTTCCCAGGCGCAGGGACTGTTTTCCACACGTCTCCATGTTCCTCAGGCCTGACACACTGAACCCACATCCGGAAGACTTTGGCTGGACACATAATCTCCATTTATGAATCAACTACAGACCTGCTCATTTGGGACACTGAACCACGAGTGTCTGGAGGCCCCTGTGGATAGAAGCGAAGCTGCTGGTGTGAAGTATAAGTGGGGAGGAGAGCAGCAAGAGATGTGCCAGGAGGGGCTGGCAGAGACTGGGTTATGAAGGGCCGTGGTATGGAGCGTGAATTTCCTCCAGAGGAAAATGAGGACCCATGAGAGAGTTTTAAGTTAAGGAGTGATATTCATGTCCCAGAATATACTTTTGTTGACAGAAAGAGAACGGCCTGGGACTGGAGAAGTGGGAGCAAGACTGGCAGGCCAGCCTTCCGTTAGGTCTTCTAGCTAGCAGCCTGTGACCTCGCTGAATAAGGTCCAGGTCTTCCTCAGGGCCGCATCCATCATACCCAATGTCAAAGCATGGTGCGTAGTAGGTGCTCAGGAAATGCCTGAGGTTCTTTTTTTTTTTTTTTAGCTTCATTGAGGTATAATTGCCAAAACTGTATATATTTAAGTATACAATGTGATGGTTTGATATACATATATATGAAATAATTATCACCATTAATCTAAGTACCGCATCCATCACCTCAGTTATCTTTTTCGTGTGTATGATGAGAGCAGTTAAGATCTACTCTCTCAGCAAATATCGAACATGCAATACAGTATTAGCAACTACAGTCACCACGTGGTATACTGGATCCTCAGAATGTATTCGTGTTATAAGTGCAGTTTGTACCCTTTCACCAACGTCTCCCCATAGGAAATGCCTGCTGCACAAACAAACGTTCTGTCAGAGAACGGTAAGAATACAGACTTTCACGTGGCGGAAGGAGTACTCAGTCTACAAGGCCTGGACACGCGGAGATTTATGGAAGATGCTCAGAATAATCACAGCCTGCCCAGCTCCCCGGTCGGCATTTTTCTTTCCTATTGGGATTTTAACAGGGAGTTTTTCTTTTTGTTTTTTTCTCCTGCAAAGTTTACTATTAGTTTAGACATTTTGCAGAAGGACAGATTGCTCAAACCAGACAGCCTGTGAAGTGTGCTCTGGAGGAGCTAGTCCTTTGCTTCTGGAATCAAATGCATTGAGTCACAAGGCAGGAACGCCAGCCCTCGGGAGGCCCCGAAGCAGCATCTCTGGGCCTACGAGGACTTCAGAGGAGAGGCAGCAAGCAGAGTCTGGGCTTATCTGAATCTGGGCCCTTCTGGACCAGTTTTGCCTTTGGGCTCCCAAAGACAGTCAGCTACATGGTATGGCCCAATTCTAATATAATTCGAACCAGTCCTAAGGTCACAATTAAACAGGGCACTGTCATTCAGTAAATATTGAGTACGTGCTATATACTGAACCCCGGTGTAGATACAAACATGAAGATGGAACACTTTTTAGTTCCTACTCTAGGCTTAAAGAGAGAACACAGACAAAAATAATTCCGTATAGCATGACTAGTGCTGTAAGGAAAGGATGTGCCATGTGCTTTGGGAATGCAAGGGACAGAACAATTAACTACTGAGGGAGGGCCAAGAAAGACTTGATTTTAGAAGGACTAGAAAGCTGACTGGAGTTAGAAGAGACTGGAGGCATGGAACGCAATCAGGAAGCCACTGACAGCTTCCCAGTGTCACAGCAAAGGACAGAAGGACGGGGTCAAATGACTTGCCAGTCCGAATGCAAGACACTGGGATATATACAATGCAGATAGTTTCAATGAAAAACTTAAATATTATATGAATTTAAAATACTTTTTCAAAAGTAGGTGCTTTAATATCATTGATAAAAGTGAAAACTAGAATGATCTTTTGGGGGTAGTGGTGGTACTTAAAAGTAGGTACCAAAAGCCCTTAAATTTTATATACCCATGATTCAGAAATTCTACTTGTGAGAATTCATGGAATTCAAATAAATGATGCAGAGATTAAGTTACAAACATGTCCATTGCACTGCTGCTTAAAATAATGCAAAACTTGAAATTATCAGGACAGGATTAGTCACATGTATTATGGTATATATTCATACAATGGAATGGTAGTTCATATATTAACAGGTATGAATTTTAATGATTAAGATGGTAACAATGTATCAATCATTTTCCATTTTTTTACTCTGATGCAGAGTAATGAATGTATGATACTTTGTAAATAGTATACATATATGCATAGCTAACTAAAATGTGTCACAGATTGAACCTTACCTATCTTACATATGATGCACTCATGTTTTTCCAACTCCCTTTAAAAAATGCTAGTTGTGACCCACTAAACTGATTTGATGGTTTCACTAATGGGTGACTACTTGCAATTTGAAGAAAGCCATTTTTAAGTTGTAAAGTAATCATGTATTTAGTAACCTTGGCCCAAGAGTCAAAATGCTTAGCGCGCAATACTCGGTAAATTGCAGCTATAATATACACTGAATTTCTCCTGTCTTTCTTTAAAAAGAGAACACTGATCTTCAGAAATATCTGCTTTTCCAGATACTCGTATAGAGAGACAAATGTGTAATAAAGAAATTAGTGAGTGAATAAATGAGTTTTCCAAGGTCTAGTGTTCGAACCAGATCGCACACTTTGCTCATTCATTCACTCATTCACTCATTCCACAGCCATTCGCTGAATGCGCCTGGGAGCCATGCCCTGTGCCAGGGCCATGTTCTCAACCACGTGGAGCCCAGATGCTCAGGCGGGGAAAGAGTTATGTAAACACGCATTTGGATACCGGAAGTGGTCTAAAAATGGTATGGGGAAAATGTTATGGAAACCTGAAAGAGAAAGTGTCAAAGTGACATTCCAGGAGTGCCTCGTAGAACAAACGGGTTTTTGCTGGGCAGGGAAGGAGGAGGGGTCCCTTAACCAGCGGGAACGGCATGGAAGGAGCGCGGGATGTGAAAGAGCTTAAGGCACCGGGGAATGGGGTCATTCTCCACGTGGCTGAGAAACGGGGTGCGAGCAGTGATGTGACGGCAGAGGAGCCTGAGAGGTGGTGGTCAGTGTGCAGCTTGTGAAGAAGCATGGAAGCCGTGCAGAAGGACTGGGAACCCCGAGTCTGGGGCCCTGTGGACGGTAGCTCTCTTCCCTTGCTCTCTCCCCTTTCTCAGTGCTCAGTGAACAGTGCTCAGCGTGGTTTCCCTGTCCCTTCGCATGCTTAGAAACCTCTCGGGTATCCCTCAAAAATTCTGCCAAAGAAGAATAACAAGGTGGAGTGGTTTTAAGTGCATTATTAAATTATTTGTGATCTTTTCATGCAAAGAATGTGGGGAAGACAGAGGAAATATGGTCCTGAAAATATGCATTTGAATGTTTCAGAGGAGGGGAGGAAAGATTATTTTTTTTTTCATTATAAAATGAGTAATAAATCATATCAGAGAAAATTTGGAAAATAAAAGAAAAAATGTTAACTCATAATTTTACCATCCTAATACATCACTATCACTGTTGGTAACTGGGACGTTCTTTTCAAAATCTTTTACTTCTGTGCATCTGGCTGTTTTTCTTCATTATACATCATTTAATATTCTACTTCTTTCACTAAATTGCATCCTTAGCATTTCCTGTGTTGCCTACATTCTTCATAACCATCATTTTTTAACGGCCATAGAGTCCACGCCCCTGAAGAGTGGTGGGATTATTTTAATCGCTCCCCCTGATTTTGGATGTTAAGGTTTCTTCCGACTTTGGTTAACAGAAACAATGCTATTTGGTTGGGTGGCTTTCTCCACTTAGAAGTATTTGCCAGGAAAAAAAAATTTAAAAGTAGAATTATTAGGTCAAAAAACAATATACATTTTAACGTACTATTACATATATCATCATATAAGAAACGTGTTTTTAAAAAACACCAGTCAGGTTACAGAAAGCATTGAGTAAAAGACAGGAAAGAGTAAGCAGATGGCAAAGGCTTCCGTATATATGTGCACACACAAAAGCCTGCAAATTTCAGGCCAAAGAATATTAGAAATCTCGTTCCCCAGCGATAAAGTGTGGCACGTCCACTTCACTGGAAGCCTGGAAGAGCCTGGACTCCTTTTTGTGAAGCTGTTGAAAAGCCCTACATACTATCCATTGGCTTACACTTAACACTCTAGAAGAAAAATTGATGTTCTTTAAATTTTAGGAGGGAAGCAAATGAAGCGGGCTCGGTTAAAGGGCTATGGAGGAAGGAGCGAATGCACTTCTGTTCTCAGCCCCCACATGCATTTGAGATAAAGTCTGTAAACAGGCCTTTAGATCAATAAAAGATGAACTATTCTTGTCATATTTCTCCTTCGAAATCCACAGCTAAGGAACAATACGATATTGTCAGCGAAAACAGTACATTTGCAAGTTTCATGGAACCCAGCAAAGTACGACAGCATTAACCTTGCCAATCTCACTGTTTTTTTTTTTTTTTAAGGTAGAAAAAGCTAACTGAGATAAGATTACGAAATTTAAGACTAAATTGTTAGGTGCCTAATACTTTGCCTCCAAATTTTCCTCTTCCCCCGTGTTCACAAATCATGTGAAAATCAGCAGAGCTGTTCTGAAAACTACTCAATATTAGAACTTCCTTTTAAAATTAATTTCCAAGAACTCTTCTTTTTAAAACTTAACTTCATTAACTCATAACTTACATACAATAGAATGCATGCATTTGAAAAGTACAGTTTGGTGAGTTTTGACTACTGCATACATCTGCGTAACCACGACCAGGAAACAAAACATTCCTTCACCCCCACATGTTCCCTGGCGCCCTTCTCGGCCAGTCCCTGCATCCTCTGTCCTAGCCCAGGGCAAGCCTGGCTCTGCTTTCATCCACTGTCTGACTGGCTTTCTCTCTTCCAGAATTTTATATCAAGGAAATCAAATAGCCTATTCTCACGTGCCTGGCTTCTTTTGCTCAGTGCAATATATTTAATATGCATACAAATTGTTTTGTGTATCACAAGCACGTTACGACAAAATACTGACTCAGTGATAAAAAATAAGGGATATGACACTGTTTATTTGTCTACCAGCTGACGGACATGAGGGCTGTTTCCAGGTTGTGTTCACTATGAATAAAGCTGCTATAAACATTTATGTACAAACCTGGATATATTTTTTCACTTCTCTTGGATAAATACATACCCAGGACTGGGATTGTTGAGTTATACGGTAGGTGTTAAGTGTAACTTCACAGAAAACTGCCAAGCTGTTTTCCAAAGTGGTTTTACCATTTGAGGCTCCCACAACCAGTGATGAGAGTTCCTTCCTGGTCAGTTGCGCCACATCCTTGCCAACATTTGGTATTGTCAGTCTTTAAAAAAAGTGTAAATCAGATTTACTGAGGTATGATTCACAGACGGTCAAATTTAATGCTTTTAGTGATGAGCTGCATGAATTTGGAAAGATATGTATTGCCATGTAACCATCACCTCACGCTCTTGACAGTCATTCATCTGATTTCTCTCTCTATAGTTTTGCCCATTCCAGAATGTCACATACATGGATTCTTTCACTGAGCATCACGTGAGATTCATCCATGTTGTAAGACAGAGCAATAGTGAAGTTTCTTTTCATTGGCAAGTAGTATTCCACCTTGCGGGCAGACAACCATTTGTTTATACATTTACAGTTGAAGGACATTCGGATCGTTTCCAGTGTTTGGTGGTTACAAATAAAGCCGCTAAAAACACGCACATTCATGTGTTTGTGTTTACAAGTTTTCATTTCCTCGAGTGAGCACCTAGGAGTGGGATTGCTTGGTCGTATAGTACACATGCTTAATATATACGTTTATAAGAAATTCATAGTCTTTTTATTTTAGCCACACCAGTGGGTCTATAGCGGCACCCTCAGTGTGGTAATTAATCTGTACCCTCATGGAGCATCTTTCCATGAGCTTACTGGCCATTTGGGTACCCTTTATTGTCGAGGTTCTCTTGAGGTCTTTTGCACACGTTTCAATTGGGCTGCCTTATTATTAAGTGTTCTTTATATATTCTGGATAAAAGTCCTTTTGCAGAGATATAAGTACTGAAATGTTTTCTCTTAGTCTGTGACTTGTCTCTATTTTTGTAATAGTGACTTTGGATGGGATAAATTTTTTACCTTTTATGAGGGTCAAGTTCTCACTTTTTCTTTTATGGTGTGTGCTTTTGTGTCTTAACTAGAACTCTTTCTTACCCCGTGAAAATGTTCTCTTATATTTTCTTCTAGTCATTTTATAGTTTTTCCTTCTATGTTTAGGTCTCCAATCCATTTTGAATCAATATTTGCATGAGGTAAAAGTTAAAATTCATTTTTTTCCCATATGGAGATCTAGTTATTCCAGTAGCATTTGTTGGAGTTAAAAAAAAAAAAAACTACCAAAAAACAACTATCCTTTCTCTATTGAATTACTCTGGCTATTTGTTGAAAATCAGGTTGACCATCTATGTGTAGGTCTAATTCTGAACTATTTATTCTGTTCTATTGAACTGTATGTCTATCCACATTATCTACATTTACTATAACTTTATAGTAAGTCTTGAAAGTAGAGAATATAAGTCCTGTAACTTTGTTCTGTTTCAACACTGTTTTGGCTATTCTAGATCTTTCGCATATTCATAGATATTTTAGAATCAGCTCATCAAGTTTTTTTTCCCTTCCAAAGCCATCTGGAATTTGGGTTAAGATTATATTGAATTTATAGATTAATTTAGGAAAAATTAACATCTTAAAAATATTGAGTCTTCTAATCCAAAACATGGAATATTTCTCCATTTGTTTAGGTCTTTTAAATTTTTTCTCAGATATGTTTTATAGCTTTCAGTATACAAATCGTGCACATATTTTGGTAAATTTATTCCTAAGTATTTCGTGTTTTGTATGCTATTTAAACGGTACTTTAAATATTTCATTTTCAATTGCTCGTTACTAGTGTATAGAAATACATTTGGTTTTTGTACACCAACCTTATCCTGCACCCTTGCTAAATTCCTTTATGAGATACCTTAGGATTTTCCATATACGTGATCATGTTGCCTGAATAATGACAATTTCCCCCCTTCTTTCTAATCTTTAGGGCTTTTATTTCTTCTTCGTGTCTTAGTGAACTGTAGACCCTCCAGTACAATGCTGAATAGAAGTGGGAAGAGCTGACATCCTTTTCTGTTCTCATTCACAGGGGCGAGAAAGCATCCGGTCTTTCGCCATGCTAGCTGCAGGTTCTTTCCAGACGCTCTCTACCACAAGGAGGATATCTGACTTGCTAAGAGCTGTTATCATGGACAGTGCTGAAATTTTTCCTCCAATGCATTTTTTGCATATGGTTTGATACACTTTTTCTTCATAGTCTGTCGATACGATAAATCACATTGGTTTTCAAAATATCTAGCTAACCTGTACGCATGTGCTCATGATGTATTACCCTTTTTATACATTGCTAGATTCAATTTCCTGATATTTCAATTAAAGATATTTACATCTGTATTTAAGAGGCGTATTGGTCAGTATTTTTTTCTTGTAAATTCTTTCTTCGGTTTTCATGTAAGGGTAATGTTGATCTCATAAAATAAATTGGGAGGTGTACCTTTTCCCTCTATTTTTTGAAAGTGTTAGTATAAGATTGTATTAGTTCTTCCTTAAATGTATGATAGAATGAATCGGTGCAGCTATCTGGGCCTGGAATTTTCTTTGTGAGAAAGTTTTTAATTACAAATTCAAATTTCTTTAATAGCAGCAGTGCTATTTTTCTATTTTCTGTTTCTTCTTGAGCTACTTTCTACAATTTGTGTATTTTGAGATATCTGTTGATATCATCTAATTTATCAAAATTATAGGAATAAAGTTGTTCATCATCATCATATTCCCTTTCCTTTTTTTTTTTTGCAGTCTTTTCCCCCTTTTAAAAAATATACTTTTATTCTGCAGTGCTTTTAGAGTTACGGAAAAGTTGCAAAGATAATACAGACAGGATTCATACACTCCTCTCCCAGTTTTTTCTCCTTTTGTATCTTATGTTAACACAGTACATTTGAAAAAAAACGAAGAAGCCAACATTGGGACATTATTATCAACAAAAAAACTCCAAACTTCACTGTGATTCTACCAGTTTTTCAATTAATGTCCTTTTTCTATCCCAGGACTCAAGCCGGAATTCCACAGTGCATTTGGCTGTCACGTCGTCTTAGTCTCTTTTGGTTTGTGACATTTCTTCAGTCTTTCTGACGTTTTTTATGACCTTAATAGCTTTGAGAAGTACTACTCGGGTATTTTAAAGAATGCCCCTAAATTTGAGTTTACCTGAAGTTCCTGCCATGATTTGCCTGAGGTTTTGGAAAGAATACCAGAGAGGCTGCAAATACCTCTCATTGCATCATGCCGGGGTTGCGGGATATTTATGACACCGCTGTGATGTCAAACGTGATCACTTAATTAAGGGAGTGTCTGCCGTTGCTTCACTAAAGTTACTCTTTTTCCTTTTACATATTCTAGTTTTAGGATGTGAGTCACTAAGTCCAGCCCACATTCAAGTGTGTGTATGTTGGGGAAAGGGGAATTAAGCTCCTTCTCCTAGAGAGTATCTACAGATATTATTTGAAATTTTTCTAAAAGGATGGCTTGCCTCCTATCCCCAATCCACTGTCTTCTGGTTAGTGTTTGCACGGCTTATCTTTTCCAACATTTACTTCGCATATATTCGACTCTTTGTATTTAAAGCAGAATTTATGTAGTCATACTATTATGTAGTCATACCTAATAGTATGAGATAATTTATTTATCTCCTTTAGCTGGAGTACTCAATGTACATTTAATGTAATAGTCAGCATAGTTGGGTTATTCTACCATCTTGCTAACTTTTCTATTTGTTTCATCTGTGTATGGTTCCTTGATCCTTTTCTCCCAAAATCTTTTGGATCTTCAGTATTGGCTTATTAACTATATATCTGTCTTTCCCCCTGCTTAGTGGCTCCTCTAAGGTTTATAACATGCATCTTTAACTTAATAGTCTACCTTCGAATACTACTAGCTTATACATAATTTAAGAACCTGAAAACAGTATACCTCTGTACTTCACCCATGCCCTGTCTTTTGTGTTACTGTTGTCATATATTTTACTTCTAGGTTATGACACATAATACATGGGCATTATTTTTACTTAAACACTCAATTACCTTTTATAGAAATTAAAAGATGAGGAAGTCGTCTCTCACATTTACTGGCAAATTAACTACTTCTAGCACTCTTCACTCTTCCTTGTCCAGGCTGCTCGATGGGATCGTTTTTCTTCTACCGAAGAACGGCCTTTAACATTTCTTGTGGTGCCACTGTGACAATGATTTCTTCCACTTGTCGTTTTTCTGGAAAAGTATTAATTTTGCCTTCATTCGTGAAGAATATTTCCACTGGAAATATTTCCACTGACGAAATTTTCCTTTATTAGTTTAAAAATGTCATTCCATTATTTTCTGGCTGTGTAGTTTCTTACAGGAAGTCTTCTGTCATTACTTCATGCTTTTATAACGTCTATTTTTCTCTAGCTAATTTTAAGTTTTTCTTTTTATCGCTGGTATTAATTTCATGATGTACCCTTTGTGTGGTTTTGTTTGGGTCCATTATGCTTGAAGTTGAGCTTCTTGGAACTCTGAGTAATTGTTCTCATCAGAATTGAAAAAAAAAATGGCTATAATCTCTTTAAATATTTTTTTCCGTCTTTCCCCACCTTGCTCTCCTGGGACGTGAATTCCATGCATATTAGTCCTCTTGATATTGTGCTTTGGGTCCTGAAGCTTCTCTTAACCTTTTCTAGCTTTTTTCCTTTCTCTGCTTTATATTGGATAGTTTTTAGCGGTATGTCTTCAAGTGCATTGATCTTTTAAGCTGTGGTGTCTAATATCCTTTTGATCCTATCAGTGAAATTCTTATTCTAGTTATTACAATTTCACCTCTAGATGCTCTCTTTCAGTCTTTTTATATCTTCTGTTTCTCTCCTCATTAAGTTCAGGCCTTCCTTTAAATCCATGAGTATATTTATAATCTTTATAATATCTACCGCAAGGCCCTTATCTGCTAATTCCATCATATCTGTCATTTCTGAATTTGTTCCTATTGACTAATTTTCATCTTGGTTACGGGTTACGTTTTCCTGAATCTCAAAATGTCTAGTACTTTTTTGACAGGATGCTAGTTACTGTGAATATTATGTTGTTGAGTGTTGGATTTTGTTGTCTTCTTTTAAAGAGGGTTGCAGTTTATTTTGACAGGAGGTTGAATTTCTTGCATATCAGATTAATCCTCTCAAAGCTTTTTTTTCCTTTAAAGAAATATTTTTGTTTAAAACTTTTTATTGAAGTTTAACACGCATACATACAACTATCATTGGTGTTCACCTTGATGAATTCCTGCCCACTTAACTGGCACTGAGATTAAAAAAAAAAATCACATCACCAGCATCCCTGAAGTCCTCTCTAATGCTCCTCGAGGATGGATTTTAAGCTTTGTTAGGGTAGGGCTAAAATGATCTGTACTCTGGAGCTGATTTAGACTACTACGAAGACCTGGCCTCCTGGGGTCTCTGATCATTATCTCGAATGATCAACAAGACCCTCCTTATTCTGGCTGGTCAGAGCGTGAATGATTCCTAGTCTGTGTGAGCTCTACCCTACAGGTGGGCAGATCAGTCCTTCAGCAGATTAGCCAAGAGGACCCAATTAATGATTTCTGGAGCTCTTTTGCGACTGAGTAGCTCCCTCTTGTCTGGTACCTCAGTCCCTACAAATTTTAAACCACCTCTCCCTCAAACCCAGATCCCCTAACCCTTCAACTCAGCAAGGCTTTTGTTTCTTTTGCTGCTTTGGCCTGGGACCCCCCCTCCTGGCCCAGGGTCTGAACCGTAGGCATCATCCCCTTGGTTCCTTTCTCTCTCAGGGATCATAACCCCTGCACTCTCTGTTGTCCAAATATGTGAAAAACAGTTCTTTTCATATTTGTCCCGAGTTTTAGTTGTTAATTGCAGGGGGCGGGGGGGGGGCGGTGAGGGTGGGAATCTAGTTCCAATTATTCCAATCATGGCTAGAAAGCAGAACAAAGGCCTCTTTTAATAAAATTTCCAGCACGGATGCCATGTTTTGCAAGATTTCATCTACCAAAATAACCCAATCCATATTCCCCTCCATCCTTCCATCTATCTATTCAGTGGCTGCTAGATCCCTGGGAAACAAAGATGAATAAAACTTGATTCCTGCCCTCAAAGAACTCACGATTAAAAGAGAAAGCCAGAACTGTGTAAAAATTATCCTGCTGGATGCTAAGTACGGTTATACAAGCGATACAAGGGGGGTGGGGACACAGAGGGAGATACAGTCAAACACCTGGAGAGGTCAGGGAAGGTTTTCACAGTCTAACGTTTAGAGTTAAGGCTTGAGGAATGAGCAAGAGATTGACAGATGGGGCAGGATATTTGGGACCCAAGAAACGCTGTGTGCCAAGTACAAGGGTATCAACCACCATGTGAGCTTGGGAGAAACGCGAACATTCTAGACACCTAGGATACAGGGTCCGAAGCAGCGAGAGGAGGGAGCTGAAGCTAGGGAAAGACATGGGGCATCACACCAGGCAGGGGGGCCCTGAGCACCACGCCAGTCCTCACCCGCATCGGTAACGCATCGCCACGAACTGCACTCGCAGCACTCACAGGGCATGACTTACACAGAGGACAGGCATTAAATCCTCACATCTACCTTATGGGGAAACTCAGGCTCAGAGACCTGAAGTAATTTTGTCCAAGGTCACACGGCTCCTAAGTGAAGGAGCCAGGATTTGAGTACAGGGCTCTCTGACTCCAAAGCCCACAAAAGGAACTTGCCTCTCATCTATAGGCACCGGATGCTATGGAAGGATTTTTTCTTTAGAAATTTTTTAAAAATTAAAAAAAAAAATTTTTTTTTTAAGTAGGAAGGCTATCTCGTCAAATTGGTGTTTTAAAAAGGTCACTCTGGTGCATGAGGAAGAAGGCCGGGGGTGTCAAGAGCCAGTTCAGAGGCTGCGGGGCACAGAGCTGGAGAGGAATGAGCGCTTGGGTAAGGCGGATCTAGGAGGGCTGGGGAAGAGGGCCTGAGCATCGCGAAGGAGCAGAAGCTGTCAGATGCAGTAACTGAGCAGCTCTGGCAGAAGGAGAGATGACGGGTCGACTGTGCCTGTGCTGACCCACGGAAAGGACTGAACGCCGGGGACGTGAAGACGGGTGGGACACTTCTCCTCGCCAGGCTCACCGGCTCACACAGCCTTCCAGAATCAAGGCCGTGCGTCCCACAGACCACGCTCCCTCCCACTGCGACCTTTGGCGTCTTTCCTGAGTCTAGAACATTCTTGAGCCCACCACAAACCGGCCTGCAAGCCAGGAGGCCCTCGCGTGCAGGCTGAGGACGGTGAGGGAGCTGTCCTCCGACCCTGGCTGAACCCCTAACGACGATTTCCCGGAAGACAAACGCAGGTGCTGTTTCTCGCGCCATGACCACACGTGCGCACTGCGCCGAGCGCCCGACGCGTGCCGCCACTCCCCTGTCGCAGCAATCCGAACGAGGCCTGGCACTCCTCTTTTCTTACCGGGAAACGGAGGCGGAGAGAGGGAAGCCACATACCCAAGTCACTCCGGTTCTTTGGGGCCACTTTGCAGATCATTTAAAAGGCACCTTCAGAAAGCCTCCCTCACCTTCTCTCCAAACTGTGTCGCCCCCCTGGGCCCTTCTGCACCTGACTTCCACTTCCTCTGCGGCCCGCGGTCTGGTATACCATGACTGCATGTAATTTACACACCTGTCCCCGCTAATGGACTATGCCCTTCGAAGGACAGCAGCTGCTCTGCTGCGCTTCTGCCACTGGACGCCCAGCAGGGGGTCAGAGCCCCGCAGAGGGGACCCGTCAGTCTTCCCCACGGTTTCTGGACGTCCAGTCACTCATCCTGGGCTGCCCAGGCCCCTGGCCATTCCATACACCTGATATACCTCAGGCTCGCTCACCACATTCACTCAACGGTTGCAAGGTCCATGCCTAGGTCACTTGTGGCTCAAGAGGGGCACTTTTCCACTGAGGGGGAACCGGGGTAGCATTCCTTGACAAAAGAACTCAGATAACGGTCAGGAGGCCCTGAGATGCCGACCACGCACCTTGTTCTGACACGATGAAAAGCAAACCTCAGTGTCTGGTCCTTTCATTTTTCCTACTTTTGACCTCCCTCTCTCTCTCTCTCCCTCTCTCTCTCTCTCTCTCTCTCTCTCTCTCCCTCTCTCTCTCTCTCTCCCTCTCTCTCTCCCTCTCTCTCCTCTCTCTCTCTCTCTCTGCCTCGGAGGGCACTGGACACTGAGTGGCAGCAGCACAGCCTCTAGTGTGGTCCAGGCGGGGGTCTCGCCCTGTGCGCTCCAGGTCCTTCTCTCCCTGCGGAAAGAATACCTGCGCCCCAGGCCACGATGCGAACCGACTGCGACCCCACGCGGGGGGCTCCGTGAGAGGCGGTGGGCGGCGGCTCTGTGGAGTGACAGAGTTGGGTTCACCTGTCGGCTCCCCCTCTCTCTAGCTCTGTGGGTAAAGTGGGAATAAGAAAAACACCTTCCTCAGAGTGGTGTAAAGAGGAAATGAGAGGTCAATGACGAGTGCTTGGTACAATGCTTAACACGCAGGAAGCCCATGAACGGTGGCCGTGTTCACTAAGCTACAAATGGAACATCTTCACAGAGCACAAATGACTCTCTCGAAATCTCACAGCGAGTTGAGAGTAGAGGCGGGTGAAACCTTGCTGCGAGCCATCCGTCAGCGAACGGCAGGGCCTCCAGAGAACTAACACCGTGGTGCCACTGGGGCTCCTGGGCCCACCGAGTGACACAAGCCCAGCCCCACCTCAGCAGCACGCGCCTCGCAACCTGGAAGCCAGAGTCACTCCACAGACCATCCTGCAGGCAGAGGGAGGCCGAACCGGAAACCCCAAAACCGTGCTTCCCAGGGAACCTGCCCTCATACAGACACTGGGCAACAATGGGGGACACCTGGTCAACCCAACCGGGGCCACGAGGCCGCTCTGAGAAGCAACACGAGACAGTGTGGTATCACACGTGAGCCTGGCAAGCGTGGCAGGCAGCAGCTTTTTGCTAAGTCGAGCCCACGTTCTGCCTAGACCGGAGGTCACAGAGAGAGGCTTGGGGGACAGGGAGCCGCCTTCCGCGCACTGGCAGCAGATACCCTGCGGCGTCGGGGAACGGCTGTGTTCGATGATGGTCCAGGAAAAGAAGGTAGGTGTGAGGTGCCCCAAGCGGCTCACACTGAAAGCCCTCCCGCCCACCACAGGGGACGCTGTCCTGCTCCCGGGACATGGCAGTGTGCTGGAGAGGGGCGGCAAGACCCTCGGGCTCCCACGGAAGGAGAGGTGTCCGGTCCCTGGGGTCACGTCACAGCCTTTCGGATGAAACTTATGGGAGCAAAACAAACTGCCTCGACTCTCTTCACTGCGGCAAAGGTTGCAAAGGGAACAGAGAAACCACGTGTCCTTCCTGGACACAGGCGAGCCGCAGCCGTCCCCAGCCGTCCCCGTCCCCCAGGGCCATGGCGCATTCACGTCTCTGCAGGAGTCAGAACCCCGAGGGCTCGTGACCTACCACGTCGTTCGGGAGGCTCTGGAGGTCATCGAAGGGGGTTTCCAGGGTGTTGGTGTCCACGTTCAGGATCACGACGTCATCCAGGGCCATGTTTCTGACTTTCTGTAAATAAAAGTTCCAGAAGAGAAAGTCACCGAAGCACCTTAAGACACGATGTCCCCCCCCCCCCCGCCTGCTCTGGGGAAAAGTGGCAGCTGGCGAAGGCTTACTCTGGGGCAGGCCCAATGTGAGGCCATTTAACTGTCTAAAAACTCCAGGAGCTTGAACCATCATCCCCAAGCCCCAGGAGCGGAAAGGTTTTCACAGACATGAAGTTAACGTGCTGCGGTCACACGGCTAGGGAGAGAGCTTCATACCCCAATGTCATGTCCCCCCACATTTCTCTCTTTTTTGAAGTAGAAGCTGAGACCCAAAGCTCTGGCCAGGACTCTGATGTGCGGCTCGGCGCTTACGATGCTCACTTACAGGCCACCTGCCCAGTCCTCTCGTCTCTTGTCTGTCTGGGTACGGAATACGGTGTGGCCTAGTGTTAACATGTTAACGCTTCCCTCACACATTACATTTGGTTCCATTTTCCACAGAAATCCAGCTAGTGAACCATGGCTCAGACGCTGTGGCCATAAGCCTTGATTCTACTGGTACAGGGAAAGGGAGCCTCACGCCGCCAGGTGTTCATTTTGGTGAGGGGGGGAGGGATAACGAGCCCGCACCTAGAAGCAGCTCTCCACGGTCCACAGGAGCGCGAGACTGAGCGGCCCGAGTTCTCCATTTTTACTCACACTATTTACGTACTGCTAAAATCCACCTCCATTTTTCTCCTGCCTGCCCACCACTCCCAAGCTCATTCAACTCTCTTACCCCATCATAGATCTGAGCTCATTTCTTTAGAATCTAGAACTTCAGCACTATTGCTTTATTTAATTTTCTTCTGTTTTAGTAGAAAGACCATATAATTTGTCCAAACTGGGACACCTGGGATCTAAGAGAGAGGATATATGCCCAGCAAAAGGGATAAAATGGGACATGGGGTCGCCTGTACGTAAGGGATCAGCTTCTTCATCAGCCACACTCTGAGCTTCTCATATGACTGTGCAAGCATGTACGGATGGCCCAAGGATGCCTGGCCAGCCACGCTGGGGCCGAAATCTGCCGCCCATGCGCCTGCCGAGTGGCATCGACAGGTGTGGCGGTGGTAGGAGGGAGGGGATGCCTTTTCCTAATTCGCTCAAGAGCATCGTACCGGCTAGCGGTGGAGCTGGGCATCCCGACGGCTGCTCAGCCTAAGCCTGCACGTGCTCTGGAAATGGGCAATTACTACAAGGTACCAAAAGCCGACTGGTGCGTGCTCTATGCTTTCCTCACGTCACCTCATTTTAATTCTTATCAAAGCCTGCGAAGCGCATGTTATTACCCTCATTTCATGTAACTTGAGTGAAATGAGGTGCAGAGAGGTGAGGTGAGGGCCAGAGGCGACGCACGCCGGCCGCCTCAGCAGCCCATGCTCTCTGCACACCGACACCAGCCTCCTGGCCATCAGACACCCTCAGTGAGACTGAGCTCCACACAGCCCCGAACCCGAGGACCCGGGTGCCTGCCTGCCTTCCTAGGAGCTCATCTGTTTGGCTCTCCGCTGGGTAATAACCAGCACAGACAAAACGAATGGCATCTGGCAAGTGCTCATTAATATTGGTCAACATTGGTTGTCTCACACTCCAGCCTCCAGGACACAACTTGGTACTGAGCAAACATTTCCAGCTTCCTCCCGGCAGGAGGGTGGAGCCCTGTCAGTCAGAAGCTTCCTGGGGCTGAAATAACACTCCTAAAGGCCCGAAGCCTGCAAGCCCTCCACTTAGGAGGCCAGGAGTCTCAAACTTCTGCCGCTGACTTCTTCAAGCCCCCGGGGGCTAGTCCGCAAACCTATTATCAATTTGTAAACTTGAACTAAATGCTTACTGCGGCTGAGACCCACACAGGAGGGACAAGATGTCCTCCTTAGAAGTTTATTCTCCCTCCGAACCCCACTCGTCCGTTAACTGACTGCCTTCCTCACAGGGGAGGAAAATGCTATCAGCAAACTGTGCAGATGAGCACGCTCAGACTCGGGGTGAATTGTCCAGGGCTCCTCAGCCTCCTCCCCTTGCAATCCCAGAGGCTAAATACCTAGCAGGGTGCCAGCAAGGTGCCAGCAGCAAGTTGAGAAACAGCCTCAATGACAATCCTTGTCATATCACAATTCGGAGCTCACAGCACAGCCACTGCACAGATCCTTTTGCCTTCAGCAATGTGGCTACAGGTGGGGCATCATCATTCCCATTTCAGAGGGGAGAAACTGAGGCTCAGAGAGGTGAATGGGTGTCCCCAAGGCTAGGTGGCTACTCCGTGGCTTCTCCATCTGTAAGATCAAGAGAGTGGCTGTGACCACCCTCTTACCGCTCTCCCCCGGGCTGCTGTGAGCATCAGAGGCAGCAAGTGCACGGCGCACAGCACATGGCGCACGTGGGCACACGGCGCTACTCATGAGGAGCAGCTATTACTTTATAACATGCGCATCAGCCAGGGCCAGTCCAAGAGGCAATGGCCTAAGGGCGGAACTTCTGTCCCCTTCCTGGCAACCACTGGGCTCTCGCTTCAAAGAGATGGCTGCAGACACAGAATCGGCAAAGGGACCCTGAGGGGCTGAGCCACAATGCAGTGGGGGAGGCCTCGAGGACTGAGCTGAGGGTTGCTGTGCCCCAGAATCTCCTATCCTGCTGCATCTGACCTTCCGAATAGCTGCAGAAGCAGGGAGGGGGCCTTGGCCGCTGGAGGGAGGGCTCAGGGGCTGAGGGGCCCAGAGAGTGGGTGCTGGTTCTGGACCAGAACTGGCGTTCCTTCTGTGTTCCCAGTGGGGCCCCGGCAGCACAGACGAGCCCTCTGGGCCCTCACGGCTGAGCTGGGGCAGGTTTTTGATTTCTTCCCACTCCTGACTGGAGGACTTGCCGGTTAAGCTGTGTGGAGTGTTTACTTTTTTAACAATGGCGCAGGCTGAAGGAGAGGAAAAAGCCTGGCCCTTTTTTCCGACCTAGCGGGCCAGGGTCCCCTTAGTAACCAAGATGCCCAAGCACCAGGCTCCAGGCAGGAGCTGGGTCGGCATGGTTTCCTCTTAGGGGACAATGCTACCCGCCCCCCCAATCCCCCGCCAGCAAGGCCTCTTCCAAAGGGGTTGGCACAGGCTCAGGGGCCTTCTTGAAGCTCAGTGTCCCCAAGGCAAGGATCGGAGGCCAGCTCGGCCGAATGGTGCCTTACCCCTGAAAGGCACAAAGAAACAAGGGACAAAAACAAAAACAAAACCCAAAAAACCCTCAATGTGGGGGTGGGGTGGGAGGCGCTGGTGAAAAAGGAAGGTGGACCATTCTGGGGTGCCAGGTCCTTCCACCCTGTGCATGCTCTGAGGGAGAAACTACCATCTTCACAGTGAGGACGAGGAAACGAGGCTCCGAGAGGTCAATAAACTGCCCCAAATTGCACCGCTTCTGAGTGGCACTTCTGAACCTAGTCTGACTTGAAAGACTCACTCCCCAAACCAG
The DNA here is from genome assembly GCA_003508835.1 of Eonycteris spelaea. NCBI lineage: Eukaryota > Metazoa > Chordata > Mammalia > Chiroptera > Pteropodidae > Eonycteris > Eonycteris spelaea. Next base: position 6,605,323 of record PUFA01000093.1, on the reverse strand, counting down.
TGCTCGGACATGCAGTCAGGCCAACGTTCTCAGGACCTGCTTTCTCTTGTCTTTTGTATCACAAAAATTGCACATGCCTATTGTAAAAAGAAGTGGGAAAGACAGAAAAATTCAAAGAAGAAAATTATGGTTACTCTCGTCCCTCCATTTGGAGATAAAATTTCCGTGCTCCCTTCGACATCCCTCTCTGCCCCATCCCTACTTTTAAAAACACAGTTGAAACAACTCTTCATGTTTCCGATTTTCTTCTTGCCATATAAGCCATGTTCCGCTTCATTAAAAGCTTTGTAAAGATCATTATTAATTGTTACAAAACGTCCAACTTCGTGGAAACACACTCAGCCAGGCCCCTTTCGTTGGCTGTTATTTCCAGTTGTTAAGAAATTACTATATGTAATATTGTCGCGAAGTCCGTAGGCACAAAGCCCTGTGCTTCGGGATGGATTCCTGGAAGAGGAATTCACTTTCCACTTCTTGAAAAGTGTTCCTCTCAAATTCGACTTTGAGAAAGATAGCTTCACTTCCAATTATTTTAAAGTCATTTTATCCACAGCTTGTGTTTCCTACTCCAAGTGAAGAAAAATCAGCAAAGACATGAGCAGATGTCAAAATAGTCCTCCAAAAACCCTACCCAATTAAAGCACTTACTAGTCCCGCAGCACACCGAGGCGGCTCTCCGGTAGCCTGGCCCACCGACACATTCTCTCTCTTTTTAGTTACAACATATGCCAAAGCTCCTGCCAGCTGCAAACCGTCCCCTCACCAGACTCTATAGTCTTTTCTCAGAATGAAAAAAAAAAAAAACACACACACACGGACTTTCCAAATGCATTCTTGCACAGAGAAACACACAATAATGGCATCTTCCCATAAATACTGTTAATCGAAAAAGTTTTCCCTTATGCTTTGTCACAGAGGGACTTAGCTTGACCCTCGCCTGTCAGGACAAGGAAGGGAAAAACAGCATAGGAGGTGGTTGGGGTGGCCGAGAGGACATGGGCTTTAATGTAAGTGTCACCTCTGGAGTGTCCCTTACCTCAAGGCTTGCCTGAGGCAATTCATCCAAACTCCTATGTGCCCCAGGCTTTCAGGAGGGACGTGGGCATGTGACAGGACCCACCTCACAGAGGCGCGAGGACGAGTGGTGAGTGTCAAGGAGTTCACAGCATTCCCGGGACCTCCGTAGCAAGAGTTTGGCCAGCAGTGGCTCTCTTGCCTGTCTGTTCCCCTCTCCTTCAGGGCTTCCTGAGAACTCAGCTGGGCCCGGCCAGGGGCCACGCCAGAGGGCCTGAGGCAGCAGGAAATTTGCCTTTCCCTGAGCTCCCCTGTGCTTAGTCCCGCGACCAGAATAAAAAGTCAATCTAGAGTTGTTTCTACAGGTATTCAAATCTTCCCCTAGTCTGTGGGCTTCTTGGGGGTCACCAGCCAGATCTCTGTACTCTCAGCTCATACTCCAAAGCAGGCAATTCCTGAATGAATGAGTGAGATACGGGATAGCCTGCAGGCGGAAGGCAGTCTGAGTTCTAGCTCCGCCCCACCCACCAGCTGTGCAAACTTGGGCGTTTCGCTCAATCTCTCTGTGCCTCGGTTTCCTCCTCTACTGAAAATGGTAGCAGTGCCTGCCTCACAGGCTTGCTCTGTGGATTACATGGGTTAACATTTTTAAAGTACTCAGACTGGTACCTGGCACAAGAGCAACTCAAGGTAAGCATCTGTTAAATAAAAAAGAATGATCTTTTGAGGGTGATGGGAATATTCTGTATCTTTGTTGAGGTGGTGGTGGTGGTTCTGTGAATATCTAAAACTGTCAACGTTAATTGAATCACTATAAGTAGATGGTTTACTGTACATAAATTATACCCCCAATGAAGCTGATAAACACACTAGTCCTATGTTCAGAAAACAGAATAAAATCACCAAGGACAGTAAAAACTAACAATGCATGAATGGTGGTGAATGAACGCTACATGACAAGCTAATTTTCCCTGGGCCGTCACCCCAAAGCACATTCTGATTTGCAGCTGTGTTTGGTTCCCTGCCTTCTCCTTTTTTTGTCTAGCCCAGGATTTTTAAACTTTGTTTTCCACTATGTCCTCTTAGGATAAACATAAAAATCCAGTGCCCCTAGAGATTCTGATGTACTCCCCTACACAAAAATGGGGTCCACTTGAGAATCACTACTGTAGCCAAGAAGGCTTTATAAAGATCCTCACCGTCTAAAGTTGGTTGTTTGGAAACAAGGTTTCCCCCTAACATATAAATATCAGCTGTACTTGTTCTAACTACATCGGCCCCCCACCCAGGCTGGGGTGACCCTGCCCGTCCACGGAGCGGATTGGGCAGCTCATGACAAAAGGGAGGACTTAGGCCCAAGTCACGCACTGAGCAGCAAGGCTTTCACTGGCCACGCGATCGGGGGGTCCGAGGAGTGGTCAGGAGCACGTGGTGTTCCCCACCCTAGGTGAGGAAGCTGAGGGTGCAGGAGGTGGAGAAAAGCTGCGGGGCCCGGGCCTGGAGGGGCAGGGACCAGCTCCACCTCTGCCCCCTCGGCTGAGGGCCGGGCGCGCCCTCTCTGGGATGGAGGCGGGGGGCCGGTGAAGGAAGGGGCACGCATGTGAGGCAGCACGCAGCAAGCCTTCTGCTGTCCCTCCGCTAGGACCATCGTCAGGGCAGAGCTGAGTCTCATCTGGCCCTGCACCCCCAGGGCCCAGCACCAGGGCCGACACAAGCGCAATGCTCACTGACTGGGGAATGAATGAGACACCGAGGCTGGAGCCACTCTACCAGGAGGCAGGCCTGGCAGCAGGTGTCAGCGTGAGTCCAAACGGACACTCGAGCCCAACGCCAGCAAACTGGAGTTTGCTCAAGGAGGAGCGATGGGAATAACAATACTGACGGCAATGACAACAACTGTGTAAAGTTGTCATAATTAATTAGTGTAGAATTAATTCACAGTCGGCACAGATGTAAGCTCGGAGTCACCGTGGCGGTGAAGATGACTGTGGGCTCTGGAACGAGACGGCCGGATTCAAGCCTTGCCTCCGCTGCTGCCGTAGCCTCCGCAGGTTCTTCACTTCGAGTCTCCGTTTTCTTACCCATAAAATGGAGAAATACAACCTGCTCTACAGCTGCGTTGTGAGGTTAAGTGAGCTAATGTGTGTAAAGACTTGAATGCAGTACCTGTTCGCAGTAAATGAGCAATAAATGGGAAGCCATAAAAAGTGAGTTTCTATCCTAGCAATTTCAAAACTGTATCAGTAAAACGGATTAAAGTTCCGAGACTAAGAATCTAAACACCTGGTTTTCAGACCAAAGGTTACTTTACACTACCGCCGCCCCATCGTTCTTCTATGTCCCAGGGATGCAGTGTGAGCCCGTTCTCTGGGGCCAGACTGCCGATCTGAGTTCCAGCTCTGCCACCTTTGGCAAACCCTTTACCTCTCCTGTGCCTCAGTTTCCTCATGTGTATAATGAGATTCAAGTAGTGCTAACACCCAGGATAATGGTCACCCTTCGCTCGGAGGAAGCGCGACCACGAGGGGGTGCGAGGGGCTTCTGGGGAGCTGGTAGTATCTTTCTAAATTTAATTTAATTTTATATTAGTTTTGGGCAGAAGGGTTAGGCGTTTATATAATTTACAAAGCGACCTTCCCAATTACTCTAGCACCCGTTTGGCACTAAACACAGCCATTACAATATTATTGACTACATTCCCTGTGCTGTACTCCACATCACATCCCCGTGACTATTTTGGAACCACTAATTTGTACTTCTTCATCCCTTTACCTTTTGCACCCACATTTTGTTTCTTGATCTGGTGGTGGTTACATGGGTATGCTTGCCTTGTAAAATCTCACCTTGCTGTACACTTAGTGCAGTTCTCTTTATAAATCTCATACTTCAGTGAAATGTTTACGAAAGTAATACAAACTTCACCAGATTGTCACAGTGATCAGAGGAGTTAATATATGCATAACAGGATAGTGGCTGGAATATAACAAGCACTGGGTATTAACTATGGTTATGAAAAAAACAATATAGCAATAATTCTGTGGATTGAAAGGATTCAATCTAGAATATTTTTCACTGTTGGAAAATTTGTGGGTAAAGTTTGTAAAGGCTCCAGAACACACATGGCTCCTTCGCCCTGTTCTGTGCCCCGTCCAGGGAAGAGCAGAGCAGTGACACCCTTGGGTACCTTCTGAGAGATGCTGGAGTCTGGACTCAGCTTGGTTTGGTTGGGGAGAGGAGCAGGGGCACGAATGGAATGGACTGGGCTTCGGAATTATCTTCTTCAATTCCTCCTTGTAGGACCCAGGGCAGGTTACTTACACCTAGTAGAACCTCAGTTCTTCATCTATAAAATGGGGCTGTAACTGTGTGCTACATAGAATTGTGAGAGGATTAAGTAAAAAGAAAAAACAAACAGAGAAATATTTATTTTGCACCTACAAGGCCATGTTCCCATCTGCTCAGGGTGCTGCCCTTGATCACTGCAGGCTTTCTCCCTGCTGGAGTGACCCCTGGGGCCTGTAAGCAAAGTGTCCTCTCTTGTGGCCAAACCAGCACCTGGGATAGCAACTCTGAGACCAGCAACAAAGCAAAGGGGACGGTCTGGACATACTTCCGCAAAGACACCTTGCTCAAGAGGACGCAGCACCCTCCTGGAGGGGAGCACCATCACACCCACAAAACGCTCCGCTTTGGCTCAAAGAGAGTCCAGTTCCTCCCACTGTGAGAGAGGGACAAGGGACATGACTCCTGACATTATACTTTATGTCTCCCTTAAGTCTGACTTCTCAGCAGCTTTTGTTCCAATTGTGAAAGGTAGATACGGTTACAACGAAACCAAAAATGACAGCTTAATAGTTTGTTAATACAAACTTTATCCTAACTGACTATTGCCGGGCTTCACGCCATCACCGCTCAGGCCATCTCCACTCCTAGCTGTGCGGCACTGAGCCCCAGCGTCCCTCCCTCACTGGCTCTCACGAGAGCTACTGGCTGCTGCGTTCCTCCCATTGCCTGACCCTGCAAATGTACCATTTAACATAATCCTCACGACACTCCTGTGGAGAGGCAAAGACACTACGGGTCAGAGAGGTAAAACAGCCTGTCCAAAGTCCTCTGGTTTAGAAGCGGTGGAGCTAAACCCTGAACCCAGTTAAAGACCAATGCTTCTTCTGCACTATCCCCCTCTCTCTTAATTGCTCTGACACATTGTTTCAACAACAGACTTAGAGAGCAACTGTACCTTACTAGATACCTGTTAGGCACTGAGAGAGGAATAGAGCCCTCGGTGGCTTGGTGGTTGGCCCAGGCCCCACTAAAATTCCCAGGGGAGAGGCTTTCCCACAGAATATCCTACCCAGTTGATGGATGAGAAAATTAAGGCTAAAGAGATTCAACAGTATGCCTGTGTTCTCACACGGGTGTTTGTCAGCGAAAGGATCCGAATCTGGGTTCTTCGTGCCAATGTTCTTTCCACTAGACAGCACACAGAAAATGTGCTCAAACACACGCGCATACACATGAGTACGCCACAAAGAACAGCGTGGGGAGCCGGTGGCCTCCGAGGAGGAAAGGAAAGAGAAATAAGAGGGAAAGTGGAAAGGACAGGAAGAGGAAAGGCAAGTATTCAGGGACTCTAGACCCTTTATTCCCTCCCGAAAGCTCGGATATCCAAAGAGGGAAGAGTGACATTTCCCTTCCCTTCCTCAGGCCCCAAAGGTCACTGAGCTGCCAAGCAGTTGATAAACGTCGTGGTTTTTCTTTGGAGCCAGGAGTCACTGATTTGCTCCTTCCTGCTCCGCAAAATTAAAAATCTAAGCCCGACAGTTCAGAGGAGCCCTGAAAACACTGCTGGAATCTCCCAGTGTGCTTTAAACAGAAACAGAAGCTTGGCAGGGGAGGGCAGTGCTGTAAGCACCTCGCGGGTCAGGCCAAATCCGCTCCTCTCTCGGTAATAAGCACTGACTCTCAGGAACACATCCAGAGACGTCCAACCCGGGTCGTCAAAGGGGCTGTTTCTTCCATGGGCTAGTTCTCCTTCCTGACCATCCAGCCACTGGACATGCTTTGTTCACTCATTCATTCACTCATTTGGTCGGTCATTTCCTGTCAACTTTACACTAGGGCTTAAGGACACAGAGATGACTAAAACAGGATCTCTGAACTCCAGGGGCTCCTGCCTCCCTGTGTGGGTAGGGCATGGTGGGCTAAATTATAACCAATAAACTGAAGAAAAAGCACGTAAGACGCAGCAGGACAGACCTCACTCTGGTGGAACATCTCCACTGACACGGGGCACGTCCGAGTCCCTCCCCTGCACGGTCCCGGGTCCAAGGTCAGGAAGTCCCCAAGGCTGGTGTCCTGGCTCGCTCAGTAGCTGGGTAGCTTTAGGCAAGGCACTTCACCTTCTTCAGCATCAGTTTCCTTCTCTGTGAGATGGGGGTCATGACCCTAACCTTCAGGATTGTGGCGATTACCATGGAAACTGAGTTGGATGGAGGGCCAACAATAGGCAGAAACTCGGTGAGGGCCAGCTGGTCTCCTTCTAAGCGCTTGGCTCTGTCGGCTCTCCTGGCGACTCCCTACAAGTCCACCCCAGAGCAGCCCCACCATCCAGCCCGGCCTGCTCCCCCCTCAGAATGGAGGTGTGATCCCACGGACACCCCTGATTCTGCTAGTGTTTGCTTCAACCTGAATGTCCTCCCCACTGCTGGAGACTCTGTTTCCTCATGTGTAAAAAGAGGACAAGGAAGGTGTCCACACCTTTCATCACTGCTGCAAAGCCCCAAAGGAAAGGGAGCGGCAGGGCACTTGGTCAGATGTGAAGACGGCCCAGGCATCAAGCACCATGATTATCTCCATCCCACAGGGCCCTGCTCTTCTACGAAGCCTTCCCGACTACTCCTGCTCCCATGGCGGGTTGCCTCCTCTGGGCCTAAGCCAAGTACAGGGGCAACATACACGTAAAACTTGTCTAGCGACGTTTCTAATTATTTCACGTGTACTTGTCACTTCTCCCTTAAAATCATTGTTTTAATCTCACTATTCATCCACATATACTGCAATGACACCACTGTCATCTGCGAAGTACTGCAGAGGTTTTACATACTATATTTTTAAAATGTATTATCTTGCTGCTCCTCAGAGTGACTTCATGGAATAGGTGCTATTATTCTCATCTTACAGAACAGAAAACTGAAGTTCTTGCCCCAGGCCCTGGAGTTAAGAACAGAGCTAGGAACTGGGTTGGGGACTGCCGGTCCGAGAGCCTCATCCTCACGCCCCCGCGGCTCTCCTGGCTTAGCAAATACCGAAGACCCTGATCGTGTCGCTGTTTTCTCTTGCAACCTCCATGGATGGAATTTCCAGAGACGAGACACGTAACAGTGAACAGACCCTGAAAGCCGGGTCAGTATCCTGCTTTCCTTTTGTACACGTTACATAACAAATAATTGGGTTTGAACTCCAGTCCTGCCAATGTGAGCTGGGTGACTTCGGCCACATTACTTAACCTCTCTGTGTCCAGATTTCACTGTGTGCCACTGGGCCACCACTACGAGAGCACAGACTGGTGAAAATTAAATAATGACTGTCGCGTACCTGGCAGTATTTCAAAAATAGTAACCATCCAATTTGAAACGATGAGACTTGAATTTCAGAGTTTCACTGGGGGTATTGATTCCCTAGTTCCAAAATGGTTTGGGGTTACCCTCTCATAAAACAGGGCCTCACTCCTCCCACATAACTGCCACTTGCCATCATTCATTCATCGCTAACCATAGAAAACCCGGACTTCCATCTCCACCTGCCTTTTATTTGAAATGTCAATTTTTAAAGAGTGGAGAGGTTGGAAACCCAATTTAACAAGCACACTGAAACATTGTTTATTACCCCCATAAACATGGCTTAGTGAGAATTACGGACTTAATCAGAGTGAACTTATCTCCTGGTGAAAAGGAACACTTTAAATTTCAGAAATGGCACCTTCACTGTGAAAATCTCTTAACTTTTCAAACAAACTACAGGGGGTCTGAAACATATGGGCAGTAAAGGAATAGCCATTACTGTGATTTCTCTTGCCCAAGAGCCAAGGATCCCTAAAGGTCCATAACAACTTTAAGATCGAGGGAAAATATTTGGAAAATCATATTCGGGGGACATGTCTCTAAAAGTACCCAAAAGGTCTGCCGAGTGGGAAGTACTGTGCGTAGCTACTTGGAGCGGCCCAAAAGCAAGGCCACTGGAGCACGAGACAGGGGCTGCTCCAGAAGCGGCAGCTCTGGGACGTGCTCCTCGTCTCCTGTGCGTGAGATGAAGCGTTTAGCAATAGGTCATATTTGGTGCCCTGCTTATCAGAGGAGGCGTACCTGAATCCCAAAGGCTGCTAAACGGTTTGGGTGATTTTTATATTCTCTTCTTTTTTTTTCTTTCTTTCTTTCTTTTTCTTTCTTTCTTTTTTTTTTTTAAAAAAACAACTATTCCAGAGGATGAAGTGCTGTGAACCCCAACTTCCCAATCTGAAGCTTCATTAGGGCAGCTCTGATCGGTCCCAGAAAGGTTTTCATAAAGAAGCCCCATTTTGCAGAGAATGTACCAGCCTGGCTGCCAGAGGCAGGAAAGGCAACAGATATAAAATTTTATTATTTCAATGCCCCAGTAGCGGCCAGGAGGACTTAATGAAATCATCAAGATTTACAATCTGAAATAGCTATTGCACAGACAGATATGGTTAAGGGAGCTGCGCCCTCTGACCTTTCAACTCTTTGATCCTCACACAGCAGGTGGCCTGGAGCCCCCTCCTGGGCATCTTCTCTCTCTTCCGACACTGCTGAACCTTGATGTGCAATAAGCCTGACCCTCCACAGGTGACTCTCATGCTGCTTATCACCAGCAGCTGCTGCTAATGGAACGGCCAAAGTCGCCTGGCCTCGGGATTCTAACCGGGGGATGATGGGAGAGGACCCTGGCGGGCAGCGTCCAGACGGTGCTGAAAATGACGTTCAGTAATGCAGCCCCAAGTCCAGTTGTTTGGCAATGCTTAACAACGTCATTACCAAAATCCGTCCTAGAAATGGAACTCTGTCTCCTTCGATTTATACTTTTGAGTTAGGGGAAAAAAATACCTTTTAAAAATAAATCACAAATCTCAAAAAAAAAAAAAAAATCAACCTCGAAGTCCCAAATGCATCTCTCAGAACTTCCCTAAAACCATGTGCGGCAAATTTATACCAATGAAAATCAAAACAATTTTTGGAAACCTAAAATTGACTGTTTTCAGTTCCATGAAATTTCATTTAAAAAAGCCCATATGCCAAAATGTCCAAATTCTCTTATTTTTAAAAATTGGGATGACTTCCAAAATCATAGCTATCTTTTTCTTCATTTTTTTTCTTCTAGAGCTGAGGATGGGTAATGTGCATATGTACTTATCGAGCTTCATAATTTAACCCATTCGGCCAGTATAAAATAGTTGCACTAAAATGATATAAATTTATTATCACTGGATCTTTCAAAACAACTGATGCCAAGGTTTAACATATTCTGTTTGGTTAAGGACGTGTCCGGGCATCTAGGCAGCCCCAGTCTGAAGCTCTTCGTTTTTGTCAGATATCTGGGTTTATGGAGGGAAGGATTTTAGGCAGGACACATAAACCACTCTGTGGAATGCTGATAGCTTCCAACCGCTGTCGCTCACACTTAGGAAAAGCCCTGAGCCAATGTCTTTGATGCTAACCAAATATACTAAATATGGTGGGCCCACTCTTTACCTGCAAAGGCCTGAGTTTGCGTCATTAATGCCTAAATTCAATGGGCAAAAAAACAAGCAAACAAAAAAACACTCCTTTTGTAGCCTAAGTGGCATAGATCTTAAATATTCAATTTTAAATCATTTTTTAAATCAGACAAGAATCAAAAACAATATGTAAGGAGAGGTTTACAGACTCTGATTTTAGTCATACTTCTCTCTACGGATATCTAAGTTTAGTGCAGAGAGTAGTTGATGGAGAAATCAGTTTATCAGGAGAAAAATGGCATGGTTACTGCATCAGACCTTAACTACTTTGTACGAATCATTAAGCTATCTTCTTCAGAGATACTTACTGGAAATGCTTTATTAATAATGATACCTAGTGCTAAGTGGGTCTACTACTGTGCATGAAACTTCAGTCACGTTGTTGCTAACTGTCATGATAAGGCAGGCACCCCCATTTTGCAGACGGGGATGTTAGGCACACACACAGCAGCTCAGTGACTTGCCCATGTTACATATAAACAAATGGTGGGTCCGGGATCCAGACTCACACTCCCTGCCCGCCTCAAAAGCCCAAGGTCCATCCACATTTTTCCCAACAAAAGCAAACCCAAAACAAACAAAAAACCCGAAACAACAACATGCAAAAATTTGTGCAGAAAACGTTGTATTTCAGCTTGCCTACACATCGCCGTGGCCCATTTTAAAGGCCTTCTGAATCAATTATTTTAGGTCATTAAGAGGAAGTTTAATTTGGTTGACAAACACCCCTACTGTGGTGACCTCACAGATCAACAACAAATGCCTGATGGTCGCAATCCCGGACCGTGAGTCTGCTGAGCACGGTGTTAAACAAAACCAAATGTGCCCAGATCCCAAGCGGGGTCTGACTCGGCCAAGGGCACCGCTCTTCCATGGCCAGGCTGGTCTCTGAGCTCCTACGACGGCCCCGCCCCTAATCACTTGCAAGGAGTTTATGAAGTCACCAGTCCTATGTGACTGTGCTCTGTCAAAAGTGCCTTTAAGCTGATGTCAATTTAGAAAAAGTCACTCACTAAGAAATACAAAAGGAGGCTGAAAAAGACGGCACACTCAATCTCAGGGAGGTGGCTTTTAGCTTGTTTTAAAGAAAAATGATCAGGTCTACAGCATGTAATATTGACATACATGGACAGGAGTTCCCCCTCGTCTGTGGTTTTGTTTTGCTTTCCATGGTTTCAGGGACCTGCAGTCAACCACAGTCTGAAAATATTATATGGAAAAGTCCAGATATTTGAGAGAAAGAAAGAAACCACTCTCAACTCATATTAGTTTATTACAATTATTCTATTTTCATATTAGTTATTGTTGTTAATCTCTTACTGTGCCTAATTTATAAATTAAACTTGATTATAGGTATGTATGTATAAAAAACCCCCACTACATACAGGGTTTAGTACTATCTGTGGTTTCGGGCACCCACCGGGGGTCTTGGAAAGGATCCCTTGGGGGTGGGGGAGAGCTCTGTAATAATCTCCATTTATTGGTATCTGACACATGTTGGGCCCCAAATTTTCTCATTTACTCCTCATTAAAAACGCTTATGAAGTGGAGAATCTACCCATTTTATAAGCGAGGTGTCTGAGGCTCAATGAGCCACCTTAATATCCCATCTGGAAAACCTGCACCTTCCTCAAAGGAGTGATAATTAGAAATTATGTGGCTCGAGTGCCATACATATTGGTGGACCCTCACTCATCGGTCGATACTACTATTAATTACTTCCAACAGGCATCTCTTAAGAGGATAACATAATAGTTTTGTACCCAGCAGTCAAACTATGATAAAATAACCATACCTTTAACCCCCTGCTAAACTGATATCTTGTTTAAACAGAGGTGCATGTTGACAGCTACCCAGCAGCGGCGGGGCTGGAATTTGAACCCAGGTCCACACAACTCTGGAGCCTGAGAGTCCTCTCTACTCTGCCACACAGCTGTGGCACGCTGCTCCTTATCTTAATCTGAAAGGGATTTGATTAGTTCAAGCTTCTCTTGGTAACAATTTATAAAGTCCGTTTTAACATTGATAAATGGATATGTGATGAAAGGAAAATTGGAAAACAAAAGCATCAATGATGGTTGTACATTTTCTACTGGGATTCTCCCTCATAAAGTACTCGGTTTTTCTAATCTGTAACAGAGGTTTATCTTACCTCACAAGAGAACATTTCAGTCACCACAAATTAGACTGAAAATGTACTGACTGCAAGAGATACTTAGATCGGCCAGAAGCACTCGTTCCCTTTGATTACATAAATTACTGCTAGAGCTTTAAATTGTTTTATATTAACTAATTCCAATATTGCAGTAAGTGGCATTTAAGAATCACTTTAAAAATCATTTTAAAAGTGGATGCCGCTGCGAAAAGGAGAGAGCTTCCAGGGAAAAGCCATCGGGCGAAATCCGGGACCTTCTTCAGGCCCGAAGTTGAACAGAGCGGAATACTCTGGATGCCTGGATGCGACAGAGACTCGCATGTGATGATTTCACATGAAAACAAATAACATGCTAAGGAAATTCCAGCAAAACCAAACTGCTGTCCAATTATTTTCTTCTTCATATGAGAAAGCAAGTACCAGGGTTTCACTCATCTAAGCTTTGCCTCTTCTTTTTATATCAACTACAAAAAGTAATGTTTTGTTACAGTATTTTTGAAAAGCTCTTCACATCCATTCTATCAGTTAATTCTCACAACTCTGTGATATGGGTAACGTAACCTTGATTTTACTGATGAGAATGGAGTCTTGGGGAGGCTAAGTAACCCAGCCCCAGTCACAAGAGTACTCAGAGCTTTTCTCTGGAGGAATGTGAGGCTGCCAGACACTCGCTCTCCTTTCCCCTCCCCACCAAGCCCAGTGCATGGCACAGAGGTCGCCCTGAGAAGGAAAAGCTCGGACAAAGGTGTGTGTGGGGGGAGGGGGCGGGGGCTCTCTGCCCAGGGCTGGGGCAGGGCTCGGCACAGCCCACACAGCCTGACGGGCCAATGCACAGACCAGAGGCTCTGGGGCCTGAGGGATGGGGAGCAGATTATTTGACCTCTCTGAGCCTCAGTTACCCTCTCCTGCAAGTCTGGGTATCTCCTTGGCAGAGAGATTCTGAGAAATGCTCAAAAGTGAAGCCAGGTGAAGTACGAGGCACAGTGTTAGGCACTGGGCAAGGACTCAGAAGATGCCAGTTTCCTCCCACCCCTCTGCGCTTTCTCGGTAAAGCTCTCCCCAGGAACCTGTGACGGAAACTGCCAGGTGGAATTTTTCATGCAAATACTGCCTTCTTATAAAGCAGGAATATGATCACTTAGCATTGGTTAACAACTCGCACATGGAACGTCTCCATTCTTGTGAGGACACATAAACAAGTCACCGCTTCTAATGGAATGTAATTATGGCACAGAATTTTGCATCAACTGCAGCTTTAATAAGTGTGCACTACCCCTTCCTCCTGCCTACCTGTGGAGCCCTGGGAAGAAGCAAATGGCACAGTGGTAAACAACACTCTTCTTCACTCACTGTGAAACTGTTTAAAAATAAATATCCTCAAAAACGAACAAAGGATTAAAGACTTTCTATAGTCTATAGCCAGGAGAAAAATGAAAAGAAAAAAACTAGTTAAAATGGTGCCAACACATTTGACAGAAATTCAGGTTCTTTGAGAAGCAAAGAAAAAAAAAAGTTACTTTTCTTGTCTGTAAATACATAAATCCTGTTATTTTGTGTAAAAGCCCCACAGTTAAACCAGGAACCCCACTGTAGACACAGACAATGCCGCCTCTGGATCCCAGAGACCAAGAGGACCTGTGACTTGGCACCTGGATGCTGTCCCTGGATTGGAGGCTCAGTGCTGCTCAAGCACTTGGTGCCTCTGCAGAATCAGGCTTCTAGGAGCCCTGGCTAAGGCCTCCTAGATACAGGATGGTGAGAGAGGGACCAGGAAGAGAGGAAGGTAGGGAGGAAGGGGGGAGGGAGGGAAAGAGAGAGAAATGGAGGGAGGGGGAGCAGGGGAGAGGGACAGACTGCTGTGAGCCTGGCTTGCATCCTGGTGCGCCCATCACAGGCCACCTGAAATTGCACTGGTGGGGAGAGGTAGTGAGGGCCTATGAACTTGGTACCTGGGTCTCACTCCCCCGTTCCTACTGCCTGGAACTATCACTTCGTATAACCTAAATTCATATCTTCAAAGCTGAGCTGTAGAAAGACTATCTAATTCATTAAAAGTACTTGGAAATGGAGGGGAAAAGACAAAATCTAGCAAAGTGGTGCTTAAAACCTTGAAGAAAGCCATCGCTACGAACGCTTCTGCTACGGCTGGGTAGCAAGGGAGCCATGCAGAAGCTTGGGTTTGGGACGCGAACACATCTGAATTTTATATAAATGGTTGTGGTGTGCAATTTACTTAAGAAGTACCTTGATCTTTACAAATATCAATTTACTTTATTAACATGGTTAAGCAGTTTCCAAGCATTTTATATGGAAGGACTGTGTTTCTAATGGCCCAGAAGGAGAAGGCCTGACCATGTCCCTCCCCTATTTACACACTTCAATGGCTCTCCATTGCCCCATAAAGTTCAGACTCTTTAACACGGCTTACAAGGCCCGGGGTGGCTGGCCCTTGCCCGCCTACCTCAGCTCTCCTCTCCCCCTTCAGCTTCGTGCCTCTATCAGGTGCGGAACCACTCACGCTTCCTGGAAAACTCCACGGGCTACACGTTACGTCTTTTAGATACCTGGCTCCCTGGCTGAATCCTTATTCACCTGTCAGGTTTCAGTTTTCGCATTCCCTCCCAGAAGCATAGCCCTCAAGGCTAGGCTCGGTGTCTCCCCTACCAGAACCTACAGCATCCCAAATTCACTGCGATTACTTTCTACTTGTCTCTATCTGCTCTAGACAAAACGCTGTAAAGTCAGGGATTACATCACAGTCACTATTTTATATAGGCTTCTAGCATAAGGCCATGCCTGGTACATGGAAGGCTCTCAAAACGTTACTGTAGAAGGGGGCGTTTGCTGGCCACGCACTGGGATGTGCTGGACACAGACAGGACTCGCTCACTGACTCCTTACCACAATACCACGAGGTGGGTACTGCGGGCTATCACAGAAGAAGACACTAAGGTACAGACAGACAAGGTATCGCACCCGAAGTTACTACAGCAGGGGAGTGGTCAAGCAGGGGCCTGAAGTGCATCTACCAAATCCTACACCAGTGCCATGCCCTTTCTGGAATATTCCTCCAGCACTGAAACCCAGGAGAAAACAGGGCAGGTGCAAAACAATTTTGTTGAAACACCCTCTCAAGGAAACGAGGATGATGACGGTGAGCCTTGGAACCTAAAAGTCCTTGAAACACAATTTTAAAGCCATCAACTTAACCATGTCCACAGCTTTAAGGCCCCTGAGGAAGTAAAAATAGCAACGGTTGTCGGCCTTTATTGAATTCTTTATGTGCCAGGCACTGTGCTAGGCACCCAGTAGCCGTTTTCCTACTGGATCCTCCAGAACAATCTTATAGGGCAGAGATTATCAAGGGGTCTGTGGCCCGTTAGGAACCAGACCACACAGCAGGGGGTGAATGGTGGGAGGGCGAACAAGCCAAGCTTCATCTGTATGTGCAGCCGCTCCCCAGCGCCAGCATCACCGTCTCGGCTCCACCTCAGATCATCAGGCATTAGATTCTCATAGGAGCACCGGTCCCTGGTGCCAAAAAGGTTGGGGACCGCTGCTACAGGGGAAGTAAACCACTGCCCTCATTCTGCAGGTGAGAGAAAGCTCAGAGAGCAGTTACCTTGCCCAAGGTCACACGAGGAGGAAGTAGGGAGCCCGAATCCAGAGCCCCACATTCTAGCTGCTCCCCGTCACCGCCTCTGTGTCTAGGTAGAGCCCAGGCCCGGAACCGCGCCATTGCTGCCACCTTCCTTCCTCCTTCCCGACCATTCCGCCACCAGGAATGATAGAGAACACCCTGTTACTCTAAGGCCTACGTACGAAGCATTGTTTGTGAGGCTCAGAGAGGGAGGTCTTCATTTGTCAATCAGGAGAAGCACCTGCTAGCAGACATGGCGCAGAAGAGGAGCTGCAAAAACATCTCCTGAACTAAACTGAGGTCGAGAGAATAAAAGGAAACAGTCACTGTGTAATCTGGCCACGTTTCGGTGTTTCCTAGCTGCCAGCTAACATGATCGTTCTCTCCAAGAAGAAACTAGGTCTATGCCAATACCCTTGGCTATCCTGGTAACTTACCACCAGACTCAAATTAATGTTTGCTTAAATGAGAGATATAAAAAGGCAGAAGGGGGGATAAGAATGACGATGAGCTGTAAACGTGTCACTTTAGAAGGAAGGTGGCCTCTTTAGGGTGACTCGGTTGCAAATGAACAAATAACAAGGACCCTAGAAGAGCATGGACACTAGAATTAGGTCTTTCCTCAAAATAACCTTTTCCCGAATGAGAATGTTAGGTTTATAATTTATATTTCTTCTAGTGCAACAAATTTGAGTGTCATAAAAATGGTTAAAAAGTCTTCCTATGGTAGCTTTTTCTAAACTTTTATGAACATCTGCCACATTCATTTGAAGTTTAAAAAATTCTGGCACATATGCAAAGGCATAATAAGGTGCCTATAGCTTTCAAGAAAAAATAACAAGACAGTCAAAAATAAGCCTTTTGCTGAATTGCCAGTAAGAGAACTAGTACGGGAGAGGGGGTGGGCCTTCCGAGCGCCCTCCTTAAGGAGCTGTCTGCCCTTCGGCCCAGGTACGAGCTCCTCCCCCCACACTGCGGCCCACAGCTCCCGGCAAGAATCTCACGGGCAGCATCCTTCTTGTCCAAAGGGTATAATGGGACCAGACACACCGGATCCAGGAGCATGAGGAAAGCGTTCCGAGTCTGAGCTGAAATCCACGGGAGGAGATTAAAAGACTAAAGTCCAGTATTTTGTAGCTCCTGGCTGCCCAACACACCCGGAAAATGCTACTTTGTTCAGAAAGCATGTTAGCCGGCTTCAAGTGTGGGGCAGCTACTTTTTCTTTTTTTTTTTTTTTAGTACTGACCACACAGGAGTTCGGCACGGCAAACCCCTCCCCTACTGTAGCCAATCAACAGGGCTGAGAGGAGCTCGGCCAGTGCTTCTCAAACCTTCTCGCTTAAAGCCTTTCAAAGACTGAGCAGAGTGGACTTGCACCCATTTACCTGAGTGCAAAACCCTGTCTCGAGTTTTAAGCTTCAAAATTTATGCACGTTTTACATCGCATGTTTTGCGAACAAAAGGCCTTGTTTTAAATTACTTACAACCATATAAAGTAAAAAAATGTATCCCCTCCGTCTTTAACTAAAATTATGGTGCGGGGTTCTCTGCAAACAGTGATGCCTGCTGGAGGGCTCTAGATATGTTCTGGATCCCCGCTTTCCGGGTACGCGCTCAATCCTTCTTTTCAGAAAGCAGCTGCTGGGTGCACTGCTATGTGCTGGGGATGCCACAGCAAACGAGGCACAGTCCTTATTCCCAAAGAGGTTTATGCTCCAAGGGATGATGGCGAGAGACAGAGACGGAAACAGCTATCGCCCAGAGCAGCGGGTACAGTAAGTCAAAGACAAGGACACAATGGGAGGACTTCTTGGAAGAGCTGGAGAAGGGCAGGGCTTACCCCGGCAGGAATGTGGGTATGGGCAGCGAGGAGACTGAGTAGTAGTCAGGGCGCTGCAGAGGGAGACTGAAAGGCTGGCCACTAAAGGTACAGGGCCCTGGCAGAAGGCAGCCCACTGAGTGCCAGGGCTATGAACTGAGTTTCATATTCATCTTCGGATCTCCAGGCTCTAGCAAAATATTTGGAACATAAGAGGCCTTCATTTTGCTTAGCAAATGAGTGAACAAGGCTTTGCAAGAATCCAAGAAAGCAAAGCAAACTGTCAGGGAAGGCAGTAAGGAAGGAACAGGGCAAGAGACATGTCAGAGACTTGGTGACTATTCAGAATGAGAGAATGAGGAAGAGGGGCATTCAGCCACGCTCGGTGTGTCCTATTTTTGGTGCCCTTCCAGGCAGTGGTACCATTCACAGAGACCGGAAACACTGGAAGGGGAGTGAAATAGCCTACTCTGTGTGTGTGTGTGTCTGTGTGTGTCTGTGTGTGTGTAAGAATGAATTTGAGACGTCTGTTATACACCTAGGTGAAGTTCAACTGGCACCTGAAACTTTGGACCCGTCCTCAGAGAGAGACAGGCTACCGTTAGAATCGCTGAGAATCACTGACACTACCTTGGTAGCTGAAACAAAAAGCCTTAAACGAGATGACTAGAGGGCACGTAGAGAAGAAAAGGAGGCTAACACTAGCAAGACGAGCAGCCTGGACAACGCCGAGGGTAAAGGGACGTGCAGAGGAGTCTGAAAACGCCTGTGCTGGAACAGTCTGGCGAGCAGGAGGAGAGGCAGGGAAGCGCTGTGGACTCCAGCAGACAAATGGTCTTCAGACGAGTGTTTCAAACTCTACAGTAATTGGCACTGAAGGCCTATTAGAAAGCATTCAATTTAAATTTCTCGCACAGGAGCTGTGACTACACCCCCAAACCTGACAAACAAAGGTAAAACACAGAAGAAATCTCTTGAATCTGATCTACATACACCGCCCAAGCCAGTCCGTAAACTGTGCTGCTGCATGTGCTCGGGGCTGGGTGACGACAAGGAGGAACTGTTAACAGAATGTAGGAGCCACATGGCCGTCCTGTCAACTTAGAAATTTGAGCAGATTTCTGTGGTCTATTTTGATCAAGATTCTCAATGTCAAACAAACAGGTTTTTCGATAACCAACTTGTTTCATTTTCGTAAGCACAATAGCACAGTGTGCAACAGTTAGCGAAGAAGCAGGTGGTCCTCGTCGACGTGAAATGAAGGGAACAGAAGAAGAGAAGTAGCACTTCTTTAAGACATGCAAAGCATCGTCACAGACGGATATGGCTTTAGATTTTCCCTCTGAGAGCTCATCTCCTGTGCAAAGCGGGCAAGCCCCCGCCTCCCACCCCATTTTGCTCTAGTACAAATTTAAGCTTTCTCCTGAGGAGGGAAAAGCTTAGGGTTCATATCTACAAATCAGCGGCACTTACAAAAGCACAGATAAGTCCTTGAAAGAATTGCTTATCTAATTGGTACTGCCAGGCAGAAAGCAATCTGGCATCAGATTCGTAGTTTTGACCAAGCATTTCTGCATCATGGGTTCTGTGCTAAGGAACTAAGTCAAAATGCAGAGAAAAACCTTATACATAAAGATGTTCACTGAAATGCTATTTATCATAGTGAAAAATTATAAACAACCTAAGTTTTCCACAATAATAGGAAAATGGTTAAGTTGTGATATATGCAAACAGTGGAATGACACGTAGCAAATTAAAAATTGTTATTACTGAGAGTAAATAAAAACGTGTAGAAAACCCCATGCCATAATATCAAGCGACATATAAAATATAAAATTTCATATATAAAAAAATCAATTATGTACGTTGATACAAAATATATATATTTATAGAATAAAGATCAGGAGGAAGAATAGTAAAATGCTAACAGTGGCTGAACTTAGAAAAATGGTATTGTGGATAATTTTAATTTTCCTCTTTATACTTCTACATACTTTTTACACATTTTCTACAATGAAAAATGTAATATTCTTAGAGTGGTTTAGAACAGACATCATTTTGAAAAGCAAATCGTTTCCCTTGCCTCGTTCAAACCCTTAAAGACCTTTTCCTCCTGCTTCTTTGAACTCCATTCCCTCACCTGTGAAAACGGACCATCTCCAAGCAAAGTGGAAAGACACGGGAAACGAGCCACGGAACGGGCCTGAGTGGGGTGCTCGGCTCTGCGCACCTGGGCAGGCGCGGTACACGAGGTGCTGCTCCCACACGCGCCCCCGTGCACGGCGGTGACCCCACGGGCTGTGTCCTTCCCACTGCCACGCAGCAAAACAGAAGGGCAAGTCGAGCGATTTGGGGAGGAAAGGAGCCAACTTACCTCCATTAAACTTAAATGGATTCCTATGAGGTAGGGCATGGGAGCACTGTGAAGAGAAACAGAGACACACAGCTGCTTTAATGTCTGTTGCTTCCGACAGAAATTACAGATGGTTCACTATTTGGAGAAAAACTGTTTTAATAAACGTATGCACAGTTACATTTCTTTTCACAACAAAAATCTTAATATGACATTTTGTTCCCAAGCCTAGAAACTTCAGAAGAATTTCAAAATGCGGGCAGTGCCGGGAGCGGCTCGGGCGGTGGGAAGAAAAACCAGCCCCGGCGTTAGGCCCCAAACGGCAGCTGCGCAAATGTGACCGGGCAGCCTCGGCTGCCTTTTCTTTAAAATGGGATCTTGGAATCGAGCTGGTAGGTTGCTAGCGGAATGACAAAATATACGTCGAGTGATTACCTCAGTTCCTGGTACAAATGGAACTACTATTATCACAATTACAACAGAAAAAAAAAACCCAAATAAAACAAAACAGGGAATAAGGCTGACTGGAGAATGATTTTTTTTATTTGCTGGGTCCTTCTGCCATCAAGAGGTGTGACCTAATTGTCCGATCTGATTCGACGAAGTACATGGAGAGCTACCAGCCAGCGTCTCCCCCCATACCATCTGATGACACTAAAATTCATAGAGCACTTCGAACTATTTTGTTCACAGGGCGATAGATTCCCTTAAGTTAGCAACTGGGCAGGAGATGAGAACCCAGCTCCAGACATTTTAAAACCTGGGCATTACGGAGTGATTTCCTTTGGTTTCAGGCGTCTGTGGGCCTGTGGGTACGCGTGCACACACTCATTTTCACTAAGATTTACTTACCAATGATCAACGTGCTGGCGTTGTATGAGGAGCTTCAGGTTCCTTTTTCCTAATCCACACAATAACCATGCAAGGTAGGTATTATCCCCATTTTCCCAAGAAAGAAACAGGGCCAGAGAGCTTAAATCGTTTATCTGATGCGACAAAACAAAGGAGCAAACCGAGGATTTGACTCCAAAGTTTCTTCCTCTGTGCTACACTGACTTCATAATACCAAACCTAAAATCTGCAGGCCCACCTCCCACGTGACCTTCTTCTTGGGGGCAGGGGAGGGAGGTAAAGGAGCTAGGGAGAAAGGGAGCGAGTCGCAACCTTGCCACACGTCTCTCTGCCATGGGACAGGCCCTGTGAAAGGTACGGTACGAGCCTAGAGCAAAGCTACCTGTCTCAGTCGGCGGTGACCAGGCACCTCCCTCTGGAGCAGCTGGGGGTGTGGGACCACAGGATGGCTTTCTTGGGGACAGGGTTGAAGAAACCAAGAGTGGTTAGAAATGAGAAAGGAGAGATTTGCTTCCAACTGAATACTAAGGAGTTTAGGTTTTCATCTTGAAAAACCAATGGATGGGCAACGAAAGTTCTGAAGCATCCGATGTGCATTTTAAAATTGCTCAAACACTTAAAAATAAGAGGGGGCACAATTCCCTCACTACCATTTGACAAACAAAATTCTTCAAGCAAAAAATCCTTCCTCCAAATATAAAACGTCTTCCTTACTACAGATCTCAGCAGTAATATGTCTTGGGAGCCTATAAAACGGATTTGAATATTAGCAGCACACTTTGGGAAGGATTCTTCTAGAAGACTTTTGTATCTGATAATAGCCGAAGAAAGAATTACAGACACAACTGCAGTGAAAGTGGAGTTGTCTTTCTTTCTTTCTTCTTCTCTCTTTTTAAAAAAGGCGTCTGCTGTGCACGTTCGGCTTCTCCTCGCTTCTAGGGGCAAGGAAAGGCCCTGCGATATTTTTTCCCCTTAAACTGTAAACCATTAGTTTAGCTGCCAGCTCCACGAACGCTCACACTTCCCAGTGAGCCTGGCCCTGCTGTCCGAGTTTGTCCCAGTGTACGCTGAAATGGATGTGTTTCTAATTAAGTAGCTTCAGAAACACGACCGCTTCAGTGTCAAAAATACAAAGTCTGAACCCTGGCAGGAAGTCTTAAGACTACAAATGTCTCATCTAGTGGAACCTCGCCTAATGTAATGAAAGGAAGCAGGAAGAGTGCAAAATTCCAGAAAAATGGCCACTTCTTAATGTGTTCAGAAGCATAGCCTAACGCACAGAAGGGAGAAAAACTCAAATCCATAACATTTAACCAAATCTTAGCAACTTTTCCAGCTCCTACATCCAATCATGCAATTGACCGACGACCGAGTTTTAATTAGCATATCAGAACTGAAATTCCAATAAATGAATTAATGCACGGAAAAAGACACTACAAAAATTGTGAAAAAAACTGTGAAAATACTTTGTATAACTCAACACAGGCTCTCACCTAAAAAGAAATATTTTCTAAAATTTTAAGTATATAGGTTTTAATGCCGTGCCCTTTTGTCCTGCAATAAAATCAATGATACCTTAAGAGAGGAAAAAGGGGTCTTCCAGAAATGACTGCAGATGCCAGGGACAAAGTGGGACTCACGCATCAGTATCCTTAGGTAGGTATTTTTTTTAAGCTCAATAATTTTCCAAAGAGTAATTATGGCCTACCACCAAAATGTAGTTTCTTAGCCAAGTATTGTTAGGGCTGCAACAGCTCTGTATTTAGAAAATATTTAAAACACATTATTCTGAAATCACAGCAGCTCCATGTTTTATATAAATGCAAATTTAGACAAATACCTTTTACATTACCATCATTTGCTTACAAAGCCTCAAATACTTCCTCAAATACAGCATTTACACTCAGCATATAGACTAATTACAAATTCCAAGCAGGAAATGGGGGCGGGGGGGGGGGAGGAAACGAGTCCTCTTAACATGTCAATGTAGCATCTTAACATGTCAATTCTACATATGTTTCTGAAAAGGGTTTCCAATTGCATTAAACCTCAGTAGTCACTGTTGCTACTGACCCTTTTTCTTTAAAAACCTCTTATTTAAAAAATT
Source organism: Eonycteris spelaea (assembly GCA_003508835.1). Lineage (NCBI taxonomy): Eukaryota > Metazoa > Chordata > Mammalia > Chiroptera > Pteropodidae > Eonycteris > Eonycteris spelaea. The sequence goes on along the minus strand of PUFA01000093.1, from coordinate 6,582,591 downwards.
GCCTTTTTTATTGTAAAGAGAAATTTTTCTGGGGGAAAAACCACTTATCCATGATCATGTCATTTTAACAGAACTACTTTTGTTTCTGCATTGTTCTCCAATACCAGCCCCACATTCACAGACATTTTTATATCTTTGAAACTACATTTTATTGTTTTCTCATTGGTTACATTAACATTTCCTATTTTTCACTACAGACTGTGATTGTTTGAAAGACTGTGCAATATTCCGCCAAGTACAGACGAACTAGAATGCATGAACCCTATACCTCGAGCGAGACATTAAGTCACTTCCAACTTCTCACTATAAGACAAAAAACTCCACGTGCATGATTCCCAAACACGGAGTGCTAAGTCAAAAGGCAGGACTGTTTTTCGCATCTTTTGTTATATCTTGGCAAAGTGTCTTCTAGACGGGCAGTACCTGCCCCAGTGGAAATGTTTCAGGACTGCTGACAGATTAGGGATAATCCATGAAGTGCCTAGTACAGGGGCAGCACAGGGCAGGTAGGCTCAGTAGGCGACTGCCATCATGTCCAACTGGGTTCTCTCTGAGTCCCTGGAATGGCTCGTGCCCCTGGATCCAGTCTGTTACTTCCCCTCAAATGGTTTCCTGTCGCTGTCCGGGTTCTGATGGATACCTGGCAAACCCTGGTGTGAAAGGCTGACGCCAGAATGGATGCGAGGTGCCTGACATGCGTCATCTCTACACACGGGTTTCTGACTCCAAGCACTCCCCTGTGTCACCTGGCTACTTGCTGAGTTTAGTAGGGTTGTTCATCACTTTCTCTGGCAGGCAACCTCTACTTCTGATTTTATGTACCACCAAGAAGGCAAAAAACTACCCAGTAAACTATGATTCATTACTTTCCTATCATGTAGAATAACGAAATTTAAAAACCACGTAACACTCGTGGGCATACAGTAAAAGGAAAACATAGCAAAACTGATTGGTTAAGCTGTTCCTAAAAAAGTTCTTCACATTCAGAGTCCGACTTACCTGAAACATTTTTTGATTCAGAGTCATCAATGTCCATGTTTTCCCAAGAGTATCTCAGTAACAAAACTTAATACAACTTTAGCTCCTAGGTGCTATCTTCCTTTATGGGGTCCCAGAAAGAACTTGTTTGTTGCTTTTCAAGAAAATATGAATGCAAACACCTGTTTCACTGATAGCAAACAAACCCCAGGCTTCTCTGCCCTGGTGCCTTTCAGCATTCACAGCGACTTACATTTCAATGCAGAATCTGGGTGCAATTTTGAAGAGATTTTAAATGGCAATTAGACACATCATGTACGGAACCAACAACACACATAAAGTGGTGATAATATTAACAGCTATGACCAACTGCGTCACAACTGCCCCGTGGCTGACAGAGTTTGTGAGATGCCATTGTAATTTTGAATAGCAGAGCAGGGTATATCTGTCCTAGGCTCTTGTTTTTTGGGAATTATTGCACTATCTGCCTTCATCAATTCCATCCTGAAAGAGTAAAAGCTATTCTTTCTTCCTTTTCCCCTCAAAAGGAAAGGGGTTCTGTTGCTGGTGTCAAGGCAGTGACAATATAATGACCTTTACCTTAAAGTTATGTTCAGTTCGAATCCCCTTAAGGGGAAAAGGAACTAATATTTATTGAGCTACTACTATAACCCAACTGCTTCAATGCATTAGCTATCCATAATGCTCAAGGAAACTCTGCAAGGTAGTGCTATTTTCCACATTTTCAGAATGGGATGCAGGCTCAGAAAGGTAAAGTAACTTGCCTGAGGTCACAGAGCTAGTAAAGAGGAAAGCTGTATTCAAATTCAGGGCTGTTGGGCTAAAAAGCTTATGCAGAGTCCCTGCAGCCCCACAGCGAATGCCCAGTACTTCGCAGAGGGAACGGGGAGCTGGCATACCAAGGACTAGGACTAGTCACCCAGCTCTAGGCCTGAGATGCAGACAGATCACTTCTCTGCCAGGTAAGTCCTACAGCATGAGCTCATTCCTAGCAACGAGCGGCAGGAATATGGATACTGCAGACTTATTAATGGCCCTGTATTCCCCGTTCATTATTACTGCACTTTCACAATTTGTTTAATTCCTTTCCCCCAGATAACTAGGGCCCTCTTAATTATGTTCCCCTGAGGTGAGCAGCTACTAATTGGAAAGAGTAAGGTGAAATAAAAGAACACTGGCTGCTCGAACACATAAAATACAGCTTCCTGAGACAAAGGGGGAGGGGAGAGGAGGAGAGCAGTGGGGGCGGGGTGGGGGGGCGGGGGTGTCCAAAGCCCCAGGTGAGCTACACCTCTTCTACCTGAGAAAGGCACTAGTTAAGAGCTGTCCAGGGATTTGTAAGATCCACTGTTTTTCTTTCCTTTTTTCCCCATATAAATGCAGTCAGCTTTACAATTTACACATCACAGTCCCCTCCACCCCTCAGAGGCACAGCACCTTCTTAACCAAACACCCTGATGGGCAAAGGAAATCCCACAAGTCTTTCCTCAGATCACCATTTTTAAAAGAAAGTAAAACCTTGAAAGAGGTCTCATTCCGTTGAGATTTTTTCTTTTTTAAAAAAGAAACAAAAGCGTAAACATGGCTGGTCCTACGGTTTTAAATTCGCAAGGAAGTAACGAGGCCTGGCATTGTTAGAGGCTACGACAACAGAATGGGAACAAAGACCACAGGACCCGGCGTTGGAGAACACAAAAACCGCAGTTTTGGTCTTACTGAGAGTGACCGGATAGAGGGCCTACAGGCTAAACGAATGGCCCGTGTCGCACAGGGAGCCAGTAAGAGCAGCCACCACTTACTGCATGTTTGCCACGAGCCAGCGCTAGGCTAAGGGCTCGACTGGCATTTTCTCATTGGGTCCTCACGACGACGGTGTGAGGTCGGTACTAATATCATTGCCATTTTTACAGATGAAGGAATGAAGGTTGGGAAGCTAAACAACTCCTTCTGGTCACACAGCTAGTAAGCAGCGGAACAGAGACTCGAACTCAGGTCCTCTGTGCTACGATAAACCAAGCTTATTGTTTCCCAGACCAGCAGCTGCACATCCATGGGAGGTTAGGTTTTCTCGAACCTGCTCCCTGAGGTCCAGCCAGCAGGGTGCCAGTCCCAGGCCCTTCCACATTCTGTCCCAACACCCCGTTCACCACAGGATCCCCCTGCTCCAACACACGCCTCGGGCTCAGTGGGCCTCAGGCCCCCTCCTCCCCTAAGTCCCACTGAACCTGAGCTGCCCATCGAGCAGCCCGGGGGCTGCCTACGCCTTTCTTTTTAGAGGCTGCTGTCGGGCTGCCGGTTTGGCGTAGGTCATGTGCTGACTTGTACGGTTATTCTAGACGTAGGTGGCAGGGGAATGGAGCTGCTTCCGGTGTCACAGAGTCTCCGGTGCTGCCTCGTGCAGAGCAGGAAGAACAAAGGCGGCAGAGCTGCCACGTGCTGAGCACTCGCCCATCACCGAGGGCTGTGCGGGGGGCTTGGTCGCCTCATCTCATTTAATCCTCAAATAATCCAATTTATACCATCCCTTTCATAGGTTAAACACGAGATTCTTGGAAATTTGCCCACGGTCACAGTTAATGGTGATTCTAACCCAAGTCCTTCTACTTCAAAGTCTTTTATGCTGTTCTTAATACTAACTTTGTTTAACCATCATGTTACACTTAAGGAGAAAATGGTTATTTGATATTTATAGCTGAAAAATAAATGGCAAGTGGGCACTTCATAGCCAGAATAAAAGTAGATTTTCCTTACTAGCTTAAATAAACGGATAGTCTTTCTTGTCTTAAACAGGATTTAAGGCGGTATATGTGGAAATGCTCAATACAGCAAGTAAAAGTAGCAAAATAGGGCCAAAGAGAAAAACGCAAGGTGGGGCGAAGTCAGTTCTTCGACTGTGTGCTGGGAGGTTCTGCACACCCCTGGGACGGCCACAGATCTGTCTCTGAGCACTCCGCGTGCCAACACAACGTGGGGAGGAGGATCGGAATGTGTTCACGGTGGGCACAGAGGAAAACAAACTCAGCACGCGGGAGCTTGATTGTAAGAAGGCGACCAGGGAGAGGAAAGAGAAAATTCACATCTTACGGATGCATTTATCATGTGCCCAGTGTTTTCCATTTGCTGGTCAATCAACAAACGTTACTCTGTGTCAGGCACCATGTCGGGCTGAGGACAGAGGAGAGAAAAAGTTCCAGGCCCTGACTAGTCAGAGCTTACAGTTCACAGCACACATGAAACAAGCATATCACTGCACGTGTGTAAGCTACTGTGGGGCGGACCTACGATCGCCCCCATTTTCATTCTCGTAGCAATCTCCAAAGGCCGATCTCCATAATTTACTGAGGAATCTACGGTTTAAAGAGGTTAAGTGACTTGACAAAGGTCACAGCTGGTGAAAAACAGAAAACATGGCCTGAAAAGTGGGAGGGGTACGAATGACGTGGGTTAATCAAGGTTTTCTTAGGGGACGTGGCATTTCACTTCTTGCCTGGTGTCCAACCAGCCCTCCCTGATTTATGAGCAACAGCAGAAGATGAGGATCCGAGAGCATCTGGGGCAGTGCTAGGTTGGGAGAGCAGGCAGAGACTGTCTGCAGTTTTGGCGCCCAAACCACAGGGCTCACCATGGCGGAGCCCGGTGTGTGTGGAGCTGGGCACTGGAGATGGTTTGCTAATTCAAGACACATGTGTATCACTGGAGCTGATGGCAGAAGGGGGAGAGGGAGGACAATGCCCTTCAGAGTGTGGCCCTGTGGCTTCCTGCAGTAACCCTGGGGGCTGGGAGAGAAGCCTTCTAGAGCTCCAAGCCACTGAACCCAACCAAATGAACACTTGAGTTACAAAGATGATGCCTGGAAGAAAACCTGGAAAGGTCAACATCAAAGCCTGGAGCAGTCCGCCCTTTTGCACCTCCTCGGTCTCCCGGAAGGGGCCGGACTTGGAAACATCAGGAAGGGCTCCGTGGCTAAGGCCAGGGTGGCGGGAGAAGTTAATCACAGAGGAAAGGTCAGAAGGCAGGGCTCTCTGTTGCCCCAGAGAGTTCAATGAGAACCATAACAGCTAGAGCCAGCTGCAAAAGGGAAGTCTCGGGTTGTCAACCACCAGCGGCCCGTGAGACCCTCGCAGAAACACAGGAGGGAACAAGGTACGAAAATGAGAGCAAAAGAGAAAGGGGGGTCTATGAAAAAGTAAATCAAAAGAAAGCAACAAAACAAACAAAAAAGAATGTAAAAGTTAAAAATGCAACAGGTAATAATAGGAAAAGATTTTCTCGTTTTTCCAGGACTAAAATATGTCACCCACCAAGATGCACAGCATCCGATTTCCTTCTTAGCCTAGACTCTCAGTCCTTCGAGTGTTTAAGGGGAGGACCAACCCACAGTTGTCGAGAAGTCACTTTCAACCGTGCTGGTGCTTCAAGCATCCTCCCTGGTGTCAGACCGGGAGGCAGGGATACTTAGTACAAAAACCCTTACACGGGGCCACTTCCTTGCACCGCTGAAGTTTCTGTAATGATGGCATTACAGATGATGGTCTGTGGCTCCTGCCCTCTTGGTGACCAGGAAGATATCTAGAATGTCTTTGCTGTAAAGACCATGACACTGTGCCTTAGAAGCTCCAGAATTTTCTAAGTGTTGGGTTTAAGAGAGAGGCTCCAGATCAGGAAAGAGTGAGGAATTACATACAGAACATGTCACCAGAATGAAAAACAAGCCCAAGCTTGGCTGTGTAAGCGGCAGAGGGCAGAGCCAGCTGTGTCCCCACGGAGGCTGATCAGCAGCCGGGCCCGGGGAGGCAGGCTGTCTGTCTGTCAGCGCTTCCCACATCAGGCAGCAGGAGGGGCCCGGAAGGGTGGCAGGGCAGGTCTGGATGTGCTGACGCAAAGCAGAGGTGGAGGCCACGGTCAGGGTGGGTAAGGGACGGACACCTTCCCAAACCGTGCCCACGGAACGGACACTATGGCTTCTCTGATCCTGACAGTCTCAGCACCGTCGCGGGCTGAGGCGGGAGGAGACCTGGCCGCTGTGCTGCCGGGGGCACCGAGGAGGGACCAGGCGGGGTCGATGCCAACCAACTACACGCAATACTCATCTTTGTAGAACATCTGCTTTTTTGCTATATATAGTTTGGAAGGTTAAAAAACTTTTTTTTATAATAAGGATGAATTAGCCTTATTAACAATGATAAAGAATATATTAAAAATCTAATGGATCGGTAGCTGGATACTGGTGATAGTTGCATAACCTTGTACTAACCACTAAATTGTACACTTTTAAAAAGGTGAATTTTTCTGGCATATGAATTACATTTCAATTTTAAAAATCAAATAGAAAACTTGAAAAGACAGCTTTCTTATAGAACCTATAATATAGATAGATCAGATTCCTACAGAATCTATAATGCAAAAACTGTAAAGAGCCTAGTCTCCTCTCTTTCCTGTTTTTCCACCAGGAAGACGGTTTACTCAGAAACTGTCTGACGCATCCTGCAAAGGCTCTTGGCGTTTTCAATTCTGGGTACTGCTGAAGGAAATGAACGTGCATCTCAGTGTAGGGCCAGTGATGATGGTCACCTAACAACTTTTCAGTTGCCTGCTTGATGCCAGGACCTTTCAGGAGAGCTGCACCTTCCGCTGTGTTCCTGTGGGTGAGGGAGCCGGGGCTCAGGGCTCATGTGACTCACCAGAGACATTCAGTCGCACCAGAGCCAGGATGTGGGCCCAGAACTTTGACCACCATGCCCGAACTCTTCTACTATCAGCTGCTCTGTTCAAACCTCAGGGCCAAGTTCAGCCAGATCTTACTAAGGGATTTACCTAGAAATCTATCATTTCCCTGAGTTCAACCAACACACGTTGCGCACTTCCTAACCTGTGGGCCCACCAGGGATGCAACCTTGCTGCTGCTTCTGTGTGCAGCTGAAATCCTGGTCCTTACCTCCCCCTGCCTCTCTTGGATGAGCAACTTGCTGCAGTGGCTCTACCCCTGTCACGATCCCTTGCTGCTTCCTAGCTCTGAAAAACACCTGTTCTCCCTCTCTTGCCTGGACACCTGAGTTCTTTTGTGAAGTGGTTTTCTCAGAGGCAGAACCATCTAGAAGCGCCTACTTCCTATGCCCAATGCCAGGGACATAGTAGGCACTCATAAATGCTTGCTACAAAATAGAAATGACAGTTTTGCTTATTTGTTGGAATTAAACATCTATACAGCCCAGAGTTCAGCCACACCTGTCTACCTAATAGACTGCCATCCCACCTCAGTGCTGTCATTTCAACTGCCTTTTGCTGGATCATTTATACATTAATATATGTTGTCTATAAATACATAATAGTCAAATCAGTACCCACTATTCATGGAGCACCTGTTTTATGTCAGTAGGAATTACTATTCGCGTTTGACAGAAGAGAAAGTAGGCTCAGAGAGGTTCGGTAACCTCAGCGCTAGGGAATGAGGAAGCCAGACCCAAAGCCAGGTTTCCTTGTTTCTACCACGCCACACTTCATTGATTCTATTTCTGCCACCAAGAATATCAACAACTCCATTTACTTTAGCATCAGTTTATCCCCTGATGCAAAACTGCATGGCAGCAATGAAGATAAAGACTAGAATGGAGCCAGCTCTCATCATCCAGAAGTCACTTCAGAGCTGTGCCCAGACTGAGGCCCTGTCACCCACGTGGATGGTGCACCCTGATATTAGGCATATTTCTGACTATTTGCTAAAAATCCCGGCTGAAATACATGATGCAGCATGGGGTGGTGGTTCAGATCCCGACATGCACGTAGATAGAGAAGCTAGAACCGGTATCTCTCACATAGAATCGGAGCATGTCCACTCTGAGCGGAAGAATGCCTTCCATAGTCACCTGGAAATAAATGCCAGGAAATACAATGTATTTTACAAAGGCAAATGCAAGCCCCAAACCTCAATGGTGCACATCTGATTTAACTTTCAGGTCAACCACGTCCTCAAAAGCATCGGGAGGTAGCTACTAACTTGGCTTCTGACCTGGCAACTCTGGGGGTAGGGGGTGGGAGGGGATGGGGGGGGCACATGAACCCGTTCTGATCTGATCCAGAAATATTTTATCATAAAGGTGTGTTAAGAAGTGTCCAAGATAACTCGTAAATACGATTCAATTTGGGAGATGACTTTGGTCCTTATTTAGGACTGCTTCTGAATAAATAAGGGAGAAAAAGGAATTTACATGGGAAATACCATATGGCGTCTACTGGGACCTTTTATTAACAACGTTTAATTAGCATATTGCCTGGTACATAGTAAGTGCTCTATAAATATTTGCTGAATGAATGATTAATTGATGATGATAAGTTTATTTAGCAAGTCGTCAGGAAGCCTACATGAAAGAATTCCTTCATAAAATCTTGGTGATGGGTACAACTTATTCTCTTACACTTGCGAGGATACTAATAATGAAAGCTTTACTATCAGAAGGCCTAGGATTTCAAGTGCCAGTTCTACCATTTCCTAGCTGTGTGACAGTGGGTAAGTCACTAAACCTCTCTGAGCACCGATTTCCTAATCTATACAATAGAGCTAATAATATTTGCCTTGCAGCCTGAGTTAGAAGATTTTGTAATAATGTTTATAAAGAGCTGACACACATCCACTGTACTCAATAGATGGTGATTATTATAATGAAAGGGTCGCTGATTCTCATCGACAAGTTAATCCTTTTGTCCCAGAAATGGGAAGCCTCTGCCAACACTGGCCAAGGTCAGGGCTGTCATCAGCCAAGGTAGGGAACATTCTCATTTTCACTTTCAAAGTCAAGAGAATGGCACAGATCTAAAGTAGAAAGGAACCAGCAGCACATGTTTTTAAATATTCATAAGGGCTGGAAATGTCTTACTCCTTTCGTTTTTTTTCTGCCATCTGCTTTTGTTTCTTTTCTTTTCATTCTTATGCCACAGCTGCAAATGAAAACAACCATACAATAACTCAAGTTAAATAAAAAAAAATCAAAATAAAAACAATCTGAGGGGTAAAAGAGAAGATGAATTATAAAGTTTCTCCCTGAGCTCACAGGCTACAGAAGCAAGAATAATGTTTGATGTGAGTTAAACACTCTGGAAACCAAAACCTGCGTCCCATGTTTGTAATAACCATAATAAGAGCGACCGCCATTTACTACATGGCTCCCATGTGCTCCTGACAACCAACATCTCTAATTCCTAAAGCCACTCTTCAAAGTAGGTAAATAAAAACCCATTTTACAGAAAAAGTAAATGGACATCAGAGAGGTAAAATAGATTGTTAAAGGTCACATAGCTAGCTAGTAGGAGATGAAACTGAGACTTAAACCCGTCTGCCTAAATCCAAAGCCCGGGCACTTTCCCTACTACTCTCTTCGAAAATGGGAAGGAACTTGAAAAAAATCAAGTTAGGAAATATTTAGGGCAGACTATTTGTACTAAACTGATTTATTCAGATAATTAAAATCTGTGATTATAGCTCTAATTAAAGTTAACTCAGATAATTGGTTGGTGTATTTGTGAATGTGCAATTAGAGCCTTCCACATAATTGTGGGGTTTTCGGCATCATACTTGCCACTTACTCACTGACTCCTAGAGCTTTGCTCTCCTGGCCTCCGTTCTACCAAAGGCTGTTACAGCTCTTGGGGTCTCTGAATCCAAGGACCATGACCTGTGATGCCAACGGCAGGGTCTGGGCTCAGCCTCATAACGTGTCTTTGTCCAGAAGCCAATGAACACCTCATCTTCAAGTACAATGTAAAAAGCTCTTACAGCCTATACTACACTGTTGTCCTGAAAACTCCTAGCAGCATGTACCTGAAGAAAAACTGGCAGCAGTGGTCCTCATGTGTTAATTACACTTGTGAAGTCTATTATGCATAGAAAGGGCACCTGCTGGCAGTGAAAATGACTAGAATCTGCCCTTCCTGTGCGGAGAGTAAATTGAGAGTTCATTTCTACAGGAGATAATAGTTTTCAGATTCTTTCAGTGATACATCCCCTGACAATGGGGACGTACTTAACATTTAAATCATCTGCAGAGGAACAAACCTCCTTCAAATTTACATCTTTCAGGCTCCTAGCACTTTACTTAAAATGCTAGTTATCCCTGCTGGCTTTTACCACCAAGGATTAAACTCAACGTGGAGAAAGTCACTGAGCACAATAGAATAAAGTTATTAGCATTGACTCAAATTTCATGACATTTGTAGTTTCTGACCAAAGCAGTGGTAGCAGGCTGAAGGTGATCAAATCAAGTCCTGAATGGAGGATCTGTTTTTTTTTTTTTTTCCTTTTCTCCTGGGGGTCTTTTATTCCATTATTCTTATACCTTGTAGTTAATAAACAGGTACCAATCCCTACCAGCCTATAATCACCCTTTGGTCAATCAAATGTCGAAAAGTTCTTTTATGAAAACAAGAGAGCAGGAGAGAAATGCTATCACGCCAACTTCCAAGATGGAGCCTAATTTCAAAACCCTCTCAAGTTCAGGAAAATCTGAGTCTTAACTATGGATTTTTTTTGGAGGCGAAGTCTGAGGTGACAAGGGCTTAGCAGCCTTCCTTGCCCACCCAGTCTTCCCTTCTGAGTGAGACTTGTCAGGATCATTGCGCTCGGTCAGGCTGGTGACACAGTTCTTGACAGGGCTGGAGTTGGAGAGAAGCTGAAAAGAGGATCGTGGATTAGCCTCCACAGGAAAGAGTAAGACAGCTCGTAAACCCTCTACACAAACAAGAAGGGAGGGCTGAGACTTGAGACGGCAGCCGAAGAGAATGACGGACTAGAATAAACATTGATTCTTTTTTAAGTAAAACTTTTTAATTAAAAAAAAAACATATTTTTTTCATTAGAGAGATATCTGAAAATATGGAAAATAAAATAAAAATCATACAGAATTTCTCTCCCTTCTCTTCATAAATCACTGTAAACAATTTGGTGTCTTTCCTTCTAGATTTCTGCCCCTGTGTTTGTTTTTATTAAAATGGAATCATACAGTACATAATATCTACATTGGGGCAAGTTACTAAACCTCTTGAGGCCTTCCTTTACCAGTCTGTGCAATGGATCTAATAATATCTGCCTTACCAGGCGGCTGGAAGAATTCAATGAGGACACAGGTGTGAAGGAGGAGCTGGGGCGCAGGAGCCGTTCGACCCCGGCAGCTACTGTGATCACTGCTGCTCCTCCTCACGGCTCTGGAAACGCAAGCTGCTGCTATTAAACAAGCTCACGACCTAGCAACCACAACTTTCCAAATTACAGGAAACGAAAGCTGTACTACTTGGGAGGCAGAGGGACTGCAAGGGCTCTCCCCGCTCCACCAGTCCCTGCACACAGGACCCCCTGGGTGCTCCCATCTGAAGCACGGCATCGAGACACACAGGTCCGCCTCTTCCAGGGAGACCTCTAAGGTTTCCCCTCAGAGGACATGACTGGGTGAGGTGAGGGAGGAGGCTGAGACATGTGCTGAGACCTGTGTGGGTACAGGGCCATGTGCCTGTCGGGGTGTTGCATGTCAGGGAGTGGGCGGCAAAGGGACTGGGCATCACTGTGTGAGTCTTAGGGGTCACATGTTCCCTTTCTACCTTTTCTGTCTATTCCTCTTACTGTCTTCCCTCTGCCTTCCCTGGGTATGTGTTTTGTTCTTTCTTCTCCCCCTCACTCCTCTGGCCTCCTCCTTCCTCTCAGTGTCTGCTTCTGTCCAACCCCATCGATCCTTTATTCCAACAGCAAACTCTCTTGGATAGCAAACATGGGCCTTCCCTCTGAGATACATGGCAGTGGGGAGAAAAGAAACAAGAAAGCTGGTTCAGAAGCTCAGAAGGAGCAAAGGGACAGCCTCTTAATCTCATGTGAGGGGGAGAAAGGCTTGGGGAAAAAGAGCCATCCTGACAAGAAAGGCACATAATGAAATGAGTCATTTCACCTGGTGCTAGGTACTGGAGAGGGTCGCTGATTTTGACTTGACGGCCCTGAGCTACATCTTTGTCGTACCTGTGGCTTCTTGGGATGAGGGTGAGCCCAACACGTTCAAATCAGGAGCACTGTGGAATACCTTTAAGCTCCCAGGACACCTAGGCCACCTCAGTGAACCTCTTCACTGGCGGGATTGCAAAACGGGCTGGAGAATCCAGCAAAAATTATGGCTGACGGGGATACCTCAATCAATTTGAACCGACAGAGAATGTCCTGCATCATCTGCTTGTAAGTGACAGAACTGTAGCCCCTCGAATGGGTCACCTTCTCCTGAAGCTCTCTGTCTGTGGCAGGCAGTGCCTTCTCCTACACATACACAGTGCTCCCTTATCAGCTTCTGCTGACTTGAATTGTCTTTAACAATGTCTTTAACCACATCACACTGGAGAAAGACATTATTTAGAAGAGAAATGGATCCAAATCAGTCCCGCTGAGCCTTTTCGGCACTCTACTGAAGACAGGTAGTGAATCCAGGCTTCGCGGAAGTGTCTGCTGAGCACCCACCATGCGCTGGCCTCCTACCTGGCGTCCTCTCCTCTGCTATGCCTTTGCATCTTTCTATAATCTTCTGTACCAAAACTCCATTTCGCAGGTGAGGAAACAAAATCTGCCACCAAGTGACTTGTCCAAGGAGGCAGGGCTGACTCTAAAGCCTACTTTCCCTCCTTCCGCTAAAACACAGTTCACTGAACAGTGAAACTCCCATCCGAACACTTCAGAGGGTGCGGGGGTCGGGCCTATGCTCCCAAACCGCAGCCGAGAGCCAGTGTCACAGAACACGCCGGGGCAGGGTCGACACCTGAAGACCAGGGGGATCTCAACTGTTCTTGTCACCAGTTTCCAATTTGCCTCAGTGGGGGAAAAAAAGCATCCCATGACTCGGTGCTCTGGTTTTCCCAAACTGAGAGATGGGAATGGTATTATCTACTTGAACCCTTAAGAATGCCGTGACACACACAGAAGCCACCTGGAAACGAAAGGGCCGTGAAGTCACGTGGTCTAGGATTCATGTGATTTGGGTTAGTGTTTTCAATTTCGAGTCACCGACTGCATTAGGAGGGACAGACCCCACCGTCCCGGACGGGTCCTGAGGGAGGGCGGACAGAGGGCAGGGGACGCCGCGGCCTTACCAGCAGTAGTCCAGCAGATGCGGGGGCAGCACCGGGATGTACACGTGCTGCCAGAACATGGGGTACAGCATGGCGGCAGACCCGTGGACGCAGGCGGTCAGCTGCAGGAGAAGCCGATCAGAGAGTCAGAGGTGCAAACCAAAGTGAGGACACCGTCACATTTGAGTTCAGCAATAACATGGAATACGTGCTTCTGAACATATTTAAGATAAGTTAACTCAACCGCCCTAATTCAAATTTAATGAGAGCCTGCTTTTTAAAAAATCTATTTGATTCTCTGATTACGAAGCTAATGCACAATGACAGTAGAAAAGTTAGAAAATGGAAACGGGGATAAAAGTAAAGTCTTCACCATCTGAAAATAATTTAACATTTTGGGATATTACATACACATGCACTTATATTTCCTTTTCTAATAAAATTAGGATTACTGTAAGTACAGTGTTCATTTGCCCTTTTTTTAAAGTTAATATTATTTGTTGGCATTTTCCCACATCTTTAAATATTCCTGGAAAACATATCTTTTAATGGCACTCAATGAATTTCCCATATTATATTTAACCACTTCTTCTACCATTAAGTTATATAATCAGAACAGGTCCATAATTTTTATATCTGTTTCCTAGATGTAGAATTCAGAGACAAAGGTTATAAATACGTTAAGGCACTTAGTAAGTATAATATAAATATAATAAATGTATTAATATAAATAGATGAAAGATGGAGGCTCTTTACACTTCCCAGCCGTGTGCTAGAATGTACCCGTGCCTCACCTCCAACACTAAGGACTGCAGTCAAGTCAGTAGCTTTAAAATGGAATCTATCTTGATTTTATTTTTATTCTTCCGATCATGATGGAGGTTGAACATCTGGTCATATGCTTCTTGACTATATTTCTTAGGTAAGTGGTCTGTTCCTCTTTTTAGGCCACTAATCATTTGCAATGTTTTGGAAAATATTTTATCTTTATTTAATTTTCTTTAAATTTTTTAGGTGAAGAGGTTTAAATAACACATAGACAAATCTTTTCCTTCATGACGGTTTCTACTGCTTTTATACTAAGAAAGTCCTCCAAAATTTCCCCTAGCATTTAACTCTTTAATCCATCTGGAATTAATTTAGGTTTAAGGACTGAGGTGAGAATTTATTTTTTCCACATAGTTAATCAATTGCCCCAGCACTGTTTACTGACTAATCCTTCCTCTCCCTGTTCTTCTGATATGCCCTTATTTCACTTTTTTAAAAGAGCTAGACACATCATACACTCAGTATTTGATATAATTAAAATTTTAGGAAACAAAGATATAATGGAATAAAATTGCTGCAAAATTCAATATAATAAAAGAAGGGAAAAAACCCAACACCTTTGGAGATATGGCTATGAAGTGACAAAAGCCAACAACACATGTTTCTTTCTGCCTTGTTTCTTTGGTTTCTGGGAAGCCTGTTCCCATGAGGACTTTGCTTCTTTTGGAAGCTGTTAAATGGCCTTTGCTGACAGAAGGACATTTACGTGGCGAAAGACTGACGTGTCAAGGCCCAGTTAAAAGAATCCCAGAGGTTAGTGTAACATGAACGGCTTTAAATTGGATATGCTGCTGATGGTTCACAGTTGTGAGCGCTGTGCATTAAAGCCAGGGCTGCCACTCCCTTGCCCGCCCCCTCTGCCTTTTCCCTCCAACCCCCATCTTTAAATCAGGGTCTTGTCATGAGCAGGCGCTGAGCCAGCAAGCTCTCCAGAGCCGGCTCCATCAAGGCTTGTAGGCTTACTCCATCCTCTCGACCCATTTGGGTAGGTTTCCATACAAAGGAGGCCGTCTGTCATAGTACACATGACTGATCTCTTCAGGGTTAAAAGAGATGAAATACCTTTCCTGGTTGAATGAGTGGAAAATGAACCAACTTTACTCCAAGTCCACTATGAAGTCAGGCTGGAGGGCGACACTGGCCTTGAGCCCCAGCTCTTTCTGCCCATCCCTGAACTAGCTACCAAAGTACTCTTGCTGAGGTCCAGGTCCACGTACTTCAGTAAGAGTACTTTGGTGTCTCTGCAACAGGCATGTCCCCATCAGTTCTCAGCCTACCTGCAGAGCAACCAGTCTCTTCTGCCTTCTCCCAGTTTACCCTTGGAATAAATCATTCTCAGGCCTTGGAGGAAGCATTTCCACCCCCCCCCCTTCCTTTCTTTCCACCTGTCCCCTTGGCTGGCCCAGATTTCTGCCCTCCCTCTGGTTTCTGCATGCATGCTATCTTCCGTGCATGACTCTCCCAGGCCTACACCCCACTTCGAATGCGGCTGGAACTGTCTACGTCTGTCCTTTCACTGCAAAGTACAAAAGGCCTGTCTCTCTTTTCTTCTCCATGTTCTCAGTGAGAGAGCGTACATGTAAGTGCTAGCTAATGCAATGTTCCTTGAATAAATAAAAAACAAATTCTTAGACTATAGTCACAATGGAAAGATAGTGGCTTTACGTTTAACAGTACTAGATCAATATTTTCATGAGTCTCACAGAGTGAAATATTTGACTCGAATTCCAAAACAATAATGGCAAGCTTCGACACACAAATATGCCACTTTTTAGAAAATCAAGTCGATGAATTAATTCATGCGTTCATTCAATAATATGCCTATTCTATAAGTCTACAACACATCAAATAAATAAAAGCACTTTAAACTCTGTAAGATGCCACACAAATGTAATGTATCATCATTGCAGGAACGCATTTGTAATTCTCTTTGAAAAAGTCATTCAACAGAATGTTCCTGGTTGAGACAGAACTTGATAACCTGCCTCTTTTTAGCTTAAATTGGTCTGAATGGAAATCCTATTTCAAGTGGTAAAGTGGCAGAGATCTTATCTTCAGACAATGTTCTTTTCATGTCTCCTCAACCTCAAAAAAAACCTGACCAAGGTGAATGACGAGATTTTAAAATTTCTTACCCCTCATAAAAATCAAACTTCTGAAGTGTTCGATCATCATTTCCATTGGGGAGTTTTCTAAGGGTCAAGTCTCCGAAATGAGAGTAAACTGCATTTACCCATTTGATTAAGAAAACAAACAGAAAAGGGAATTGTTTGGTTCTTTTACCAAATGCTAAATGATGCAAACAGGTATAGTGGCTAAGTCGACCACAAGAAAAAGTGTTACAATAGATCTATGCTTAATCAGAAACAACATTTTGTCCTGTAAATTACCGTTAGCCACTTATTTTAAAAATAACTCTAAAACCAACCCCATTTTTCAAAATAAGTGTCCTAAAGGCCTATGCACATTTCTTACAGAACACAAATTTAAAAGTAATGGATTGTAGTCAACAAAGGAGTATTGTGAATATTTAACTGAAGTGCCAGTTGAGGAAAATGATCCTATCAAAATCTCACTCTGTGGGAGAATAGAAAGATAGTATGTGTAAAATTTGCCCAAAGTCATTAGTCACAATGAATATTCATCAGAAGCCAATTATCAATCCTATTTAATGACACCCCAAAAGATTTTGCCCTGAAGCAGCTGAATAGTCTAAGACTCCAGACAAAACTAGACAAATTATACACCCAACAGCCAGTCTAGCCAGGATACAGATTGTAAAGTAAACCACTGGTGGGTTTTTGGACGTACTTTTAGCAAATTCTGTCCTCAATTAAAGGTGCACAAGGTCATTTCTATCTCGGCATTTTCTATATGGCTTCATTAGTTTTCTTTGAGGCAAAGGAGAGAAAAGGAGAAGGCAGTGGGGGTAGGACAAGAATGAGGAGTGATCAATGACAGAATTGAAAAAAATCACAGACGCATTTTTTAAAAATTTAAGGTATTTCTCAGAGAAAATGCCCAGCTTGTCACACTCTTAGATCCCAATGCCTCAGCTGATTTCTGATGGTCACTTTGTAATTTAATAAGGATTAGGACGAGTAAGAATATCTCCTTCAAAAAAATCCCAACAGTGTATGTGCCAGGCACCAGGGTGAGGGTTTAAATCTTGCAAAGTATTATTCTATGGGGGTGGTGTGTGTTTACAAACATACACACTCATCACCACATTTTACAGGTAAAAAAAAAAACCAGCCTCAGAGGTGAGATACCTTGCTCAAGGCCACACAGCTAGTGACAGAACTGAGACTCACATCCAGGCCATCAGACTACAGTGGCCACTGTGTTTCCACAAAGCAGAAATTAACTAAACAATGTTCTGGTGCCCACCCTGTGCCCACACGCTACGCTGAGGATTCTGAACTGGAGGTGATGTCGTCCCTGGCAGCACGGCCAAATTCTGCAGAAATGCAGTTGCCTTGCTGTTAGATGAATAAATATGCAGGGCAAAATACCAATTCACAGAGAAATCATCATTTTAAAACAAACATGGATCTGCCATTTCCTGGGGATTAGTTACATTTAGCTAAGGTGTCCTAGTGTCTTTAATCCACAGGAAATTCCAGACAACGAAGTAATGACTGTCAAAGGAAAGGCTTACACCCCGATTTGCACACCTAGTTGAAAGTCTGGCTTTCCCTCATGTGCCCTTTCGCGTACTAACTAGCATGGAGTTTCCACTGCTTCTCGTTTTGATCTGAGCAGGCCACTTCCTCTCCTGGGTCTCAATTCCCCCGATATGGAAAACGAGACGCTGGACTACATGATCCCTGTGCCCCTTTTCAGCTTTGACAACTTGTGACGTAAAGCAGAGGTCCAACAACCCTGGGCCACGGACTGGTACCAGTACCTGTACCGGTTCGTGGCCTATTAGGAACAGGGCTGCATAGCAGGTGAGCAGCCAGCCAGCCAGCGAGCGAAGCTTCATCTGTAGCGCCCCCCAGCGCCAGCATCGCCGCCTCAGCTCCACCTCAGATCATCAGGCATTAGATTCTCATAGGAGCACCGGTCCCTGGTGACAAAAAGGCTGAGGACCGCTGACCTCGAGGAAATGCCAACCTCTGACGTGAAGAATGCGCCTCCTCTGCCCCGCTCACCTTCAGCCATACTGACTAAGCATAAGTGACACACGGTCCATCTCAAAGCTGGTCTTGCTTTCTCATCTCTGCTGCTACAAGGGCCCACCTAGAATTCACGTGCTATCTAGGAACCATCCTCTTGCAGCTACCCAGCTCCATCGCCTGACTGTGAAGGGCACAGCCTTCCTCTGAGCTTGGCCCCTGACACTGTGAGACGTCAGAAGTAGATGATCTAGAGGACCAGGGACATGAGGCTACAGATGCGAACTCTTGAGGACAGAGCCAGCGTTCGGTTCCTCTCCTTATCTCTTACCACATGCTTGACACAGAGCAGGTGCTGAGTACATGTTTGGGGCATGTTACAGTGCCTCCAGCTTAACACCCTGAGGAATAGCAGGCAAGATTACCAGACGCTTAACAAACTGCAGTTGCTTAAGAGGGTACAACTAGAAGCTGCACACTTTAAAAGGTATTGAGAGTCCAAGTTCTAAAAGCTGGCGGAGCCGAAAATCAAATGGTTGCGGTCATTCTTCACATTCTGGAACTCAGAACGTTAAAGTATCAAACTGACGCCTGCTTCATCACTGAGGTAGAGGCACGGGGCCTTCTCCTCTGAACCCAAACATCAGGAAACTGATAAAAGAGTACAGGAAGAATACCTGACAGGAAGATACCTTTAAAGAGGGATTTTTTGAGTCCACTCGTTTCAACCAAGAATCAATCCATAGAGAGTAGTTGTAGAAAATGTCTTATAAACGTTAGAGTTTCCAATTTGAGAACTAGATTTTTATTTAACGATATAGCATCTCTGTTGTCATCAGGAAATAAATAGTGCCATGATTCGGACAGTGTTGTGGAGTTTTTGCTTGTTTGTTTTGATTTTTACTTATTCTCAACTGTAAAACCCACTGTACGATCAGCAATGATTTTTAAGTAACATTTGCGAGGACTCTGAACGTTACCTACTCGACCCTTCTAAGAGTATGAGAAAAACCTTTAATTATACGTGGCTCCGCTACGTTCCAATTGTGTTTACTACGTTTAGGGAGGGTAGAGCTGGCTTTTAAGAAACTCATCAAAGATGCTTTAGCAGAAAGGCAACTCCGCAAGCCTCAGCAACGAAAGACCTGCAGCTAGTCTAGACAGGCTGCCGTGCGAGTAGAGGGATGGAAAAGAGCCAAGACGGCCCTGCTTTTCTTCACTGAAGTGTCAAACTTGAACACTCCTGTCTCTCTTTGTAAGGGCGCGGGACAATCTTTCTTCACGCAGTTTTTTCTTTCAGTTCAGTAGAACTCATCACCCTACCTCTTGCTTCTCCGCTATCCTCTGGGGAAAGGGAAGGGGAAAAAGTACACACACAAACCCAACTCACTAGCACGGGGTCGAGGCCAGTACCTTCCACTGACAGCAAGGTCAAGGTCTCTCAGGCGATCACCTGCGCTCTCTCTTGGTCGCTTCTCCCCACCCACCCCCCACACCCTTTTCAAGGCTACCTCCTAGCTAGAGTAATTCAAGTTATTAACCAGGGCAACATGCTTTCATGCCAAGATTTGACACTTCAAAACATCAAAGCAACTAGAACTTACCAGAGAAAAGCTTTAACTACCAAACCGAAGGCAGAAGTGAGGGGATGGCAAACCCTGGTGGAAACGAGCCTGGAGCACCACAGGTGAGGGAGGACGGACTTTTTTTTTTTTTTTAAAGATGAAAAGAAAAAGGCCAAGTTACACGGGGATTGATAATAATTCATTTCAAGACAGGGACAGCAAGGCGCCTCCCCTCCTCCGTGCTCTACCCATGGCAGACAATACTACCAGGATGTGGAGTCAAGGTACAGCCTGAGGATCACTCTGAACACGGGACCAAGTCAGTGGGTCCAAACGGGCACTCAAGAAGGAATCGATTCGCCAACTCAAGTCTGGTATAAGCGGCTCTTTATGTGTCTTTGAAAATATTTCTAAGATCATAATTTATGTTTAGTTCACTTACACGATTGCTTTAATAAATCACATTTTTTAAAAGAAAGAAAGCGGAAGTAAGCATGGGGTCATGAGTGCCTGCCTGTCAGGTAACCCACACACACAGAAGAAACTGGGGAAACTTCAGGTGGTAGGAATTACGAATTTGAAGGCACAGAGGAAAAAGAGTCTTCTCTTTAGGAGTTATGTCAGGCAAACCCAACCTTAGAAAGTGACAGTAAACTCAGAAAGTTAAAGCTATAAAAGAGCCTCCACCATGACACTTCACTCAGCATTTACTGTCTGCCAAGCAGTGTTCTATGCACTTCACATACAGATAACTCATTCAATCTTCACATACAGATAACTCATTCAATCTTCACGACGGTCCTGTAAGGTAGGTATCCTTATTGTCCCCATTTTACAGGAGGAAACCAAGGTTTCTAGACGTTAAGTCCTTTGTTCAAGGTCGCAGAGCTAGTGGCAGATCTTGGATATGAACCTAGGGAGTCTAGCTCCAGAGTCTGCTCTTAGCTCACAAGAAACTGCCTCCGAGCTCTGACCTGTGTAATCTGACAGTTAGTGAGTACCCTGCTCTGTGTACGTGACAGACAAAGATCAACATGCAAACAATCAACTTCGACACAAAATCATTAGAAAGAGGTGTTGTAATTGAGGTTCGAGAGTGTTGCTTATGAAGAAGGAATCATTAATTCTGCCTGGGGCAAGGATCAGGACTGCTTCCCCGAGAGCTGGGGCTTCAGAGCACAGCCTGGGAGGGTGGAAGGAGAAGCTGCTGGTCCCCCTCCCCGGGGGGCTGGTCAGGTGGTAATATTCGGTCAAGTGAACACCCTAACTTCTTAAGGCCATTCTAGTGCTATGTAGTGACGACTGTGGAGACTTGAACAAGAAATGACAATTTAGTCAATGACTATGCGACTAATGAGAGGTGGGTGGATACGGAAAGCCTCATTCGAGTTGCCATGACTATTCCGTTGCCTGGATTCATTCACCATCCACATCACCAGTTATTAAATTAAACCTGCAGAGCTCTTCCAGGGTCTCTATTATCCTCCTTGTTTCTGAAAGTTAAATTGGGGTGCGATTCAGAACCAACATTTACTGAATGACTGGTTTGTGCCCAGGACTGGGCTATATGCTGTCATGTCTACGACTACTGAATCCTTTCAACAACACCAAGGTGGGTATTCATACTGCCTACGCCATTTCTACAGAAGAGCACAGAGAGACTCAGGTCAGGTAAGCCACCGAAGGCCATATGGACAGGAATAACACAGGGGGGACTAGTACACAGGTAGAAATCGAACAAAACCATCCTGACTTGAGAGCTGTTGCTCACCCCTCCAGCTTTGCTGTGTCCCTTTTCTTGGGAAAAGGTAGCACCTGCAGAGCTGTCTGAATCATCTACCCATAGACTGTGTAGCTATCATTGTAGCAGAAGAAAAAAATGTGAATTTTCGTAAGGCCTGTACCGACGACCCCTGACTGCATGACATCTCACATCTCACGACCTGGCCCGCCAAAGTGACTACACTTCTGGCCATAGACACTAGAGGAAATGAGTTCCTGTTCTTGCTGACTTCGCACACAGTAGGCGCTCAAATTTCTTTAATGAATCACATAGATGTCTGCAAATGTGGGGCCATTTAGGGCTTTTCAAATATATTTATAAGTCAGTGACTTGAATATTACCCATTGGTACCCATTTTTTTTTTGGAGAGATTTGATCATAAGAATTCGTATGAATTTGATTCATAAAAAATAAGATATCCAACCTATAATCTAAGGGATATATAATTTATTTCACAAATTGACTATGCTATTAAAATACAAAATTCTCTGACATGTTCTCAGTGTAATGGCTACAAAGAAACATCACCCCTCTAGCCTATTTATACATGTACCCAAAATTGCACTGGTGGACTGCATCAGCACCCAACATTACTGAAAGCTTAAACAGGTTACACCAGCCAATACCAAAATCAAAGCTCTTCCAAGGAGAAACATGGAACAAAGAACTTTTTAGTGTTATTCTCTACTCATGTCTTCTAAACAAACGTAACCTGCCTCCATTATGCAGTCTCAACATGAAAATGAGTCTAATGATGCAAAATAACAACAATCAAAGAATAAATATTACTTTTGTCTATTCACTATTTCTGAATGCATCGATCATGTGGGGAATCTTAAAAATAGACATTCTATGGTTCTGTCCTAGACCAGAATGTCTGGAGCTGGTGTCTACAGACCTGAATTTTCAACAAGTTCTCTGGGTGAGTCTAACACAACTAACCTATGGATTAGCATTTGGGATCCACGAGCAATTTGATCCCTGTCTAGTCCAAAACGTGCTCAATGCTTGTTGAAGTCATGGGAGAAGAGTCAAGAGAAGAAGGTAAGAAACAGTAGGGAGCCCGTGTGGGTTGAAGTCACAGCAAATTTTAAAGCGTCACCAATTAAACCGTTTATACTCTACGCATTACTGTCTCTATAACATCTCAGGGTTTTTCATTGTTATTATAGTTCAACACGAATAAGAGTACACCAACTCACACATAATTAAATGAAGACCATAGTTCAAAAGCAGTTAATTGTATTTACACTTAAAAACCAGAGAAAACCCACATAAATAAAACATAGCAATATTTCCTCCTACTTCCTGCCAATGGAAGTCCCTTTCGTTGATGTCTAACAGTTCTTAATATTCTCTGAGCCCCGGTAAAATTTTCTGTGATGGATATTAGGGAGGCTGTGCTATGTGGAAGTCTGGCTGCAGTGTCTGTATTTCCTGCCACTTCATTATATTTGCTACGGCTCTCCCTCTTCACCAAAAGGATCAGTTTTCTCCTCACTTCTTTGAGTACTCTTAGGTTGTTAGTGTGAACTCGGTTAATCTCTCTTTTTTAACATATAAAAGATGAACAAACAAAATGTTCGACTTATTTTATTTTTTAAATAGGACACTAAATTTAGTCTCAGAATTCTCTGTTTGGTAAGTTTCCAGTTACAAGGTCTTGGCTTCCCTCGAGCACAGTTTGAAACAAAATAATGCAGTTTGTTCCTACGGCTGGAACATGCAGAGTGGAGTGTGCGGGCAAAGAGGCCCTGGCTCGGGCCCAGGGCTGCAAGGCTTCTTAAGCTGCCACTCGCGTCTCTGCTTCGAGGGCTGCAGACAGGCGGAGGGTTCGTTATTTCTAGTCCCGAAGAGCTAGGAAAAGCATTACGGACATCATTCCGGCACCCAAACTGTTGCGCAGGCTGGCCTGGTCACGACCCAGTGGAGGTCATCAGGAACGAAGTGAAAATGAGGCCAAATCTGAACAACTCCCAAATTCACAAACTGGCCCTTCTTAGGTCACAACACCAGGTCGTGCTAAGACAGGCGAAGCTGTTGGTGGGAGTGGGCGGGGCAGGGTTTGGGCAAGGCTGGGAAGGTGCCCACGCCTTCTTACCAACCCCGAAGCATCTCCTAAGAGCGAGACTAAGGGTGCCGGTGGGGAGACATAAGTATTGCCCACCACTCTCCAGGCCACCAGTGTCCGGGGCCGGCCGAGGCCCACATTCTCTGGGACTAATACTTAGTTTGCAAGAAACTGCCTGGAAAAAGATACCAGTTTAGTTTTTCTTCCCTAAATGAGGCATTATCAGAAACGTAGTAATTCTTTCAGAGTTATGGATACCACACAAATAATTAGATGTGGAGGCTCAGCAAATCAGGTAATGGTCTTTCCACTGAACTGTACTTCCTTCCTAAGAATGTGTCTTCAAAAGCTTCCACTGAAAACCACAGATGTATGTTCCTTTAGAAAGTAAATATGCCTTTGTCATTATTTACTGGAGAGTCTTAGTGTTCAGAACTTCTTGCGGTGTCCCTACATCACAGAAGGGGCAATGAGGGCCAAGGCGCACAGGGGCTGGAAGGAATGGCAGTAATGAACCCCGAAGCCACAGCAAGTTAGGGCCCGGCAGGAGCGGGGCTGGGAGATGGCGCGGGCTCGTGGGCACAGCGCTCTCCCGGAAACGGGTTCTGGCTAATGGGGTGCGTCGGCTAGAGATTCACATGGTTGCCCGGGTGCCACACACGGCGAAAGCCCTCGCTCAGTCTGAAATAGAGAGCGGAGGTGCGTGTTCATAGGCGAGGGCCGAGCGGACCGTCTTTCTGTGATTTCAGTCCAGGGGCAACGGAATCACACCAGGAATGTTTCTCTGGAGTCGAGAGTCAAAGGGATCTTGTGAGGAAGGCGGGGCTGCCCGGGGGACAGTATGGGGTAGTGAGAAGGGGTTAGCTTGGAGCCCAGGGAAGTTACGTGGGTTTCAGTCCGTCTCTGCTGGTCACCTCAGACAAGGCACTCAACTTTCCAAGTGCCGATACTCTAATCTGCAAAAGGAAAATAAAACCAACCAGCACCTAGGGTTGCGGCAAAAACGGATAAAAAGAAATATACGGTTAGCACCATGCCTGGCACAGAGTAGTGGCTCAAAAAGGTTAATTTTGAAGAATTTTAAAAGGGTATGGGGGAGGACTGGGGCCTCCCACATAAAACACAGAGCTTGAATTTAAATGAGGGTGTAATACACAGTCTGTGGTTGCTGTCACCATCGCTCTTTGGTAGTCTGAGCGCTATTTACAAGTTACACGTGACGCTCCTCTAATTAATATACAATCAGAACTTACTTTCACACAAGCCAGTTTATTAGCTACACAGCAGCCTTATCCAAGATTTGGCTCAGACTATCTTTTGGGCTCTTTATAAGAATTCTCAAATTCCCTTGGTGGGATGAATATTCTTAACAATGTGCCTCTGGCTCCTGTGACCGTTCCCACACTAGAATTCTGACGATAGTTTGAGAGGTGACACCCAATAAACATAACTTCTCCCCAAGACAAGCACTTCGAAGGGGCAAAGATTCCTTTGCATGTGTAATTCCTGTGCATTTCTCCATTTTCTGAAGCCAAAGCCTCTCTTCTCTTGACAATGGCTCACAATGACCTCTTTGCCTGTCCCTCTCTCTCATCTAGGATGCGACCCTGGGCAAGTTACCCCATCTCTCTGATAGCCTATTCTGTAAAATGGGAATAATATCGACTTTCTAGGACTGCTGTTGGAATTACATGGTATCATCTCTATAAAGTTCTTATTTTAGGCCTACCTGTAACCCACAAGAGTTACCAAAGAGCAATACATATTAAATGCCAGATAGGAAAATCCGGAAGAAAAATGAGGCCTTTGTGCTAGAAGAAATCACACTGAAGTGTTTACATTAGAGAACAAGATTTGGTTAAGCCCTCCCTATTTATCACTTATAAAGGAGAACAATCAATATACATTAACTGAGCAAAGAAAATAGAAACTTACATTTTTCTTATACAGAATTATTGCAACATTATTGACCAAGAAAGCCTGAAATGAATATCACCTCTCTGAACTAAATATTGCTGCGTTTGTCTCTACTGATGCAGTCGTTTTTATAGAAGATAGCACTCCAGAGTGTTCGACGGCTTTTATCCTTCAGATGCTTAATGGGTCTGAGCAGCATTTAAACCTACATCTTCTCAAACAAAATTGAGGAAAACATTGTTTGTCATGGTATAACAGGCCACATCTCGATTTGTCAAGAGAGGGTCATCAGAACCTTCAGGCTTACTTTGTATTCCGCCTCGAATCAAAAAGGTCATAAAAAGCCACTATTGAGGAAACAGAAGGCAACAATTAGAAAAATTTTTTTACAAATTCTGAAATTGGTGAGGTCTGAAGTCTTGGACAAAACTGACGTCTGCCCAGCTACTCTGTCCCTGTGGAAAATGCACATAACTGATCAGAACTTCTGCTGATTGCAGGTGAGGTATAAGGGGACCACCTCGCCCTAAAGAGATTTCTACCGTCAGTCAGTAACGTTCAGAACTCAGTCAAGAATCAACTATTTGTAAAAAAAATAAAATAAAATAAAATAAGTTTTTGTTTTTGTTTTTTAAGTCAAAATAATACATGTTTATAGCCTTAAAAACAAAACAAAAAGTACTATCGGGCTTATACTAAAAACAGCAGTTCATCTCATGATTACTCCAAGTATTTGTTTTTAAATTTTAAACATTAATATTTGACCTTCTGTTATAGAAGTTATTACTATAAACATATACATACACTACATGCCAGACTCTGTTTTAAGAGCTTTGCAAGTATTAACTCACTTTAATTTTATTTGACCCGAGGTCATCGGTGACCCAAATGAAAGCGGTTACAGTGGAGAGGTGGGGCTAAATCCACAGAGGACGGAGAGGAGAATGGGAGAGAAAATAGTGAATCGAAAATAACTCAAGAAATTGCATTCTAAAAGGGAAAAGAGAAATGGCATAAAGGAGAGGTGGGTCAAGGAACTTTCTCTTTGTTTAGAGGTTTGTGGGTTATCACACCTAATGTTAGTAAGCTCGTGAGAAGGCACCAGTAGAGAAGGACGAAACTGATGCAGGAGAGGAGAGCTCAGTGCTGGAAGACTTTCCTTAAGGTAGCAAAAAGGAAGCTGAAGGGGCACCTTCTCAACAAGGCATCCCTTGGGCGGCTGTCCGTCCAGCAGTGCAAGCCCTGCCACCTGCCGCTCCCTGTCCACTCTCCTTCTCTGGTTTGCTCCTTAGTGCTTAGCACCAGGCCACTGTAAATACTACTTTGAATACCATATACTTAACTTCCCTTGCTTATTCAAGGTCTTCCCTACTAGAATGTAAGCTTAATGAGGACAAGCTTGCCTATTTTGTTCACCGTGATTTCCTAGCGCCACCACGGTGCCACGAAAAACACATGTTGAATGAAGTCAGGTGGACAGCAGAGTGGCTGGCCCTAGAGAGGACAGACGGCTCCCCTACAACGGAGAAGGGGGAGTGGGAAGGCAGAGACCTGAGAGGCTGACAGGTGGGTGCGCTGCCACTCTGAGCACTTGCATTAGATAAGGAGAGGATTTCATGTTAGAAATTGTTTTCCCTTAGAAGTTCAAGACACTGCTCGACCATCTTCTGGTTTCTAAAATTGCCACTGCAAAATCTTGTGTAATTCTGATTCTTAACCTTTGTACAGGACTTACTTTGTCTTTAACAAAAGTATGTATATCATAAGCAACTTTTAAAGAGGGGAAAAAAAAACCCTCAAGACTCTCAAACTCAGCACCTAACTCAGTGGTTGACAAACTATTGCTCGAATGCCAAGCCTGGCCTGACTCCTATTTTTGTAAATTACACTTTGTTGGAACACAGCCACATACACTAGTTTACTGATTATGACCTACAAAGTCGGAGTCCAGTAGGTGCAGCGAAGGCCATATGGGCTACGGAGCCATATTTATTATTAGACCCTTTACAGAAGTTTGCTGACCCATAACCCAGCTCAAGACAGAAAACAATACTTTTGATGTCCCCATATGCCTCTTCCCAGCTGTACGCGTTCACTCCCTTCGAGGAAACTATCACCTAAATTCTGTGTTAATCATTTCGTTTTTGTTTCCCTTGTAGTCTGCATGTGTCCCTAAGTATGCCACTTAGGTTTCCGTACTTGAACTTTGTGTGAATGAAACCGTACTGTGCGTTCTTCTGCAGCTTGACAGTGCAGTGCACCCTCACCGATACGGTATTCCACGGTGTAACCATACACTTCATCGGTTCTCTGTTGATGGTCACGGGTACTCTTTCCGGGTTTAAAACACAAAAGCAAATGGTGCTGTACTTGCCTGTGCCTGCACCCCACTCTGCAGGACCCAGAACTGTGTGCCAGTATCTGTACACACACACCTCCCCTCTGCCCACAGGTGGGACTCCTGAGTGTCGGGCATATGCAAATAGTTTAAGTCACGTGCTCTTCAAAGAGTAGACAATCAAATTCCTCACTACACCTCTAATACAATTCTTGGCTTTATCGGACATCTAATTTTTGCAGACCTAGTGTTTTAATCACTGTAGTTTTAATGTGCTTTTCTGTGATTGCTACTGAGACTGAGCATCTTTCCACATATTCATTAGCTATTTGTGTTTCTCCTACTCACGCTTTTTGCCAATGATAGATTTCTCTTCTGTTTTTGAACTGTAGTAGTTCTTTACATATTTCAGATATTCATCCTCTGTCACTTGTATGTATGGCAAATATCTCATCTCAGCTTGTGACTTGTCTTTTCATTCTCTGGATATTATCTTTCAATGAACAAAAGTGCACAATTTCAATCTTTTCCCTTATACAACATATATTGTGGATTAATTAAATCCTTTTCTACTCAAAGATCAAAGAGATTATCCGCCTAGTTTGTCTTTTAAGTTTTGCCTTTCACATTTAAGTCCTTAGTCCATTTGGAATTCAGTTTTGCATATGTCAGATAGAAATTATCTTCCTTTCCTTCCCCATGTGGAAATCAGTTATTGAAAAGCCCATCCACTTTCCCAAATTTTATAACATCACCTCTGTTGTATATACAAAGACCCCTGCACATGTGGTCTGCTTCTACAAACTCTGTTCTGTTCCATCAGTCCATTCACGTAACCCTGTGCCATCCTAGTGTCTTAACTGCTACAGTGCCACAAAAAAATTTGATATCTGGTAACCCAGTCTTTTTCTTCAAGTATGGGTTGGCTTTATGTTTGGCTTTTCTGTATTAATTATAGAATAAGTTTGCCAAGAACAATATAAAATCCTATTGGGATTTTGAATGGACTTATATGCAATCTATATATTATTTTGGAGTAAAATGATGTCTTCAATATATCAAGTCTTCCTATTCATGACTGTGGTCATGTTTTTTCTCTATTGGTGATCGTGTGAGTTTTTCCTTTAAATATGTTAATGTGGTAAGTTATATTATTATATTTCCTTGTCTTGTTAATATTTCTAGGATGAGCCCAACTTAATTATTATGAATTATATTTTTATACATTTGCTACTATTTTAAGACTTTTATAGCTATGTTAATGAGTGAGATTGGCCGATAAATTTTCTTGTAATGTCTCCTTAAGTGGTTGAATGTCAAGAGTCACAAGAGAACTTAGAGTGCATTCTCTTTTTTTTTCTAGAGTTTGTCTAATTGAAATTATCTATTCCTTGAGATGTCTGATAAAACATGACTCTAAAATGATTTCAACTTTCCATGTTTGAGCTTTTATAATAGAATATTGGGAAAAATATAAACTCCTATATTTAGCAAGTTAAAAAAACTAAAATAAAAAGAATGTGAAAAATGTTTACATTATACATATAGCAAAAATTATTGCAATAAAAAAAGCTCATTCCAATTTATTTTTTAAAAATCAAAAGCATTATAAGATAAACGGGGAAAGACATGAACAAAATACAAACAGGAAGTAAATCTATGGTTAGAGGTCAGTTACCACTAACCAAAGAAATTATAAATAAAGCAAACCTGTAATTCCATTTTATGCCTATTTTTCAGCAAAATTAAAATACATATGTAGGTGCGTGTGCACACACACACACACACACACACACACAGACAACTCTGGCCAGTCTGCAGTGAAAATGGTACACTCATATACAGCTGGCAACATTCACGATAAGCAAGCATGGCCTGTCTGGGAAGCAATCTGTCAGCTCATAAGTCATACTGCTTATCAAGTCCTTTGACCTGGTGGTCCCACTCCTTAGAATATGACCTGTATTGGTCAACAGCAGTCAAAAGATGTTAAACTATGAACAATCTAAACGGCCATTCAAGAGAAGAAAGACTCAGTAGATGATGATGCATCCGTATAATGAAACATAACAAAGACATGTAAAAAATGACAATGATGGAGGCTTACGTGGCAACATGCGAAGTGTTCGTAACACACGATCAAATCGAGAACTATTTGTAATTGATTGTGAAATTACAGGAATAAATGGAATATGCATTGGCACTGTAAAGGACGTGAACAGTTACTGAAAACGACGTGACACTGTCTGAGGGGACTGTGGCTGATTTCTTTTTCTAAAATTTTCTTTAAATCTTCCCAATATAGCTTTCAAGTAAAATAACATAACGAAAAAGCCCGTCTCACGACTGTCTACTCACAGTGCTGAGCTTGCTGCAGATGATGAGAATCCGGCGTTCGTGGAGCATACTGGCGTACAGATGTAACATGTTGTTTACATCCACGGCCACGAAATATTCTGTCAGATTTCTCTAGGAGAAAGGAGGAGGAGAGATTTGTGGCTGATTTTGTTGGTTCTTATTACAAGCAGTATCTAATAAAAGCATGAGAAACAAAATAATCAGAACGGATACTCGCCTCTGCTGCTTTCCTCGTCTTCCTACCTGGGAGACCAAACCCCATTCATGTATAAAATCATGAAATGCAAAATTGCAAGAGACCTTAGAGGCGAAGCAGTCTGAGCACTGACACCTCTGTGTGGTGACTGCGGTTTGCAACACGAGGTCACACACTGCGCTGCGCTGCTTTTTTACAGGGGTTCCTAACGGTAAGCAGGACGGTACGTCTACATACAGCCTTACGAATGAGGTCACCAAGGCTCGGAGAGATACGCCAAGATCGAAAAGTCTAAAAAGCAATGAAGACAGGACTGCAGCTCAGCTCTTCGGACCCCACACCCTAGAACTTTCCCAATGCACTGTACCATACGTCTAAGCAGAAGAAAGCGCTCAAGGAGCAAAGTGCTTCCAGCTCAGAGTCTGTTCCTGCCTAACAGATCCCACCCACAACGGTCCCTGTGCTCCTCTCTGGTCATTAATGCTGGTGCCCCCTTCCTCCCTAGTTTACAATCTCTGAAATGACTCGGCTGGAATTAAAGCAACTTCGAAGACTTACAATTTCCAGGTATTTCGCTCAAAAGGAAGAAAAAAAATCAAAGACAAGCAGCAGCAAGTTGTGACAAAGCAGTGTTTTAACTAGCTTTTGTCTGTAGACTGCGCTTCATTCCTTTAATTAGTACTATAGATTGGTACTTTACAGATTTCAGAAAAAAA
This sequence comes from Eonycteris spelaea, assembly GCA_003508835.1. NCBI lineage: Eukaryota > Metazoa > Chordata > Mammalia > Chiroptera > Pteropodidae > Eonycteris > Eonycteris spelaea. Next base: position 6,551,618 of record PUFA01000093.1, on the reverse strand, counting down.
AAATGAAATGTGTTTCATTTCCGCAACCCTTTCATACCCACCTGACTTTAATAATACACATGAATATGCTAATTTCTTCAATGTTACAGCTTTTCAATGCCACACAATATAATCCTCTGAAAATGAAGGGGATAGGGAAGGAAAGAACGCTATTGCCAGGGGTTGCAATTTATAATTATGAAAGATCTATAACCTATAAATTCAAGTAAACCAGGTGGATTTTACATGCAAAATAGCATTAAGTGCTTTTCGACAATATTGTGGATTGAGAATATGAATGGGCATATTACAATTTATTACTGCATCTTACAATTTATTACTCCTTGATTGGAATACCAGTTTAACCATCGACCTTTATAAATAAAGAGTGAATTAATAGCTCCATACGCTGACTACGAAGTACCAGGCACTGTACCAGGTACCGTGTATGTAAACCTTATGCAATTTTCATAAAAATCCACTGAGTATTAATCTTTCCAATACATACATAGAATAAGTCTGGGAGAGACCCCGTAACTGGTACAGTCAGAATTTGCATTCAGATCCAACCCCATAGCGCATATACTTTCCCTTACATTACATTGTCCCACTCAAGTACTTTTAAACATCTACAATATACAAGCCTTTACGTATGTTATTTTACTTAATCTTGAAACCACTCCTTGAACAGGTATTATCATCTCTATATGCAACCAAGAAAACAGAGGCACAGAGAAAGTGAAATAATTTGACCAAGGTTAGACAGTAAGTAGAGAAGGCATTATCCAGTCTTGAGTGGGTTTGTCTCTAAACCTATGCTCTTCTTTTATACCACCCAAAATAGTAAAGTTATGTTCGAGAAAAGAAAGCATTGCATAGCAACAAAGAAGGATCAAAGTATACTTCTTAAAGAAAGAGAAAAGCATCTGTTAAACAATTATTACCCCATGTATTGAATAACCCTTATGTGCTGGACAACAAAGCACTTCACCTCTGTTCTCTCTCATCTTCTCAAAAACCCTGAGAAAGTCACTGCCACCCCGACTTTCCATATGGGGAAACTGAGGCTCGGGAAGTTTAGGCCTTCTGAAGGTCAGCCAGCTAGAAAGGGCCAAGTTTCAAAACCGGGTCTCCTGAATCCCAAACTCTTGTTCTATCGACCACACCAACTGGCCTCTTCAACAAACTTGAAAAGCAAAACAAAACAAACAAGAAAGGCAGTCTGAATTAGTCAACAAGTGCATCTCTCTCTTGCCTAGTGGACCGAGGAGTGCTGAGCTAATGATGTCAGGGTGGGTTTGCTCTGAAGACAGTGACATGGCAGAGCTATTCTCGCAAATAGAAATACAAGGCCCTCAGCTGAGCATTTCAGTAAAATGCTTAACTGCTGATGAATTACATGAATTTTTCTTTTAGGAGAGGATGGAAGGAAAAAGAAAATAGAAATGAGGAGCTTAAAGAAGGCCAGAAAGCCCATTAGCACTTTTGACAGATCCAAAGATAACTCTGAAGCCACCAAAACGTGGCCTCAAGAGTCTGCCAAGAAGCTTCACGCTGGGTAGAAATATGTTACACAGCTTGCCGTCCAAATAAGGAGACACAGCGTCAGAGACAAATCCTGCGCCTTATTTTGGTGGGAGGGAAAAAAAAAAATCACAAGGATACTTTTGTGGATGTGGAAGGGGACATTTCTGAAATAAAAACGCCCCTTGGTCGAGGCGTAACCCCCAGGCCTGGTCATGTTCTGAGAGATCCAGGTGCTTGTTCCAAAAACTCTATACAGGTATGTTAAAAATATGTAACATTTAGTCAAATTCTCTCTAAACTGTCATGTACTTTTTTTGGTATTTCTCATCCCATCTGTGCTGATTACCAAGATATTTGTGTCTAAACAGAAGCTGTCTTTCTTATCTGCTTCCTCCCCTGCCTCTTTCCTTCTGGGAAGCCGCTGCCTAGGCGGGTGGGCGTGGGTGGGAGTGGTGACAGCCCCAGGAGCCTCACTCAGCCACGGGAGTGCTGTGGGCAGAGGGGCCAGGAAGCAGCTCTAGGGGGACCTGCAGCCCCGACCAGCCTCACCTCAGAAGAAAACCCCTGGAGAGAGGGGTTTCCTTTCCTGCATTTCAAAGCATCCAATGGCAAGCCACACCGGTCCTCAGTCTCGCAGACCTGCCGTGCCTTTTCACGCCAGGCCTTTACTTCTGCCGCTGCCTCTGCCTAGAATGCTCTTCTCTTCCTTGAGGACACACGCTTACTTTTCAAGGCCTAGCTGAAGGCTTCCTCAACTCATCTGCCAAGCTTCCCTCTGTGCTCCCATGGCAATTTGTCTCTACCTTATAATCACTCAGATACAAGCATGTTTTTACCACTAGACTGAGGTCCTTTTGGGTAAAATGACATGCCCCATAATCTAGTAGTTCAATGAAAGAATGAATCAATGAGTGGAGGAAGCACCTGACTGAAGACGACCGCTCCCTAGTTTGGGCATAAGAGGAAACACGCCAGCCTGGAAGAGTGACAAGGCAGTATGTAAAGCACATGGCGTCTGACTTCTGAAAACCTGAGTCTGAGTTAGATGAAGCGATCAATTACTTAGTAACGGTGAAGGGCCCACAGAAAAAGAATTGACACTGGCGACTCATAGAGTCAGATAAAATAGCTGGGGTGTGGGTGGAAGGCTCTTTAAGGTACCTGTGGCTACAAATTTTGTTTCCAGAAACAGGTAGTTTGTTCATCAGGGGTGGAGGGAGATGACACAGAAGCAGGTATTCGCTTCGGCCAGGTCAATCGTGTTTCTCAGATGGGAAGATCAGAGGGGAGAGAAGGGGAAATAAGAAGGGGAAATAAGAAGAGAAGGCTCTGTGACAAGCTGTCTACGTCAACACTGAAGCCAGAACATATCGTGGCTGATATTTATAAAAGATACAGGCATGCTACTCTCCTAGCACTTTGCTTCAGTGGAACTGAGTCTTCAACCTCCAATTTCTGTCTCCTACAATCAGCCAATCAGCAAACAGTTATTTAACTCCCCCCATGCGCTTAGTACCATCCTGGAAGCTGGACCTAGAGATGAACAAAATACGATCCCCGTTTTCTAGGAGCTTAGTCTGCGGGTGGAGTGGCATAAGACCTGGAAACCCAACATGCAAAGTAGTGTGGTCCAGGCTCCACACGTTCCAGGGCTGGCTGAGAAGGGCAGAGTCAACTCTGCTGGCTGGATGTGGGGGGCTGGGGGTGGCTGGGAAGACTTGTCAGAGAAGAGATACAGCGGTCAGGCCTCCCAACAGCAGCTCGTTCCCTCTGCAGAAGGTGGGGAGAGGGTGCGTATTCCAGGCAGAGGCAAAGGCAGGAAGGACAATACAGGGCAGAGAAGCTGTGCAGATGCTGCAGAAGCCTAGACTTTACCAATGGGTAACAGGAAGCTGCCGAAGGACCTTGATACAAGCACATTTGTGCTTTAGAAAGATTTTCTGGGCGGTCCTATGGAGGATGCATGGGAGAAGGCAAGCAGGAGGCAGGGAGATCAGTTCACAGCTGCTGCCAATTTCTGGGCAAGAATGATTAAAACAAACTTTTGAGATGAAAGCTTTGGGTATGGATGTGACAGATTTCTATAAAGTGGAATCACAGGACTTGACAATAAATTTGACTTGAAAAGTAGGGGAAGGAAGGATCTTGAACAACCGCCAGACTTCCAGGTTACTATGCATACCTGTCCACCTGTCCAAACAGTTTTTTAAAGGGCAAGTCCATTCATTTAATGAAGAATCAATCCTTCTTCTAAAGAACCATCAATCCTGTCAAGCATGGTGTTGGCCTAGTGTCCTGAATTACAACGCCATCGTGGCTAAGCCTAAATAACCTCCCCCTTTATTCCTGACAAGTACTTCTCTGTGTGTCTCCCCTTCTAGGAAAGGAAAACTTGGCTTCGAGGGACTATTTCCCAGCACCTATGCTCTAAAGGGCTCGTTTTCTCAGTGCCAGTACGTTTTTAGGCTCATGGACATCCGTTTACTATTCATGGAGTTTAAGCATTATTTCAGTTACGTATACAGCATGTCCTTCTGAGCATCTTCCCATCCCCCTAGCATTTATGACAGGCCCGCTCTGGAGGGCTGGGGAGCAGGAATACCAAGCTGACTGCTACCCAGGCTGGGAAGGGCTCAAGCCCGAGGAAGGTCTCTGCTTAACAGGGACAAAGAAGCCTAGAAACTGGGTTTCAGAAGAGGCAGCACAAGCTCCTTCGGTTCTCCTGGCTTTCATTCCTCATCTCTACAAAGGCGTGGTGAAGGTCCCTTCCAGCTCTAACCCTCTGTGCCTCTAAATCCAGACAAAGAAGAAAAGGCACCTGACAAAACCCCATTCCCCCCCAGGAGAAGCCCCACAGTGGCTGCTTGCTGCTAGCTGTTCCTGCTGGCTCCTGTGCCAACCCAGGTGGCTGGGGACTTCAGGCTCACTGTGACCCACACCCGGCCTTAGGAAGCAGGTGGGGTGGGGGTGGTGATGGGGAGGTAGAATGGGCCGATACAGTGGGGCTTAGAGGAAAAGCGTCTTAGGTTCAATACCTTAGAGACATGAGATAATCCCCACACCAAAGAACCGGCTCTAAGCTGGGCACTCCTTGGAGCCTTCGAAACAGATGCTAGTCCGCCCACGGTCTGTCGTTTTATTAGTCGTTGTGACTTCGGCTTCATACACAGTATGGACTTCCTGCACTGCGTCTGGGGCTGGGGGGAGCTTCCAAGGTAAGGGGCTTGGTTTGGTCAGCGGGTCTTATTTCCCAAAATAACTCCTGCTCAGATTATTCTACCATAAGGTAAACCTTTAAAACCCTCAATTGACTTTTTTTTTTTTTTAAAGAAGAATTGAGGTTCCCTTAATTGTGTAGAATTCTTAAAAGGGCATTATAAATTTGGATTCTAAAATAATCTGTCTGAGAAAGGATCCCACAAACTCACATAAGCAATCAAATGAGAGAAGCGTATATAGGAAAGAAAGCAGGGTTTACCCCGAGGTCAACCTTTATCCCTTTGAGAGAATGGAAAAACCATTAGAATAAACAATTACCTGACAACTCTTGAGAGCAACAATGGAATTCTCCATAATCTCGGTACTTGATAATAGGTCTTCGACTACCACTTCAACTTCATTTTTGAAAGTCACGAGGAGTTCATAAATCTTTTCTATATCATGGTGCATCTTTTGACAAGAGTGGAGTCTGGGCAATGTTACATGTAACTGTCCATTCTAAATGCTTTACTTGCATCATTAACCACTTGGTGTGACACTGGCCAGATAATTAAGGCAGGTTTGTTTAATATTCCAAATGAGGTCTATATGCTTATACATTAATCAAAAGTAAACTTCAAAACCTGGCCACTAAAAAAAAAAAAATCCCTTCCACAGCCTGTTTACAATGTAATTATTACTACATATCTGTTCATGATCTGTGACTTTTTTTTTTAATGCAGGTCAACTATTTAAAATTTATAAAGATTTATGCTCATTTAATTATTGCATGTATAAATTCACTCCTACATCTGTTATCTCGATAGAGAAAATACTGACGAACAATTACGTTGTGATAGTTTTTCAGTAAAAATATCTTTACAAAGAAATTGTAGAAAAAATGAAAATTAACTTCAACAGGCATGTGAAAGTGGAAAAAATTAATTCTCTACGTTTGCATCTCATTGATGTCTTGTAGACACAATGGCCCAAAAGCCAAGTGAAAAAAACGATTATTTTTCCTTCTCCTAGGGGTGCATTGTTCATTCATTCATTCGTTCCACAAATATATGTTAAGCATCTACAATATTCTAGGTACAGTGCTAATTATGAAGATTCGGTGATGAAAAAAAAATACTGATCCCTGCCCTTAGGTACGAGAGATAATATTAAACAGATATTCACACAATTAATTACACTTACGATGAGTGATTTCTTAGGAGAGTGTATGGAGCCCTGGAGCCAGAGGCCCAGGACCCAGCAGCACCCTAGTGCTGGGATCAGACTGGCCTGACCGTGAACCCTGGTTTTAGCACTTACTGCCTGGGTGACTAGGAGGAGCAAGCTACCTCGGCCCCTGGGCTCCACGTCCTCCTCAGCGCTCCCGAGGGACGACGGCCACACCGCAAGGCTGCCGCGAAGATCTCATGATGCCCCCAGGGGCGCCCGGCCTGACCCGCAGTGAGCACTCGCTCCCCTCTCTCTCACATCGACCCTTCTCTGAAGCCGTCCAGCAGAATCCGATCGTCCGGTGTCAGAATCAAGTTCCATATCCTAAAGTCTTTTTATCCTTTTCTTGGCTTATTCGCTCAAGTTCGTTACGTCCCTTAGAGGAGATGAACGATAAATGTTCACAGACATCTCCTCCCGTATCACAGGCACTAGAGCACTGGACTCCACCCCTACGCCATTTCCCAGCTTCTGAAACACTGGTGCCAGTGGCGCCCGCTAAGAGGATTGTGTGGGCAAATACATACTGCACGAAAAAAAAAAAAAAGTGCTGGTCTTCACCGCCAAGCATGTCAGCAAAAACCTAGACAAGACGCGCTATTAAGAAGTAACGTTCTCGAGCCCTCAGCCACAACTGAGACCCCAAGAATTCTAGAAAAGCCGGGGGAAGAAGGGAAGAGAAAAGGGCCATCGAAAGCAGCATCTCTGTTGCACCAGACGTTGAACTTGGAACTTCTCACTTAATACTTCGTTAGTCCCTCTCATCTTTCTTTATTAGACAGGAACGAGGAGGCTCAGAGGACAGACGTGAGCGGCTCCAGGTCCCAGGGTGGTGGAGCCCGGTGCCTGGCTGTCTCCTGAACGCGTGTCCTCCCGGTTCCTGCACACTGTACCGCGTTAACAACCCCACGGTTATTGCTTGTTTCAATTTGCACAGCAGCGATTTAGTCATTTTAAATTAATCCTTGAAAAACACCAAGAGATTAAAATGCAAATTTCAACATGACTAGAGCTCAGGAGTGACTCTATGTCAAAAATCACACAAATTGGTCCTACAAAAGTTCAAAGTCTCCTTAGAGAAAAAGCCTGCCTGCTTCATTTCACATTTGAGATATGAAAAATCATTTCTTTTCCTTTTTCCTCATGCATATCAAAAGTCAACCACAGGGAGGTGGTGGGAGGTGGGTGGGTATAATGGAAACAAAATGCTCTAGTTCCTTACAAACCTGGGTCACTGCACCCCACTTGGAGCAGACCTTGGGCTAAGAACCTCAGGTCCGTCAGCCCTGGGTCCCTATGTGTACAATGGGGCTCACTTCTACCTCTGACAGAGGAGCTGGAAGGGTTTAAATGGAACCATGTATGTTAGAAATCTGGCAGATTGTTTTATTATTCCTGCTTGGAAACAAACAAGGCCAGCCTTTTACCGGTTTACAAAGAAGGATTTAGGGGACAATGGGTCGTACACCGGGAATTGGTTCATCGGTGGCAAAACTAGCCAAGAGAATGTAAAAATGTTTTAAATGGCGGTGGCAGGGGAGGTGGCAGACTGTGTAGACAGGAACTAGAAGTGGAGCTATGAAGAAGACAGGTTTTTTTTTTTCTCTCTAAATTACTTCTAATCTCAGTAACTGTGGTTTTGAAAATTAAGAAATTATCAGAATTTGCAGGTACCATAAATTTAAAATCTTAAGGCATTCTCGGTCCTTAAAAGAATTAAAAAGAATCTACCCTAGGCAATAATTGTAACCACATTATTTGTAACAGCAGAAGACTGCAAACAATCTATATGTATATTAGTAGGAGAAGCATAGTTAAAGCACTGTGGAGATTTTCAGTAAAATGTGGTGATTTTCAGTAACATATGATGGATATTTGTCTCTTCTCTCTTTTGATACCATGCTCATCTCATCCTCCCCAAAACTAATGGTAATAGAATTTTAAAAAACGTAAACCCACAAAACAGGAGAAAAGACCATGGAAGAAAGACATCAAAAGTCTTTGGAAGCCAGAAAGCAGAGGTTACTGAAGAAATGGTTCTCAGCCTGGGTCACGTGCCCCCCGGAGACATGTGGCAGTGTTTGGAGACAGTTTTGTTTGTCACAGCAGGGTGAGCTATCGTCATCTAGTCGGTGGAGGCCAGAGATGCTGCTAAATATTCCACACTGCACAGGACAGTCCCTCAGCACAAAAATGGTCTAGGCCAAGCTGTCCAGAGTGCCAATGGAGGTTGAAAAACTGCAGGAGACGGACTTGGTGGCCCAGAAAAGGCTGAATGCTAAGGCTGCGGCCAAGGGTCAGGGAAGCAAGCGTCAAGTCCAACTCAAACCAAACAACTCCAAAAAGGTTAGGAATTGAAGACACCAGAATCTCTGAAGGCCAGGGGAAGTATGCCAATAAAAATATGAGTAATTTGATCCCAAGATTCTCCTTTCTCAGCTCCCACAGCTAGTCAAATGGCCTTCCAGCAACCCTCTAGAAGAAAAAATATTTGCTTTCTATGAGAACTGAAACAGAAAGGCTTGTGGTATACGAGGTATAGCTCACAACAGGGGATAAAGCATTAGATCAAAAAAAGGGAGCGGGTGTTAAAAGTATACATGCTAAATGTTGACATACCATAACCCACCACCCCATTTAGCTTCCTGAACACTGGTAATTGATTTTACATTCCCTGGCAAGAGAAAACTGACTAGTCCAAAAAAAAAAAAAAAAAAAGATTCTGATACTATATTTGAGCGTCTCCTATCCAACTTGTACCCCCCACCCCATGGAGCCAGGCCTCTGATCCATTCTGTACAATAACAGAACTTCATTAAACTTGATTACTTGACATTTACAATTGTTTTACAGACAACACTTCACAGAATTTCCTTTCTGTGAATCTATAGTAGTTATGGAGACATCACCACTTATTCCAGTATTTTTAGAACGCTATTGAGTATATACCCACAAGAACTGAAAGCAGGGACTCGAATAGATGTTTGTACGCTACTGTTCGTGTAGCATTATTCACAATAGCCGAAAGGTAGAAACAACCCCCGTGTCCATCGACGGGTAAGCAACATGTAGTGTGCGATACACATGCGATGTTATGTTATTCAGCCTGACAAAACAGAGAAACTCTGCCACACGCGACGGCACGATGAGCCACAAAGGCGTTATGCAGAGTGAAATGAGCCAGACATAAAAGAACAAGTATTGTGTGATTCTCCCTAAACGAGGTGCCTAGAGTAGTCAAACGCACAAAAGGAACCGTGGTTGCCACAGGACAAAGACAGGGATGGGGAATAAAGAGATTGTTTAACGGGTGCAGAGTTTTGGCTGGGAAGGACGAAAAAGCGCCGGAGGTGGGTGTTGTGATAGTTGCACAACAGTGTGAATGTATTTATACCAGGGAAATCTACACTCGATAAGGATTAAAATGGTAAATTTTATGGCGTATATATTTTGCCACAATTCAAACAAAGTCATCAAGTGCCTAAGTACTGATGATTCTATATTTAATTCTACATAGTACTACTTATAATCTGAGTAAAATATTTTGAAAAACGCATCTTAAGGCTGGGCTAGATATGTCATTCAGCTTGTCACGGTGCAAACATGAACCTCTGCTCCCTCAGACTCCAGTTCACTGCTCCTATATGTCTTTAAGGGGTGTGGTCCTCACACTTAGACCCACAAATACTTTATTTCCCTCTCTTAAAAGTGAATGTACAAATACTGTAGAAATACAATTCTACTTGAGTAAATCTGCCCTAATTAAAAAAAAGATTATATGGAAACATTTTATTTACATCAGCAAAAACTGAAAGCTGTCTAAATGCACAATAGTAAGGAAACAGCTAATAAACTACACAGAGAATGGAATGTTTTGCAGCCAACAAAAATGATTCTCATAAATAAAATCGAAAAATGCTTACATAATAGGTGATTTTAATTTTGTAAAAATACATTCTAAAAGATTAGTAGAATAAGGCATGAAGATGTTAATAGGTGATTGCCTTTGAGAAATATGAATAATAATTCTTCCTTGTCTTTATACTTTCAATACTTTTCAAATTCTCTATTTGTTTTTGCCTTTATAATGTATTTGGGGGGGGGATATAACCTTGTATTTTCTTTTAAAAATAAGTAAAAACAAAAATAAAAGTTTAACTTTTTTCTTCCAAATACTCACATTCTCAGGTATGCTGGGAAGTTCTCTGGTATCAGGCACAGTAAAATAAGAATGCTAGAAAAGAAAAGCAAAAGCTATTTATTTTGGCAACAACATGCAAGAAGCACATTATTCTGCAATCGGGTAAATGATCTGAAGATAATGCTTTACTCAGATGAGGAAACTGTTTCACTCACAGAAAAGGGCCATAAAATATTTTCTTTGGATAATGCTGGATTGAAGCCAGATGCATAAAGTCATCCAATAAATGGAGCCCTTGTCTATGAAAGATGAACTTCTTTGGGAGATACACATGTACAGCTGAAGAGGTTAAAGGCTAAATTCCCACACGATGTTTGCAGGTTTCTGAACACGTGAAAGCTACGGGCTTCATAATTCACTGTTCAATGAGGCAAGTAGACTCTGGGGACCACATATCACTAGGTTCACTCAGCAATGGTCTTTACCAACCAAACCTGCCATTTCATTTCGGCATCCGAGGTTATATCCATCTATGAGCTGCAGGCAAAATCTGCCCCGCAGGCCCAAATGATGTTAAGGGCAGCTCCAGCTGCAGGACAGCTGCACTGAGACCATTACAGATGGTGGCCAGTTGAGAATCCATCTCTGCGAGGCCTGCTCTGCAAGCAAGACTCCTGACTTCCAGTGCAATGTCCAGTGAAGAGAGCACAATCTCCAGCTCAGGAGAATTGCAAACCTGACTTGTTCAAAGAACTTCCGAGGCAGCATCTCCGCGTAACGAGCATGAATTAAATGACAACAGGCTGAACTGATGACACCTCCTCTGTGTTCCTAAAGCCTCAGAGGACAATGGCTAGCAGGGATGGAAAGAGTCTAGTGCTGGTCAATTAAAGATGGGATTGTGCAAACGCCAGGAAAGGTCACATGCGGAGAAGGTCAACTTAGTCTCGAGTTCAAACCTGGACCCCCAAGTGACATGTCAGGAAGTCCCCCTGCCCTACCATTCTTGGATAATTGCAAAATTAAGTAGGTCTCTGAGAAAAATGAGTTGTATAGCCTTCCTGAAATGAAAGGCCCAGGGAATAACTGCAATAATGACAATAACGACAATAATAGTGTGAGCTATTTGCCTAATTTTCAACAGATACTTATTGAATACCTGTTACATTGAAGGTGTAAGGCAAGATCCTCTATAAATATTATCTCTAATGTCTATAACACATTTTAGGGTAGATGTTACCGCCACATTACAAATGAGTAAATTAAGGCTTAGAGAAGTAAAGTAACTTGTTAAGGTCACAGTCAGTAGGTGACAGAGCCAGGACTGAAACCAGGTTTGGATAATTAGAGCTATGCTCTTTCCATTATAACAGGCTTTTTTTTCCTCCTGTGCTTTTGATGTGCAAATTATAGCTCAAGCCACTCAAATTAAAATAATACACTAACAAGTAAAAAATAAAATTGTTAACAGATAACTTTAAAAAAAAAAAAACAACAAACCTCTGTAATGCATTATTCCAAAATCTGTGTGCCTGTGCCAAAATATTACCTATGAAGTATTATAATAGAGATAACGTTGCATGGAAACTAGTTAACAATAAGGATTAAATAGCAAAAATATAAGGTTAAATTTGACGCCACGTTTCCCAACTTCTAAAAGCCAAATGGCGAAAAGGGAGGTCCAGGAAATGTTCAGTGTTGGATGTCCCCGTGGTGATAGAGTCACAGAGTGATGGTTGGCACAGTGAGAGGGAAAGAACGGGGCCACAGAGTGGGCCACCTTATAGCTGTGTGATTTCAGGCAACTTAATAGCTCAGAACCTCAGTGTTTGAACTTGTAAATGGGAATCGTAACGTCTACTTCAGAACTGTTGTGAAGAATGTTATATGTCAAGTGCCTAGCATTCCATAAATGGTATTTTAATAGAAAATTATTATCGCTCTTGACTGCTAGTTTACATTCCTGTTTTTCCCAATCACCTACATCGGACACACGAAAATATTCTCTTGTGACTAAAGACAAGAAAAGTCCAAGACTGCCATTTTCTCAACATTTCAGGCTTTATAATCTAGATGAGACTAGCACTTCAAAATCAGAAATGTCACATGGGGTGAGGAATCTCTTGTGAACGGGAAAGAAAAAAAGATCTGCCTTTACAGACGCAATGGATTGTAAATAGTGAGCCAACGCAATTCCAAAACCAAGCCGTCCCCAAGCTGTCCTTTGAGATTCTGTCTGCTCCATCGCCCATGAAATGCTGGGACCAGAGGAGGTCAGAAGCATTCCTAGAAACCACTGGCACGAAACAGCCGTACCCTCCCTGCAGTGCCTCCTGCCCCTGCGACGGCTTGTCCCTTTTGAGGCCTGGCAGCTAGGCAGGGGAAGGACTGGCCCTTCCTCCCAGCAGCCGGTGACCCAGCCAAGCGACGCCACAGCTACCTGTCGGATGTCATTACAGACTGAGCTGGTGAGATCGAGCTGCTTAGGAAAAGGGACAGAGGCAAAGGCAGGGCTGCTGAGCTATATACAGCAAAGACTGGGGCAGATTTAAAGCTCATTTTTTCATCTTCCAAACAGTCTTTCTTAAGTGACTTTCTGTAACAAGGTTCCTTCCCTTCCTACACTCTATTCAAATGAGCAAAAACCTCTACAAGTTCCTTTTTCTTTCCTTCCTTCCTCCCCTGCCTCTCAATGTTCATGGCCCAGTAGAAGAATGCAGGCTTGGAAGTTAGCCCTGGTTTGAAAACCCCAACCTTCCTACTCATTAACCACATAACCCTGGTCGGGCGAGTACCTGTTCCTCTCTAAGTCTCACCTTTGAAGGAGATCGCTAACATCTATCTGTAGTTGTTTTGAACATCAGAGATGTGCACTTGGTAAAAATCAGGAACTTAGTAAATAGTAGATGTATTATTAGTTTATTGGTACATTGCTTTCAATTTGATTATCATGAAAAAAAAATTGTAAGATATGTTCGTTTTCTTTAAGAAGGCAAATACGAGATAATAACTACTGAATACCAAGATTGTACCGTGGTTCTAATGAAGCTGAAACACAAAACTTTTTAAACGTTCAAAGCCTGCAACGTAAGGGTCTGTACAATCAATAGCTGGCTAAAGGGTGTCCATCTGAGAACACTGACGAAGGTGGTGACAAGAATTTGACCTAGGACGTTAGAGAATTCCAGGAACTGAAATACTGAAGCACACACATCACTCAGATCAGTGGCAAAACCACGACCAGGACTGGAATCTCTCAATTTGCAGTTCGGAGGATTTTCCACCCTACCACACTATAGGACATGCAGCATGTGTAGAAATCAGTCCGAGGGCCTATGCTAGGCACGCTCCGGCCTGTCCCGGTGGGGGGAGGCAGGAAAACGGTCATTCCAGCGTGCGGGGACTAAGTACTGCTAAGTGCACAAGATGATTAGGCCAAAGAAGAAAACCCTAGCTAAGCCTTGGTGGGTGTCAGGGGAGGATTTCTCATAATTAAAATCTGAGTTCTAAAGGATGAATACGGGGCACCCTGGTAGAAGGAGAGGTGGTGTTGAAGGCTCAGGGGTGGCAAGATGGACTTCAGCCAACGGTGTGCACAGAAATGCTGAGGGGCAAAGCATGAGGCTGAGGCCCCAGGACAGGGGCTGAGGAGACAGGTAGGGGACAGCCATCCAACTCTAAGCCCAGTATCTGCCATCCAGGAGATGCTAGTGGAGACGGCAAGAAAGAAAGGCACCTGGGGACATTTGAGACCATTGCTCGTGGAATCCCAGAGAAAGGAAGAAATGGGTTCCCTGAGACCCCAGAGGTCTCAGAGCACTTGGGGGCAGGGGTGGAGGAGGTGCAGATGACAAAAGACGACTGCTCACTCCTTCTTGCTGTTAACAGTGGCATGGTTTTCCAGTGACCGCTAACATTCTGCCCCTACTTACCACGCTGAGATGAACAGACATTCCTGGGTCAGGGATGGGAAGTCTGTGCAGGGTGTCGAGAAGCTCATTCCACTGACTCTCCTGAAAGAAATAACAGGCCTAGTAACAAAAGCCAGGCTGAGCCCTTATCAGAAACCTGCAGGGAGGTCTAGGCACACAGTGAGCTGGGGGTACCCATGACGAGGGGCTCAGGAGGTGCTGGCTCCAGCATAGAAACAGGTTTGATATTTACGCAGAGTTGGACAAAAGACACTGCTTATGGCTTAATATGAGAGCCAAATAGATCCTCCCACACCAAGTATGACATTTTCCACACAGTGAGACACCTACCATGACCGCCTTTTATGGATCACATACCATAAGCTCTCCGCAAATCTATCCTCTCGGCTCCATAGCAACAACTTTTAAATGAAAACAATCCTAGCTTACGGGGCGGGGGTGGTGGGGAGAAATAACGATGACACTATAGGCCTCGTCTTCATCATCATTACCCTCCATTAATTTTATTGAGTGTTCACTGGATACACACGGCAGCCTCCAATTATGGAAAGTTAAAAATGAACTACGTACAATAACATGCAATGTAGGATGGTGGCTGTGCATTTTAATTAGTGAGATGGAACACAAAGCCATACAAATGATTCCACTGAAAACAGATGCACCTTTAAAACGCTCAGAACACTGCTTACAGAATTCTCCCCAAACCATTTCTCCCACCCTGTGAATTCTCTATATTAATATAGAATAAAAACTTAACATTTGTGTCTATTTGCTATTGTGTGATCCTCACAACCACCCCACTTTACAGACTGAAAACTGAGGCTCTGAAGGGTGAAGCAACTGGCTCAAATCAGCCATTAGCAAGCTACTCACCAGGAACAGTTTTCTGTGTTCAAGCCCAGAGCCTTCTACCACTGCTGGACGGCTGTTTCTGACAGTAAAAAAGGAAGAAAAGAGAATGAGCCCAGATTAAAAGCCTGTTTTAATCTGAACTCTGATAAATCACTGAGGTTTCTCACAGAGGAGAGAAATGTATGTGTGCATGCACACAAGTGTTAAATTTTGCTCTGAAAAATTCTCAAATTTACAGAATAACTGCAGGACAGCACAAAAGTCTTTTTTGTTTTCTGAACTATTTGAGAGTAAGTTGCTACATTACACCCATTGTCCATAAATATAAAGGACACTGCCCTATATAACCACAACGAATCCTCAAGCTCAGGAATGTAACACATTACCATCTAAACCACAGATCCCATCACGTTTTGTCAACTGTGCAAAGAATGTCCTTGATAGCAAAATAATCCAGTTCAGAATCACAAATTGCCTTTAGTTATGAGTCTCTAGTCTTCATCAGTCTGGAACAGTTCCTGTCTTCCTAGATTTGTATGAACTTGACAATAAGATCAGCCATTTTATAGAATAACTTTCGATTGTCTGATGTTTTCTACTGACTCGGATTTCAATACATTCCATTACTCATCAGTAATGTTCACTTTGATTATTTCATTAATTCATCTGATGTCTCTACTGTGAGGCTACTCATTTTCCCTTTGTGTTTAGTTAAGTATTTTGACAGTAATACTTTCTATGACTATCCCATTCCTCATCAACATTCTAATTTATCTATTTACTTATTTATATTAGTATGGACACATGGTTTCCTGGTTTGTTCAATGGGTGAAAATCCTTTGCTGTCGTTATTTGTTTTGATGCTCAAAGTGTCCCAGATATGACTAGTGGGAAGGAACCCCTTGTCTCTTCGAGCTCACTTTTGTGTCTTTCTGATGTGTCTCCACCACGTTCGGAGCACTTCCTTACTTTTGGCACAAAAAGATATTCCAGGCTTATCTTATACCTTCCCTGCCCCAGCCCTGGAACTAGACTTTTTCAGGGAACCCTGGCGTCTTTTAGGGGGACATGTCACTGAGAAACCAAGATTTGGGCACTAAGAGTGCTCCCTGTGACCTGAGTACTGCTGACCCTCCTTTTCAGTGGATAGAGCCAGGGACTACGTCACACACGCACGGACCCCCTGCACACACCTACAGCTCTATTTCTACATCTGTCACATATTGAAAGCCATGGGTTCATAGCAACGGCTCTAATTCAAATTCATCATAGGAATCATTCTACTTTCCTCACTTTACATATTTAAAACTGTATTCCACAAAAATGCCCCTATTTTCTTACTATATTTACTTTGTATGAAATCAGTTTTTTTTTTTTTTCATCAATGCCCCTACCTCCTTATCCATCTAGATGCCCTCCTTGCTATTGACATCCAGTGCCAGGCCACCACCATCCACCCACTCGAGGTTCAAACACCCCAGTGCTGGGCCACTGGTGTTGGCCCCCTTACCCCATGGATCCCTCTAGATCCCACAAGACTTCTGCCATCCAGTGCCCAGCCACGGTCACCACTGTCCCACGTAAACAACGTCCTCATCCATCAGCTCCGAAACCCTCAGTCAGGATGCTCTCTGGCTCAGATGCCCTCCCCACCCCTGCCATCCATACCACAGGGATGCCCTTGTTGCCCTATTCAGGGTCTGATAACCATGCTGGGTCGATGACCCAGAAAGACATCCTCATCATGGAGCTTCGGCTCTGACACACCATGCTAAGCCGTCATGGTCACCATCCTGCCACCATTTGAAGCCTACCATGCTCGACCTTCACGAAGTCTTTTGGACTTGGGGAGGGAGTGCTGTGTTTTTAATAAAAGTTCTTCCGTCCTGTTCTTATCTGATGACCTTGCAATTTAGCCAGCTGTAGGTGGCCTCCTAATCATCTATGTCATAATTCCTTTAACCAGACGAAATTTAATAAAAAGAGTCTTGGATACGGGAGAAATACACTCCACCAAAACATGTCACTGATTTCAGTCTCCAACGCTTCAACAGGCAGGGTCCTTGCTGGGGCCATGGCCCAGGGGACTGGTGCACCAGTTTCACAGGGTAATAACCCAGTCTCCCCTGTGTGTGGGTTGTACCTATCTGTATCACAAGACATGTTTTTCAGAGTCTACTACATTTAGGTAGAACTCTAGGGGGATCTAGAGGGATCCACGTGGGAAAGGGGGTAGCACCAGTGGCCCAGCACTGGAGCATAAATATAGAAGAAAAAATACATGAGTCAATCTCCAATCTAAGGCTGTGTAGAGCTTACATGTTATACAATTCTATTTCCTAAAGACAGCTTTCAAATTTGAGTGAAAACCTGAATGTCTGACTAAAGTGAACTGTGAATTAGAAATCAATGAACAGACCCAAGGTGGCCTCCTAACTCATTCATCAAAGAGTAAATCGCTTCTTTTATGAAAGAATTCCCTGATACCTAAGCATCCTTTCAGAGTGAGCGTGGTGATCCAGGGAGCCATTTCTATTAGTTATTCCTTCCCTATATTGTGACCTCGGAAATACAGTTGCCAGTGAGTGAATCTAACTTGAAGGAATGATTTACCCATTTAACACACAATTTCCACCTTTTCTCCAAAACTGCATTTCACAAAGTGTGTTCCAGGAAACGCTGGTATCTCAAAATAGTCATATCAGTCATGGAGCAAAAAGGGTTTGGGGCCAACTGAGATGGCAAGCTCTGAGTAAGACAGATTTCCCCACTGCAGGACTTCTCAGAGCTACGCTACATGAATCTTTAGGAGACAAAAACGAAGCACAGCTCCTCGACTCCAATATTACTGAACTATGGTATTACTTGGATGGCGCATTTCTCAGAACTACTGTTCTATAGAATATATGAGGGGAAAAATTTCTCTAACATGTAATAATAATGTATCGCTTTAATTAACTAACTTAAGCTATTTACGAAAAGGAATATACAAGAAGTTAGATATATGGACAAATATTCAACTTACTGATAATCAAAGAAATGCAATCAAAACAATGAGACTTGTTTACCTGTCAAACAATGGATTCAACAAATAATACTGATGAGGGTATGGAGCCCCGGGCAAGAAAAGGGCATCTTTTAAGACAATAGTATAATTCTTTTGCAAAGCAGTTTGGCAAATGTTCTAAAAATGTTTATGTCCACTGACCTTACGATGGCCCATGTGAGATTCTACTCTTAAGGAAACGATCCAAAATAAAGAAAATGCTTTACGCTCAAAGATACTAATGTCTGTCATTGTAATATTGGAAAAAAAAAAAAAACCCAAATAATAAAAACTCCCAACAGGGAAATGTTTTCAGTAAATCAAGGTACATGATATAATGCTATGCAGTCATGAAAAATATTTATGTTTTTACCAGTGTTGGGGAAATGCTTTGGTAATTATTGTACCTGATGAAAACGGTAAAAATGGGCTACAAAGTCTAAATACATCTCCCGTTACCCTTGATACCCATAGAAGACACTTTAGCATACGGTTTCTTCCGAAAATACAGTAAGGCATAGCTGCACTAAATCTTAAAGTAATTCTCAGACCCTTAAAAAAATACTGTAAAAGCACCAAAAAAGCCTTATTGAATTGGGAACTCAGGACAGCTGGCCAGGCCACTTACCAGTTAAGTGTTTTACTCACAAATCTCAGCTTTGCAGCATGACATGAGCAAGTCATACCTGTGTCTCAGCAAAATTATAATTTAATACATGTCATGATCTTTTGGGGCTGCTCAGGACAATTAGAGATTACGAGTATTAACTCTGTGAATGTCGAGGGTCTGTTTCTTTTTTTATTTAACTCAAAAAATAAAGGAAGAAAACGCCAGCCGTACTTATTTTAGGGGGCGTATGGGAGTAGGAGGACATGTAGGAATGGTTTTTCTTTCTTCCTACTATTTTCTGAATTCCCCGAACTTTCTATAATGGGCATGCATTACATTTTTGGTAAACGTTTTGGTGAAATATAAGGCATGTATTACTTTTATAATTGCAAAAACTAACGTTTACTTGTTAAAAAAAATAAAAGACAAGTACCTGTCCTTTTGTCGTGTAATCTGCCAAGATGTTAAGTAGCTTATAAAATACTTCGAACCACGGGAGATAGCTGGGGAAGAAGAAGAAACACACGAAATATTAGTATGCAGGTCAAAAACTTTAACCAGGAGCAAATTCAAGACTGGTACATTTCTGTCTTTCTCTACAGCCTAAAGAGTCATCCTGTCATAGGCTGTGCTAGAAACACAGACTGGTGAAATGCTAATTATTTCTGGGATTTAAAAAAATTGCCTGTATAACACAGAGGAATGCATGTTCATTATAAATTATTCCAGTGCCTCAGAGCTAGAACAGGTTCATAGAGAAGACATTCAAAGCAGACTCTGCAATCAGGAACCATCTCTGAGCAGCCCCCCAGGCCGCTCCCCCAACACCCACCCTTTCCAGGAAGGCTCCAAGTTTCTCAGGGCTGGACACACACAGCCGCACACACATACAGCACTTCCACTGCTGGCAGCTGTGAGGTTCCTAAAGGCCCCACAAGGCCAGAACCAGTCATACTGTCACAGCGAACACTCCACCTGCAATGTACTCTCTCCACATACTGGGGGGGGGGGTGCGCTCTAACCCTCCGTCCCCGCTGCCCTCCTCCGGATCCTGACTATCACGCCCCTTAACTCGAATGACAGCTTGGACCTGACCATCGCCCTTCCTCTGTGTTATTCTTTGAAGGATCTAAAATGCAAACCTAAGTGGCACATTGGATTAAAGTTCTTCAGTGCATCCATCGCTACAGGGCTGGATGGCGCTTGGGGCGCTCCACTGGCAGGCCCCTGACTGCCTCTCTGGCTGTCCTACTTCTCCGACACGTACTCCCCTCGTTGGGGTTTCACTCTGAGGACATGCAGGCATCCTCAAGCCTGCCTGAGCTCGTGTGCACTGGCCCTTTCTCCCCTTGCCCTTCATGGTCCAGTCCAGCTGATTTCTACTCATCCGAACAGCCTCCCACCCCCTCCCCGCCTCTCATGCCCTAGGTTCTTCTTTTCTACGCTGCCCTGGGCATGTGCACGCCACGTGGCACAGGATGGTGTGGCTGCCTTCCCAACAGCTTGTGCATAAACGGAGAGGAAGGGTCACGCCCTTCTTCGCTTTGTCTTCCCGGCGCCCAGCACGAAGCCCGGAAGACCGTCGGTACTCAGTGTAGACCCAACAAACAAAACTGAACAAAGACAAACAGCGAAGGCACTTTAGTGCAACAGAATTGTTGTTGAAATATATCCCTACTCCCAAGAAGCTCTGTCACTTCATTCAAATGGCTTTGTTCACCATGAGAAACTTTCCAAAGCGACATCAAATAGTCACGTGGGCAGAGTGTGTACAAAGCTCTGGTGCCCTGATCACGTCCACCCCGCCGAGCGGGCAGGGCCCATGACTGTCAGGGCTGGACGCGAAGCAGGGCGCCGCTGCTGTCCGACTCCGTCCTGCCCCGCAGGGGGAAATCGGCACCCGGCACCGATTACCAGCCGTGCCGCCAAGGGTAATAAATGAAGTGAGAGGCAACAGAGAGGACAGATAAAGTGCACAGTCCTCTGTCATGAGCGTCTGTCTGAAGCCAGCACATGCTACTGTAAAATTTAAGTAGCTTATCAAAATATACTGATAAGCAACTTAACTTTTCACTCCTATGACAGCATTATCACTTACGTTAATATGTTTCAATCAGCTCTGGCAGCTGCATATTGACTATTACAGAGCAAATGACTGCTGCCACTTTACACAGCATTTACTTTGGCAGAGCAATGTAAACATTCAAGAGGGATTAGGGAGGAGATAAGTTTCTCCCTTCCTATTCTGTTAAATAAACCTCAGCTGAGTTAAAAGCCATTCTAGTAGGAACAATAAATCCCCTCAGAAGAAAACTCTTGCCCAGATTAGAGGACACTTGGTAAACAATTTCAACCGAGGGCTACAAATGCTTTTTATTTTTATTTTTTAAATTTCTTATTTATTTATTTTCCTTAAAGAAAAAAAAAAATACCACTAGTGAAATCTAGGAACCCAAAGTCGGGAAGGAAGATAATCAAAAGCAAGAAAATATTTCCTTGCAAGGACATTGTGGCCTCAAGTACGTGGGAGAAAAGCTGGACTCACTTCGGGATACTTGCTGAAGTGGCTAAGGGCAGGCTGGATGCTCTGATCCCCCAGGGATGTGGCATTCATAAAAGCAGTTTGGGGCCACTAGGTTCAAGTGACCAACCCAGCTTGGGCCCGGAATCTCAAGCCACCACATCTTCTCAGCTGTGAGGGTGAGGGAAGGTGACATGGTGGGACAGCCTGGCCCGCAGCACACAGTGCTGGGTTCTCGCACTCAGCCTCACCAAATCGATCCCTTTCGGCTCCGCTCAGCAGCACCCTCAGCCATGGGAGGTGTCGCAGTCACCCTTGAAATCCGCCATTCCTTCCTCCCCGCGGCCTGACCGGACACAACTGCTCCCCACATGTTGTCCCCTGTGCACTGACAGATGACTATCTAGTGATGGCAGTGTTAAGGTCTTGAAACCAAAACCCAGCTGTCTTCTTCTTCAAAGGAGCCCTCTCTTCCCCTGTCGGAGGCCAGGGTTCACAGCTGAACTTTGGCCACTGCGTTTCCTGTACAGCTTCATTAGTGCCGGCACCACAGCTTCGCGCTGCCTGCGAGGTTGCAGGTGAGGGCATGGGGACCCTCCGGTCCATTCTGTGCCTGTCTGTCATCGTGGAGTAAATAGCACTTCCCCGCCCCGAGACAGGAAGCAAACACTCCATTGCGTGGCCGTCTGAAGGGGCTGCGTCCGCTCCGCGCCCGCCCGCCCTGCACCTCTGCGCAGGCGCACGCGCCGCACCACGCGGTCTCTCTCCGCGTGGGCTCGGTCCAAGGCTAAGGCCAAAAAGACGGACACGAAGCATCCCTGTCCTGGAGCTGGCCACGGTGCTCATGGGAAAAAAAAAAAGGGTGCATACACAACAAAGTGTCATAGTTTGGGACCAGAAGGGCAGGGACTCTTTCCCCAAGGATTTTATTTAGCTTAGGCTTTCGATGGGTGTATAAAACGATAACGGAGCATCATCACGGCCCACTCGGCAGAGCCTTGATGGTGAAAAGCCTCCTTCTCTGGCACTGGCCTGGATGCGAGCTTCTCTCACCAAACCGTACCTCAGGTAACTTTGTCCCAGGCTCTGCCCTCACTCCCAGGCCTGACAGTCAAACAGGGAGGCGTCTGTTTTATGCAAGGCAATAGGAAGTCTTCAACTTGAAGAGCCCAGGTAGCAGCTGCAGCATTCCCACACACAACCTATCTGAAAGGGGCCACCAAAGGCCCTTACAAGATGTGCAGGGGAAGGGTCCAGAGAGAGTGCATAGAGTCAAATAGCTCAGGGTCAAATCCACCCGCAAAAAGCCCTTCATCTGCCTCCAAACTACAGCAGACATGGTTTGCGAAGACACAGAGTCACTGGCCTGAGTTTGGAGGACATGCTGAGTGAAAACAGCCTATGTTCGAATCTGTCAGGATGGTGAGCTGCTCATCCTTGAGCTGCCTCAGGAACTGAGTTCAACTGAGGACAGACAACTCACTTTTCCAATCT
Organism: Eonycteris spelaea; assembly: GCA_003508835.1. Taxonomy (NCBI): domain Eukaryota; kingdom Metazoa; phylum Chordata; class Mammalia; order Chiroptera; family Pteropodidae; genus Eonycteris; species Eonycteris spelaea. The sequence continues at coordinate 6,529,088 of PUFA01000093.1, read as the reverse complement.
CGGTCCGCTGAACGAACTGTCAGTCAGGAGGACGTTGCCACTGTTGCGTGGTCATGCATGCATGACAGACCTCGTACGATGGGATTCCACTTCAGTGTCCCAAGTGCTAACATGGAAAACCATTACACATTTTCAAAAGCTCTCCCACTTCTCTTGCTGATATTTCAGTTCAAAGCAAAGTAGGTGCGCGGGGGGCAGTGGTGGCAGAGGCGAGTGGCAGAGGCTGACCGAGCTGAGGAAGGCGGCCAGCTGCGAGAAGAGCAGCTGGGAGCAGGGCGGCAGCACTCAAGCATGGAGAGGAGGAGGCTCTCCCCGTGGAAAGACAACCTGCCACGGGGTGCCGGCGCCCAAGCGGAGTGAAAGGAGCATGGGAAGGCAGTCTGGTGTGGGGTGTCAGCCCAAGCAGGTAGAAGGGCTTCCATGGGAGGTGGCCGGGCGGAGTCCAGCAGTCGAAAAGAATGTCTCTGGGAGGAGGTGGCAGCACGTGGACAGACGAATAGGGGAGAAGGTCTACGTAGTACATGGTATTGTATCACAATTAATGCTAATTTTCTGATTTTGATATTGTAGTTCTATAAAAGAATGTTTTTTTTAAAATTATGCGCTAAATTATTTGGGGATTACTGGTTACTATTTTGGCAACGTTTCCCAAATAGGGCATTTATATTGTATTTGCAACTTTCTGCTAAGTGTTTGTTATTGTTTCAAAATTAAAATGAAGAAGAATGTAAAGGGTCTCTTCTTCCATCAAATTATCATAAAAGTAGATCGGCTAGGTTCTAAGTGTACAGAATAATGACCTGAGTTGGGAAAAATAAAATTTTTTAAATCATGGCTATCAAGAGGGACGTGCGATGGAGAGAACAGTCAGTGGCAACTGTGGGATTCGATTCTCGTTCACACAGAGAAGACTGAGCTTCATCTAAGTCTGGAAAGAGACTGTTCTCCGTGCACAGGAGGAAAGGTGGAAGGGGTGGAGATAAGAAGTCAGAGGCAGAAAAAACTCATGAGCGATGGCCTGCGGGCACTGCAGGAACCTCAGGGCCTGACTTGGGAACTGTGGGCAGCGGAATAGCCAGAGAGTGGGGGCTGCAGGGCAAGAGATGGGGGCAGAAGGACCAGACTCTGGAGGGCCTCTCATATACATGCCTAAACGATGGGTTTCCCTTTTGTTCTGTAACCAGTGGGGGAACCGAAGGGACAGTTAAAGAGTAACATCCTGAGCATGAGTTTTTAGAACGAGCAGAAATGCTTGTTTACCCCTCATCATAAACCTCAGCCCAGCCCGGTGGATCTCAGTCTTATCAGAACCAGGGTCCACTTCGCTATCCTAAAGAGAAAATCTAAGAAAACACAACCTAGTCATACGCATAATTTGAAAAAGATCAACACGATGTGCTGGCTCTAATATAAAAGAAAAAAAAACTTACAAAAGTTTTATATTTAAATGCTCAGGTACAATTCTATTAGAAGATGTAATGAAGTAGCCCCGCCCTGGGGAGAACTCATGGCTCAGCGGCTCTACTCATTTCTGGAATAATGAGTTTCAGGCTTAGGAGAGTGACACGGAACAGGGCCTGCCTTTCATTCTTCTTGGTGACTTTCCTCTGTCTGAGGAGTTCCTGAAAGTCCATCTTGAGTACTCCAGGGGAGGTAGGTATTCCTTCTTTTCTTACTTCCTACCAAGAGTCATCGGATGGCAAGGCTATTTGGCATTGAGTTTTTAAAGGGTTCATATTAAAAGCGAAAAAAACCTCCCAGCTTTATAAAAAAAAAAGCAGAGAAGCATGGCATATGCTGGGGAGAACACAGGCTTGAGTCAAGTAACCCAGGACGAATCTCGGGAAAGCAATCTAACACTGTTTCCTCTTCTATGAAAAGACGTACATCATCTAATTAATATAACTGACATATGTGGACATACGTGGACACCCAATCTGGCAGCTTAATTCTCTTACCAGCCCTCTCTGCCTAACCCTCTTGCCAATCTCAGCTTTGGCAAGCTCTTGTTGATTGCTGGCATCTGGGTCAGAGGCTCCTCCAGCAGCACTCTGCACAGGAATTCCTCGTGCCCCGCAGTCACCAGAGTGGATAGGAAAGCACAAACTGTTATATGCAGAAAATGCTCATCACTAATGTGACTGCTTAAACCAGGAGGTCCCTACTCAGCACCTTCTGGTTTGACCTAGCATCCACGCCTGCTCCCGTCAGTGTCTCGGTTGGTCAAACATCCACAGCAAAATGCAAGACCGATCACTAAGTACAAATACAAACCCTTGCAAAGAATGCAGGATATCATGAAGCCCTTGTTAAGAGATGCTTGACACCTATTCGGAGTTGAGGCAAAGTGACTGACAAATGAATATCTGGCAGCATTAGACCAAGTAACAAGGGACAAAGAAAAATAAAGAAAATAAGGACAGTGGCACAACAGTCACATCAAAAGAAAATGAATTCAATATCAAAAAATTCAGAGAGGCCTTGGGGAAATCTTCAAATGCTTTTGGGGAAAATAACTCCTTTTATGATTCTGCTGTGAAAGTCAAACATGAAGTGTTATTATGTCAGAAAAAGTATAACGGCCTCCCTTAAAAAAACTCACCAGGCTCAGGCTCGTCATTTATTTTGAGAATAATGCATTGTTGGACTAAAAGCTAGACTTTGTTGAAATAAATTTATTTTCAAACATTAGTTTCATTTTTTTCAAGATAAGATCCTAAATAAACTTTCCCCCATTTTTACTATAAAATTTTGGTCTCCACTTAAATAGATGCATTTTATTCCCAGAATATGAGGCCCTCCTGGACTCATCCTACATTAAGACTCACCATAGTTTGTAATACTTGCTTGTTCATCTTCTCCACTGGTGTCACGTCCTTTAGAGCAAGGATCACGACTGTGTATTGACTGTTTAATCTCTAATGTGTGCCTGGCACATGTTAGAAGTACAATCAATCAGAACCTCCCTTAACAAATGTGGCTCGTCCCTGTGGCTTCTACCAAGGCCTATAGCACTAGAGCCACAGTGTTAACAGTCCGCCAGCTCCTGTTGGGAGGTGGGGCTCCGAATTTAGGAGGGAGCATTTTGGTTAGGAAGATAATCCAGAACTAAAAACGATCCCTGACAATGGCTTGCTAGGGTCTGTAAAAAATAATTAGAATAGAGTGAGAAAATATTCAAAGCAGATGACGAAGTATCCGCAGAGTGAAGGGATCTTGCCCCTCGCCTATCCCTCCGACGCCAGCAACCCCACCATCCACTCTTTGTTCCTACTTCAAGTGCCGTGGGAAAATGTCACAGAACCAGGCTGACTGTTTTGGTTTGGCAACCTGTGCTTTGGTTTTCAAGCACAGGCGAGCCTTTAACATTATTCAAGAATCCTTGAAACTGTCAGTGCTCCAAACTTTTCCTTCTTCTTCCATCTCTAACCCACTCCATCTGCTCTTCAGAAGACACTCTTCTCTCCAAATTGACTGCAGAGAAAGGCAATACCATGAGCCTCCCTCTCCCCTACTCCTCCGCTGCCCATGCCTTCTCCTGGGAAGGAGGAAAGACCCTAGATCCCAACCACATTGCCTTCTATGAGACATTCCTTTTCCCTTTCATTCAGCAATGAGCCTTCCCACTTTTAAGCATAACAAACCCACCTCTGTGTATTGGTCTACAGTCCTTAAACTACAGCCATAGCACCAGGTGTACACACTCCCCCATGGGAAAAGCACACTACATCTACCTGACCTAACCACATTAAGCTTAAGTGAACACGTCTCTGGAATTAAGAACTGGAGGTGAGGTTCCCAGTCCAAACATCACACATTTCCGGATGATTCATTTTTCAAATGTAGCGAACAGTCATCTAACCATGAAGTCCTCCACCCAGGCTATGCCTGGCACTCTGCAAGGTGCATGGGGAATGAGACCACAGGTCCCAGCTTCTGTGGAGCTCATAGACTAAGGAAGGGAGCAGATAAACTGGCAGATAATGTCAGCAGCACTGGGTCAGTGCTATGAGGTCTATAAAGGGAACAGATGAGAGAGGTTCTCACGGAAGTGACACTTTGCTGATCAACTTTACACAGATTGCAAAGTCAGGAGACCCACTTGGGTCTAAGTATCAGCTTGTCACTAGCTGTGGCCCAAAGCATGTTTCTCCTCTCCCACGTGTGAAATGAGGATATAATATCTACCCTCACGTGGCTGTTGTGAGGGTGAAACATATGTGAACCCACCCACCACTGTGCCTGGAACAGATAAAATTGTATTCTTATTTCAAGTAAGATCAAATGTCAGAGGAACCCAAATAAAAGAAGAAACAACACTCGTTGGAAGACCAGAGCCAGTCTCGCTCAATCTGAGCATTCTGCTTTGCTCACAGCTGCTTCATCTCAAGTTGTGAATTTCTTATGGTATCCAGTTAAGATCAAGAATCTCTGATCTTAACTTAATTACGTCCATAATTAACACTCCATTGTGATACCTAGTCCATCTATTATACAAATGTGTGTACTGAATGAATAGAAATATTAATTTGCATTAGGGAAAACAAAAACAAAACACAAAAAGCTCCCATAAAAAATCTGTGCTTATATAAATCTACCCAAACATACACTTGGATTTGATTTTTGAAACCAGGCTTTTTTCTCTCTTGATGGGTATTCAATAATTGTTGCTTTTAGAGAGCGGATCTGTCTTCTTCTTTTCCGTGACAGTATTACTGTGATTGAAGGAGACAGCTCAGGAGGAAAGCACAGAGGCACTTTTCTCTGTTCTCACTGGTGAAGTGTTGGTAACAGATCTTTGCAGTAATGACACCTGCACTGACAATTCAGTGTAATTCTCAGATATTTTCCGTGGGCCCAGAGAGGGCGAGCACATAGGCCTTTCATCATTTTCCAAAGAGTTTTCGATGCTGCCCATCCCGTATTCACACGCCTACAGGTTTTTTTAGCCATTCAGAGCATCTTATTTTATGGTTAAAATTACTACTGTAATATAACGTAATGGGTTCGTGAGGTTCTGATGAAGATCCACCTTACCAAAGTCTTCATAGACTGAAAGAGAAATATATTGTCACTACTGAAAAAGAAACAACAATACAACAAAGGGAAGAAATGGCTACACAAGAAGTCCTGTCTTGCTTTCAGTAGTAAACAACCAAATTAATTACCCCACTGAGATATAATTTGATATTAGTCTCACTTTAGAGTGAAGAAGTGGAAGCTAATGGGGGGAGTGTGAGGTGCTCTGAGGGTAGGTGCAGGTAGAGAAAGGAAGAAAGAGAGACAGGCACACAGAAGGTAGGATGTGGATGTAGCTGGTCCGATAAAAGTAACGTTTTAGAAGGCAAAGAGTTTTAGGCCACAAGGAAACCTGGCATTTACCCCCAAGTTGTCTTCACAACAGCTCTATGAGCTGAATTATCATTCCACGTTACAGATGAGAAAACTGAGTCTCAGAGATGGGCCGACACGGGCCCAGGACAGCATGGCTCCTGAAAGCAGAGCTGGACACAAAACCAGTCCAGCACGATTTCTGTCCCACTTGCTCCATGACACAATTAGTTGTACGACACGATCAAAGATGATGATTGACCCTGAGATTAGGATCTGAAATCCTTACCTTGCGATGCTCACTGTAAGGCCCGGATAAAACTAAAGCTTGCACCCAAAAGCCCCTAGGCTCTAGGTGTTCTGAGCGAACCAACTCTGGCTGCCTCCCAACCATTCAGTGTGCTTTCTTACTTTGCCAGCTCCAGGGACACTAGTCAAAGCTCTTTATGGCTTTAGGAATTAGTGTATATGTTATATTCAGAAACGCAAATATAAATAGCTCGACTTAAAATGTTTAAATCAAAGATGGCAGAAAAAATACTTTAAGTTTCCCGTGCTTGATGTTAAGATCCAATGCTTCTGCTACCTTTCAAGTGTATTTTTAAGAACTAATCTACAAGAACCCATGGCCTGTGTCATAGATTCTTAAACGTACTGTGTTGCCTTTTCTAATTTAAAGCATAAAGCTTTAACTGTATGCTTATGGTGAGAATTAGGAAATGCTAGATTAGACAGGGCATCAGTTTTCCACGAACAACACTCATTTAAGTTCATTTCCACCCCCAGATCTCTGCTTGAATGTTATATCATTCAATCGCAAATCTCTCTATAAAAGTGTCTGGCTGTCTCTTAAACCCATTTAGGCTCTATGCTTCAATGCCTTTCCTTGGCAACTTTTCCCATATGCTGAACTTCTTCTCAGAGAAGCAGTTCTGTCTCAATTCACAGAACAGCAGACCAATCAACACAAGCAGGCAGGTAAAGAAAGGAAGGGGAGCCAGGCACACGGAGAAAGTAGGATATGAATGCAGCTGGTCCGATAAAAGTAATGTTTTAGAAGGCAAAGAGTTTTCGGCCAAAAGAAAACTAACCTAACACCTACCCCCAGGCAATCAGAGAGCCCTGAACTTGAATTTATAACCCAAACACTCTGGACCATATGCAACTTGAGACACACAACTGGTAGCACTGCTGGGGATTTATGACTTATGACTTGTTCATATTTAATTTGTAACCAAACACTTCCCCTTCCTCTTAGCTACCTTAGAACTCTTGATTAACTCTTGTTTTCACAGGTCAGAGGTTAAATAAAGGAAGGGAAGCATTCTGGAGTGAGATTGCCCAGAGCACCACATCCAAGAGTGACCTGTGCAAGCAGCATTAAAATAAGTGATAAGGCGAGAGATTGTTTGAGACAGCTGATGTTCAAAGCCTCCTCTGGGTACGAAGCAGGACCTTACGACTAGAGAGCTGGCAACAAAAGCAGACAGGAAACTGCTCTCAAGTTACCTCTCATTGATGGAGCCACTCTTTCACCAAGAGGTTGCTCCAAAAATGTTTTCAGAAATGAAACAGGGTTTCAAGGGACAGTAAAGCAGGAATTTTTGCAAGCCAAGCAGCCCTTCTCTTTGCTTCATTCTGCCACAGGCATCTGTCTTGCCCACCATATTCTGCTACTCCAAAGAAAACTTCCACTACTAACTCGTTTTGCAGCAGACCCGGGCCAGGCTGAGGGAAGCAAACTTCTTCGCACGAAATTAATCACATAGAGGTACAGACAACCTGCTGAACGGGTCAAATCTGTCCAACTGCAAGATCCACTTAGTTCCAAATACCTTCACTGCTGGACTACTCCTGACGTACCAAACAGGTAAGAAGAATAACAGGTAAGAGACTGCCGTTTATCTGGAACCACTAAGGCCAGGAGCCATTTTTGCATTTCCTTATTCCTCATGTAATTCTATTAGGAGGTACCATTATATCCCCAGATAACAAATGAGAAAACTGAAACATGGAAAAGGTAAGCTACTTGCCCAGAGTCACGCGGCCACAAAGTAAATCCAGGTTTGTGTGATTTACTACTCCAACAGGCACTTCTCTAGGGGGTGGGGTGGGGATGGTGGGGTGGAGAGAATCCCCCTCGGGGGACAATACCAGTGAAGTGCGCACTTCACATGTGACCAGGTGTCTTCAAACTGTCAAAATGGGACAATCGTCAAACACGTTGTAGAAATAGCATGCATGCATGTATTCATTCATTCCTTGCCTAACATAAGCAGGCCCTGGGTACAGAGTTGAATAAAGCATACTTCCACGAAAGCAGGCCCCTGGCTTGGGCGGGCGTGCGAAACCACATGGCATGAAGAATGCTCTGATAGAGGTGACAAGAACAAAACTTGGAAAACGTAGGCAATGATGGCTGGGCCTCCTGGAAGAAGGCGAGGTGTGCATTCCCTCTGCACACAAGCCAGGGGACACAGCCGCAGCACGAGACGGGCAGTTTCCACAACTGAGCCCTTCCGAGGACACGGGACCCGCTCCCAGGCGATCCGGGGAGCTGGGAATCTGGCGCCAAGTGGGAACGTGAGACAGTCACTACTAGCAGCGCGATAAAAATCCTACTCCTCGGCCTCTCATTTTTTAAATCACCTTTGTGCTTACAGCTTACAAAAGCTAAAATAGGAGTTATTAAACTTCCTCAAGATAAGGGTAGCTCAGAAGGGGGAGTGTTTGGTCACAAAAGCGAATAAGTCATAAGTCATAAAGTCCAGCAGTGCTGCCAGTTGTCTGTCTCCCTCAGAAGAAACCCTCTAAACCAAACTCTACAGAAAAGAGGCTCAGTCAACAAACATCCTGGCAAAAAGAGGTTTCTCTGACATCCATCTTTAAACTCACAGAGCAGGAAAGCGGCCTTTCAATGAATAACTACTAAAAGCAGGATATTAAAATGAAGGTCAGAAAATGTATGTATGAATCATTTTTACTGTATCTCACCAGCATTAAATGTTGACTTAATTTTTATGGTAATATATTTTAGATGGTAGTTCTTTATTAAGTACCATAGCAAAACATATACACACACACCTAAACAGGTGCTAAGAGAAGGGTTAAATTACATAATTAATTATGAAAATCCAAGCAACAAAAAATTACATTTTAGAATGTTTTTAATGATATAGGAAAACGTTGATGAAATAATACATATTGAAAAGTGGTATACATAACAATATCATATGCGATCATACACACTTAAGAAAGACTAGAAGAGCAAAAAACTCAATCATGGTTCTTGCTAGGTTATGGGGTTGTAGATAATCTTTGTTTCTTTGTACATTCTTTTCTACATTTTCTATGGCTTATGTATTAAGCGTGCAAGTGCCTTAAAAATTAGAAAAGGTTGTTTTGTCTTTAAAGCAGTCTGTGTTATTCATAATGGCAATACTTGGAAGCAAGCTACATGTACAATAGTTCACATTAAACTGTAAACTATCAAAAGAATGGAATATTATATATGCATTAAATCAGAATATAGAAAATATTTTAAGAGAAAAACATTTACAATAGGTTTAGGTATAAAAGCAGGCTCTATAATATGTACAAATAATTTTTCATTTTCATTTTTGCATTTTCCTATAGTCTCCAAACTTTCTACAATAAACGTATTATTTTTATCAACTTTTAAATTAAAATATCTCTCCACTTATTATTTTTTATTATTATTAAAAAAACAAAGAGTCACATGTGTGATTCCTCCCTACCTACCAGCTTCCAAGTCATCTTGCTTGGTAGCGGAAAGGTGGATTGGATTGGTCAGGGAGGGCAGAAGCGAAGGCCTACCTTTCTGTGTCTTTAAGTGCTTAATAATTATGACTACCCGCTTCCCATACAGGCCCCCTGATGAAACAGAAGTCTGCGCACACTTCAGCGAATTGGCCCCACCAGAATCCCAAGATAGCTCCACTGCACCACACTCCCACAGATCTCAGTTTTGGGGTGGGATGCTCGGCTGATAAGGTTTTCAGTGACCTCCTTAACACAGGAGCAGTCAACCTCAGGAAACCCATTGGGCCTCAGAGAATGGGACACAGTCACACCCAAGGGCACTCTACGTTTAGAGGGAACAGAAAAAAAGGGTCAGAATCTATTTTTCCCTGTTAGACTTTGAGGCCAAATCCTCAAGGCTGGATCCTTCATACAAATATTTAGTAAGCATCTGTATACGCGAGCCTGTGCTAGATGCCCAGGCTAAATAAATGAACGAGATGCAGTGCTATCTGTCCTCAAGGAACCTAAGTCTCTGGGGGAAAATACACATGCAAGTGGCTAATTACAATGCACTGTGATGATGCTGTGATTGGCACCAAGAGCTGTGGGGACAATGAGAAAGGGTATCTCGACAGTCTGGGATATTGGTTAAGTAAGGAAGAGAAGTTAGATGTTAGCAAAGTGCATTTCCATCTGGAGGGAACAAAATATTACAGCACAGATGCAACAAACCAGAAATGGCTTAGAGTGGCTGGATCACTTTTGAAGGTGGGGAAGAATGTTTCTCTGTGTGTGCTTTTGAAGGGTAGGGTTAGGCATGGGGGTGCAAAAGGAATCTTAATCTTGGCAGCAGGAAATGTTGACCTGACAAATGCAAAGAGATTTGTGAGGAGTTTTTAGGAGCAAGACCAGAATTAGCGCTTTTCCTGAAAGCAAAGAAGGGTTTTCAGCAAAGAGGGATTTGATCAGATTGCATTTTTAGAAGATCACTTTATCAACAGAGTGGAAGATGATTCAAAGGGGGAATCGGGAAGCAGATAAACTCAAAAGTTCTAAGACCCACGTAGTTGGCGTAAGCCCTCAAGGAAGAAGGAGGTTCTAAAAGTGATGTCAGTGCTCTTTTAATTATTGACTTAAAAAGAGGATTTGGATCTAGGAGAAGAGCTGAAAAATGAGCTCCTGTTAGCAAAGGTTGGCCTGAAGGGTGAGCCTCCCTCAGAAGCAGCACCCAGGTGACCTGGCAGAAGAAGAGGTGAAGTGGGACACCCTGGAAAGACAGGGGTAGTAGCTCCCCTGCTTACTAAAGGGCACCCCCTGAGCAGTTACTTCATCTCTCCAAGGCCACTTGCCTCTGCAAAGGGGCAGTACTTACTGCTTACCTAATAAGGCCATGGTAAGGAACATATCAAGCAATTTAATACAAATAATTGAATAATTTAATGCAAATAATACAAAGTGCCCATCACAGTTCACAGAACATATCAGGCACTCAAAATTAGGCAACTCCTGTTATTATTGCTAGACAGGAGATGCTGACTTGCTCTCTCAGGAGAAAGAGTGAGCCAAAGCTATGTTTTGGATGGTTTTAAGTGCCTTTAAAATGCTGAATGCCAGAAGCGTATGTATATTCTTTACAATTACTTTTAAGATTGTATCTGTCACAAAAGAGTGAGATAGGGTCAATAGGGATTTTATTAATATTTACCCATTTGACACAAGATAAAGATTTCATTTCAAAGACAGAATAAAAGCAAAGGAAAAAAAGATAGGGGATCATAAATGTGTCACCAGTATTTTTTCAATTATTCCTCAATGAATGATTCTTTTCAAGCTAACACTGCAAATAATTCCTTGTGCTTTCTTGGCTGAAGGAATATCGTATATTGTTCTTAACTAATTATATGAGACTTAACCCTAGAAGATTTAGTATGCTATAGTGATATAAAAGATAGCAACAGTAATAAGACTCTCAACAGAGCTATCATTAAACAAACATATGGATGTTAACATTTTTACCTTTCACAAATATTTGAACTTAACTTTTGGGTCTAAAATAGAGCAGCTTTAGTTAATTTACAGGCCAGTTCTGCACACTGAGCCATTCATGGGATGGGAATGAAATATCTAGTACCTCAGCTATCAGGCATTAGACCACACAGTTCAAGGGCATCATCTCTGCCCCTCACCTCGGCTATATCAGATGAGTATCTTCACTTCAAGTAACAGATAAAAAAATGGAGGCTCAAAGACGTGCAGACTTGCCCAAGGTCACCACGCTAGCAAAGTGCCATGGTTTTAAAGCTTATGATCTTTTTTTCTTTTGTATAAACCAATTTTGCATTATAGTTTACATATGATGCAATCCGCCCATGCTGTGTGTACATTTAGAGGACTTCTGATAGGGATACACAGCTATGTAACCACCACCACCACAATCAGTACATCCAACACTTCCAGGACCCCAACATGTTCCCCTGTGCTCCGTCCAAGTCGACGCCCTTACCCCGCACAGGGCGTCTATTAATGCGTATCATAGCTTTTACCACACTCTACCGAGATCATCTGTTTACCACCTGTTCTTCCCACCATCTACCTTTTTAAAATTCATTTCTTTTTAACATCAATTAAAATTCACTCCTTCAGGTGTACAGCTCTATGAGTTTTGACAAATGCATACACTAGTGTAACAGCCACAGACAATCAACGCACAGAACATCTATGACACACCACCCGATTTGCTTATGCTGCCCCTTTGTAGTCAACCCTTCTCCCACTCCCAGAACCTGATCTGTTTCCTATTCCTATAATTTTGCTTTTTACAGAATGTTGTATAAATAAAACAGTACAGCATGTAGCCTTTTGAGGCTGGCTTCTATCATGATCTTTGCCGCACTGTATATTTTAACCTTTTTCCTACTGCTGACCAATGAAAGATGTTTTAATAATAACATATTCCTGTGGGCATTCCCATGTATCACAACTCCATGGTGCTAGCTGTCGCTCTACCCCAAGTTAGGGGACATTATAGGAATACCTTCTGCCCACCAATGCATTAACATAGTGTATCATTCACAGACTTCATTAGCTATGTTATCTAATAGTAACAGATTACATGAGAGACAACTCACAGGTGAATAAAATAAACCACTCTATCTATCCTGGGCTTGTAGTATATCAAACCTGTATCATACCATGCTTTCTTCTAGCTAAAAAACCATGCCCAGCCCAGAGATCGGATCATGATACTATGGGAGGTGGTCAGGGTTTACTCCATGGCCAGAAAAAGCTGAAGCCAAGCTCTCTGCCACCTGGCCCAACGCAATGAAGCAAAGGAGGAATGAGAGCAGTCAGCTGCTCTAAACTGTTCGACCTTGTCATGTGTAGCAGAAGGAACAGAAGCCCAGAGAGTGGGAGAGACTTATCCAGAGCCACACATGTGCAGAGCCAAAAGAACATCCCGACAAACCTAGAAGTAGATCTATCTCTGTCCTCAATGAACGGCTTAGCAATGCCCAGTATTACCTTCCTCTTTCTCCTGTATCTCGTACTAAGTCAGACACAAAAGAACCTGGTTTCTCATGTCTGAGAGGATGTAGAAAAGTTGCTATCTTCAATATCTGGAATTGTCCTGAAACATCAAATGTTCATTTGGATTCCACAAGGAATTCCCATAGTCCCTTACTAACCAGCATTTGAAGTGAGGTCTATTTAGCTCCAAACTTGATGATCTTTCTGCCTACTGTATATTTTGATATCTACTCTGACACCCATTTGGCTTAGTATTCTATGGCTCATTCGGTCATCAAACATTTATTGACTAGAAGGCCCTTTGCTGGGTCCTGGGGCTAACAAGAGAATCAGACACAGTCTCTAGTTTTAATTCTAAAATTAAATAGAAATGGTCACATTAAAAGATCCTTTATTTTATTGAAGGACAGTTGAATAGAGGCTACTGGAGCACTGAAACCAACTGTGATCCCCAAAAAAGGCTACTTGATTTTTATGAACAATTTTCTTCTTCTTTTTTTCTGTTAATTCAAAAAACTGGCACCTTTGTCTAGGTCCAGAATGTAAAATCAGAAAATAAAATGGCAAGTCTTACAACTGTGAACTTCAATCAGCTCATTACAAACCAAAGAGACATATTTGAATGCATGTTGCTACATTCATTTACCTATTCTGCCAAGCCATTCAATTACACGATTTCAGATTTTGTATAAAAAAAAAAACACAGCCATGTTTCTTTCAAAAGCTGGTATTTAGAGAAAAGTGATTAGAACAGCATGCTATGATACGTTAATACAGTGGTTTCATTTAATGGACAATGGCAGTTTCTGAAATGCTCCCTGTACTTTAAATTATTACACTTAGAATTCATGACTACAACGTTTTCCAACTTTTTTTCTTTACTGCTGCACAATACGCTCCACTGCCACGGTGAATGCAAACAAAACACATTATCGAGAGAGTTCTATTAGCATTTGCACTCTCAACACAAGGCATTTTTAAAGGTGGGGAGTGGATACAGCGGGTTGATCGAATTGTGTGAACACGGAGAAGGAGAAAGCATCGTGATCGAGTAAAATGCGAGAAAGGAAGAGAAAAGGCTAAAGCGGGAGAAAAATCTGAAACCAAAATTTAACATCCCCTCAGAGAGACACGGCACAAAAGAGATGAAGTTTATTCTAACCAGAAGCAGCTGTCGCTGTTCGAATTAGGAAGCATTCCTAATGAATCAGCAGCTCTTATAATAAATACACTTCCCTTTGAAATGTGAGGATTCTGCTATGAGGATTTCTTTTGATATATTTTTTACGTGAACTCATTAGACGGAGAAGAGGCAGGGACTGAGCATGTTCATTTCTAAATTACGATGGCCATCTTATCGATATCATATCCAATCAAGCTGAAAAAGGTTTCCACTCACCTGGACCCTTCGTGGCTCACTCCAAACCAACTTTGTACAATGCTACGTAACAGCCATGTCTTACCAAATACCTGCCATTACACTAACTTAACTGGTGCCAGTTAAGTTTAAAATGGAAACCAGAGCTAGACAAACAATGAAAAAGCATGCCTTCTGCATTAGGAGGAAGTACCAAATTCCAACATGGTGAAGAACTGCTTACAGGACATATGCTGCTCCCCAGATATCCTTCTTGCCATTTGAAGAAGAGAAAAAGAAAAAAAAAGTATGCATATTAATAACATACATACATTCATACTTGTTTCATCTCCATGTAGGTTCCACATTCCTCTTTTTTCTTGCATTTAAAAACTATCATTTTTAACAGAGGTTTCTGTAACCCAAAGTCACTACGCTCCTATCAATACGGACAGGAAATTGAAAGGCACAGCTTTCGATCAGCAGAGGTGGGCACAGCTAGGTGGGCGTTGTTCTACCACTGGCCATCCTTCTCCGACTTTCAGTCTTCCTCCTCTTCTATGGGGGTTCCCAGGATTCTTGGAGCTTCAGTGCAAAAACCAGGAACCCCAGAAGGAGTTACGGAGTAACACAAGGTGTAACAGAAACCGTTAGAGCTGCCCCTAATGGCTACGTACTTAAGCCTTGAACTTGGAAATAAAAATGAAAGGATACTCTAAATGTAAACAAAACTTTAGGCTGCTGGAAAACAATTCTTTCCACAAACTTAGACAGGACCTTCTATCTCGTTTAGGTCACCTGTGCTCTCAGCAACAGGTTAGAACACAAAGGGTATATAGACCTGCAGATAACAGAAGTCAAGGACCAAGAAGATTTAACTCTATCATTACCATATCATACAGAAGAGGCCGAGCTGGGTGACCCCTTAAAGGAATCAGGACTTGGACATAAGTGGGAGGATTACCCTGCTTCATAAAACCAAAGCCCAACCTGGGTAGGGGAGGAAGACAAGGAAAAACCAGAGCCATGAAAACAGATGTCTTTGCTTAAAGATCAGTGTGTTTTTGTTCTGCATTCTCAGTAAGTGAAAAATAGGGCTCAAAAAGGACCAGGAAATACGTCTGAGCTCACTTAATAAACGTTAGAGCTATACGGGAACCCAAGTCTCTCTGGCTCCAAAGCCACTACACCATGTTGCCTCCCTAGTGACTTCGAAATCATGGGTAAGAGTCTACTCACTGGGCATCTCACGTGGCCATAAAGCTGTAACTTAGTGTCCTCTCAGATGGAGAAAACAAAGCAGGGAAGGGTTAGGTGACCTGACCAACATGATATAATTCTATTTTTGAAGAAGACTCAATGTCTAAAGGGATGGACTACTAAAATTCTCCTTCGTTTTCCAAAAGGAGTAACCCCTGAAGAATCAGTGCCACTGCGTTCCCCTACACTCGTTCCCCTGCAGATGTGCCTTTCTACAGAAATCTCCGCCCAGGCCCGGCGCTTATGCGACCCAGGCCTCGCTCAACCAAAGGGACAGCTCCGCAGCTGCCATGCCACTTTGCCTTGCCTGCTGTGTTGGACAACGGTACTGGCTTTCGAGTATTTTACTAGATGAGGACTGATAAAATCTATCAAGGACTGGCAAAGGAAAAGAAGTTCCGATGTCTGAAACACAGACAATGATATGTACACAAATATATCCACCTCGGGGGGCTTCATATGATAGAAAAAAAAATTGTAAAGAGCCTAAAAACTGGCATTTTTGCTCAGGGGCTGGAATAAGAGACACACGATTATAAACCCAAGCTTCACACATGAGAGACAGGCAAGATACTTAACCTGTGGTTTACTTTTCTTTAAAATTAGGCTAAATATCTCAAAGAGCTGTCATAAGGATTCAACAGTATAATTTATAAAATAGGCTTAGCAGTTTCTAGGGGCAAAGGAACCAACGAATGGCAGAGGCTACTGCTGTTACCATTCATTCCAACAGATAGAAACACTAGGTAAAGGATAGGACACGTTCATGATTTAGCGTTATGTGACCACTAAAATGTCCTTCGAAGAGAAAATTTTAATGTTATACAAATACATAAAAAAGAATATCGATTAAAAAAAAAGGTATCTAACTTCAAATGTATAATTTTAAAATATGTGCATATGTACATTACATATATTATTAGAAATGAACTAAAAGGAAAGACACTATAATTTCTGTTTTCCGGTGGTAGAAATAAAGACATTTCTTCTTCTGTGCTGAAAATAATACATTCATTCAATAGTCAGTTTCATTTTTTCCCCCTCCAACTGTTTCATCATCATTTTTTTTAACAGACCCCCCTCTCCCCCACTCTAAATGTCTGGAACCTCTATCAAAAATCAATTGATCCTCTATTCTTTTCCACTGATCCACATGTCTATCCTTGTGCCAAACAAGATTTGAAGTCAGGAAATGTTGATCCTCGAACTTTATTCTTCTTTTTCAAACTTATTTTGGCTATCTTTTTTTTTTTTTTTTTGGCTAAAAAAATCTCCATACGTATTTTAGAATCAGCTTACCAAATTCTAGAAAGAAGCCTATTTGTGATTCATTAACTCCATAGATCGATTTGAGGAGAACTGACATCTGTATCAGTAATGGTCCTCCAGAGAAACAGAATCAATAGGACACACACACACACACACACACACACACACACAAGTGCACACACATATGGAGAGAGATGCATTTGAAAGAAGTGGTTCAAGCAAGTCTAAAATCTTCAGGTCAGGCAGCAGGCTGGAAACTCTGGGAAGAGGTGATGTTGCAGTCTTGACTTCAAAATCTGTAGGGTATGTTGGCTGGCTGTAAACTCGGACAGGATTTCTATGCTACAGTCTTGAGACAGAATTCCTTCTCCAGGAAAGCTCTGTTTTTGCTCTTAAGGCCTTTAATTGATTAGATGAGACCTATCCACATTAAGAAGGGTTATCTCTTTTAAGGTCACCTGATTATTAATGTTAAGTGCAGCATCATCTAGATCAATGTTTGATCAAACAACTGGCACAACAGCCTAGTGGACTGACAAATAAAATTAAGCATCGCGACATCCTGACAACACCAAGTGTTGCAATCCATGAGCGTGTTTATCTCATCTATTTAGATCTTCTTCTAACATATTTCAGAAACATTTTATACTTTTCAGTGTCCAGGTGATACAAATTTTTGTTGAATTTACCCTCAAGTATTCTACATTTTGATGCTATTATAAAAGCACTTTCATTTATTTCAATTTATAATTTCTAATATCAATTTCCTTACCTCATATCATATACAAAATTAAGAGAAATGAATCAAAGACTTAAATATAAGAGATAAATCTATAAAACATCTAGGAGAAAATATAGGAGACTATCTTTATGCTCTTGGGTTATGCAAAAATTTCACAGGACATAAAGAACATGAACCATGAAAAAACCTGATAAACTAGACTTTGAAATTAAAACCTTATGATATGTGAAAGATGCTATTAAGAAAATGAAAATGCAATCTACAGACTGGGAGAAAATATTAGCAAAGCAAATATCCAATAAAAGACTTACAGTCAAAATATATAAAGAACTCTTGCAATTTAGTAATAATAAAACAAAGAACCCAATTAAAAATGGTAAATGGATTTCAACAGACATTTCACCAAAGAAGATATATAATAATATTTTTCCAGTAAAAAGCACATGAAAAGTCTTTCAACATTTTCAGTTACCAGGGAAAAGCAAATTAAAATCCCAATAAGATACTACCATAATTCAACAGAATGACTAAAATGAAAAAGGCTGACAATGTCAACAGTTGGTGAGAAAAAGGCACAACTGGAATTCTCGTACATTGTTGAAGACAATTTTGCAATTTCCTCTAAAGTTTTCATGCCATAAGACCCAGAAATCATATGTCTATGTAAAAACTTAAATATGAATGTTCATATCACTTTCACTTACAGTAACCAAAACCTGGAAACAACCCAAATGTCCACCAATAAGTGAATAAACTGGGTTACATCCATACAACAGAATACTACTCAGCAATAAAAAGGAATAAACGACTCCCACATGTAACAAGGATAAATCCCATAATGTTACGCTAAACCAAAGCAGCCAGACATAAAGGAGTACACAGATAGGACGCCATTTACATGAAATCCTGCAAAAGACAAAGCTAAACACAAGTGGTTGCCCAGATCCAGCGATGTTGAGAGTGAACTAACAAGAGGAACAAGGAACTTCTGAGGGTAACAAAAATGTTGCATATCTTGACTATGACAGTGGTTCCACACCTGTATACATTTGTCAAACTTCCTAAATTATACACTTAAAACTAGTGTATGTGTGTTTACATTTCTTTATATCTCCCTTTGTGGTATATGAAAGATCAGACATTTTCAAAACCCCTCCCAACTGATACAATTAAATGCTAGATAACACACACACACACACACACACACACACACACACACACACACACACACACACACCCTTTAAACATGTGGCAAAAGTAAACATTCCAGAGAGCAGAAAATTAAATGAACATGAACTCAGAAAGGTAACTCAGCAACGAAACCGGTTTTCACCAACTTGAAGGTCTTTGCCGAACTGTGGACACTTTGGGCTCCCAAACTATGGAGACAGAAGGCAGAAGCAAAAGGCGATGAAGCCTAGGAACCTTCTGAGGGCACCACGACCTAAAGCTTAGTTGCTGGAGGGCTACACCTTTAAGGATAAACAATTTTTGAATAAATTCTGCCAGCACAAAATTTCCCTTTCTTAATGCTCTTACAGGATGGAAACAAATGTCTCCATTGAAAATTTCTATCTGTAAGTATGCTCTCACATGGATTTGCAATCCAAATTCACCTCCCATGGTCTAATAAAATGTCAAACAGATCATTTACAGAGCTGTGGAATTATTAGTACTTCTAGGTGACAGCCAGGAGCATAACTGAAATACAGATCTACTGTGGAGAGACTCAAATTTAACCAAGGCCTCCAAAAATTCTTACAAATTCAGCTTTATGGACAACTAAAACAATCAAATATGGAATACTAAAAAAAAAAAAAAGTTTAATACATTTAAAAACTAAAGAAAAGATTGAAGATAAGTAAAACAAAAGACTACAAACAACTAAGCAGATATAAAAGAATCAAATGAAACCTTATATAATGAAGAGATTAAACACAAGTAAAGGTAGAATTAGTGAACTGAAAAATATACCAAATACATTATCCATAATGTGGTCTAAATAGACAAAAGAAAAAATATGAAAAAGAAGCCACATGAAAGTGAGTGAAAGTCTAACACATTCTAATCAGATTTCCAGAAGGCTGTAACAAAGAGAATCAAAGAAGTAATGGCTGAGAACATTCCGGAACTGCTATCTAGAAATACCAACCAAGATAAATTTTTAAAAATCACACCAGAGACAAAAGCATTTTGAAATCGCAGAACTCCAAGTAAAAACAGCAAGAGAGAATAAGTAAATCAAGAACAACAATTAAACGTACCCATTTATGACAAGTAAAGGAAAAAGACAAGTAAACGCAAATTAAAACACAAAAGAACTTCCTTAATCTAATAAAGAATAACTAATTAAGACCTCTCTTACTGGAGAAATGTTAAAATACTTCCTTTCAAATCAGGCACAATAAAAGAATATTCTCAATCTTTATTTTTACTTAACATTGTACTCAAGATACTGGGCAGTGCAATTGATCAAGAAAAGAAAATAAAGGGTATAAAGAATAGAAAGGGGAAAAAAGACAAAGTATTCATTTATAAATTACAAGATTCTCTATCTGAAATCAAAAAGAAACTATAATAAATTACTAGAATTAATTAGGTAGCTGGGCAAAATTCAATATTCAAAAATCAATTGCATTTCTAAACAATGAAGGAACAAACCTGAATTTAAAGATATATACATTTACAAACCCATAAAAAATGTGCTTAGGGGACAAAATGATCCAAAGATGTAGTGGACCATTGTAGAAGAAATATTAAAATGTTATTGAAAGATATTAAAATAAGACCTAAATAAACTGACATCGTGTTTGAGAACTGGGTAGGAAGACTCATTAACATAAAGATGTCAATTTACCACAAATTTATCTACATATTCAGTGAAAGTCTAATCAAAATCTCAACATGGTTTTTATGAAACTTGATAATATGAGTCTAAAATTCACATGGAAGGGTACAGGACCAAGAAAAGCAAGACGTTTTTGAGGAAAAGAAAGTGAGGAAACTTTTCCAATGGATATTGAAACTATACCAACCATCACAATGAGATGTTGGCGCAGAGACATTTTAACTAGTACAACCGAATGAAAAGCCAGAAACAACACCCGTACATATAGGAAAACTTGAGATATGACAGGTTGGCACTGAAAATCTCTAGGGGAAAGAGTGGGTATTCAAGACATGTTACAGGGGGCAATTTGATATCCAAACAGGAAAAAAAAACAAAGGAAATTGGATCCCAACTGTATAGTATCCATGAAAAGCAATTCCATCCAGGTGGATTAAAGATTTAAACGTGAAAGGCAGAAACTTCAAACTTCTAGAACAAAAATAACACTGATGACAATGACATGATAAAAATACATATAATAATAAACTCATGAACACATACACAAAAATTCTAAACCAAATATTAGCCGACAAAGTCCAGTAATATATATATAAAAAATCAAGTGGATTGATAGAATATTAAAAATCAATTATAATTTACCATTTTAAAAGAACAAAGGAGAAACCCAGATATTCATAGCAATAAATGCAGAATTGACAACAAATTTCAACACCTATCCATAATAAAAACTCAGTAAATTAAGAATAGAAGGAAACTTCCTCCCTTTAAGGGTAAGTCTTAAAAAATCTACAGCTCTTATACTTTAAGGCAAAATACTGTTCCCCCTAAAACTGAGAACAAGATAAAGATATTCACTCTCGCCACTTCTGTTAAATGTTCCACATGGAACTGGAGGTACTAGACAGTGCAATAAGGAAATAAATAGAAATGAAAAGGCACTAAAATCCAAAAGGAAGACGTAAAACCATCTCTAAATGCAGGTGACATGATTGTTTACATTCCCTAGAGAATCTATAAAGAAATACGAGAATAAATGAATTAGCAAGGTCACAGGACATAAGGAAATCAGTTGTATCCATACAGCAAGCAATTGGAATATACAATTTAAAAAATAAAAGTCTTATTTATAGGATTGTAAAAAATACATAAAATACAAAGGAATAAACATAACAAAAGGCATGTAAAACCTTTAAACTTAAAAGTAGAAAATATTGCTAAGAGAAATGAAAGAAGACATAAGTAAATGGAGATACACGTTATGATCAAGATTAAGAGAGCCAATATTGTTACGAATTTTTTTCTAAGTTGAGCTACAGATTCAACATAATTCCAATCAGAATCCTACCAGATGTTTTTGTAGAAACTGCCAAGCTGATGCTTAAATATACATAGAAATGCAAAGGACCTATAATACCTAAAGCAACCTAGAAAAATGCCACAGTTGGAGCACATGTATTACCGACCTTCGATATACACTCTAAAGCTACAGTAATCAAGATGAGTGGCATATGGATAAATAAATATGTCAACAGCATAGCCAGACTCACACTTATACAATCAGTACAAAGGTACCAAAGCAATCTAATAGTGAGAAAAAATGTCTTTACAACGAATGATGCTGAAATGACTGGATAACCACATGGGGGAAAAAAAGAACATTGACCCCTACCTCATACCATGTACAAAAACTAATTTGAGATAGACCACAGACTTAAATGCAAAAGTTAAAATTATAATGTATCTAGAGGAAAACATAAAAGAACATATGTTCCACGTGAGAACATAGAGAAAATGTAAGAGCATGACTTAGGGGCAAGCAAATGTTTCTTAGAGCAGAAAAGCGTTAAGCATTCAAGGAAGAAACTGATAAATAAACTTTATCAACATAAAAACTTCCAGAGTGCCATGGCGATCAGACAAGTTTGTTGCAGGGGACAGTGCACCCAATGACAAGGAACAACATTCATGACAAGCTAAATTAGCATTCAAGAGTAAGGCTCTTGGCTTCAGTTCAAGAGGGCAGAGTAGAAAAATCCTGAGCTCAGTTCCTCTCATTGATACCAAATCTACGACTACATATAGAATAGTTATCTCTGAGAATGACCTGAAGACTGACAGGAGAGATTTTCTGTAACTATGGGTATAAAGAAAAAGCCACACTGAGACAGGAGGGGCAGAGACTCAGTCTAGTCAGGCACCCCCCTATCCCACACCGCCCCCACACTCCCTGTGAGGTGACCCACAAGCCACGAGATATCACAGCCTTGAGGTCACCCCCTGAAGAGTGAGGGATCTGAGCCCCAGCCCAGGAGACCTGCACTGGGACGAGGGGCCCCCAGCGCATCTGGCTTTGAAAACCAGCGGGGCTTACATCTGGTCATCGGAAGGCACATTAATAAGAAAATGACTGCGCAAGCTCTAGACTGATGAGTAGGTAAGTGCTCAATCAGAAGAAAATCACACAACGTGAAGAGGGCAGTGGTAACGGAAATCAAATTTCCTAGGATAATGAAAGCAAATGAAAGAATGAGAAAAAGAGAATACAGAAATAGTGAACCAAAGAAATCAAGGAAGGGGAGTGGGGCATATGAAGGGGTGATTTTAAACAGAGGGATCAGAGAAGGCCTCCCTATCTAGGTGACATCTAGGTAAGGACAAAGGGAGAGAAGAAATCGTGTGTCGTTATCTGGAAGAACATCCAGGCAGGTGGAACAACACAGAAGCCGGTGTGGCTAGAGCAGAGTGAGTGAGATGATGAGTAACAGAAACGAAGGAAAGGTAAAGAGTGAGGCAGACCACCTGGGGTCTTGTACTGTGAAGACCTGTCGTCCAAAGGAAGCCACTGGAGGATTCTGAGCCAAAGAGCGGTCTGATCTGACAACCTTTTTAAAAGATCCCTCTAGATGTTGTGCTAAAGACACTATCATTCTTTCTCAACAAGGGTGCTAAGAAAAGAAGGAAGCCTTAATAGACTGTGATAATCAAGATACATATCAAATCATTATGTTGCACACCTTAAACTAATACTATGTTATAGATGTCACTTATGGCTCAGTAAAACTTCAGAAGGGGGAATCTTAACACCTTCAGTATTCCTTTGTACGTGCACCAAGAATGATACCAGTAATGTACCATTTTGGGGAGAATTGAGAAAATAGTCATTCAAATGCTTTTCTGTGTTCTAGGATCAGACAAGGAACGAAGTTCCATCTAAGAGATTAAGACTGGAATAAGGAAACCAGTGATAGTAATCCAACAAGCAATGGTGGTGTCTTGGTCCAGTGGAGGTGGGAGAAGTGACCAGATCCTAGATAGACTGAATATAAGCAAAGCTGAGTCTGCCAGTGGATTCGACAGAGTGTGTGAGAAGAAGAGAGAAAGATAGCTCCAAGATTTTTGGCATGGTCACGTGGAAAACGACATTGCCATTAACTGAGATGGGGCAGAGGAAGCAAATCAGAAGCTGAATGCTGGAAATGTTATAGAAAACTGCCTATCACACAGCCAGGGTGAGCCATAGACCACTGGAGTTCAAGGGAAAGTCCAGGTTTGAGATCAATATATAATTCGGGGAGTTGTCAGATGGCATTTACAGCCATGGCTGTAATCAAGGGAGTGAACATATATAAAGAAGAAAAAGGTCCACAGACGAAAGCCCGGAATCACAGCACTGTTAAAACACTTGGAGAGCTTTAAAAGAATCAGCAAAGAAGACAGTAAGAAAAGCCAGGGAGGTATTGGGAAGACAGGAAAGTAGGGTTCCCTGGAGGTCACATAACCACATGTACCAAAAATTCATTCAACAGAGTGTTTCTCCCCTTCACCCTTAAGAGGGGAAACAGCCACGTGCTTATACAATGATGAGAAAGATACAGTGGGTGGGGAAGAATGATAATGCAGAATAAATGGGGGGAGCTGGTGCAATCACATCTTGAGGAGGTGAGAGGGCACAGGATCTAGTGTACAGGTCAGGATTTTGCTCTTGCTAAGAATCTCCAAAGTACATTTGCGATAATAGGAGAGAAAGCAGCATATATGGACCTATTGCAGGTGGGTCAGAAGATGTGGTAGCAGCTTGCAGAATTTCTGTTCTAATTGTTCAGAACGGCAGTGTTGTTATAGGGATTAAAAAAAAAAGAAAGAAAACAGAAAACAGCCCATTTGCACCAACCGATTAGTTTTAATATCACTGATCACATTCTTAAGTAGGTAGTGGAGGCTCGTGTGTTCATTTCATCATACCTTATATGCATGTTCCGTTTTTCACATGTATCAAAAATACATGTAATAATTGTGCAACAAAGTCCTATTTTGGATAGGAGACTGGAAATGAGGGGTGGTCAAAAGAGACTTGCATTATACCTATAGTAATTAAATACTCATGTACTATTTTACTTATTTACAAAGAAAATGTTACTGTATTGCTCACATAATGGTTCTGGACACCTAAATTCTCTGGGTAGACGGGATTATAGGTCATTTTCTGCAATGTTTGGAATGCTATTCATTTTTATCAAAGTCTAGATATATTCATGACTGAAAAAATGAATTTAAATAACCATATATAAATTTTTAAATACATGAAAAAGCACTAAAAACATGTCACGATGGTTGGATGCAGGCGGTAAGGTCATGTGGACTATTTTTTCCCCCTTCTATTCGCTCATCGCACCTTCAGTTTGCCAGGGAGAGCAGGGTGCACGATGAGCATGTATTGATTGCATAATTGGAAACAAAATTAAAAAAAAAAAAAAAAACTCCTGGCACCTTCTGTTTTTCCACCTCTTTTTCTCATTACTCAAAATCGAATTTTGCTTTTAACTGGATTCTAATCCCTTAATAAATGATCACTTGATATCTCCATGATGTCATGGTTTTGACACTTCACTTGCAGGTGTCACATACTAAGCGGATGACCCTGGGTCAAACATATGACTTGAATTTCATTTACAGTATCAGGATAACTACTCCTGCCTCAGCCCCTTGCAGCTATCAGTAGGTTGCCTGCTGCTCCCTGGAGTCAACCTTTGGCCAGCTTAGCTGGTCGGTGTATCAAGAGCTGTCACTCCACAACCCAGCAGGATTGAAGACAGGTGGGTCTGTTCTATGTCTAAAAGTGCAGATGCCAAGCGTTTAGGCAAACCTGTCAGGGAATGGCCGAAACGGAGTAGACAGTCTCCTGTCAGTTCAATGGCCCCTCTAGGTGAGGTGTCCTCAGTTCCAGGGACTTCTCTCTCCCAACCTTACCATTCCCCGCACCCCCCACCCCCTCCCAGGTGAGAAGGCATGTTCTTTGTCCTCATGCCTTTTGGATGGCATTCTTGCGATGATCAAGCATCCACTCTCCTGCTGGGAACAACTCTGCTCTGGAGCTGCATTCTCCTCTGACTGGATTTCCCTCTCCACCTGGCCAAGCACCGGTCATGCTTTGCTAACCTCCGAATTTGACCTCAGAGAACCAATGTCGGAGGCCTCTTGCTCTCCCCACCCCACTCCCTGGGCATTTCCCCACA
Organism: Eonycteris spelaea; assembly: GCA_003508835.1. Classification (NCBI taxonomy): domain Eukaryota; kingdom Metazoa; phylum Chordata; class Mammalia; order Chiroptera; family Pteropodidae; genus Eonycteris; species Eonycteris spelaea. The sequence continues at coordinate 6,503,472 of PUFA01000093.1, read as the reverse complement.
TCCTGTGAAATTTTCTGCAAATGTTTGTCTTCCTCTAGCATCCAATCTTACCATCGCTTTGGTGCATGGCCCGCTGGTCAACCATGGCTACTGCCCACCCATACACGCCAACCTCTGCAGGGGTCAATTCTGGCAGATTAACGTACCAACATTATGGACTATATTTCTGACAGGACCTCCTGAAGTTTCTCCTAAGAGCTGACCACTCGTGAAAGATGGAAAATGTATTGCACACTTTCCACTTAGAATTTCCAAAGAACTTGAAAGTCCAAGGTTTCCTCGAGCCAAAAAAGACCTACATTTCACTGGAATAATGGGGAGAAGGATATTGGAAAGGGAAAGTTCACGTTTCCTCAGCTACTGCTAGGCACCAGATATTTACCTACAGAAGCTATTTACTCCTTGCTACAACTCAATGAATTAAGAATCGTCGCTACAGATAAGCAATCTGACACTCGGCAACGTTTAATAACTTTCTCAAGTAGCCAGCAGCTGCCGGGACAAATGTTGAACTCAGGTCTTTCTGATTTCAAAGTGAATGCTCTTTGCATCAGACCGTGCTGACGCCCAAATCTCCAACACGATCCAGAGCTACGAAGGCGCTTCCAAAGTCCGATGTAGCGCCATAAATGATACTCAGATGCACACAAATGTTTATTTTCACTAAATTAAAAGCATGCGATAAAGTTATAAAAACTAAGGAAAGGTATTATGATGGAAGAGTTTTCTTTTTTCTTTTTTTAACACCACTGACCAAATTTTGTAACGAGGCACCAGATATTGAGAATTTTGAGGGCCTGTCGTTTAGTTAAGGCAACAAGCAGTTGGAGAATCACTATCAGGGTTTGAATGCCAAATTCTGAGTCTGAGTTCAACAAAACTATGACTCTAGGGAATCCTTTCTGGTCACTCGCCAGACAAAGAAAGGAAGGCCAAGTGCGGCTGCCCTGCGGAGTCATCTAAAAGCAACTTAGCTAAAGAACATTCAGCACTGCACAAGTTTAATTTGAGCTTTTAAGAATTCTGATACTTTTTAAATGCTGCTAGGGACACCTCCCTAAAAATTATATAACTAAAAATTCTTAGAAGAAATTATTTCAATTTATTTCCCCCACCTACCTTGGATGAGTAGCTATACTTGAGAATGTTTATATAAAAAGGAATGAACAAATGTACATCAATATTTATATGTAAATTAATAAAGTTATGTCTTCTGGAACCAGATTACCTACTGCTACTGTGAAATACTACCTAAAAGCAGAAGTACAATGTAAACATCTAACGGGGGCAGTCATCCAACACCCTGGCCTTTTAGGTGTCTCAATGAGCTGTCACCGAGTTTCCCACCTTAGGTATTTGTCCATTTTACGACTTCTACCATACCTGTTCTTAACCTGCATCACTGGCGGTCTCTTCCTTCTCCCCGTTTATCAGACCCTCCTCTCTTTACTCCTGACTTACCCAGCTTAGTCCTTTGGTCCATCATATCAGGAACCTAAAAGGCCCATGTCTCTTTCCCTCTCATCATTTATGCATGGAAACACCTTATCCTTGAATGAATCCAACTATTTACCTTCTGTGTGTGTGTATATTAAAGCTGATATGCATGGCTGGGGGAAAATGCACACAAACATATTGTACCTCTATAAATTCTACATTTACAAAGTCTATAGCATCGACTACGCCTGAGCAGCATCCAGCAGCAATTCTTTTCACTGGTCAGCCTACGTAACTAGAATTTTGCGTGGCGGGGGCGGTGGGGTGGGGTGGGGTAGCACCAGGACCAACGATCACTAGCTGCCCAAGTACCAAAAAATTACGCTTCTGAAATCTCTTGATGTCGATTCCACACGAAGAGCAACCAAGCTTCCTAGAGTGCCACACTCACGAGAGAAGCCCTTTTTTACTACGTGACTGTTTTAAATCTTTCCATTCTCCACTTGAACAACAAACCTCAACAATCTTTTCCTCGTTCTCAGCATCTGATCTCACCACCAACTTCATCAAGAGAACAGAAGCTATCGGACAAGAGTCGCCTCGACCTTCCAACAACACATTCATTCATTCTCTATCTATTAAACACCACTGGACGCCTGGGCTCTGGACGAGACCACCTATGTTCTTATTCTGGTTTCATCCTTTGGGTAAGTTATTTAACCTCTTTGTGGTTCTGGTTTACTCGCTTCTAAACGGCACACATGGGCAGTACCCGTCTCACAGGGCTGTTAAGAAGGGTCAGTAAGTACGCCTGGGGCATTGAGAACGGTGCCGGGCACAGAATTGGCACGCCGTAAACACCAGCCAGTGCCACCACCGCGACAGCAACTCTGTGGGCCAGACCCCGGACGCACGCACATCTCGACCCGTCCTTTCCCTCCTTCCCTCCCCTTACGACAGGAGATGCCCATGCCTCCCCTCCTTTTAACTGGGCTCAGGAGAGGATGAAAACAAAATAAATGCAGCCTAAGGTGAGAAGACCTGGAAGGCAAAGGAACTAGCCCAGGTCATGAGGCTATTAAAATGCAAAAATCAAGTCTGACTCTCATTGCGTCCTCCTGCCTTCCACACACCTGTTGTATTCCATGACAGCAAGGTCTACCTAACCACCTCAGCTCCTGCCACAGAAGTGATGCTCATATTTGACAAATGAGAATTTCCCCCAAAGTTAAGTAAGGGCCATTAAAGGCCGGAAGCTACAAGTATGCATAAAACACTACCTTATGGAAGAGGGAGTGCTGGGTCTGCGGGTGGGCGGGGAGCGGCCTCACAGGCCGGCGCCGTGCCGGGATCCTGTGAACAGGACCACGCAGAGCATCCCTGGCGGAGAGTTAACAAGGGGCAGGGAGCGCCTTGATGGCGAGAAAAAGTCAGAGCTGCTACCGGCAGGAAATCTCCTGGACATGACAAAATCTGTTTAATAAAAAAGGAGAACATATTAAGACTATTTGGCATGTGGGCCCAAATCAAACGGTACAGCATGAAAGTCTGCCGTCACCTGAGGACTGAACGCAGCGGCCCTTCAAGTAGGGAGTTTGAGTTCCGAGGGCTGTCACGGAACCCCAAGCCTTCAAACGCTACTGAAGAGGCGACAGAAAAGAACTCTAAGGAGCAACTGCGGAGGCGCAGATAAGAGATTCTCCTACGCGCAGAACACCTGGAATCACTTAAGAGACATCTGTTATCATCCGGGAAGCGGAGATGAGAGCAGGGACCACTGGCTCAGGTCAATGCGGAACGGCACTTCCATTTCTCCACAGCAACTGTTCAGAGGAGTACGGCAGGCAGCGCGACTTTGGGCTTTTCATTCCAGCTTTATACAAACCTCTTATTACGGCATTTAAAACTACACAGTTTGCCCCCAAATTAAATACGATGACTACAGTTTAAAATGAAGAGTGAAAATATGAACTGGACATCCTAAACATCTCAATATGCCAATAACTCTTAAATACATCATATTTGATCTCACGACGATAAGCAGACTAATTAGGTAATTACTTAATAATGTTATTAGCGCCAAACTGAAATTTGGAAGTGAAATATCTTGCCCAGGGACAGAATTCATAAACTGAGATTTGACTCTAGATCAGACTTTGTCACTATACCTGTTCATATAGGAAGAGAAAGAAAAAAAAAATCACAAAATGATGTCCCTCTATAAAGCTAGATCAAGCTTACAAACAAAACCCATCTAACAACTGGAATTTACTTTTAAAACTAGTGAGTATAATTAGAAGCGTTCTTGCCTAGCAGGCACGTTAGAATTGATTAAGTAGAGGAAAGACAAAGCAGCAGCATTTTATGGGGGACAGTGTCCAGCACAGCTGGCTGGACCAGGCTGCGTGGTGCTGACCTGCACCCACCCTCGGCGGTGATCAGAATGCTCCGCAAAGTCATGCTGGCGGGCTGGGACTAGTGTCCGCTCACACGGTAGCTGGCCTGCTTCGGTCACAGACACCGGTCCCCGGGCAGGGGGCGCTGAAAAAGTGTGCAGGTGGCTCCCTGCAGGCCACCCTGTCCACCCCCACGTTGGGGGGACAGAAACTCTCAAAGCAGCACTGCTGGGAGAGACCCGTAAGTACTCTGGCATGAAAAAAAAGCAACACAATTGCACACACTTTACATTACAAAACTATAAAACAATGGGGAAGGCCTGGGGGGACAGATAAATTGAAAATGGATTCCATCCTAGGCCCTCTCTCCATAACAAGAGTCTACAGGTTGTTTGCCAGGAATAAACATTTCTTGATAACAGGTTCCACCTGATGTCTTAAAAATTACTTTTTTGCTCACTTATAAAATACGTCTTGCCCCAAATTTAAACTCTTCTTACTTCTAGCAAGAGAAGTAAGAATACGAAATTGTTGCAAAAAGATACTCTGTAGCTTAGAGACCCTGTGTTGGCAGCATATCACACTGGCATGAGATTCTAAAACCCATAAAAAATGGCCTTGGTCAGACCATCCTTCCAGAGACTGATCTGCCTGAAGACAGAACACAGCCCCTTCCTTCTTCACTCACCCACATAATAACGCCCCTCTTTCTTCCATTCACCTCCATCAGCGCCTGAATGAAGGGGGTGCTTAATACATGCCTGGTTAACGAGTGAGTAGAGTTATTTGCACAACCTAGAGCTGATTTTCAGAGGTTAAGCAGCAAACCTCTAGATTTAGACTAAGCTAAATCGAACCTAAGGTAGCCAGACTCCAGCGTCACCAACTCTAAGACTGGAGCTCAGGGAAATTCATGCCCCAGCACTGATCTCAAAGCCACAACAAATGTCCCTTAAAAGCATGACCTGGACCACTCTAGGGAGTGGCCTCTTTGAGGATATATGTGATCATGGCCCCTACCGGCAGAGAAAAGCACATTTTCATCTATTCCCTTCACAAAGACACTGTAAGCAATTCTAGAGAGTGGTGGACAGGCCCAGTACAAGAACAAGAGAAATTACTTCTCTTGCAGTCATTGTTTTTCAGTTAGCACCGTCACAGGTCTCTACTCCAGGGTCAAATTAGATCTGATCAAGTAGAGAACAGATCCATGGACAACACTTACCTTCAAAGAGGAAAGAACACTCACAATGCCCATTTGCTTTTAAGGTTCTTGCACAGTAACAGTATCAAGCTCTCATTTTCGGCATTAGCGGAAAGAGTGTTCAAAGCCTTAGAGGGGGTGGGGGAAGGGGGCGGGCGGGGGGCGCCTGCCGAGGCATCACAGCTGCCTTGAAAGCTGGAAGGCCGCTGTAGTCACAGTCCATCAGTTTCATGCCTGTGGTTTCCTTTCATTCTCAGAGTCGATTTAAATTACTAATAATCAGGAAACCTACATGACAAGACATCTATTAAAGACAACTACTAATAAAATCAAAACTAAATATCAGATCGGATCACAGCATGGCCAGCTTCTGGGTTATAATTTAAACTTGCATGAAGTGCAAACCAAGGCACTGCTCCGAAGAACAAAACTAATTGCCTTTGTGCTTTCTCCCAACTCGCGAAACTCCTTCAGGGAAGTTACTGCTTTGTTAACAAACAGTAGCCACTTAAAATCCCATATGCTCTTAGTATCACATACATTCTCGGTGGGACTGAGGAATGAGAAACAAATTTTTATGCAAACTTCTCCATACACTATGCCAGCATTTTAAAGTGGGGGCCACCTGACTGCAATCACACGAACCATAAATACAAATCCACAATCTGGTTTTAAAGTCTGATACAAATAAAATAACTGTGACTTGGTGAGTGAATATGGCTACTTTTTATTTTACTTTTCCTTTTGCTGGCTAAAGTTACTATGCAAAATATACTGAGAAAGAGTAAATACATATGCAGTCCAAGAAACTTTATATAAAGTTCCATTGAGAGACCCCAGATTAGTCAGGTGATCTTAGGCAAATACTACTTTCTCTGGGCCTCATGGGAAACTGAAGGACAAAAAATGATCTGATAATAAGTGTAGCTGTAAATTTCACAAGAGTGGAGAGTTTCTTGATCACCACTGCAGTCCCAATATCTGTTTCTTGAAAGATGAACAGAGTCCATACCATGGGTGAGTCCCGACTATGACATGTATATAATATACCTCATTTATGTAGCGATACCTTGAAAGGAACGAATAGCCCCATCTCAGAGAGAAGGAAACTGAGTTCAAAGCGAAAGCCAACCATGCAAGCATCACACAACGACCGGGGGGGAGTGGAGATTTGAACCTAGGTTTGTCTAACATCAAAACCTAACCTCTTTCGTATTTTTTCCCACTGAGAGAAAAAATAAATCTGTGCAACGGAATTATTTTGCTTACACCACACATGAGTCAAACTAAACATTTTAGTCCATCCAAGAAGGGACGATGTACACCATGTTTAACTCCTAAAGTCTGTTTTAATTTAGGACTTCGACGCCTCGCTTGCGTTTATGGAATTCTGAGTGCCCAGGGGACGGAGCACCGCCGAAGCCCGCGACGGTGTCCACTCCACGTCCGCCAGCTCTTGCCACAACACACGGCTCACTCCCCCGTCCTCGCCCATCGCCGGGATGCCAAGCAGCGTGTCGTTGGAATCGCCGCTATCCCTCCAGCATGCACGGGCCAAATCTTTGCAAAGCAGCTACGAAGGCAATTTTGGAAACGCACAACTCTCAGCAACTCTCCCATCTGGTTTTCACACCGGCTCCTTCCTGCATTAGTCCCCAGAAGCCACAGTCAGCTCCTGTTTTCTCGGAAACTAGCTGTCTTTTCATCTTGCTGGGGGTATGTTATGTCTGTCTGTCAGCAAATGGGGAAATGGCCTCCATCCTGACAGATACATTTTGTAAAGCCTTAAAAGCACATACACTAATGTGAAGGAAGAAAGGAAATTTTTCCGTTTTTGGACTCTGGCTATTTGCTCTTTACAGCTTATGTGTCAAAGGAATGGGATTTCCCAGGTAGATATACTAACGTAAAATGCATTAGTGTTAAGGTGGGGGCTCCCAATCCACCCAGGGCCAAAGGGTTAATACAAAATGACAGAATTTAATGACTGCTATTATGGTTGCCAGGCAACGAAGAGAAGGTGTGCCATAAAGGCCTAATTAATGAATGAGGTAGCAAGAGTTTCTGTTAAGTTGGTAAGCAGTTCACAGTTCACTATTGGTTGGCTTTGCCCAGATGGTAATACTCTTAAGCTTCCTCAGCTCCACTGAGCAGCAGCAAAATAATGTGATTATCGTTGCAGCTCTGGCTAAAGTTCTGACATCCTTCCCATACTCGGTGCGATGTCTCAGGTTAGTTTGAACAACAGTCTTCTGCAAAGATTAACATCGAAGGCTGCATGTGTGCATTTGGTTCCTCGGATAATCCAGGTCCAGAAACCCTGGAGTGATGATTTTCTGGGCGCTCTTTTGCTGCAGCAACATTGAGAGCAGTTAAAGTTGGGGCCAAAAACTGAATCGCCATTGGAATTAGGGGCTTTGTTGGAAAAGCTTCTTTTCAAAGGAGAGCCCAGGTGACAGTAACAAAGGGCTACAGCCGGAGTGTCCGCTCTGGCCAGGGCCTGCCCCCTTGCTTCACATTCATTCTCTGTAGTTTCCGCAGCCCCCTAAGACAAGAATCACCACTCTCACTGCGTAAGGCGAGGCTCAGAGGGAGGAAGCACCTCGCTCAGCATCGCACTTACATGGCTAGGATGGGGCTGAGCCAGGACTCAAACCCGGTCCCGACTCCCAGACCCATTCCATCCCCACTGCACGATGCTGCCACTGCAGTAGGTGACAATTGTGACGACAACTGCCCTCCAGAAAGCACTCGGGCGGCATCAGACATGGAGCTGCTACTTGAAATCTGTTATTTTATTTGATCTTCAGCTTTAAAACAACTAAGAATCTGCTGGTGTTAAAAGAGACGGAAAATGAAGCTCACTTAAGTATTTGCCAAAAGTCACGAATTAAGTAAATGAGGAAACCAGCACTTGAACTCCAGTCTGGGGGCTCAAAGCCTGCTCTCCTTTTACCGTGCCTCAGAAACTACTGTCGCTCTTAATTAAAGGCTGGCTATAATTTAATTTCTACCCTGAAAATGGGCATTAGACTCAATTACTCTGTTCCCTCCATGCCATGATCATCAATTAAGTATGTGAACTTTTCTTTAAAGCGTGTACTTTCTACATCAGAATGTAGCTCCAAATCGCCACATACTCACACAGGGAAGTTCCCCGAGAGCGGGTATAATGGATTGGCAACAAAGCAAAAAAAAAAAAAAAAAAGGTTTTCTTCACCCCAACCCTCAGCTAAGTCTTGAGAAAAACAGAGAAAACAAGAGGGTTTGGGGGTGGGGTGGGGGGACAGGAGAGGCTGACTCAGATGGCCTGGGCTCCAAGGGAAAAAATGCTCTTATTCTTTAAGGGAGTAAAGTCTGTGCAAGCTGGGGGCCCAAGGGGGTCCCCAAATGAACAAAGGTAAAAAGAGGAGGAAGAAAGACTGGTCTGAGACCAGTTAATGTGTTCTCATTAATGGGCCCCCAACTTCAAATGTAATCAAAGCAGAGAACCCAGCTCAGTCTAGCAAAAGATCAGAAGAATTGCCTCTCCATGTCTTTCATTCACCAAAATAGTCTTTTTTACTGGGTCCAGCAACTAGTACAGAAAACGTTTGCACTTCTATCAGGGTTATTTAAAATACATTCAAACTCTTTTCAGACTTATTTTGGCAGAGTGAACTTTATATATATATTTTAATGGTTTGATCCATGATTATTTACAACTGATTCCTGCTTATCTATGGCAAGTTTTAAAATCCAAGACTGGCCTCTACCTGGTACACGTGTTCTCAGTCCTGCTGTTCGTGGGCGTACACTTGGGGAAGACAAACAACATCAGTTTAAGCAAAATGGAATCAGAAGACTGAATCAGCCACCTTTGCCCAAAAGAAATGGCAGTCATTCGCTCATTCATTCACTCTTCAAACATCCCATAGGCATTTAAAAGGCAAAATGCTAGGGATTTAAGTACAAAAAATAAGACTCTTAGATTATAAACCTTCAAGACTTGGATTATAAATGATACGCCTTCTAAGTGCACAAATCACTTGTGAGACGCGTCTTCTGCCTTAGCCAGCCAGCTCACTCACTTGCTCATTGACCGCCCTCCCCTTCCCCCAGGGCCCTAATGGAGGTCCCTACGGCTTCTCCCCTGACCTATAACTAGATTCTCCACCAAAGCCAAAATGATTTTCTAACACACAAATCTGATGCCACTCCCTGAAGATTCTCCTGGTCACTCTTCACTGACTTTAGGTTCAAGTGCAAAAGCCACACATGGCATGTGAAGTCAGTGCTCTCCAGTCCTCCCCCACAGGGACACTCTGCTCAAGAAACACTGAATTACTTGCCACTCCGCAGCAGTGCTATGCTCCCCAGCGCTGCTGAGTCTGCCTGTAACGCTCTTCCTAATCCCTGCCCCTACCCAGATTCTCCACCTACGGGTAACATTCTCACTTGCCCTTGAAGGCTCAATTCACTTCTGACTTCACCAAGTGAGCTACCGCCCCCAGGGCTTTGCTCTTCTCTACACTATGACATTGAAATTGTTAGCTGGACCATCTCGTCCTACAAGAATACCTCATCTCCGCGTTGCCAGGTTCATAGTAGAATGCAGTAAATGTCAACTAAACCAATGTTTGCCGAACAAATGAATGGACTATAATTAACTACAGTATATAACATACCACTAGTTCTAGTACAATCTTTGCTTCTCAGATTGTTAAAGGAGAAATTTCCAAATTTTTCTGTCTTCCTTCATTGTTCTCAAAGGCACTGAACTAGTCTAACCTTGGCAGTCTTAGCAGTTGGTGCTCGCTCCCATTTTTAAAGCCCATTGACTTGCTCCAATTAACCAGCACTTGTCACCCAAACCCTTAGAGCTGAAAATTGAGAGCCACGATATAAAACAAGCACGCTCATCAGAGGAGACTGAGGAGAGGGAGGATCCAGGAGCTCACACACGTGGAGCACCTCATCAACTTCTAAAACCACATCTACCGAAACTTGCCTCGCGAGCCTTCAGTACGAATTTCCTCCTTTGGCGGTACTGAAAAATAAACGCCACACTCTCAAGCTGGCTCCAGGCCAGATCTGTCTTCAACTGTGGCACTGAGAGTTAACCACCCGGAGTGAGGGGGAGGAGAGGGGAGGAGAGAAAGGGAAGAGAAGACAGGGGAGCATGAAACTGCAAAAATATTCACTGAGCAAACTTAAGAAAAGCCTGGCTGGTTTAAACTGAACGCGAGGATGCAGACAGGAGGTGGCAGCATGGACTTGAGGTCTGAGCATCAAGACGCCTGGCCAGGCCTCGCCAGACTTTCCTTCAAGGCTGTGCTGCAGAAGCTGGACCGTAACCTCTCTGAGCACAGGTCTGTCTCCTAAAAAAGGGGAGGAGCAACTTGCCTTTCCCAGTTTAAAATTTAGTTTAAGAATGAAAAGACTAATAAGATGTTAGCAATTCCTAAAACAATTCAAGCTGTAATTAAAAAAAAAAGGAATCCCCAAGTGCTTTGATAGCCGATACAAAATTGTCAAAATTTGAACTTGTATTCTAATTTTGACTAATATTCTAAATTAGTTTCTAATGACTAAAAACATGAAATTGGCTGCATTGTATACCATTTCAATCTGACTCAAATGCAACTAACAAATGCATCTTCAGGAGAATTTTTAGCAAAGAGAAATTTGAAGGCAACCCTCACTCATTTTTAAAATCTCACTTTCAATGAGATCTAAGTTTATAGTAAAATGTCCCTGCAATCGTAATGCCATTCAGAGACAATGACATCAATTATGCCCAAGCCTGACTAATTGTCAAAGTTCTGGATATAGCTAAAAATTGAGAAGCTGAAACTCTCTCATGACCTCATAATTTTTGCTTAAAAAGTTTCGATATCAGTAGCACAACTGTGGGTTAAATGCTAAAATTTAGCCACATTCAGCGAAAGAATTTATAAAGCCTTTTAAGACTCTTAAAAACTGAATGGCTCATGTCTTTGATGTGACTAGACGCTTCACAAACCAACTTGAGCAAAGTTTTCTTCTCTCCAGGAAAGAAGGCAACGCAGCTGCCCACTGCTACAGGTTCTGGAGTGTGATTTGGAAGCATTTGAGCATCACACTCCTCATAATTCAAACCCTGGTTTGTGTCTGTCTTTATAGGTCATTGCGGGACAGATGGAAAATATTAAGGAAAAGATACTGTGACTGAGCCAGCGGGCCGTGGCGCACAGTCGCAAGGCCCCAGCTAATCACGAGCAGATCTGCGGGCGGCGCACTCAGCTCCCGGCTCGGCTCAGGCGCATCCTCCCTCCGCCCCGCGGCAGGAGGGCCCCAGGCCAGCTGAGAGGGGCCACTGTGCCAAACAGACTGTGTGAGTCTCACTGCTCCGATGCTTCCAGAGAAAGAGGGAGAATCCATGGGCTCCTTTGTAAACAACTTCTTGTGCTTTCGGGCTGTGACCGACTTCAAAGGTGGCATAACTTAATCCTGTCACAAATTATGCCATGGAAACCTTGAGACAGTTTTCTTCCTGAACATGTGTGTAAAAAAAAAAAAAAATCTTGACTATAGATTTTTTTTAACCCGGAATCATAGGTATCCTGAGCAAATACCCATGTGGTCGCTTATAAACTAGAGTCTCACAGGTAAACGGCAAACCAAAGAAAAACAAGCCCCGCTTTTAGCCAGTAAGAAAAATTGCACAGCTAATTATAACATCCCCTCGCTACTTAAACCCATTTTCAGTAAACTTGTGCTGGATATTAGCAAATACAGACCTTGAATATCAAAGTTTGTGTGCTTCGCTGTGACGTTTCTCTGTGTGTCTGCCTTGCAGCATGGACCCACCCTCAAGTATTGGTTAAATAAAACACTTTAATTCCTAATGAACCAAGCTTTATTAACGGCTTAGTCTGCAACAGGTATTCTTTCTGAAGACTTTATGTGTATGAAATTTCTGGAAAAAGTCATTTCACCAAGAAAGTTCTCATTTAGAAATGATGTTTTCATCATTAGTCCCTTTACACAAAGGCCTAGGGTGATTCAATAATAACTTGCCTAAGATTTAATCCAAGTCTGACCACAAACTCCGATTCTTCCTCTACTCCATGCTGCTTCTCGACAGCACTTGAACAAACTTCAGTCATTCCAAACATGGTGATTTCCGAAATGCACTAGTCCCTGGAGCCCTTGAGGATAGGATAGCACTTCATTCACAGCTGAATCCCCAGCACCCAGCACAAAGCATGAAAGAATGAAAAGAACGAGTGGAGAGAAGGAGTCTCAAGTTTGTACTAGTTGCCCACGTGGTAGGCAGCGCCGAATTAGGGTTCAAGTGTCATAAGAGAGAACAGAGTACGTGGGTGATTCATGATAATCAGTAAATAAATTATGGTGTGCAAAAAAAAAGATCTTTTTTTAACCTAGAATCCAGACCCTAAAAGGGGTTCTGTGAAAACTCTAATATTGTAAAACATAAGGACATCCAAAAACAATTTTTTGGAGACCGTTATTGGGAGCTTACAAGATTTTCAAAAGATCCCAATGACCCAAAAAAGTTAGCCACCTGAGGTAATAAAATTAAAGAAGATTCTCTTGGAGAACAGAGCGGGAAAGACCAAGGACTCCGGTGGTCGAGTCATGACCTCTGAGCAGCCATCGAACCTTACTCAGGTCCCTCGCTCTGAAGCTCAGTGTTGTCATCTGTAATTTACACAGTTGCCACAAGAACTAAATGAGATGGTGACTATTAAAAGTATTAGGCAAAGTACCAAGTATGTACGGCATACAGCCCTGGGACGTGAACAGGAGATGCTGCAGACAGAACCACTGGAGGGAAGATGAGGGTAACTGCTGTTATTTTCCCTGAACTGTTTTCTTGTTGAGTCATCTAAGAGTAAAAACCCAGAAAACATCCTCTTTTTCCACAGTGTCCACTAGGGTCTCATTTTTTATCAAATTAAAAGTTAATATCTCTAGTTTAAACTACATTTTCTAAGTAAAAGAAGTTGAACTGTATTGTCATATGTAAAGCAGAACAAAAGAATTCTAAAACATCTATGACACCTGTGAAAGAAGGAAACATGGATTCTGTCTCAAAACTAATCCACCTGTACAGAGAAGAGCACTTTTCAGATATTCCCAGATGTATCCTTTGAAGCTATCGGCTTTGACATCATAATTACTAAAAGGTGCAAAGGCCATGAGATCACAAGCAGATGAACACTCAAAGAAGAAACATCAAAAAAAAAAATCTTTTCTTGCTAAAGACCATAAATGATAAGAAAACACGATCAGAAAACAAAAATTATAAGTTGAAGTGAAATAATAAAAAATTAGTATTTAATTTTTCAACTGTACCATTTTATATCAGTACCCTCCAAAATAGGAAAGAAACATTTAGGTATAAATCTAACAAAATATGTGTGGCAATTGTATGCTGAAAACAGCAAAACACCAAAAAAAGAAATCCTAAATAGAGGAAGAGGTGTACTGCGTTCATGGTTTGAAAGACTCAAATATCGTTAAAATGTCAACTCTCCCCAAACTGATTATACATTCAACTAAATATTAATCCAAATCCCAGTATAAGTTTCTGTAGATATCAAAAGCTGAGGAAAAGAAGAGCAAAATTTATATAGTAAGGCAAAAAACAAAAACCAAAAACCTAGAACAAACACAATTTTAGAAAAGAAGAACATAACTGGAAGACTCATACTATCTGACAGGAACTGACTGTAAAGCTACAGTAATTAGGTCAGTATGGTATTGACAGACACGCAGACCAACGGAGCAGCAGAGTCCAAAAAAATGTAGTCAATTTTTGACAGACATGTAAAAGTATTTAATGGAGAAAGATAAACTTTTCAACAAATTGTGCGCGAGAACAACTAGATGCCTATGTGCAAAGAAAAAACTCACTTTCAAAAAATTACTCAAAATGGACCACAGACAGAAATGTAAAACATAAAACTATAAAACTACTAAAAGAAAACACAGGAGAAAATCTTCATGACCCTGAGTTAGGCAAAGAGTTCCTAGGTAAAACACAGAAAGTAAAATTCATCAAAGAGGATGTGTTAGACTTTCAAAATTGAAATCTTTTCCTCTGTGAAAAACTTCTATTAACAGAATGAATAGAACAAGCCATAGACTGGACGAAAAAATTTGCAAATCATATATGTAACAAAAAATTTGTATCAAAAACACTTACTTAAAACTCAACGATAAGAAAACAAACCAATTTTTTAAATGGGCAGAAGATCTGAATAGACACTTTATAAAAGATAATGTACAGATGACAAATAAGCACATGAATGAATAGATGTTCAAAATCACTAGTCATTACTGGAAATGCAAATTAAAACCATAACAGATCCCACTAACACCTAACAGAATAGCTAAAATAAGAACACAGTGACAATATCAAATGTGGTGAAGATGTGGAGCAACTAGAACTCTCATGCATTGCTGGTAGGAATGCAAAATGATACAGCCACTTTGGGAATTAGTTTGGCAGTTTCTGGTAAAGTTGAACATATACTCGGCATATGACCCAGTAATCCCACTCTTAGTTTTTACCCAAGAGAAACAAAACACTTGTGTTCACACAAAAACTTGTTTCATACAAATGTTTACAAACAAACAATCCAAACATCTGTCATGGTAAATGGATAAACAAACTGGTTACATTCGTACAATGGAACACCTCCTCAACGATAAAAAGAAATGAATCACTGATGCACAAAACATGAATGAATCTCAGATGTGTTTTACTATGTCAAAGAAGCTAGTCGTCAAAAGGTACATGTATAATTACAAGGGTTAGGAACAGAAGGGCTTGACTCTAAAGAGGCAGCATAAGGAAATTAGGCAGGGGAGGTTATGGAACTGTTATCTTGACTGTGGTAGCCAATACAAGACTATGCATTCGTCAAAACTCAAAACTGTACATGAAAGGGTAAAATTTTTTTGCACGTAAACTAAAAAATAGAATTATAAAGCCATAGTACCTCTCAATTCTGTAAAAGAAATATATTTAAACTTTTCTAATACACTTACTTGACTGAACTTGTTTAGGAATGCAGCATATGGAATCAGAAGAATCATGCCACTTTTTTGTAAGGTTATTTTGAGGATTAAGTGAGAGAAAGCATGGAAAGCACTCAGCAAATTGTAAGCTTTTAATAAATTGTTATTAAATTTTTGTGTGTATTGAGAAGTTTAAAATACACAAATGACTACCCATTTGCACAGCAATCTAATAGCCTGTGCTTTCCTTAAGTAGGGTTCAATATTGCGACTGACTGATGTGTCTGCCTTCAGACCTTGAGCCATGTGAAATTGGGAATTGTGTGTATCTTGTATATCACCACATCCCCAGTGCCTACAGTGGCATGCATACCCAACAGCTACAGATACCTAATAAATATCTCCTTAACCTAAGTCAGGTAAGGCAGAAAGTATGGGATGGGGCAGCATCAAAGAGTGGGACGAACGTGGATGTTAAGAGCCAGACAGAGCTAGACTCAAATACTGACAATATTAGTTAGTAATATTAATATTAATACTATTCTTCAAGATTCCCTTTCCTCTTCTATAAAATAAAGACGATTTCCCCCTGCAGAGCTATTGCAATAACTGAATGAAATAATATATGTGAACGTACCAAGCACTCAGCTCCCTAAACAAGATGGGCTTCTACTACTATGGTGATTTTCTGTCTCGTTCTCTTACATTACCACATCCCAAAAGAAGGCTTGGGAACAAAGCTTGAAGGGCGGGGGCGGGGGGGGGGCGGGGAGCCATATATTAGATTACTACAAAGTAATGTCATATGTTATTAATTGATCTTCATAACAATCTTTTGAAAGACTTATTGTCCTCATTATACAGATGAGGAAAAAGAGGTCCAGAAAAGTCAGGATATGCTCATGGAGAGGTGGCTGGAAAAACAAGAGCTGGACTTAGACACTCTAGGCCTGTCCGACCAAGGAGGAACGAGTGATCACTGCTCACAGAGCCCCTACTAGCTGCTGACTCGCAGACAGTGCTTCACACAACACTCTGAGGTAGGTCCTTATATCTGAATTTCGAGAGGAAAGAAAGTTTCAAGGGGTCAGGTAACTTACAGATCCTGAGCTAGCAAGTAGGGAGCAGGGAAGCAAACCCAACCTTGTCTTGATTTCCAGGCTCCTGCTCTTTCCACTGTAAGACATGGCTCACTTCCAGAAACTTTATGACGCTCCAGTGATGCCTAAATGCCCAGTCAAAAGCCAGCTGCCTCACGTCACCCTCACTGCATACATAAGCACTTAGTATTTGCCTGAACTTCCAAAACACTACGTGTTAAGATATATTTTCTTTTAAAAAGTTTTTATTATCAACCAAGAACTCTGAATTCCCAAAACAACATCAACCTTTTAGAATATCACTGGAGACAGGCTGCACCTTCTCCACAATGCACTCGTAGCTAAACATGGAGTTCTGATTAGAGGTAAAACCTTAGAGTAATTATGCACGCCAACAGCAATTGCCTTTACTGAGGCTAAAGGCACAAATACGCGAAAAGAAGGTCTTCGGGAAGCGTTTGGGAACGGATGACCTGGAAGAGCTGTCCTATGAGCCTGGAAGGGTGAACGCCGTCATCTCCATTTTACAGAGGGAGAAAAGCTCAGCATCTGACCCAACGTCGAACAGTCCACGAGGCTCTGAGAGCGTCTAGCGCAACGGTCTGTCCTCTCCTAATGCAGCATCTCTCTCTCACCACAGCAGAATTCATGGCTAGGTCATGCCAGGATGTCGCAAAGAAAACGTCCCTTGCCCTCTGTCTCCATTTCCCCAGTGCGAGCCGTTAGGAGAAAGAAGATAACAGCACAGAGCCACTGTCCCGACCTACTTGAAAGAATAAATGAGGTCTCACACTTAATGTTCCAACCAAAAGTGACAAAAATGCTAAAAGTCAATTGCAATTAAAAAATTTTTAAATACTGCCATGCATTAGCAAGATTGCGCTAAAACTTCTACAATCCCTCTGATCAATGCATCTCAAACACATTCATGGGAATAAGGAAAGAATCATCTAAAAAACATAAATTATAGCAATAAAGCCCTAATGAGCTCACTGGAATTTAATAAGATGATTTGAATTTTAAAAATCCACAGAATACTTGAGTCTTAAGAAATAGTGACAACTAACTATCTAGTCCAACTCTTTCGTTTTGGTGATGAGGCTGACACAGGTCAGACGCCTTGTCTGATATCACCTGGCCTATTAATGGTAAATACAGAACTTGAACGCAGGTCCTAAAACTAATCTTCCCTATATGCTACACTGCTGTCAGTGAAGACTGCCTTAACTGATTAAGTACTCATGTTGATCTTTGAATTACAGAATGTCAATGTAATGAATTCAACATTTTTAAGATAAACAAAAATCTCATTTAAGCCCATGAGGTAGCTAAGGGAGTGGAGTAGTTAATCCTGCCTGGGTTAGAATTATTATCCTAGGTTAGAACTGCTGTTGGCATCTAATCCGGAAAACATTTTAAAAATCTTTCAATTCAACCTTAAATTGAACTCAGTCTGAAAGGGCAGCTCACTATGTAAGTGAGTAGTTCAAATTAAATTTACTAAGAAACCCCAGTTATGTTTGGAAAAAACAACAAAAGCAAAGATTTTTGTAAGCAGCCCTTGATCTTTAAAAATAGTATTGTAGGACAACACGACTTGCCCCTCTTCCACGTCCAAAAGGAAATTTCAAACTCCTTTCTCTTCAGGAGACTTTGCAGTCATCAGCAGCACTTCGAAGGGGGCAGGCAATGGACTGGTATAAATCACAAGCGACTCCTAACCTTTGAAAATATTTTGCAAACAGTACTCTTAAAATACACCTGAATTCCAAGTGAGGAAATGAACTGCCATTTGGTAACTGTTGTTGAAGTTTTGCCATTTACATTCTAAGTTCTAATGCAACCAAAAAAAAAAAATGCAAGTATCCTTCTGGGAAATGTATGTGAGAAAATTCTTTCGAAGACCATTAAAAAAAGCCCACTAGTTTAACAGTCTTAGCTGAGAAAACTCCCTAGAAGAACAAGAAATTGAAATAAGAGGAATAATATCCAGAATGTAAGGCACTGAACATATTAACATCTATCAGGGGACTCGTAACCAGTATTTGTTAAAGAGGATTTTAAGATTAATAGCTGAAATGAAATTAAATCTAAAACATATTTAAACTAATTTATATGTTTGTTTGTTACACACACAGGATCTCGGAAACAGTCATAACTTACAACCCCATACCACTGTTTGCTGCTTCTCCTTTTACAAAGCAAAAACCTGAAGATAAATAATCATCACAACGCTGCACACTGCTGACATCTGGGCCAGATTACATCAAACACTGCCTTCCTGCTCGACACAGCACAAGAGAATAAAAAAATTTCCCCAATTTAAACCTGTCCCTAGAGTCATAAAGAATGAAAAACTGCCGAGTCAACAGCTTCTGGGTTTGTGCATGCGTGTGTGTGTGTGTGTGTGTGTGTGTGTGTGTGTGTGTGTGTGTGGTGGGGGGTGTTTTGTTTGCTTGCTTTTCATTTTTTACTTCACGCATTTTCAATATATCTATGTGCTTTTCCCCTGCCCCCTCGCCATTCATTGGCTATGCAATGCTCCAAAAATTTGCACTCCAAATTATCAATGGAGCAAGCCTCATATCTTAAAGTGCCAAAAGAACGGGCTACTGGTACAGAAACCATTTGAAGGACATCAGCAACTTTTGTTAAGGCTATTGTTTTATAGTTAAATGCCATTCAGAGCAACTTGAACCAGACCTTTCTACTATCAAAGAGAGTAATTCACTGGGTTGCCTAGGATTTGGCTGGCAGGCCATCCTAATAGTTATGGGGGAGGAGGGGGACCTTCACCTTTGGCTAGAAAATACTACACAGAGCTTGAAATTGACTAAAGTAAGGAAAGTAAATACGATGGAAGGGACCATCTGGGTTTGCTGTGGCTGCTACTCAAAGGATGGAGACTGTGCTACCTTGTTATAACACGTTGACGTGTACGCTTGTGCAGATACATACAAGAGAAGCTAAAAACATTTAGTGTCTTTTAGCTAAACTATAACATTCCAGCCTTCAACCAATCTAGAAATGTTTTCACAAATAACAACTGAAGAGTATTATCAGTTGTCTTCTATAATCTCAAGGTATCTGTTCAACCACTCTGATTTCAGTATTGCTTTTCATTAGTAAAAAGCAAGAAAATGGGGATTTGTGGAGTTTTCAGAGTTGACTTAAGAAGTTTCAAATAATTAACTTGTAGACGCTGAAGCAGGAAGTGCAGTGAGGGAGTAAGAAGGAGTGGACGAGAAAACGACAAGCAAACCCTGGGCTTTCTTCCTAAGCATCAGGATTCCTTATTTTCTTACAACAACAACAACAACAAAAATTTAAAGTGTTTATCTTTCCTAAGTTCTACAACTAACTTCCTATTCTGAAGGATAATCTTCAGAAATAATAAAACTAAGGGAGATGGCTAGATTTTAAAGCATCTTGGAGTGACAAACTGAGAGAGAGAAATGTGGTAACCCACGGAAAAATCTCAGTCCGACTGACACATGACTTGCAGCCGAAAGTTACCTCAGGGTTTCAGGTCCCACTCTTCGGAGTTGATGAACTCACACTATCTTTTAATGAGAGGCTCATATCTGCCTTTGATGTGTGAAAGACACTCCCAGCTGGAGGAGAGCACAAGAAAGATCTAAAATATTTGCTTCAGCTGCAAAAGAAGCTAGTAATAAATGAAAAAGTTTAGAAAATAAGGTAGCATTAGGGGGAAATCTTTAGAGACGAGATGACATACTCTCATCTTGTGAACTCTTAGGGGGAAATATTTCAGTTAAAAAAAAAATCTGACAAATAATCTTTCCTCCTCTACACACCAGAGTTCTTCACCCTCCTCCGCCTGGTCTAGAGCACATTCTTAATCACCTGGTTATGAGGGAGACAGAAAAAGGGTTTCATGTAATTTGCTGTTCACACAAAACACCAAGGGTGAGACTCACATAATAAATACAGAGGTTATAAAACTCAATGGATTCATCAGCTCAAATGGGGGAGAATTTTAGATTTAATTCTTGTAAAACCACCTTTAAGTGTGTTTAAGGATGGGAATGCTTACGGTGAAATCCTGTGTGAAAGGGAACTCTTAACACAAGTTCAAAGTTCTCCATAATTCTCTGCGCTGCTTAATGTTCTGAGATTACTGTCATCTTCTTAGTTATCAAAAAATGAGCAAAAATACAATTCGATGTTCTTAATCACCTATTTATATATCTAAATATATTTTCTAACACTCCAATCTACTCTTAGTATAGCGCAGGTAAAGAAAACAATCATTAAACAATTTCCACAGGCTATTCAAGACTTTCTATTTAGAGTCTGGGACACTTTCAATCACTCTTAGCTGTCTACCAAGTAACTACATTCCCTGAATGAGCAAGGAGAGTCACAGCGGCAGCAAATTATTTGAGACCTTCTCTTATGATAGGAAGAGGAGAGCACATGACAAAAATATTAATTTCTAGAAAAAAACAATTCTATGTTGCTAACTCCTAAATTACATGTTTATACAACATTTTTACTTTTACGTTAACTTTACAAAGTGGGTCTCATTATTTTTTACAGATGTGAGAAATAAAGATCAGAAAAGTCAAAGGCTGTGATTTATCACACAGCCAGTAAGTCAGAATTTGAACTAGTTCTGACTAAATCTAAAAGCTCTGCTTTAGAACTTTAGGTAATAAACACAGGGCATCATCTACCCTCTGTGGGAGAAATAAATGCTTAAGAGGGTTGAGGAAGGGAAATTATGTGAATGTGTATGAACGGGCAAATACTGGGGCTGGGAAATCAGTTATCTCACCCACTTTATTCATTAAACACATACTTAAGGAGCACCCACTACAGTCTAGGCACTCTTAGGTTGCTCTCTCTTACTTATAGCTAAATTCTTATAAGGTCACTAGGAAAATATATAATTTCCCTTTCCAGGGTTTCCATATTCCTAGGCCTACATGCCACTGACTCCCAAGACAGTGACTCTCCTTTTTTCTCCTCACACATGCCTGGTTGAAATCACAACACATCTTAGCAGCTTTCAAAGTAGTAAGTTTGCTAGAGTATTAACGTTAAAAATAACAGTTTCAACACCCTAACTGGAAATAAATATTATATTCCAACAACCAAATTTTAACAAATGGTTAAGTAGAAAGAGATATGGACTGATATGATTGGACCTCTTGGGATGACGATGGAGAACTAAGACAGCTTCCCCATCCACACGTGACAGTATTAAAATAAACTTTGTAAGCAGAATCCTCGCTTCCCCTTTGTAGTCAGATCATTTATTTTTCAAAACATTCTATCTGCCTCTCTCTGTCTTTAAATTCAGATAATGCAGTCTTTGGATTAAAGACAAGAACTAGAGAAATTTTTAGTTTCTGGTCCCAATTACTATGCTGGTTTGCAGCAGTAGCAAATTGTTTAAGGCCTTTTCTTAGGATTCCCTCTGAGAGAGGCCAGCAGAGGAGAAGAAAGTGCTTAACCCCCTCATGCCTCAGTTTCCTCAGTAAGGAAAATGAAGAGAGATCCTGGCTGCCTCTTCAGCCTGACAGAAACCGAAATTCGTTAAGTAAAGCTCCAGAGTGGGTGGGTGCTGAGTCCCATGGGGGGAAAAATATATATATATGTCAGTTCTCCAATCTGAGCTGCAAGTTCTTATCTAGAGTTGGGCAACACGACACCGATGAAAAGGTTAAATCAAGGGTCTGGAGAGGAGAAGGGAAAGGATCATCGCCAGCAAAAAGAAAGAGCGGGTATTTCCCTTCCCCTTACACTGGGAGAGAGCTCTGCCGTGTCCTCCCAGCCAGAAACCCGAGCGAGCCGCGTCCGGCTCAGGCCAGGGGGTTTTGCCCTCGGCGTCGCAGGGGCATCGCAGTGCTCCGGAGTTCAGTCCCCTCTGCACAGGCACAAACACAAGTGCACAGCGCCCCGACGCTGTGTGTCCCCTCGGCCTCACGGCCCTGCCAGTTGGCAAACCCAAGCCAGGAAGTTGTCAACTCCAATTGCGTTTAAGGCCATGTGGTCCTATTAAAGAAGCCTTGCTGGTTAAGGGGCGTCCTCTGTTTCCAAAGCAGGGGAAACAAAAAAAAAAAAAAAAAAAAAAAAAAAAGGGCTCTGCTCAGATTGGGGCTGGCAACTTTCACTGGCTAGAGTTTTCAAGGAGCTATGAATGAGTTTAACAAAGGAGGTCTGTGGCTAGTTTCTGGCTGAAGTCCATGTCAACAGTTTTTAAGGTCACAGGCCACACTAACTAACATTTATTCCCAGCAGACCCTGTTCTAAACACAGGCTGTAAGTAGTACAAATTTGGAATTTTTCTGTAATCCCTTGAGATATTCCTGATCTTTCCACATGTTTCTGCTCAATTAAAAACAATTCTCACTTTGCGCCACAAGAGAGGCCGGGCTCAGCGGTCTCAGCCCATCCTTAGGGCGGATGAACAAAACCTGGCAAATCAAAGGGCTCGAGCAGGGAAGGGAAGGAATTCAGCGGGATCACACTGAAAAGTGCAGACAGCTCCCCGGGGGCTCAGTTTGTGAAAGCATAAAACGGGTTATGACAGAGATCCTGAGGCCATAAAAAGCAGGTTTGAGGCAGCACTGGGAATAAGTTCCCAGTCCTTTCACAAATAAGATAGAAATTTCCGAGAAAATTATAAGGTCGACTAGGTGAGTGGAGATCAGTGATTAATCTACAGGACAGACAGTAAATATCCCCGTGTGAAATTAATACAATCACTTCTCACTTAAGATGAACTCTTACTCACTTCTAAAGTTTCTGAAATCAAAAGGGCATCTTGAAATCAATCTGAAATTTTAATACAGGCTTTTTGTTCCCCCAGAAAAGCTGTTTTTTTGTTTTTTTTTTAAATCAATGGTGCATTTATTAACCGATGGAATTTTTAAATTTTGCGAAGCAACAAGGGAATAATTACTTCAGACTGAGCAGTGTACTGGGGAGTATTTTCTTTCTTATGAATGGGGGACATGAGGGCTCAGAAAGACAGCCTGACTCACCCGCAGTCCTACAGCTTGGAAGTCGGTATAATCGAAATTTGAACACAGGTCCGATTCCAGAGCTCAAGTCCATTCCACAAACTCAGGGGGAAGAGACAAACATACACTAGGGTGTCACTCATCGCTTTGGTAGTTAAGGCACTACCATGTATGGCATTCTGTATTTGAAATCACGTGCTATACGAAGGCGGTTACGATTTTTCCAAATTAAAAAGTATGTACACTGTGGTGCAGTGAATATCTGGACTGAGCCTGACAGGATAAAACTGCATAAAGAGCTACTTCATTAAAGACAAGGAGAAAGTTAAACACACCATGATCCCATTACCTCATTTTTTCTATTGGTTAATACTTTGGTATCCGATCACATTTTTTAAATGAATTCCTTACAATATGGAGATCATACTAAATAGAAAAATCTGTCTCTTGTTTTATTTGTATAATATTGTCCTAGATGCTTTTCATGTCATTAATCACCAAAAACATAATTTTAATGGCTACATGATATTTAAATGTAGCTATTCCCCCCTCCATAAATTTCTAGTTTTTCATTCTATATACTAGAATAAACATCCTCATATATGTATTTGGACGTATATCTCTGAGTTTTCCCTAAAACAGATTCCCCAAAGTGGGAATAATTTCAAGGGTTTTGATGAGATACTGCCAATAGTTTTCCAGAGATGTTGGGACATTTTACACCCTGATCAACAGTGTGTGTTAACTGCCCACCAAGCATCATCTTCAAGTTGATGTGACCAGGCTCATGTAGATGTGGTGACGTACATGCCCACACAAAACGTATCTATGACAATGACATGTATGTATTAATCACAATGGTCTATCCTTCTACTAATACTCACAGTGTAATGCTGTACGCGCCACTGACTACCCTGCCATGATCCTTTGCCCGTATTATCTCTAATCCTCACAAAAAAGTAGGTATGAGGACAATCAGGCTGCAGTAATGAAGCACCCACGACACACTTACACACCAGCAGGACCAGGATTCAAGCCCTACTCTGACTCTGGATCGTGCTCTTTATGCCACACCATGTTACCTTCCGGGGATGATCGACTGTCCTCTTACAAGCCCAGAGACTGCCTCTCTCCCTAGTAAGGCCTCTCCAGACAGTAAGGCCAGATTAATCTTTGGGGGAGTAAAGAAGGGCAATACCGAGAACTCAGGAGTTCTGAGGAGGGAGACGGGCATGCTGCATGTCTTCTTCACTAAGCAAGGAGAGTGGCAGCCATGTGGGATTATGGGAATGCTCCCCCACGGCTGGCAGAAGAGTCAAATGGCATAGCGGCCACCTTAGAAGACAATCTGGTGTTATCCAATAAGGTCGAAGATAAATGTATCCTGTACATAGTTATTCGAGCTCCTAGACTTACACATTAAAGAATCTGGTGCCTATGTGCATATCCATTCAAGAAAGTTCATAAACACCATGAGCTTCAGAAAACAGCCAAAATGGCCACCTACAGCTGAATGCGTGGACAAACTGAAACATGGTCATACAATGAGGAACGCTATATAGCAAAGAAAACAAATGACAGCCATAAGCAACAGCATAAATGAATCTCAAAAGTTAAGCAAAAGAAGTAAGATTAAACTGTACAATTCCATTCATGCAAGAGTTCAAAAACAGACAAAACTATGGCATATTATTTAGGAATACATGTATAGGTGAAAAAATTCTTCTGGGGTGCTGGAGATTACTTAACTTAGATGGGAATTAGATGGGTATTTGCTACATAATTATCTTTGGGTACGTCTGTGTGTATGTGTATATATAAATACATACACGCATGTATCTGTATACAGTTAAA
Organism: Eonycteris spelaea; assembly: GCA_003508835.1. NCBI lineage: Eukaryota > Metazoa > Chordata > Mammalia > Chiroptera > Pteropodidae > Eonycteris > Eonycteris spelaea. Next base: position 6,478,472 of record PUFA01000093.1, on the reverse strand, counting down.
CTTAATGCACTTTTCTGTTTGCAGGATATATTTCACAATTTGCAAAAGGCAGAGGGTTATAATGAAACATTTACACAGTAGACACAATATACAAAGAACGTTATCAAGCACTGTTTTACTGAATCTTTACAATATCTGAATTAGTATTATTCTCAATTCGCCACTGAAGTACTAAGACAAAGAAGAAAAATGGACAAGTGAAAACTTACTATAAATCCAATTTTAAGAAGATTTTAAAAATCAAATATAGCACTGATGTCCTTACCATTATGACACAAGTACTGAATCTGAGGAAAGGATAAATTCAGGGAATCCTACTATATGAAAGTTAAACCACCTCTTCAAATAAAAAGTTCCAGAATTATAATCTCGGGGGGGGGGGAATTTTAACAAAGAATAACAAAAAAGGTATAAAATGAGCATTGTTTTCTGTGGTCTCGAAACCATGATTATCTTTACCTAATGAGGATGATCAACATTTAGTATATTTTCAAACACTAATAAAAATCAAAAGCACAAACTAAAAGTTCTTTAAAATTGGTATCCAAAATTACTATTTTTTACAGAGTTGACAGTAAAAATTCTTGCTCAGCAGAAAACTGAAAACTAGCAAATATACTTTCTTTAGAGTCTTTTTAACTTGGAGAGGTTTTTTTTGTTTGTTTGCAATGGCTTTTTGTTTCTTCTTTCGTATCCCTCCTACCCCACCCCCACCCCGCCCCTGCCACCCCAAAAGACATCTTGCTTTCTCATAGAACTAAAACTTTTTTTAAAAAAAAAAGGGAAATCAGTCACTAAGAGCTCAGGCAAAAATCCACAGGTCACTGAATTTCACCCAACTTCTTTTTCCACCACACTTTAAAATAAGTTTTTTTAAATGTCAAGTTTTCTTAGAGCCAAGCATTTTTTTTTTTTTTTTGCTGCATTTTGGGCTCATTAATACACATAAAGAGCTAGTTAAAATACCAGACTGAATAAATGAACAATGGGACAATTAACCCAACATACAAAGCTCCACCCACTTTACTTCAAAGGCATCTGAAATAGAATGGATTAGAAACCAGAAACGATGCCTCTCTGAATTAATTTTGTAATAAATATTGCTTTGTATTATAGATAAGGGATTAAAAATCTCCACAGTGGCAGCCTACCACTTGTGAACTGAGTTAAAAGCTAACAATTGCCCTTGGCTTGAAAATTAGTGGTAGTTTCATGCCCCGTGAATGGGAAATAAAAACCTATTCAATTTCCACTGCATATCACAATATAGAATTTAATTTTATCTACAATGTAAAAAATTGCCTAAGTTTCTACATAAAGTTTTAAGATAGGTGCAATTTGCTTTCACTCAGAATGTATTATATTCAAAAATCAAAATTTATACTACTATCTAACTTTAAAAGTATTTCCTTTATGCTACATTATTTTTTGCAATTTGCAATTCAACTCATGTTAATAAAAAGGATTACCTACTTTGAAGATGTAAATGTACAAAGTGAAATATCGAAAGCAAAAGTAAACTAAGTATATTATTTACCACTTGATTTAACTAAGATGTTTGATACTATTTCCATGCTTTTATGTTCATTGTTTTCAGAAGTAATAACTATCCTTCACTGTCAAGAATAGCAATAGCACACAAGTTAAGATAAAAAGTAGTTTGGGCCTTTTTAAAAAAAACAAAAATACCAAAGTAATTAGCCAAATGACAAATTCACCACAACAAATGCATTTTTTAAAAGAACATAAGTCTTAGCAAGAAATAGTTTTTAGAGTTCTAAGAGCTTCTCCCTTGTAAATCTGTCTCACACAAATAAATTATACAGTCAAAAACATCCTCAGGAAAGAATATATAATGATATGTAAAGATGCTTATAATAGAATAAGTGAAAAAGCTAGATACAAAACTATACCTACAGCATGATCCCAATTCCAAGAATGGCACACCCTTAGTCATTGTCAGAGTTGTGGGATGATAGATTGCTTTTCTTACTCTTCTGAAGTTTTCTAAATCCCTCTAATGAGGAAGTACATCTTCATAATCTCAAAAAACTAACATCTTACAAATAAGTGGCTCATAACCTCTTGTTAAGACTGTGGGATCTTCATGCTTCAAACACAATAATGATTGCCTGTCTGAAGTAGAGAGGTGACATCTATTACCTCAGTCTTCGGAGCCTCTCCATGAGGGAAATGTACTTCCTGCTGCTCTAAACCGATCACTGGAAGGCAGACAGCCTAAACTCAGGGCTCTCTTTGTATTCACAAACCTATCTTGCTCTTAAAATAAGTGTGGTGCGCAGATCCAAACGGCAATTTTAGTGAAGCACACTGAGTTATTTTCCTTTCTACGTCTGCCAGTAAAGGCAAAGATAAGGCAAATAATGGCCTTCTGGTGTTGGTTCTGTGGCAGAGAAGTGAATGGTTTGCTTGAGGCAGGAGTCCAAGAAAACTGTTTACACGCAAACTCAACGAAAAGCACCAAACTGGCTTCTCCCGTAGAATGTTCTTCTGTCTCCCAGAAAAGGGTCCTCATGTGGAATTCTTAAGACTCTTTCTTTCAGAAGGCAGGCTCAGTTTTACTAGTTATTCAAAGCCCTGCATCAGATTTAAACAAAACTGATCGTTTCTTTACTCTATAATCATATGGCTGATTGTTCACGTAGATGGCAGTGACGCTGGCAAACGGTAATGTGACTCCCTGATGCTAAATGGAGGTTACTGAGTCTTAGTTCCAGGTGGTCTAAGGCTTATTCTCCAGAGCTGGAAGAATCACGGCCATACCCTGGATCAAACACTGGATTGGGGTCAGAAGCACGTGAACCAGCTAAGGAACTTAGGACAAAAACCTTCCTCCTTCGGGCTCATTTTCAGCATCTATAAAATGAGGGTGAGCTGTAGTGTATTATTTGAGAGCTCTTCACGCTCACTTCTGAGCTCACTATGCAGTGGGAAACCGCTCATCATACCTCTCTTAGCTAAATACATAGGGAGATGAACAACTTTTGAAACTCGTAAAAGCTGCTTTGGTGGCAAGAAAATAAAATGCGCAGTTTTTGAATCAGAGCCAAAAGAAAGTAACTGGAAATAAGCCCAGCGCAGTTGAGAGTAGGCTCTTTGGGTTGGATTCGGGTCCCAGACCAAACTGGTGAGATCGTGAGCGAGTCACTGTATCTCCGTCAGTCTCAACCCCGTTACCTCTACCGCGGAGATAACTTCACAAGTTGTAATAAGAATAAACGAGGATTGTAGAGCACCTGGCATATTAAAGCAATGCCGATGGAGGCTACACCCCTTCCTCCCACGTCCTCCGCAGTGAGTTTCCTGACTTAGCCTGGCCAGCTACAAAATTAGCCACCAGCAGCACTTGCCAGAGGAACAAGGTGAGTGAGACACGGGGGCAACGGGACAGGAAACAAAGTGCGGCCCCGGACGGTCCGGTGCGCGTCCCGCCGGGTCCCACACTGTTCCACGGGCACGACGACACGGAAGCGAGAAGACACGTCTGTAACACGCAATTCATTCCGTCGCAACACGAAATTCTCTTTAGTCAGAGCCTTGGAGTTTCAAATACCCACAACCCTGGGCTGGCTCCCTTTGAGGAGGACCAGGAGGGGACAGGCAGCTTCCTCCTCCAGGGGACGACGGCCCTGCCGCTGGCGGCGGGTGCGGGTGACACACTTGTCCTTGACTGTCCGGCTTCCAGCCCTTGAACAGCGGGCCGCTGGGAGAGCAAGGGCAGTTCCGTTTACGTCCCTCTCTTCTCTTCGAAGGTGATTTTCTTTACACAGTCCAGCTTGTTACTGTTGTTGAGTTGTGGCTCCCCAGAGGATTACACGTTTCTAAGCATAAAGGCATCTGCATGACAATAAAACATGCAACACACTCCAACCACTTCATTTTTTTTAATTAAGAGAAAAAAAGTTATAACCTCCCACAAAGTGATGTTTCTGATGAGCGCACCCCGCCCCCACCCCACCCCCATGCAAGCCTTTCAAAATACTGGGGATCTCAGGAAGGGCCCTGGGCCTAGAAAACCAGAGCCTCCACAGGCCCCATCCCATGGGTTCGGCTTCTGACAGAAGCCATGTGCCAGAAGCCACAATGGGTGGAATTATAATCTGCCACAGGAATCGGGCCTTCTTCCAGCTGACTATCCAGAAAACAACACTGTGCCCATTGTACTTTTAAGGGGGAGAATTAAAAAGAAATCAAACAGCTCCAGAGAGATGGAAACACTCGAAAAGCAGAGGAAAGTCTTCTGTTAAATCATACGAAAGATCCAGGTTTCCCAAATGGCACTTAAGGCATTGGGAAGAAAGGCTGATTCCTCCCAGAGGGGCCCCGGCTTTGATGCCCAAACTGCCCTCCAACATCAGGCTGTGCATTTTTGTAAGGCAGGGTACCCTCAGGCGAGACAACTATAAATTGCTTAAAACAAGAATAGGAGATTCCATCTGTTTCTGGAATATTTCAGCAGCACCTGCTTTCAAGGTAAAAATCTGGGAGCTGTCCCCACAGCCTTCCTTCCCAACTGCCTTCCCCACCCCCACCCCACCCCTATCCCACACGCTCGTTTTAAACTAAAGCAGATAACACACAATCCAAAAGGCTCCTGCCACCATACCTGCCTAACGAACACATCCTTTGATTTTTTTTCCTGGACGATGTATGTTGTTTAAGAAACGCTGGAACGGTTAGAGAATCCAAAGTTTTTAAAACCAAACTCTTTTCTTACTTCTAGCTTCTTTTTCTCTATGAAAACTGAGCTTTTCTGTCTTTATAGCAGAAATGAGTACAATGCAGATGAAAAAAGATGCAGAAGTTCTCCTTGCCATTAAATCAAACAGTGCTCGAGAAGAAGAGTTCGCACTTAACATAAGTGAGGTTTAAACACAAGCCCATATGCCAGCTCGCATGGGAAGAATAGTAACTCTCCAATGAGGGCCCAGGAACATATTAAGTTGTAGTTTAAAAAAAAAAAAAAAAAAAAAAAAGCTAAAGTCGAGGCTTGAAAAGTCCAACCTAAGTCAGGGCAATGCTCCCAAAGGGATGTGCGGCATCCCTTCCAACAGTAACCAGAAAACCCCGAGTGTGTGTAAACAGCAACTTCACGCACAAAAAGCCACTTTAGTCTTGGCTGACACGCATCAGGATTTCTGAGGCCTGCCCTAAACCTTCCAATGGCACTCCACTTGTTGTGGGAAATAAAATCCAAAATCTCAAGCATGTCCCATAAAGCCTTTCACAATCTGGCCCCACGGTTTTAACGGCACCATCTCTTGCCACTTCATCCTGCTCTACCTTTCATTTCTCTGAGCCTTTGCACGCAGGTTCTCACTGCCTCAGGAGCTTCTCCTCCACCTTCCTGCGAGCCCCCACTGATCTGCAAGACCCAGTCTAACTGGAAACCATCAGCAACACTTCTGCTGATTCTCCGAGCAGAGATGGGCATTGCCTAATCTGTGACCTCACAGAACCTCGCATACACATATTTTTTTAAATAGCACTTACCACGTTATTTTTTAATTACTTGTTTACACAGTCCCTTTCCAAAGATTGAGTGGCTCTCTGAGGACAGTAAGAGTAGGAGTGAAATGGGAGGGGGTATCAAATTCAGAGGTGACCTGGGAACAGTGCATCCAGAAGCATATTCAATTTTAAATTTGGTAAAGGTCGAAAAGTATATATTGTTTTCAGTTTGTACTACCAAGTTCAGAAAGTTCAGCTTATCAAAATATCACATGAACATGACATCTGAAAGGTTCACATGGAGCGTGAGGGCTAGACCTTCACGTCTTCTTTAAGGGAACTTAAGGCCAAAGACCAAGTGTTATGCACTGCTGATTCCTGGTATATCGCAGGTACTAAGATACTAATTGAATAAAAATTTAAAACCTTAAACAAAAATATATTAGATACCATCTTGAGGAAACAAGTTATTTCTTCCCAAAATGTATAATAGGTTCTGAACAAATTTTATTTGGGTATAGTCACTCAAGCTTTCCCAAGAGCTTAAATAAGGTCTCTCTACCTAATGAAGAGAAAACTATAGAACACAAAAATTTTTAAAGTTCCTTAATAAAAAGTAGACATTTAATTATCGTATGACATGTCTCCCATAAACCACCTCCCCCAAAATAAAACAACACCGTAATGGTTTTTAACTCTTACGTTCCTTCTGTTCATCCAAAACCAGAAGTTGGCTATAAATTGCATATTTCATTACAGCTTTAGCTTTGATGGGTATGTGCCATTTAGGCAGATCCAAAGCCATGAAAAATGTTGGTTCTAGGTCACTTTGTTTTGTGATATTTGAAAGATATCAGAGGTAAATGCTTACATCACATCAGACTCAGACGATGCTGCCTGAAAATGCTAAAATATTCTCACATTCCTGAGTTTATAATGAAGAACAACTGACTTACCCGTAACCATGGTTCCCCTAGCTGGTGATTTTAATCTAGTATTAACTACCATGCAGCAACTAGTTAAATAATATGGTGAAAACTTAAAATGCTTTAATAGGAGAAACTAGTTAAGTGTGGGAGGAAATAACGCATTTCACTTCATATACCATGGTACTTGTGTTAATGAGACGTGTTTATTCTCTGCTACAACTACATTTCTGTAACGGTTAGCTGGTGACAAGAGTTCAAACCAATTTTTTAAAAAATGTTTATAAATAAACACACAGTTTATTTCTCAGGGATTCATTCCTTCATAAAACAAGTATTACTTGTGACTAAGTGCTACTGTGTGCAGATATTTTTCAATACACTTTGGGCATATTTGTGAACAAAACAGATAAAAATTCCCAGCATTCATGGGGCTTACATTCTAGTGGGAGGGACAAACAATGCCCCCAAGAATGAATCTAATACGCTATATTACAAAAGACATCTAAGAACCTTTCATTGTGAAATTCAATTTAAATTTTGTAATACTGATGGCCTGGTCCTTTATGGATACAAGGCCTGTCACTTAACACAGGATTGCCCCTATGAGATTCAAAGGTTCACCTCTTATAACAAAGATGAAATAAGTTTAATATAAACCATGCTTCTGCAAATAACTGTATTTCACATTTTCTCTTTGAACTAGTGTCCCATGAAGCCTGTCCTCTAACGTAGAGGCTACAGTGCCCCGTTGTCCCATTTAAATAGAATGCATCTCCCTGTCTCTGAAAGCCACATACACAACCTTTTGATCAAGCACTATACTAAGTGCTGGAGAAACGAAGTTGCTTACGCACAATCTTTACCCGGATGAGTTAACATAGGAGTAAAACAAAGGATGCTCGGGGCTGACGTGCGTGTGACTGAAGTATGCACAGTATGCTGGGGGCACCCAGAGGAGGGGATGAACGCCTCTGTCTGAACAAGGCTGCTGAGGGCCTGAGCTGAGTCTGGGAGGATGGGTAAATGTGTGAAGGCTCATGTGGGCCAGGAGGCATGTAAGCTTTGCAGAACGGTCGGGGAGGAGGAGACCCCAAGAAGCTAAATCCTGCAACAGCGGAGGTTATGTTCGCACACACGTCATCACTGGGAGCCACGTCCCTCGTGAGAAGAAGACACGGAAAACAAAAACAGAGGTAGCTGATGAGCAGACTTGAGCTAGAGCGCAGCACCCTAATGGTGTCTAGACCTCAAGGCACAGGTTAACTAAAGGGACAGCATCTGAAAAAAAAGCAAGGAGACCAAGCAGCGAAAGAGGACAACGCTAGTGATGTCAACCAAGCCCCAGTCGCTCTCGCCGTCTGCAGCCCGCCCTGCCCTGACGCGCCGCCAGCAGCCATCCGGGTTAACAGCAGACTCTGCCACGCGTGTGCTTGTCCCAACCCAGCAACGTTCCCAAAGCACGGAGGACGTGCCACTGTGGGCCCTCTCTCTGCAGCTTCTCCAGCTGGAGACAATAAAGTGAGATTCCCCCCCCCCATGTTAAATACCCGAGAATCGCATGTCCCAGAATTCACATAGGACTCTGCATTTCTCACCACAGTCACTCTTCTCTGGCACGAGAACATCGATAGGAAGAAGACACTACGTCCATGGGGTTCACACATGGCATACGGCAGGAGCAGTCGGCATCTCCCCAGCTAGTCCTGGGAACCCGAGGGAAGCTCATAGTAGGCACTCAATTAAGGGCTGACATACAAGTGAATGGCTGAACCCACCAGTTTTTTCCCATAGTTCCAAACTAATTTAACTAACAGGCAGAAAACACACCAATTGCTGCCATTTTTTATTCTACATGCTGGCAGCACGAAGGCTATTCGACCAGCTTCTCACAAACATGAAGTCCACAGCCCTCTACACAGACAGCTACAAAGTCAAATGCTAGAATCAGAGGGGAGCAATTTTTAAATTTAAATGTTTAAACAGTTTTCCACTCTCAGAAACTTGCTGAGTGAATGTGACATTCATCTCCCCACCCCTCAACGCACGCACGCACACACACACACACACACACACACACACCCCTAGCTTTGAAAGGAAGAAACACCATAACCCAAAATATTTAGGGGATAAAAACTTTTCTGCAAAACTTGAAGACTTGATTTAAACCCTCATTTCTTCTAAATGACTACGTGAACATGCAATGTCCAGGCCAAGGCTAAAATACAACAGTAGGCAAAAATGAAAGAGAAAATTTTCTTTAAAGAGAGAAACGGAGACCAACACTGTTTAATCACAGAGTACCCGGTCGCGTGCCCCAAGGCCGACACTCTGCGCAGGTGTGCGTGGGCCTGACCACCGCGCACACCTCAGCTCACACAGACTCCGGCTGCGCCTCCTCCTGCGGTCTTTCCAGAAGTTGCCCTCTAGTGCCCAAATCACAGATGCCATGCTTGGCGACAAAGAGAACTGACGTGGCCCATTTAAAATAATAACGGTATTTATGCAGAGAAACATAAAAGTAGCAGCCCCGACTGACAGTTACGGAGCAAAGGCACTTCAAAAGTCAGCCCTCTTCCCCCACCACCGCCCCCCAGGTGTGAGGGTGCGCGTGTTGAGGAAGGGGGAGTCTTTTCTTGGTGAGAAGAAGAAGAAAGTGCAGACACTAACACACCAGAGAACTACTCTTTCTGGAATTCATGGAGGGTCTGGCCTTTTATCCCCAGGCCCCAGCCCAAGCCTGGGACCGGGGTTTCGTCAGGGGCACCTCCCCACCGTCCTGCCCTGGGCTGCTCCACACGAGCAGAGCGAGACAGGAGACAGGCCCCTCTGACACCTACTTAACTGAGGCAGATGGGGAGGAGAGTGTGAGGGATGCCTTTACTTCCCCCTCGGGAGGCGCCCAGCAGGAGCCCACAGAGCCGGCAGCTCCAAAATCAGATTTCCACACAGCCCTCGAGCCCAGAACGTGCCCTACCCCTCTGGCAGGAGGAAACAGAGCAATCAGCGAGTGTGGCTCTGGTGTCAGCGAGTGTGGCTCTGGTGTGTGATGGGCTTTCGCAAGATCTAAGGAAGCCTCGTTCCGGGACTCTCTGCCCTTTTGCAAACCTCTACAGAGGTAGCCAAGTTGGGAAACAGTTACTCGTTCACTTGCTGACCCAAAGGGGGCAAGGGTGTCGCTGTGAGGAGGGCACAATCAGTGTCTGCGAGACGTCCTGAGCTACAGACACATACTTTATTAATAATCTTACATACACAAAATGTCCAAGGGAAAGCCTAACAGGCTAATTTCTGACAGCTCCAGATAACAGCAGGAGGAAGCGAAGCCATGCTGACTCTCCAGCTTCTACACACGCCACAGAAGCAATGGTCCCTTTTCCCACCCAAGGGGTGTGCTACAAGTAAACAAACACAATTATCTGCAGAACTCACAGTGCAAGAACAACACTGTGAAGTCCTTCTCCCCAAGTGCACTGACTGGTGGGAAACTGATAGGAAAAGAAAAAGAACAGCTGGAGAATTTAATTACAGAAGAACAACGCAAAAGCTGACACTGTTTCGCAGAGCCAGCCAATAGCCAAAGCCCTCCTCTCTTACCTTAAGATACAGAAGCAGCTCTTAGCTCCTGACGATAAGCGGCAGAACCCGAATCTCTGTTTGCTGTCAATGTCAGTGAGGACGAAAGTGAAGTTCTGGCCAACTTGGCTAACTGTGAGGCTGCGGCAAAGACAGAACAAAGGGGAAAAGGGATGTGCAGTAAGTTTCTGGATAAAGTATCTAATCACGACAAGTCATTGAACCGGTAACATTTCCTTTCTCAGTGGAACTCTTTATAAATGAACTTAAAATTTACACACTTCGGGGGAACAGATTGTGAGCTAGTAAAAAAAATTAAAAAAATTTAAAAAGGCAGCAAAGTGACACTTTTAGTGACCAACCACCTCATCGGAGCTATCATACCTTCTTCCCACTGAGCTCAGGCAGGTAGCTCTGTTAATCATCCCATCACATCCTGAAAGGTGCATTCCATTAACCTCCCTTTATAGATGGAGGAAATAGTCTAGAGCAGCTCTGCCCAAGGTGCCAAGTGGTAAATTGCAAAAAAAGCAGAATTTTATTAATCCTTGGCCGATCTAACACCAAAGCCTGCTGTCCGCGCACTGTTAACTAATCACAAATGCGCTCACCTGATATTCCTCCACCTCAGAGAGAAACAGTGACTACAACAGCAGAATTTGAGTTTCTACTATCAGCCACAAAGTGAGACATTTGATGAAAACTGGTCTCATTTACTCTCTGCCACAATGCCAGAACTCAGAAAAAGAAACCAAAGGACTAAATCAAGTTCACAGAGCTGCTAACGAGAGGAGCTGGATTCACAAGAGGGCAAGGTTGGCTACTTAACGTCCTGAACCCTTGATTCTTTCAATTTTCTGAACTTATGAGGAACATACTTTATATTTTACAAATACTAAATGCCTTAACAATGCAAACTAAGAAATGAAAACAAGATTTTTAAAGAAACAAATTAAAGAAAAAAAACCTAAAAATTCCTGCACTAACACACAAATCAGCAAGTCACACATAAAGCAACAAAAAATAGAAAATGTTTCAAAAACTTAAAAAGCCTATTACTAATCAGATTAATCCAGAAGCACTTTTTATAAGCTACATTTTAAAATCAACTTTGAAAAATCGGTTTACCGATAAGCTTGGGTTCCTTTTTAAAAATGTAAATATTCCAAATTCTAATACATAAATTTATGCTAACATCTTATTTTAGAATTTGACACTGAATTTTTCAGAGGAACTCATTAACTCATATTGTATTTTACGTATGTTGTATTTTACACAATATACTCAAATTGATTAATATATTCAAATCGGTGCTCTCACCTGTAATTTATAAATTGTCAGTGGACATAAAGAATCCTGTAACGGTTCACCAGACCTTTTCCAAAGGCATACTGAGTTTTTAGATAGGATATGAATTAAGCTCTCAAATGTGCAGAGCCTTCCTTTCTAAAACTCCCTTGTACAAGCCACATAAGAAGAGTAAAGAGACTTCCAAGGCATCCATCCAGCACAAAAGGTCAACTGGACCCTACCTGGTCACACTGAAGGAAACAATTCCATCCCCCAGAGAGTGGTGAGTACCAGGAAACAATTCAGAAAGGAAAGCAAGCGTCCCACTCCCCTTTTTTGACTAGGAAGGTGAACGAAAACAAGGTGGCAATTTAAAAGCGCGTGGCAATAAAACAGGTGTAAGTAATACTACCTGTCCACCTCACACAAGTCAGGAGGAGGACGCATTTCAATAAAAGTTATAGAGCCGCCAAGGGGACACCAAACGCTACCTTCTTGGGGCTGTTACGTTTTATCTATAAAGCTTGGATATTGTGTTACTATGGTGATTTAATACTATGTTTTAAAGGGGGATTATATGATTAATTTTAACAAGGTTGAGAACTGAAGATGTGTGAGAAACAGGATTCTAGCTCACATAATTAAAGCGATTGGGTAAAAAAGTGGGCCTCATTGGGGGAGGAGAGAGACCTGCGTTATTAAAATATTTAAAGCAACAGGTAGGGATGGTTCGAAATTACAAAGAAGGTCATGTTTTTGTGAACTACTATCATGTGCTCCTACAAAATATACCTGCTTGTTATTTTAACTCAGGGTTTGATTTCCACTCTAGAGTGTTGACATTGAAGCGTCCGACAAGGGATGGATGTTGACAGGACAGCATGAAAAGAGAACACCCAGGATCTCCAGGAAAAGGACACAAAACAAACACAACTTGGTTTGTGAAGTGAGTGCCATTACTTTCCCTATTATCTTTTCACTACCACTAAAAACGCTGAAAAATGCTTTTAGCTCTATCCTAGACTTACAGATTCATTACTCCTTTACTTGGTTCAAACTCCAACTCAGTCACTTGCTAACTGGCCCTTAATTTAGCAAGTTGCTTACCCTCTAAGCAACTCAGTTTCTTCACCTGGAATAACAATGTGAAATTATCACCCAGCCCGAAGAATGTTTGGGGAATAAGTGAGATAAATATTTAGTATGAACACTAGTCCACAGTGAGAGCAATTAATAACAGAGATGCAAGCTGTTAAGTTACTATCTGAATGAAAACTAAAATTCATATTAATATCATGCATTTGCTTAGGATCTTCCTGACTCAGCCTTGTAAGACTCGTATGAAAGGCTGCTTTTCTTTCTCTTTTCTGTTGCATCTTTTCAGTAAGAGGCAGTCCTTCCAGGGACCAAGTGAGTTGCTGAAGCCTGCACTGTAGTGAACAAGGTTCTTTTTGGGGTACCACAGCTTAGAAGAGGACACTCATTATTCTTAGTCGAGTCACCCTCTTTAATGCCCAGTAGGGTGAAGTACAAGTCATTAAAACCCCCCAAAACATTAATCTCTAAATATTTTTTTTTTTCTTAAACAATTTCCAATAAACTAAAGGTCAGGTAAGAGCAATCTAAAGGGCTCAGAATCTCCAAGAATTGCCTCATTCTTCCAATGAGACTCTTCACTATTTCTCCATAAAACTGACTTTGAGGAAGGGTGTGCTTTTTTAAAGGCTGCGGTTTTTGTGTTTACCTCCAGGATCAAAATCCATTACTTTTCAATAGGAATCAGAGATTTCACAATGGGTGAAACTGAATGGACCCACAGAAGCCATGTATCCCATTCTTTTGTTGTATAGATGGGAAAACTGAGGCTCGGGTTATTTTTTTTTTGTTTTTTATTTTTTTTGTTTTTCTTTTTCAAAGTAAACAGGACTAAAACAAAAATCCAAACCCAATTCTGGTTCAAAGTCCTTTGCATTCTGCCACACTGCACCAAACACAGTGAAAACCCTCCCCAAGAAGCTTTTAAATTCAGTTGAAGTAACTCGGGTACATGAGAAATTCAGATAGCTGTCTCATCAGACTGACTGACTATACTTCTCACTAAGCAAGAGAAACCAAATTTGAGTATTTCCAGAAATAAGCCCAGGAGACAGCGCCAAGACCATGCTTAGCTGTGCCTCCCGTGCCTCAGTAAATACGGAAAACAAGGGCAGAAGGCAATGACTATTCAAACCTCAACTTTCTCCTTCTGCTGCCTTGCAAATGCCGGCCAGCCCCTCTAGGCTCCTCCGACAGTGTTTTGCTTCTTCCTAAGGTGTTTACAGGTTCCCTTTTTCATGAACGAAGCACATAGAGGGACAGTTTGATCCCATTCCTCCAATTTTCCATATCAGCCTCACTTTAAGTTGAGTTTGTTGTCTTACAAACTGAGCAGCTACTACACTGGGCATTGTGGCAAATGCTGGATATGCGACATCCATCCTGCTGTGAGGCTTCCTGTCTAGTTGGAGAGGAATCATAAGCTAGTGTACCGCAAAGCATGTTGTGTGAAAGCAAAGAAGAAAATGGAAGAGAAGGAAAGGCCCAAGTGAGATAATGTGGTCAGAGACAGCTTCTCAATGATGACAACAACAGACGTAAAGGACGAGATAGGGCAGCCACTCCAGAAGCAGGCGACTGGCTGTTTCCGGCAGGGAAGAAAGCTGCGCAAGGATTCTCGGGCTGGAAAGAGCTAGGCACGTGCGAGGAACTGAGAGGACACCAGAAGAGCTAACGCACAGGAGAGAGGGAAAGCGGCACGGTGTGAAGTTGCTGGGCAAAGCAGGTGCCAGATCCTGCAAGGGCCTCGGGTCATGGCAGAGGATCAGCATTGTTTCGGAAAGGCAACAGAAAGCTGCTGAATGGTTTTAATCAAGAGAACAGCAGTCCCGTCTACAGTTTTTAAATCTTGATTTGACTGTGTTGTGGAGAACAGTCTGGAAGAAGACAGAAGGAGAAGCAGAGAAGATAATCAGGAGAATAGCAGAATAATCCAGATGAGACTGGATGGTGACTTAGCTCATGCAGGGAGAATGGAGACGAATATGGGTGGAGAGTTTCGAGTTATAACTAGCAGGTATATATGACAAGCTTGCAGGTGGACCAGGAGTTAGGGAGTAAAAAGGCAACATATCACTATCTAATGATAGAAAACTAACAAGTTTGGGGGTGGACCAAGAGTTCCATTTAGGATATGTTAGTTCTGAGAAACCTGTAAAACATCTAAATAGAAATGACAAGTACGTAGTTGAACATACTACTCAGGAAATCAGAGGAAAAGTTTGGACGGGAGCTAGAAATTTGGAAGTCATGTACACACAGACGGTATTTAATGCCATGGTAAAGAACGAGATCATCTTAGGAAGAGAAGTCACAGCAATTAAAGAGGACCCAGGACTAAGTTACAGAAGCACCAATTTACCGGATGGGTAGAGGAAGACATCAAAGGAACAAAGGAGAACAAGCAGGAGGCAGAGGTCAACTGTACTGATGCATCAAGATGAGGAGAGAGAAAATGCCTGCTGAACTGAGGAATGTGCAGGTTTCAGGTGACCTTGATAAGAAAAGCTCTAGTTGAATGACAGAGCAGAAGACAAATAGCAAAATGCCGAGGAATAAATTGAATTATGCAGATAATTCTTCCGAGAAGTAGAGAATTAGCCGGGGCTGAATGGAAGTGAAGAGTCAAAGACGGGTGTTATTTTCAGAACGGAGGAATACCAGAACTTGGTAAGCTGTTGGGAATAATTCAATAGAGGCGGAGATGCAGGAGAGAGAAGACGAAGCAGAAGGTCTGGACTTTAGATCAGAATTCCAGATAGGCTGCTCACTCACTCTATGAGCACAGGCAAATCACTGTACCTTTCTGAGCCTCGTCTGTCAAATGGGAATAATGATACTTTGCAGAATGGTGTTGAGGATTGGAAATTGTGTACACAAAGTAACTAGCATATAGCAGGTACACAATGAAAGTAGTCATCCTTGTGATGAAATCACGCAGTTTGAGAGACGGAACTGAAACGTGCGGTCATCCCGTTTACCACGGCTCACTAACGGCACCCGCGGGGCCGTCCAGGGCGGCACCCCCACCAGATGCGTCTCCATTTCCTCAGCGCACACGGGTGGCAGGCGGTAATCCAGGTTTACCAAGCTATCACGTCGCCCGGCGTTTAGTTACAGAAGCCATAAAACTTCTTTCCGTGAACACACCCTTTCTCTGCCTAAGCTCTCGTTTCTTACATTCCCTGCTCAAAGATCCAAGTGGCAAGAATGACACTGACCCGAAATGTCTGGAGGAGACTAAGAGTAGGTCACATACTGCCAGACACAGGGCAACACCAATTTTGCTTGAGAAACACACCACATAATTCTAAGAAAGAACAGAGACCCCTCCACTCCCTCACCTGCGTGACCTGACGAGGTAGCAACGAATCTTAACTGGAGAATCAGAAAGTATCCAAACCGGAAGGAAGAGCAGAGATCTACCTAATGCCCTCATTTCATCCATGAAAAAAGTGAGGCCCTCAGGAGAGATGTCACCTGCCTCACAGCACAGAGCAAGTCAATGTCAGAGCCAAAACGAAAAGCTCCGTCTCCTGGCTGCCACCCCCAGCGCTCCGTCCACGAAGGCCCAGCTGCTTCCTCCTTACCAAATGCTGTCTAGAATGTTCACGGGGCTCAGCTTGATCAGTGGGACAAAACCCAGGGCCTGAAACCCAGGATGAAAAACAAAGGGCAAAAGCGGACCAAATGGGTCCCCTCTGAAAAGCAGAGCGGGGCGAACACGCAGACAGGAACGAGAGGCGAGAGCGGGGCAGAAGGACGCTGACGCACACGCGGAGCCTCAGCTGCACTGCGCGGGCTTCGTTTTCTCAGTTTTCTGTATTTTCTCCTTTCGTACGATAACTATATATCGCTCTTCAAACAAACGTGAAAAGCCTGCTCGGTTACTTATTTATCATGGGATGGAGCTAGGACGTGGGAGAAAAAGCACGCTGGGGTTAGGCTCAGACCAACGTGGCTTCCAGAAGCAGCTCTGCCCTTCGACTGGTGGGACCGGGGGTGAGTGACGGGACCTGTCCGAGTCTCTGTGTCCTCATACGTGGCGTGATGCTACCTGGGAACCTTGCAAACGCGTGCCCTTCGGTGCGGGAAGAGAACACCGCCGCACACACAACGCCCGGCACGTAACAGACACCAAGCAAAACTGAACGGCGTTTGAACCACGCTGCGTCCGCGATGACACCCTGCATCGTTAGACTACGCCTCTGCCCCTGAAAAGGCCACGCCGTTTCACCTGGCGCCCGTGCCGTTTGCGTGTGCCAGTGTGGTCTGGAGGGCGAGGGCACGGTAGCCAACGTCCCGGGCTCTGGGAGAGGGGCCGCGAACACGGAGGCAGCTTTCCACCACCCCACGAGGGCCTCGAGCGCTCGGCCTCCCTGAAGCAGCTCGCCAGGTGCGCAGCGCAAGCAACGGGAAGCGCAACGGGAAATCGTACACAGAAAACGTTTTCAAGAAACTGCTTTCATCGGTAACAAGATTTTGAGAGTGAGACGGGGGCCCAGCACTGTCATTTCACCACTACCCTCCACGAAGAAATTCAAGCACAGGGTAGGGTAGAAACGACCTTGACGGGAATGGGAGAATCTGTTTCTTCCCCGGCTCGGTAACTACATGGTAGTGACCGTAAGCAAGTCGTGTCGCCTCTACAGGCCTTGGTTTCCCTTCGGTGGGGTGGAACGCCTGAGCCAGAAGAATTTCAGCCTAAAACTCCTGCGGCCCTGTTCCCACACGTTTTCAAGGCTCCTGTAGCCAGAGCCCAAGCTATCACGGCGCACATCCCCCTCCCCCGACAGGCTCCATCTGCTTGGGCTAAACAAGCTCTAGGCTCACTCAGGATCTCTCCCGTGCTTCGCTCTTCGGCGCATATGGGGTGTGAGGCTCTCCCTCCACTTACCCCTTCTTGCCGCCCCTGCAGACCCAACACAAGTCTCCCCCGCTCTGAGTTTTCTGTGATCATCTCAGTCTTCCCTAACTTCACTATCCTCCGGATAGACACTGTTTAACGTGTCTTCGTAAAACTTCCTGAACTAGACTGAGAAACACATGGGGGCAGAGTTCCAAGTCTGATACCACGTCCTTATCACCCGACATAAGGCTACACGTTCGGAACCTTCCTCTGCTCTTTTGGAAAAGAGATACCGCCACCGCCTATCTCCTAGAGTGGCTGGGCAGAATGAACGAGGTATTAACGTGAAAATGTCCAGTACGTTGACTAGAATCGATTAAGAACTCAAATACTAATTTTCTTCCTTTCCTCCCCTCTCTCTCTCTCTCTTCTCTCTCTCTCTCTCTCTCTCTCTCTCTCTCTCTCTGTATATTGGCGACTGGTCTTCCCATAAGGTGTTCTACTCAAAAAAAAAAAAAAAAATGTATTCATTTGGAAGCTGAACTCCTAGGCTGTGCTAGCGGCCTGAGAGGACCTTGGGCGAGTCAAACTTTCTCTACAGTTTAGACCTTTTTTCAAGCGAAAATAAACAGCACTTGTTCTCATCTCTTACGATAGGAGGATGAAATGAGATGATACGTGAGAAAGCACTTTCTTTTGAAGAGCTACTGGCATTATTATCTTTCCTAAGTCCTAGTTTCAGAAAGAAAACCTTAAAACAACACAAGAGACAGCAAGATGTCAATGTTAACGGATGATCTGATGATGACTGTGAAAATCCCACTCTTGATATAGACTAGAAATGTCAGAAAGTTGTATTACTGCTCCTCGGGGTAAAAAAGCATGGATACTGAAAAGATTAGGAAGCTTTCTTTTTTGAACTTAATCACTTGGCATCAATCATCTCCCATGCTGACATATTTTCTAAGTTAAACAATATCATAAATATATCTGGGAGGCTTCGTGGGCCTCAGAATCTGGGCAGATCCATTCGACAGTGTTAACTGTAAACTAATTTTTAAAAAGTGATATTAAAATCTTTGTATTTCTTGTGAGTAAACTTCCTTATTATTCCCTTCTGCATTAAAGTATGCCAAGGTTAGAAGTAGGAAAAGAGAGATAAAAAAATAGTCTCCAAAATAAAGTGTTTTTTTGTATTAATAAAAGTCATCAACACAAGAAAGAACTATTATACATGGCGAGGATTAAAATATATTCATAAAGGGATAATTCTGTCCTAAATCATTCTGTGAAAATATGAGGAACATGATGATGGGAAGGTAATTTGGAGAGAAGCAAATCAGAAGAAAAATATTTTTCTAACAACGAAAAAAAGGCATCAGACAGTAGTGACACAAAATATTTTAGAACTATAATTTAAGGACTCTGCTTTTCTTCCATCTCAGAATGTAATCACTCAGGCAGGCAGGTGGTGTGAGTGAGAGAGAAAGAGAGATGGGGGGGGGGGGGCGGTGATTTAATCTCATTGTTGATTTCTTCTAATATTAGTGTACAAAGTCAATTAAGGAATGCCTATCCAAAACAGATCACCACTCTAACAAGAAATCACATAAGGATGCATTCTCTTATTTTTCTCTATTTTTCTTTGTTAAACACCTAACCACATTTAAAAAACATTTCAGCTTTATTAATTTGTATAAATATGCCCTTGCCATAATTTGTAATACATTTTATAAGTGACTGGAGGAGATTTCATGCATCGCTAATTCATACATATAAATGTGAAGTTTGCATTAAATGTCTCTAAACAAAACCTTGCTTGCTATGTTTAGAAGGAACAGGATAAAGAAGAGACAGGAGGGCTCTCATGACAAAGACTGACCCTCTTAAAATTAAGGCTATTCTGTTCTGAGCATCAACCTGCTGCTAACACGGCCCCGGCACCAGGATTTTAAAGGGCCTCAGTCTGAGAACACTACAATGGTTGATTGGCTTAAAAAAATAACATGGTAGAAGCAGGGGAAACAGCGCTCATCAGTGGTGGGCGACATCCCAGAGCGGCTCCTCCTCAGTGCTCCTTGAAACTCCGTTGGCTACCAGTTCTCATCTCACACGATTTTTAGGTTTGTGCTCTACAAGGTGCAGAAAAGATCCAAGCTGCACACTCCCCCGCACACTCTAAGCCACCAAGATGGCTCGGACCTGCGTTCTTTGAGTATACTAAAATACCTGACAGATCCTTCTTGAAGATGGGCACATTTTATAGCTTTCTTGGAACATATTATGGCACTTATTACTTACAACAATATTTTTTATAAAACCTCTATACTACCAGAAGTGGAATTTTCAAGATGTAACATTTGTATCGTCTCATAGTTCAATTTTCCGTTAAGAGAAAATCACAAACAGCAATCAAGTGGACAAGTAAACAGGTGTAAAAATAATGCTGAAACTGTAATGAAAAACACAATAGACATTTCTTGGAAATAAGATTAAGGTCATTGCTTTGTCATTTTTATTGATGTTGTTAGTAAATTATGGTTTTATAAGAAAAAAGTTCTAAATTGTTTTTAAAACAAGCCATTTAAAAATAAGCCATTAGCCAGTAGCTCATTTTTTTAAAAAAGACCCTTAAACTGTTTTAATTATATTAGAGTTCTAATATTCATACTGTCCAAGAAACAGCTTATCATAATGCAAATACTAAGGAAACGTTTAGATGATTTTGTATTTTTTTTTTTAGTCTAAAAATCTACAAGAAATGCTTATTTCCTCAGAGATACCGTTCTTAGCAATCTAAACAAAATACAAGACACTATTTACTGACGCACCTTTTGAATGGTGGGATACCTTTAAACAAGACAGGCCTATGCTGATTCAAATTTTAAGCTGAAGTTTAGGAAAAGCAGTCTATATAATACTCATAAGGTCATGGAGTCACATAACATTACTCAGTAAACTCAAATGTGTTTGTATTTAAATAAAAATTAAATAGCACTGGCTTAAAACCCAACCATTCTTAATCATGGTTTAAGTCTGATAACCAAAATCAAAAATTGAATGTCGTGCAAAACACAACTCACAAACGAACCAATGCGAAGCTTAAGCTTTAAACTTTTTGATAGTGTCAATAAAATCCCCAGGAAAGGAGAATACTGCAACTCTCCTTGGAACATAGGTGTTTTAAATCATGGTTAAACAGACAGAATGTTAAGAATGGCATGGTTTTTATTTTCCATAGCAGCTTTATTGACACTTTTTTTTCTAGTAAAGTTTGAAAATCTGACACTACCTGTCCACATAGAAGGGGAAACAAAACTTGGTCAAAGTCTGTAGAACTTCCTGTGGAGAGAAAGAGAGATAATTTATACATCTAATGGGACCAATAAATCTAACATTAACCATGGCACACAACCTAGCAACTTTACCCTAAAGAAAGAGGAGACAGATGAAGAAATATGGGCTTTATCAATTATATGGGAGGAGTACCAGGCAGTCAATCATGAGAAATAATAAACATGATCAAACTTCATTAAAAATGAAAAATTAATCAAGAATCACACATGGGCAAGCAGCAGGAGCCGCGCAGGAAAGCTCTGAAGGGAGGGAGGCGGTTGGGTTGCTGAGTGTTAACACCCCTCCAGGGACCATCTCCAGCCTGACCATATGGATCAGAGTGAATAACACCGAGCCACATGGGTTTGGCCTGGCAGGGCCGCTGTTGCTGGCACCGGTTTTGCCTGTTACCTAGGAACAGAGGGGGC